>OX421328.1:8723805-9973805 GCA_949125395.1 Diaphora mendica | reverse complement strand
TCTTAAACGTGAACGATATCTCTTTTCCTATCACTTTTTCAGATATAAATATTTTTGAAAGAAACAATCCTTCCTTAAATATATTTATTTATGGTTTAAAAGGTAATAGAACTATAAGAGGACCTCTCTATAGACCCGATAAAGTCAATCATGGATCAAAAATAATTCATATATTGTTATTAGAAAACGGTTGTTCTTCTCACTATTGTCTAATTAAAGATTTACCTCGTCTTGTTAGATGTCAAATAACTATGCATCACGGTAAAGTGTATTTTTGTGAAACCTGTTTATTATTTTTCCAAAGTGAAGATAAATTTGAAAAACACCTATGTGGTGGGATTGTTACTATTTTGCCTAATAAAGGATCAGTCATACAATTTAAAAATTATAACAGAAAACAAAATATTCCATTCACAATTTATGCTGACTTCGAGACGATACTTGAACCAGTAACCTGTCATGAATCTGATACAAAAAATACGACACGTTTACAACGCCATATCCCATCTGCCTTTGCCTACAATATTGATTGTTCATTTAATGATGACTATAATGAATTCAAAACGTATCGTGGGATAGATTGTGTTTCTAAATTTGTTGATTTTCTTACTGAAGACGTTAAGAGGATTTATAATATTTTGACTCAAAATGTTCCAATAGCATTTACCGAAAAAGATGATATTGAATTTAAAAAAGCACAGAAATGTTGTATATGCGAAAATTTGTTATGGAATAATAAAGTTAGAGATCATTGTCATATTACGGGTCGATATCGTGGTGCAGCACACAGGCACTGCAATTTGCAATATAGGATACCTATGTTCATACCAATTTTTTTTCATAACTTGTCAGGATACGATTGTCATTTATTTATTAAAAAATTAGGTGAAAAACCTGGAAAGTTAAATATTATACCTAAGACTAAAGAAAAATACATTTCATTTTCGAAATTTATTCAGATCAATGACCACGATTACGTACAGATTAGATTTTTAGATTCGTTTAATTTTTTAGGTACTAGTTTAAATAAGCTTTCAAAATCTATGCAAACTGAAGATTTTATTAGTTTACGTTTTCATTATCCTAATAATACTCATTTTTCTTTACTTAAACGAAAAGGTATTTATCCATACGATTATATAAAAAAATGGAAATGCTATGAAGAGAGATCATTACCAGCAAAACATTATTTTTTTAATTCAATATGCAATGAACATATTTCACAAGAGGATTATGATCATGCTAAATTGGTATGGCATACATTTAACATAAAGACATTGGGTGAATATACTGATTTATATTTAAAAACAGATGTACTTTTACTCACTGATATATTTCAAAATTTTCGAAAAACTTGTAAACGATATTATAAGCTCGATCCGGCGTTTTATATTACTGCACCTAGTTTATCATTTGATGCTATGTTATTAAAAACAGGAGTTCAATTAGAACTCATAGCTGACTTATCTATTGTACGAATGATCCAAAGCGGCATCAGGGGAGGATTGTGTATGTGTTCTCATCGTTACGCTAAGGCTAATAATAAATACATGCCATCGTGTGACACAACGCAACCTCAGTGTTTCATAGCTTATTTGGACTGTAACAATCTCTATGGTTTTAGTATGTGTCAATACTTACCACATTCAGATTTCCGCTTCTTAAATCAAAAGGAAATAAATCATCTATACATAGAAAATGTAAAAGACAATGCCGATTGGGGTTTTATATTAGAAGTAGACCTTTATTACCCTAAATCTTTACATATTCTACACGATGACTTACCTTTTTGTCCTGAAAAATGTATACCACCTGGAGGTAAATCGAAGAAACTTATTTCAAATCTTTACAATAAATATAATTATGTGATTCATTATGTTCATTTAAAGAAATGTCTCGAACATGGTTTAGTATTACGTAAAATACATAGAGTAATTACATTTAGACAAAGTGCATATCTGAAGGAATATATTGAATTAAATACGCAACTACGACAAAACGCTAAAACTATATTTGAGCAGGATTTCTTTAAGTTATTAAATAATAGCGTTTTCGGGAAAACATTAGAAAATACTGAAAAGAGAGTGACTGTTCATTTAGTTAACTCATGGAATACCTCAAACAATAAAACCAAAAAACCCATCTGCGCTGAAAGACTCATAAGCAATCCATATTTCCACAGCGCATCAGTTTTATCGGAAAACTTAGTAGCGATACAGATGAAACCTGATCATATAATTTTAGATAAACCTATATATATTGGTTTTACTGTTTTAGAATTATCCAAGACACACATGTATAATTTTCACTATAATATAGTTAAACCTTTTTATAACGATAGAGTACAATTATGTTACACCGATACAGATTCTTTTATTTATGAAATATATACTGATGATTTTTATAATGATATAAAATCAATGTTTATACAATATTTTGATACTAGTAATTATAGTGCGCCAAATGAATATCTTATTCCTCAAATTAATAAAAAAGTTCCAGGGTTATTTAAAGATGAAATGGGTGGCACACTAATTACTGAATTTATTGGTTTGAGATCAAAGTTATATTCTTTAAAAACGACTGATAGTATAGTTAAAAAAGCAAAAGGTATTAAATCCAGTGTGATACGCGATTTAAGAATAGATGATTATAAGAACGTTTTATTTAATAAAGAAGTAATCCATCGAAAAAATATTCTCTTCAAATCCATTAAGCATGAAATATTTACACAAAGTGTGAATAAAATAGCACTGTCTAGTAATGATGATAAACGATTAATATCAAAATGTAATATTGCAACCCGGGCATGGGGACATGTAAAATTTAACAGGAATCAATAATTATTTGATTCCTTTTAAAATTTCAACATTTATCATGTAATTGATTACTTATATGATATAATTTGTATTGAAATTAATTAATAATATTTACATCAATACATATTATCAATATATATTAACCATTATAATTAATTTATAATTATAGAGACATTTCCCTTTGTTTTATATAAGAATAAATTTTATTATTTTTTTCTTGTATAAGATTAGGTAATTTAGAAGAAAAATCTTTCTATAAGATATGTAAGTATAAAGATATAAAGAAAATTTATACTGAACAATATTCGTTTTATTTACATTTTTAGTTCAAGTAATTTGCACGTGTACCTAGTTTCATACTGTAAATGTCTTCAACACTTTATCTCTTTGTTCATAATGCAATTAGCATTATTTAATACCAGAAAATCGGTAAGTTAGTAGGTATATCACTCAACATGTTCGTACATGTTCGCACATAAGACTTTGTGAGTGTTTGCTAAAATATCGAATTTCAATTAGTATAGCTGAAAGTATCTAGGTAAGCAAAATTAGCATTGTATATGTTTTTAGTTTATTTTCATTTACTCATAATTACTCATATCGAGTGGTGTTACAAAATATATTTAAATTTTGTCAATAGTAAGTAAAATATTTTTTATATGTTCTAATAGTAATTATGATACGTATATGTATCAGCGTTGTAACATATTATGTGTTTCGTTCTAGATGTCTGATTCAGAGATTATCCTCAGCCAGTATGCTCAGAATCCCTATGAAGAATTTTATGAGCTACAACGCAATGAAATCAATCAATGCAAACCGACTAAAGATAAGAAACCAAGACAGCGTCGCAAGGAACTATCACACAACACCATGAAACAAAACTCAACTAAATCTTTCGTTATGAGCCGTTCGAAACGAAGCGGAATTAAGTTAATAAAGATATGTGTAATCGATCTCTGTAATAACAGTACTCAAACTTGTGATGGTGATAGTGAAAGTGAAAAAGTGTTAATTAATGCCCAGTATATTGTAAAAGACTCTATGGACAGTGTTATGGACGAAACAGATTCGCTAATTAAAAAAATATCAAAATGTTTAATTGATAATGATTTTTAATATATCTACTTTAATTAAAAATGTAATTAGATATTATCAATTATTTCTTATTTCTAGGTCAACTATATTTTATTTTTATTACTTTGTGTGTGCTTTAAATCAGTTTATAAAATAAAAATGCATTTTACTGTATATCTTACTTTTATTTATAAAAACACATCTGAAAAATACTTTATTACCACTCCAAGTACTTTCTTAAACATAACACATTTTTGAGGGCACATTGCTTTGAATGTTTTATACAATTAAATTTAGTTTTTCCGTCACAGTATTTCTTATACAATTCAGACATTTTAGGACACTGATCTTCACCTAAATCCGATACACTACAATTTCCACAAATGTTCTTTACCCATTTCACCTTCTCCAATCCTTTTACAATAACATTTTTATTTTCTAGATAAGGAAGGATTATCCTATGAAATTCTCTGTAATCAATATATCCTTCATTCCATGAAATACCTCTATTTATCTCCAACCATTTTACTTGTCTTTTTTCATCACATGTTAAATGTTTAAATAAATATGGAGGTTTTATTAAGAACAACTGAGTATATTCACGAGTAGCTAACGCTAATTCCTTTACTATAAAGTTGTTGTAAAGATCTTTGAATCCTTGAATATCCAATATTATGGTATCTTGATTCATGATATTTTTTTCACAGTATTACTTAGAGGTTTGTATTCAATTATACAATCGTTTAATATAAGACAGTATGCTGATGTTTGATCTGGTATATCAGAATCGCTTTCAATTTCCACTCTCACGTCCACAACCGGGCCAGTCTTCAAATTATCAGCTTGTCGCGAGCAATCAATAACAAATAAAGGTGCTAAGTCTTTAAATTGTTTCTCACTTAATAAGGGTTCTGAACGCCGTCCGTAATATGACTGTTGAAATCTAGCGTATTGTTCGTATAATAAAGCAATTTTGTTATTTGCAAAATTTATGTTTAAATTTTCATATGGAAAGTAAGTTGAATTCAAGTATACTTTAACACTACGAATATGACAATGATCAAACTGAGACATGTCAGAACTTGCATTATTTTTTCTGTTTGTCTGTAGACCGATAATTATATATCTTGGTTTTTCTATTTGAGATGAAGTTTTGATAGCCCAAGTATGTTTTGTTGTTTTAGGTAGAGCTGGATATTCGTATAAATCCCAATTTCTGAATATCACTTGAAGTGGTCGATCCTTTTCTAGCAATTTTAAGAAGTTTATTTTTTCTCTATCAGATATTTTAATATGTGGTACACGCCAAATAATTTTATTTATTTGTACATCCTCAATAATTTCACCTGTATTTAATTTTACTGCATTTAGGTTTGTGTTACTTCTTAACAATATAAGCTCGTGTCTACTATTTATCACTACTTTTTTAAAGTCTTCTGCAAAGCCCAATATATTACAGAGTGGTATAGAAGCAGAAAAACTACCACTATTGGTATTTTTTACACCATCAATATTCCACCCCCATGCATTAGCTACTTTAGATTCGTTCTCGTTCATTGATATTAAAGATTTGATAGTAGTAGTTATGCCAGCATTTTTTATCTTATCAATCTCCACTCCATTTAGTTCATACCTTATATCTTGAAATAAGTATAGTAAAGCGTTATTTGTAAATTGAACACTAGTAGCGAGGTCTTTAGATTCCTTTTTTTTGATGATTAGCTTTCCTTCTAAATATAGAGTGCTTGCTGATGGTAATACATAGAGATCCTGTTGATTGATAGGTATACGGATTTCATCATTTCTATTGAAACTAGTCACATAGGGCTTGTAAGAATGATATTCAATTCCTTCGACACTGTTATCGTAAGTCGGAGTCGATAAAACATCCAAAATATTCATTTTAATAGACCGATCGCTTTTAAGAATGCCTTATTGTCTTTTGTTAATTTTATTTTCTTTTTAGAGCGAGGTCTTATATGTTTGGTTGCTTGAAGAGAACTGGAATTTGTAGGTTGTTGATTTACATATTTATTGTAGTTAATCATTTCTTTTTCTAAGATGTATATACAACTGCACTTCTTCACCACGTAAATTTATTAAACGATTATTTATATCCAAAAGTCTAATATGTAGACAGCTTATGTTACTCTGGTTAACAGGGAAGTAAATAACGTTTTTTGGTATTTCTATAACTCTATACCCAGGTGGTACGTTGAGTGCGAATTCGTGAATAATATGACTTGGTTCTCCGTTTATATACGAACCACTTATAATATCACATTCAACCCTGATCACGGTTGTTGGTAAAATGTTTACTGGAAACTGTGACACATGCCATTTATTTGCTTTCAAAATTTGATTTTTAAACCCTAATAAACTTCTGAATGTATTCTCCTTCGTAAAATTTATGTCTTTCGCACAGTATAAAGTAGCTTTTAAAGTGTTGTTATTACACTGTAGTTTGATTGATGTATCTTTTAATTCAGATTTTAAGTAATCATTTATATCCTGTAATTCATAAGTACCTTCTGGTATTTCAATAACGTTATTAGAACCATAATAAAACTTATTATTTGTTTTGTCAATATTTGGAATGGAATTAAATGTTGATATATGTAATAAAGCACATTCATACTGTCCATCTAGCTGCAAGGTGTTAGGATAGTATGTAGATAAACTTGAAGAATTACCAGTTATCGACAAAGTGAGTGACATCTTGTGAATGATGAAAATGAAAGAAAAGTCAATATTTTATACGTTTTTATTCCAAAAATTCTGTAAATAATCTAAACATAAGTGTCCACAATTGATTGTATCAAATTCCTGGTATCTAGTATAATTATAAAAAACATTACAATTCTTAAAGTAACGCATTATTTCTCTCGGTGGTTTTAAATCACCAAAGCTATCAAAATATTCACAATAGTTATTTACTTTAACATAAGCTACCCAATGTGTGCCTTCATTTCTAGAATCGTCTAAGTTAACGATACCACATTCTATACCGCTCGGTCTTCTTGGTAATTGATCTTTCATAAAAACTCCTCTAAAGTAAGGGATATTAATTGCATACTTTTCAATATCTATATTGGTTAAAGCACGATTAGGTAGCTTATATTTCAGTTTTTTGCAGTTCTTATAAATATACCGTTACCATTTTTGTGCGGTTTAATGTATAACCCCTTGCCTAATGCTAAGACTTCCATAGCTTTATTATGTCGTTGTGTTTCTTGCAAATGATTCTGAGCTGATTTGTAATCATTAACAGTTTTTGCAATGCCTGCTGCACCACCTGCTAAAGTACCTAAAGCTGATAAACCAGCGAAAATTGGAATTAAGGGTAGAATTCCTCCAGTCTTAGGTATGGGTATAACTCGAGGAACTTTTATTTGCTGAATGCAAGGAAACATTTTTTTAGCAGTGGAGTAAGCGTACTTAATTAAAGATTTATTATTCTTGGGTTTCCTTTTCTTAATTTTTGATCGTATTTTTGACACAAAACTATTAAAAGTTTTAATGCCTGCACCAGACTTTAACTTGGCTTTCATGACTTTATTCACTAACCATGAGCTAAGTTTTTCACCTTTAGTTGCATCTTTTGATTTAAGCCTTTTTTTAGCCATATTCAGTAGTTTTAAATCTGCTTTGTGACGATTGGACAAATCTGTATAGTTTTGATACGCAATATCGTGATGCATACAAGCTTCGTCTAATTTATTTACACCTCGGTCACCTCGAAGTAATCGTTTCTGAAGCTTTGTACCCGGACCACAGTAGTTGTAACCAGGTAAATGAAGTTCGAATGGTAGATTATTAATAACACTATTAACTAGTCCACCACCTTGCATTACTTGAAGTAAAATGAACTAGAAATATTATAAAATAATGTTTAAATAATTAAATATAGTGATATAGTATCAGTCCAGTATCGCAGTTTTGTCAACCCAACTGTTTTCTTCGTCATTAAAACCCAACCATTTCACATATAACTTATTTCCTTTTCTCTTCAAAACCTTTTCTATTAAGTAAATATCAGGATGGTAACATTTTTGAAGTTCCTGTTCGTAAAAAGATCCTAATATAGGTTGTTGTCGCTTATCTTCTATGTGATATGTTATTGGCATAGTATGGTTAACTTTTGTTATGGTAAATAATTCAGTTGACCAATTAGGAGTATACCCTTTTTCAAAAATATGTTTGTATTTACTGATTCTAACACTGTCTCCAACTTTGAACTTAGGTTGGTGTCGAACGATTGCAGATTTATAAGAACTTTTAATATTGTGTTTTATTATTAACTGGTTGCTTTTATTTACTTCAATAGGTTTATATTGAATAGTACGGTGTTTAGTATTGTTATATGTATTCAATGTATTTTCTAACACCGAACCTAACCACTTGTAGTTACCATTCAAACTAAAACATTTATACAACTTATTTTTTATAGTTTTTATCAATCGTTCTACAATGGAAGCTTTCTTGGTTGAAAACGATGAGTAGTGATTAATATTATGCCTTCTCATGAGCGTCTGGAATGTTGTATTATAAAACTCAGTTCCTGAATCAGTTTGTAAATGAATTGGTTTACGCTGACTTAGACTTAGTATGTGCTCAAATGCTCGAGTAACATCAAGTTTATTTTTTGATTTTAGCGGTTCTGCCCAGGCGTACTTTGAGAAACAATCCATTACCAATAAAATATAACGGTAACCTTTATTATATTTTTTAAGAATTTGTATGTCTATCAGATCAGCTTGCCACAAATCATCGATCCCTTTCAAAATTACTGAACGTCGAAGAAAATTTTTTCTTGCTGCTTTATGAATTTCGTTAACAATTTGCTGTTTAGACATTATGGAGACTTTTTAGATGCTAGTAATTTATCGACCGTCGCTTTTGAGTAAAACTGATTCTCGAAATGATATAAAATCTGAGATATCCTTGCTTTTAAACTGTTTTGAAGATCTGTTAGTTTTGCATCCATGTTTTTATATAACTCTTTTGTTATGTTAGCAGTACATTGATCTACATATTCTTTATTTACAGCATCGTCTGGTTCTACTGGAGTTCTGATACCTCTCAACCTTGTAGTTTTCAAATCGAAATCACCGCTATCTGATTTTAGCAATGCATTATCATTGGCTTCAAATAATTCTGATAATCGCATTCTTTTATGAATATAATGTCCAAATTTGTCCACATTCATGTTTAATGTGTATTGTATTGAAAGGTTGGCAGTTAAATGAAATGTGTACAGGAAATAACATAATTTTATTTATTAATAATTTTACATTCACGTAATTCTTCAATGATGGATATTATTTCATTGTCTAGCCCAGTGTTACCAGCATCTCGGGATGCAATTAATAGTTTCAATCTATCTACCAACTCGTTTGGATCATCCCAATATACAAAGTCTATATTTTTTCTCCACACTTTTTTCAAAGCTAGTCCGTTTCCCTTTGGTTGACTTGTACTTAGTTGTTGGAAAAGAGGTTTAATAATTTGCAAATATTTTAAGCCTTTATTACTTTTAATTGGTTTGGTTGGATCAAAATCCCGACGATGTGCATTTGTATCAAGCAGCATTGATTTATAATGTTGCGTATCGTTATCTGTTACTAAGCTTAAATCTATGTCTTTTTTTAATAGCAACTGATTTAAACCCGGAGTATTTCGATATTTGTGTCCCGCTACAGTGATAAATTTTTCACCAATCGTTATGCTAGCAGAACCTAACATAAGTTTCCCACGCTCTATCCGAACACCAAACGGTACATCGGTTAATACTTCTGGAGAAACAGACCAAGAAGATATGTCTGATTCTTGGTTTCTATCAACCAATGATTGAAATGACGCTTCACTGACGTTCTCAGATTCATCACTGCTTTCCACATGATCTTTGCTACTAGAGTCTTCCTTGTTTAATGTTTCCTTACAATACGAACCAGGGTTTTCTTCATTTTCATCAAGAGAAGTTTGGTTATGGGTCTGAGCTAACATGTTCAATGATTCAGTCACAGGCTTAAAAACTGTTTCTAAAGTTTGCTTCTTGTCGATCTCAAGTTCCCTCATGGTACGTACTTTTTTCTTTACAGCTTCTACCGCATCTATAATTTGTCTTTTCAATGATTTTTCCATAATAATTATACAGATGGTTATCGTTTAAGAGTTCATTGAAGAATAATGATATCACAAAGTTGGTGGTCTTAAATAATTTTTTTTGCGGTTAATCAAAAACTACGAAAGTGTCAAATTTATTTCTGTAACAGCCATTATTTTTAGCGCAATCCTTATCAATTACAACATAGTTGTAAGGCTCACTCCAAATTTTTGAACACATTTCTCGAAATTCACGCCACGTCATATCTGTGTTGACGTGCTCTTCATAAACATGTTTCAGATTAATTTCATCTTGTTTGAATAGTATGATAAGGTTAGCATTATCTCTTACTAACTGTTTAGGTACTTTACTATATGTTTGATTTAGATAAAAACAGTCGATGTATTTGTGTCTACCCATTGCAAAATAATCGCGCATATTACTTTGGTTTTCACATGCAACGTCATCAAATATAATAACAGAGTTAGGGCTTTGCATCTTGAACACTCAAAACGTCTTCATGTCCATGATAGTTAGAATAGGATATACTTGGTATTCGTTGCAATACTTTTTCTAAAAATATATATTTAGTTTGATACAAAGTTTTTGAATAAACATAAAGATTTTGAAATTTTAAACCATTTTCATGTAGTAGGAGACCTATAATTAAATTAGTTTTTCCACAATTCGACGGACCGCAAATTATAGATCGTATTGTGTTAGGTAACAATTTGCTATGACGAAAACCAGACTTAGAAAAACCATCGCAAATTGTATCGACGTGCAGCGATTGTGGTTGTTTGATAAATTTCATGATAAATGCGTGATAGAGTTCATTGATAAATGAGAGAATGAATATAAAACACTACCTATATATAATCTGGATTTATACTACTACTGATCTTATATCGATATCAAGAAATTAGCAGAATTCTTATTGGTGCATTCTAAAAATTTATAGATTTTCCTAAATCACAAAAATAGTATTGGATGTTTTGTCTCACGAAAGTAGGATAGATTGTCCATCATAGATTTTCTTGATTCGCAAAAATAGTATTGGGCATTCTACCCCACTGTAGATTTTATTGTTTCGCAAAAATAGTATTGGGAATTCTGTCCCACGATAGTGGGGCAGAATGCCCAATACTATACTACTAACACGTGCCGGCCTCGGAAGTCTCCGCTTCAAAGTGGTAGACATACGTTCCCGCACTCATCGCTTCGGTTCTTCCTTCCTGTGCCGAGTGGTCAAAACCTGGAACTCACTACCAGCGCAAGTGTTTCCTTCCCACGATGATCCCGGGTCCTTTCAATGGGACGTGAAAAAGCATCTCACTAGACCGTCATAGTGTAGGACACTATACTGCAATTTCTGCGTTCGCAGTGAGTATGGTGTTGGATTGTTGGATTCTACTCAAGCTTTCATCAGGCTTTCACTTTCAGGCTATCAAATAAAAAAATTAAAAAAACATTGTCCACTTGTTTAAAAAACATCGCCACAAGTGATTTTCTTTTTCATTTAACTCTTCACTTCAATCAACAATAACAATAATATCTTTTCGCAAAAATTTTTTTTACACTAAAACACCGCTACGAGTCCGACCCTTACAGAAACAAAAATGAAGAAACAAGGTTCGCAGGCGGCGTTTGCGACTGGGGCGCGAATCAGCTGTAAGCGTAGAATTATGGAAATGTCCATAATCATGATCGGTTTGCCCGATTAGTCGGCCGACTAGTCGGCCTTTTCAGGGCCGACTAATCGGCTAGTCGGCAAAAGTAATGATCGGCCCATCTCTAATTATTTTATGTGTGTTCGCGGATGACTTAGTCGTTTATGAACCGATTTTGATGATTATTTTTTTTTATGGAAAGGAGATATCATGGTACCACCCATGATAAAGACATTAAGATCTCATGATGGCATCCAAGAGAAATCGAGTCGAACCCTGAAGTCGGTTTTTGTTTTTAACCGACTTCAAAAAAGGAGGAGGTTCTCAATTCGACTGTTTTTTTTTTATGTTTGTTACCTCATAACTTTTGACTGGGTAAACCGATTTTGATGATTCTTTTTTTATTTGAAGGCTGGTGCTTCCCGAATGGTCCCATTTAAATTTGGTCCAGATTGAAGTCGGTTTTTTTGTTAAAATTTGTAATTATTGTTAAAATTTTTGGTACATTTATTAAAAGGATTGTGTTGAGTTGCTGCAGTCTTCTTCTTATCGTGTCGATGGCAACACTTATACGGTTTTAGCCCAGTAGCACGGTATTTGGCCTTTCTTGGTCGTCAAGCGTACACGATTCTGGACTCGCGGGTATGTTATAAATGGCCCAATGTCTGTGGAGTAAAGTCACAGTCGCGTTTAATCCTAGGATCTTCCGACAAGGATACGCAGTCTTTTGTGCCCTGTCCAAGTTGTCCAGGTAGCGTACATCATGGAGGTAGTTTTTCTGCCAAAGGAACGAAAGTTGAGAGAGCTAACCTTTCACGTCACATTCTTCCTTAAGTCCTTGAGGGCCTTGTTGGTAATCTGCCTTGTTACTGTGTGTAATTTTTGGCCATACAATGGGTGTCCATACAAAGGATCAGTTTTGTGTTTCTATTTTTCTACGTCGGAGCCTAATAATGATTGGAGCCAATACACGCCAATACATACAGTTGATGCAGTGAGTGCAAAAGATCAATCAGGGTAGTTACCGCGCCGGGGCATGTGGCAGAAAAGTGTTCATCTGTCATACACTGTGTGCACTACCAACCAGTATTCACCATTATAAACGTGAAAGTAATACGACTGACATCACTGGTGATATTGCCAACTGACTCACATTTGCTTATCACTCATTACGAGTGGTGATTAACAGTCAACCTTTATGATTTTGCTAATTGATATGAAAGTTATACGAAGGTTGATTGCTTTTTTTGTCTGTGGTTGTCACAATAGTTTGGAGTCAGTGTCTTTAGTATCGATGTTCATAAGAATTAATTTATGGCATAACTAAATATAAGCATAGATTATTTATAAATAAAAGAGTATGATATTAACTTTGGTCAGTAACTAAAGTTTAAAGGACCTATGTCTAACTCGTCGACTTCGGCAGGAATATGAGTTACGTACGACTGTCCCGCTGCTTGCACGTGAGGAAGTTTTAATTAGCAGCATTTGGGGCAACCTAGCAGACAGATCACCTGATGGTAAATATCTGCTACTCAACATATTCCGCAGGTAAAAAATTCTTGGAAAGCGCACAGTGGTGGAGTGCAAAATTCTCAAGTGATGGGGATGGAAGGTTTGTCGCGCTTAGTTATGGCGTAAAACTGCGGCATTCTTTAAAACGATATTTATAGAATCAGTGATGGTAGGTAGTATTTTTTAACACGAGCTAAATAGGAATGTTACATGCATGCTTAACCACAATACGTCATGTAAAAAATACTATATTGAGCTCAGTTAATCTATACACATAAATAAAATTGGAGTGTCTGTGTGTTATATTACGTAAATAACCGCTTCTTACTAAATGCATATGTATGTATACACGGTACATATACTGAAATCACATTTTTTACACTTTTTGTCTGTCTGTCTGTTTGTTCCGGCTAATCTATGGAACGGCTGGACCGATTTTGACGGGACTTTCACTGATAGATAGCTGATGATATAAGGAGTAAATTAGGCTACTTTCTTTAGACTAGCTTCGCCCCACAGCGTTACCCACGGTACGACAATAACCGCGGGATTCAGTTACTATTTCATAAAAGTGTTAGGTATATACATATATTATGTTACAACTTACATGTAGTTTCTTTTATAAGAGAGGTAGGTAACCTGGCTTATTTGCACCTGCGATTGCTGATTGCTCGATAGCTTGAGCTTTTATTAGTCACGGTATAGAGTTACCTAGTTATAAACGAAATATATTTGTAAGAAATACTAGTTACTACAAGCAATTATTTAGCAAAAGGGTGACTCTATATCAAGGCTCTATGGCCTGTGGATGAAAAATGTATTACAAATAACTAAAGGGTGCCATACACGTTAGGGATTACATGCACAGTTTTGCCATAAACTCTCAGTCAATACAGTTGGAGCTACGTGTAGGACAGTTATCTATACCTACTACTACTTGGCTTGACACTTGTTCTACAGAACAGAAAAAGAAAATGAGATCGCGCTGAATGGTGTAAACACTGGTTATTGAAGGAAAGCAATTCTCTCACGTAAATTTGATAAATGAATTGAGAGTTAGGTACCTACACCTACAGATTACAAAAAATAATTAAAAAAAACTGAGAACTGTGCAGGCATGCTCGTGAGACGCTACACATGCTCGGTTATACTCGCACGCAAACATAACCGAGTGGCATAAAATATCAATTTTGATATTTGCTTGGTTGCATGCAAGGGCGTCGCCAAGGGGGGGCAGGTAGGGGCAGCTGCCCCCCCCCCCCCTAGAGCTGTGATTTGATGCATATTTGAATTTAAAGAAACATATTGAGCATGGAAAAAATAATGCTAGCTACTCGTATCAATCAATCGATATTCGAAATCAGATCATCCTAACAGATCTACGCTCAGAAATAGTTAATACCACAAGACCATATTTTTTATTACTAACCGCAGGACAAAAATATTAAATAATAGTTTAAAGTGTTCTCTGTCCAAATGAAACAATGTCCTATACGAAAACAGTTATATATAGCTAGTCCGACAAGAATTATGAACACAATCGTTTTTCTATTGGTATTCTCAACTTTTAACCATAAGACCTGGCAAATGTACTACGCAATTTGTAGGACAACGTGCAGGCGCGGTTTCATCCTGAAATTTTGGGGGGGTCACTAATAATCAATTTAAGTCGAGTAAAGTAGACTTCATTGCACAATACACAATTTTATTGCACACATTAAAGACAAATGGATATCTTTTCTTTATTGGGAAATCTCTTGGGATGATAATATTTGAGACGTCTGGGACAATCTCTGGATGAACACTTAGAGGAGGAGGAGGAGGAGAGACATAAAGGGCGTGTGTGGGAATCCCGACAAATCAGTCTACCCACTAAACCCCGCGGCGGCCTAACTCGGCAATCAAGAGGAGTTTCAGAAACGCATCACCGGCTTCTGGAGTACCCCCTGCCGTACCTCACGCGTAAGGTACATCCCGGAGTAACCAGATTTACCCCCGGGGCAGATCGCTGTTGAACCTCTCACAGCTCTACCCAGTTAGACGACATCCCCCGAAGTGCCGAAGTGTCACCGGTCTCGAGTCGTTTGCAGTTACTACATCTCCTCTGGATTGGTCCTTTCCCGATCCCGCTCTGCGGACTCCTTCTAGAGCATAACGTCTCCACAGACTCCACTCGGCCTCCCATCCATCACTACTCGCCAGCATTGCCGCGCCGTGATCAATGCTGGTGACAGGTTTCGTCCGATCTGTCCGCAGTGGTGGCTATGTGCCGTAACCTCACGTCCGATTCTGTTCAGATATTCACCGAAGCAACCGTGCCCAGTGATTGAATCGTTAGGTGATACAGTCAGTTCTCTCTATCCAAGCTTCGAAGCTCGTCAAAACGGCTCCGACAGCGCGTTGGCTAGCACAAACCTGGGTGTCGAGCCGTGCCCGCCAAGCCCGTTGGGCTTACTTATGTGAGTTCTGAGGAAGCATTCCGGGCTCATGATCCGGCACTGTCTTCACCATTCCGACCGACAGAACGAATTTCATTGTAGACCATTGTAACCATGATGGTCAGAATGTCGAATGGTGGAGATCGCGCCAGCATCGTCGCCACCTCGTACGAGATCGTACGATAGCCCCATCAACCGCTGCAGACTCGCGAGTTGAGACTTACATCGGGAGGAACTCGACGGTGCCCGTACGTTATATACAACCATGGATCGCACGACGCCCAAATAGAGGCAGCGAACTTCTTCCCGCGGTCCCCCGAGATTGAGAAGCAGACGATGTAGCGCCCCTGCTACCCCTCGTACTCGGGTGACTAGTCGCCCGAAATGCTCTTCGAAGCTCTACCGATTTTCCAGGATGAGGCCTATGTACATCATGTACTGGCTCACCTGGACTTCAGTGTCATTCACCCGGAGGCATGAGCTGGGTGGTCCCTGACGATTACGTAAGCCATGGAGGCGCCACCCTCGGGCCCAGCTCACGAGTCTTATCCACGACACTTATCCTTACTCGGCGAGCAGAAGGACCTCCCGGAAGCGTGACCCTCTAGCCAGTATTGCGTTATCGTCTTCATAGCAGGCGACACTGAGGCCAGAGGGCAGACTAGTGCGAAGGTCCGCATCATATGCGAGGTTCCATAACAATGGACCCAATACAGAGCCCGGGGGAACCCCACAACAACAACTCCCTTCTATTTGCCACTCCGTTCCCATCGACAAACTTCACTGCCCTGTCGCGCAGATAGGCCTCTATGAGGGTACGCGTGATATTCAAGGGCTGCCCTAATCGCGCGCCAGGGAAGGATGCCGAAAGCGTTAATGATATCAGGGCTAACTGTCAACACCACCCCTCCTATCCGAATCTAATCCAATCGTTTCCCCTGTGACCCCCAATCTAGTACCTAGACCCCCAATCTGAACTGACAACATCATTTGGTACAGTTCGCAACAGACAGTCTCCAAGCTGCAAGAGCTGTGGTTGGAAGCTCTCCCTCATCCGCCATACTCACCAGACCTTGCACCTACCGACTATTACTTTTTCGAAAATTTAGACAACTTTTAGTGGGTAAAAAATTCAATTCCCGAGAGGCAGTACAAAATGCCTTTGAAGAGTTTGTTGCCTCCCGTCCAGCTGATTTTTACAAAAAGGGCATCAATAAACTGCCAATGCGTTGGCAAAGATGCGTCGATTGCATGGGTGATTACTTCGAATAACAGAAATAAAAAAGTTTGAAAAAATAAGTTCTTTCACCTATTGCATACAAAACGGCAATTTCATAGGTAAAGACCTATTATTTTTTTTAGTTTTATCATTCTCTTAGTTTAGAAGTTACAGGGGGGGGGACACACATTTTACCACTTTGGAAGTGTCTCTTGCGCAAACTATTCAGTTTAGAAAAAAATGATATTAGAAACCTCAATATCATTTTTGAAGACCTATCCATAAATACCCCACACGTAGGGGTTTGATGAAGTAAAAATTTTTGAGTTTCAGTTCTATGTATTTCTTTTGGGTTCTTTTGGGGACCCCCAAAATTTATTGTTTTTTTTTCTATTTTTGTGTGAAAATCTTAATGCGGTTTACAGAATACATCTACTTACCAAGTTTCAACAGTATAGTTCTTATAGTTTCGGAATAAAGTGGCTGTGACAACCGGACGGACAGACAGACGGACGGACAGACAGACAGACAGACATGACGAATCTATAAGGGTTCCGTTTTATGCCTTTGGCACGGAACCCTAAAAAGATGCCGATGAATTGAAGAATTGAATTTGCCTTCTTATATTTTGAAGTCGATTGAAAAAGGGTCAAACAAGGTATTCCCCGCTATTTCACCTGCGTTTTATGATAATTGCTTCATTTCCAAGGGTCGTAGCGTGATATTTGATAGTTTGTACCTACCAGCTGAGCACCGTGGCCTTACTGCCGCCGTTGTTGTTGTATCTTTTCACAACAACCATGGTTGACGCAGTCTTAAAAATAGTAGCCTAAGTGACTCCTCATATCAGCAGCTATCTGCCAGTGAAAGTTCCGTCAAAATTGGGTCCAGCGTTCCAGAGATTATGCGGAACAAACAAACAGACAGACATACAGACAAATTGTTTTTTTTTTATTTAAGTACCATATATACTGTCATAAGTGATACATTTGGTGGATTTATGACACCAGAAGCCTCTGCTACAAACAACTTAAAAAGTAACACTCTCTGCCCTCTGTATATGATATATTCTATGTGTTTCCTACATTAGTGAAAAGCTGCTAATTTAAATTACAAACATACACTTCAATTTTATTTTTTTGTATAGATTTATTTGAATAAGTACACTATCTAATGCAAAATGAATTATTCGTGTCTGACAGATAGTTTTAGAGGCAACCAACAACCACAAAAAATACTTCCGCTTTATAATATTAGTGCAACAAGAAATTAATAACCATCAAGTTTTTGCGTTACCTACCCACTATTAAACAATCAATTATTGATCAAAAATGATATTATTAGACTTGTTTTATTAGATCTATAAAATAACTTTCCCTCAGTCGTTTCGATTTCCATAATTAATCTTCCTTTCATAAACAGTGCAACAGTGCTAGCTGAAGACGTGGATATCTCATGATTACTTACTTGACTAGAAAGAACGCCCAGCTCAGAATAACAATTTAGATAACACAAACTGTTGTCCCATGTAGGAATCGGACCCATAACACTCGGCGCAGTTGGAAACGCCGTGGTGACGGTTTAAACCAATACGCCATCCATTTTTTACGTGTGGAAACCCCCACGGGCCGTCATGGCCTACCTGGGTTTGCGCCGGGGTGATGTGTCGGAACCAGACCGACTTAAACCACGCGTTGTACCACTCTACGCCTGAGATGGGAGGGATCCGGGAACTACAGTTATTGGCACATCCGGACTCCTATCGCTTAAACCCGTACGCCATCCTTCATGTGCAAAGCATCCTGAACGCCTATAATTAGCACTTGCGCAGTTTGAGATTCGTTTTTATCCTTGAGTTCGTTTTAACGTTTTTAAAGGCTAGTTCATAAAACATACCATGGTGGTATAGTATTAATCAACGTTATTAAACTACCTATTCCATGCGACAATGCGCAATATTATTGTTCGTATTATTGTGGCAATTCATGAATGGTTAATATTTTTTTAAATGTATGCAACACCTAACCAAGCTACATATATACCTACTAATAAGAGATGGATCTTCAAAAGATCTTCAAGTGAAATCAAAATATCGAAAAGCATCCAATTGCTTTATTAATCTTTCACAATTTTCACAGAAAATAAAGATGTTTGTGTTATCATAAACTTTGAATCTGCTAAATGTTTCGCTGACTTTATAATAAAACACATCGTCAAATTTAATAGGCTCTTACTTTAAGTTATTAAAGTAGGTAACCCGCCAAGCTGCGGCTTGAGAGGAAATAGCATTCCGGTTAAGTGCTGTAACAAAATCAGCAAAGGTCGGCCATTAATCAGGTTTAGTGGATACAGTGGTCAGTGGGGGTGGGGAATATAGGTCGGCGATCAAACATGATAAGCGTAAGCTTGCCACTGGTCGCGATTATATGGATATTGTGCGACAGCCACAAACTAGGTTGTGCAAAACATAAGTTTACGTATAGGCATCTATGCAGTACCAACTTTATTAGTAATCGAACTGCACTATACCGAAGAATCGTTTTTCATAAGCATATGTTTTCTGCTCCAGTTTTTTAAAGTTTCAAAGTACATACATTGATGTTGAGTTTTAGGTCAGAGTTGAGTGTTTTACCATGTCTAAAAGAAGTGAAGTGTTTTTATTGTTTACAAGTGCAAATAAAGATATAAATTCAGTAAATGACATTTCTCGACCATATTACGGACAGATGGCAGAGAGTGTTATTTTTTTAAAGTTGTTTGTAGCAGAGGCTTCTGGTTTCATCAATCTCAACAAATGTATCCTGACAACTTTAAGCCTACGGAAGTATGAGGAGTGAAATTATTTTTGCTATCACTGTTTCATGTTATCTCACAAAAGACAGCTTCTACAGCAATAAAACTAAAAACATCAAAACTTTGAAAAACCAGCAGATTCCAGTTCTTAAGATATCAATATTGTTATCGTACCGAATTTTCTAAGCACTTTTATTTCTTTTCATATAATGAGTGAGGTTACTGGATCCTTAGTCCTTTCGGTATTCTGGTGCTGGAAAAGGGACTTAAGTTGGAATAGCAATAAAAGATATCCGCGTCATCTCGCATGATAAGCGCGAAAAACACCAATAAAATATCAAAGTATTCCAAACCATCCGCTTGACTACTCTGCGCTGTATTTGGATAAAAATACCTCAACCCCTTAATATGACCGTAGAATATTTGACAGCATCGTCCCTTTCTGCTAATAAGAAGGGTCAGCAAATCATCATGTGGAAGGGAAACAAGACCGTTGACAACATTGGTATTGCAAATGTTCACAGCAGCAATAACCGTATACCGTGGATCGTATATTTAACTTAGGGCCGGTTTTTCAATAGTCAGATAAACAGTCAAATAGCATTTATTCCTCAGTTAGCGTAAGTTTGGGTCTTTCAATAGTCAGACATCAGTTATCAGACGAATAAAGCTGTAATCTGACTGATAACTTTATCTGTGCTTTCAAACCTCAGTTAGTGTTTTATTCTGTAGAATAGTGATTTGACGTTGTGTATTTCTCTTGTACCTATTTGTGGTAAAGTTTAAGTACATTGTCGTTGTTGAATATTTGATAGATTATGGATGTTTTTGACTCGATTGACTTTTTGTTCTGAGGTAAAAAGGGTTATTAGAGAAATATAGGTTATAGATACTATAGAGAAGATGAAGAATTTTTATTTCACACACTGCTATCTAGTTCGAAACAAAACAGAGCTTGTACTATTGGTAACGAGAAGATTTCCCTAGTGGCCGTTTGCGGAACTAACGTATGACAGACACTTCTACCTGGCAGTTTAATGTACAGAGCGAGTGCATTGTTATTGTTTCATTGATAGACGTCTACGGAGAAGTAAAAAATACGTAGGTATTTTATAAGTGGAATGTTAACGTGTATACGTATTTTTATCTGTCATACGCTAGTTCTGCGACTTGCCGCTAGGGAATCTGCTCGTCACCATTTAAATTCTTTCTACAATGATTTCATTGATTGACGTCTACGGAGTAGTAAAAAAAATACTTTAGGACCACTTCGTGAGGGTAAACAGTATTCTAAAAGTGGAATGTTAACGTGTATACGTATTTTTATCTGTCATACGTTAGTTCTGCGACTTGCCGCTAGGAAATCTGCTCATCACCAATAGGTACAGAGAACTGACATAAATACAAATATACTTTTTACTTTTAAACACATATTTATTAAACGTAGAAACACCCGTTTAAAAAATTACTATGCACCACCCGCAAACCCGGCATTTCATTTTTATAAATTTTGATTTTAATCATTGTTATGGGCTACTACAGGAATATCATAAACGACTTTTTACTAAATTATTATTTACTACATCTATTATAGACAAATAATAATTATAATCGAATGCTTTCATTTCATTTAATTAAATATCCCAAACCGGCAATCATAAAAAAGACAAAAAGAAATAGAAAAAGAACAGTCAACTTGAATGTTGTCTAAAAGTTTCTCGTCCTTATCTAACGTGTGACTTCCTGTATAGCTGCATCTCACTTGCGCATGATTACAGTGAACATAGCTGTGAAGGACCATCAAGTAACTATCTGACTGTTTACTCCCGATTGAAAAACACAAAAAGTTTATTCGCTTGTTAAAGAGCTGGATACATTTATTCCCTTGTTAGTTATTAGACCGTTTAACTGCGGATTGAAAAACCGGCCCTTAGTCGTCTAAAAATATTCCGTGAATTTTAAATATCGATGTAATTACTAACGCAATTTACAAATTATAACTTGTTGAAACTGTTCATGTTTTAGATAATAAACGTTGTTAAATATAGCGTTGATAAAAGTCACAATAATATTGTTACTATACAGGGACACTGGTTTGTCCTCCTTCTGCCCTCTTCACTCACCGCACGTTGAGTCATCGTGCAGTAGTTGTATAATGACAAGGAGTTACTTAAAACATTACAATTAATTTGCATCTTTATTTATATATGTACTATACAATATTCGGTGCATTTATTTTGTATTAATGGGGTTTCAATTATCATCATCATCAGCTTATTGCAGTCCACGAATTCCATAGTGGTCCCAGGCTGGAGAGGTCGCTACCTGCGTGTGGTATCCCTGTTGAGACCAAGATTGCTGGCTGGCGAGGATATTGGGAAGTTTTACAATATGCTAATCGGCGCGAGAACTTCTATATCACGATACAGGATAGCTTTATGGCGTTTCAATAACTCGAGTTATTTACGAGCCGACGAAATGCCTAAGGACAAGTTCCTCCTCTCCAGAATCAGAGGTTGTTGCAGTTTTTTTCAGTCACTCGATGAAAAGAAATGAAAAAACTGCTTAAGTCTACAAAGAGGGCCAGGGTCAGACTTATGAGAACTTATCTACCTCATAACTACAGATTTCGTTTTCACAAGTCTTAGTTAGCAGCTTCTATCTGTCAATAGATAGTGTTATACGGCAGTTAACTATCTGAAACTTTATTAGGAATTGGTAAAACTGGCCCTAATTGTACCTATATAAAATTGCATAAGTAGGAAATATCTAACATTAATAAATTAAATTAAAAAGCTTTTTAAAAACAAGCTTTCACTGGAATGCCTCGAGATGAATTAAACGAGTCCAAACTCGATGATGTTGCGACGTTTCTTTACAGAGTTCCTATGGCCACCTTCCAGCTCCAGCATCAGATCAGCTCCATGATGCTCATTATAAGATTGTATTGTCACGCTGTATACATATGCTTGCAAAATTTCAGCAAAATCGGTTGAAGATATCTGCTTCAAAATTGAGTTGCAAGATTCCACCCGAACATACAAGCATACATACATTGCAAGTTAATAAAAAGCTTGTAAAACAGAAGAAAACTATATTATATATTTGTGTTCGCTGTTACATAGACTTTTATGTTTTAAGCTAACCTTTTCCTTCAATTCCACTGTACGTACAGATTTTATCAGTGTAATAAAGTCGATCGTTTATGTACTTTAATAAACAGTCATGATTGTAATTATGATATTATTTTAATGTTTTGTGTTTCAAGTAAACATATCGGAAACGGAAATATAATAACATTATGAAATATTTTTGAAGATAATTAAAACGTCATGCAAAAAACTTCTAATTCTTTGTTTGTATTCAGCAAATACTAGAAACGATAGGTACATCTACGAGAAGTACACGGTTACTTCTAACTTGACTTAACAATGTAGCCTTATTTTCAAGTAGATATGAATAATTTTCTTTAACCTATTCCTTTTCATTTCTTATCATTTCTTGCTTTAACTTAACCGCTCAACCTCCATGAGATATTAATAAAACACCAACTTACCACATTTCAACTGCAGCATATTTCTTTATGTGATATATTTCGCTGAACTGCACTTTCATTCGTAAAATGTATTCGTAAACTTTCCACCGAGACGTCAATCAAACTTAACCTACCGAAGCACTTATTTCTACTACTAGCTCATTGCCATTAAACGTGGAGCCATTATGAACTTGAATAATATTTTTGATTACTGATTTTATCATGAAGTTCGTCGATAACGGTGCGTGCAGACCGCCATGAGGCTGTCCATTGTAGTAATTGGTAAATAAACGCCGATGGCAGAGACATAGTGCCACACGTTCGGTGGAGTCGCCATGACTACACAAAGGACGCCCTAGCGTTGCTATAGCTTACCGGCATCGTGCCATACTGTGCAAGGTTGAGAAACTTTTAGGGGATATTGCTTTCTTAATTATGGGAGAAGGTATTGATTCACTTGTTTGAAACTATGAAAACAATTTTAACATTACTTTCCGTAGTGCCCAGTTAGCTTTTGCGAAGGTACCTACTTATTTATATTTACGCATTATCTTAATAAACTAACTCCCTTTCAACTCTGTTATTTTCCTTCTATAGCTACAAATGAATCTACGTATAAATTAACACAAATTGACGCTTGATTATTTTAAAGACATATTTAGAAAGAGAAAATAAAGTTAAGTGGGAGAGCCACGCTTCGGCATGAATGGGCCGGCTCGACCGGAGTGATACCACGGCCTCACAGAAAACCTGTGTGAAATAGTCCTTGCGCTTTGTTTCACCTAGTGAGTGAGGATACCGGAGGTCCATACCCCAATCCCCTACCCCTACCTTCCCCCCCATCCCCAAAAGACCGTCAACGCACTTGTGACGCTTCTGGTGCAAGTGTCCATGGGCGACGGTAATCGCTTACCATCAGGCGATACGTCTGCTCGTTTGCCCGCCTAATCCATAAAAAAGAAAAAAAAATGCCCTATTGCTATTTAACCGACTTCAAAAAAAGGAGGAGGTTATCAATTCGATTGTTTTTTTTTATGTTTGTTACCTCATAACTTTCGACTGGGTGAACCGATTTTGAAGATTCTTTTTTTTATTTGCTGGTGCTTCCCGTGTGGTTCCATTTCAATTTCGTCCAGTCCCAACAATGTCATTCATGAAAAAGCCATATAAGTCGTCAATTTGCATTAAGTATGTGCGGGACATTTGAATAACTCAATATCACGCTAACCGATTTCGATGATTTTTTTTTTCATTTGAAAGCTGGTGCTTTCCATGTGGGCCCATTTCAATTTGGTCCGCTTCTTGAAGTCGGTTTTTTAATGTTAAAATTTGTGATTATATTGCAACTAAATTAAGGCACACAGCCCGCATGACATGGTCTTCGCGGTCGATTACACTGAGACAGACACAGAGGTTACACATCGCTAAGCATAATTATTCCAAATGTACTTGTAGTAGATGACTTCTATATAAATGTCACGGTCTTCGACAAAATGGGGTCATCGTCCTCAAATCGCTTCTAAGTTCTAAGTAATATATTATAAGTTCTAAGTAATATATTATAAGTTCTAAGTAATAATAATAAATTTTAAGTAACGTAATGGCAAATGTGTTTCTTTTAAATTATCCTAATCTATCTATTACTATAAATGTGAATGTAAGTTTGTTTGTTCTGCTTTCACGCGAAAACTTTGTACACATGTCATTAAAGAAACATATTCTTGGAGGTATTAGAAGTAACATATGATACTTTTTATTAAATGCGAGCGAAGCGAAAGCTAGTTTAAAATAATTATGTGTGTGTCATGTAGTGTGTGTTGCTCGTCAAGTTTATCCATACTATTTTAATATTACCTATAAATTCGAAAGTAACTGTGTCTGTCTGTTACGCTTTCACGGCTAAATGGCTGCACTGATTTCATTTTTAATGCAATTTGGTATGAAGATACGTTGATTGTTGAGAAAGAACATGGGCTAATCTTTCACCACAATGACCGACATCTAAGCCCCGCGGGAAAAAGCTTTATTTTTATTTTTGACCCTGCCAAAATGACTCTACTCTGCCTGATAGAAAGCATAAGCAGAATCCAAGAGTGGTGGTCACCATACTCACTGCGAATGCAGACAATGCTGCATGGTGACCAACGCCGTGGCGGCCTAGTGATGCTTCTGCATCATTGGGCCTCAGGTCTCGCACTCACCGAGGAAACTCGACAGCACGAACGCTGTCATTTTCTGTGCGAGCGGAGTACCGAGATGGCCCGTTCGTGCTGAAATCAGCGTGGCTCTGCTACCTAAAGCTAATGTTTTTATAAAATAATTTATGTGTGTGATAGTTTGTGTAAACTATAATAAATTAAAAACATACAAACCCATAGTAAGGTTGTCTCTAAGTGACAAAGATACGATTACATAAATAAAAATCTCATATTTTTGTTACAACGAAGTAAATAAAATAAAAAATATCGCTGTTCGAAAATTTCTTTTATTTCTTTGATTTTTGGTATAACGAAAATAAAGTCGTTGTCTTTCCACTATAATGTAAGTAATATCGTGTCAGTATGGACTTTCTGTACCATAATAGGTCCACTTATATTATATATCTACGGACCTACCTATGTATACTCAGCCAGTGTAGCGTTCTTCACTTTTCTATATTTATGTATAAACTTTATAAATTCCAATTCTATCGTAATTTGCTCAAAAAGGGTTACGAGGAATTAACGAAGAAAGATTATTCGTAATATATTTAGAGATCCTCAAAATATTGGAAAAATATTGAAACATCGCAGGACGAAATTATGTTAAAAAAGTATTGAGTATAAAAAATAGCATGTGAAAAGGAACATCGCTTACATGTCCCATAAACTATCACATAGCGCGATGTATCATCACGTTAAATGCTTCACATTAAATTAAGAACTAGCTGACCCGGCGAAATTCGTACCGCCACTTTTGTTTTGTAAATATTTTCTTCATTTCTGAAAATTCTACAAATTGAAATACGGCGATAGAAATAACCGATAAACACACACTAAAGTCGTATAATAAACAAATAAATAGATCTCGGAACGATATTTAAAGTACTTGCTTTCTAGCAAAAAAATAATGAATGAAATCTGTTACTGTTACTGAATTACAACTAAGTAGGTACATATTTTGACTTTCATCCCCTCTCTCCAGGAAACCGTGCTGAATTTCGGGATAAAAAGTATCCTATGTCCTACCTCGTAGTATGAACTCAAATTATGCTAAGTTTCATTTGAATCCATTCAGTAGTTTCGGCGTGACGATACAGACAGACAGACAGACAAAAATGAAAAAAAATACAGTTTTGCCTTCTGTATCGATTATAGAGAGCCCTCCAAAAAAATATCTTTAATGTACAGAATTTGACCTGTTACATTTTTATTATATTAAGATAGATTAAATCTTTTTGTTTTACAGAAATATCAGTAAATTAAAATGATGTTATATTCATGGGTATAAAACGTAACAAAATTTTATTTGAACTATTGTGTGGAGTTAAGAATACATTTGCCGTTAATACTTCTTTTCCCGCCAGTTGGACAATTTAGAACGATTGTCTGCTTTTCCTTGAATCTCGACTCGAAGACAAACCTCTGGCAGGCGAGGGCCAAAGTCGTGGAGTTCACTGTCAACACTTGGAAGTTTGGCCAAACACTGTTGCAGGGAGCCATTGTTTCCAATAACTCACATTTGCCGTTGTACATAACCATGCTGTCAATGGTGCAAGGATTTTGGCTGCAGTACGGGATGGCTGAGTCAGGGCCCAAGAGGAGATAGTAACCATAGTTGCACGGTCCTTTCCTGTAAGCTGGCCAACATCGGTCCGTCTTTGGATGATACAGGTATGCTGAAATAAACATGTTTAAGTTGACATTAACGTTACAACATTTCACTTAAATGATCTAAGTAAAATGGTCTAGTTCGTGATCATACAGCCGTAAATAAAGCCGTCCGATTCAGAACTACTACGCAGCACTACTGTCATTATTGTAACGGGACTGATGAGGTATCTATGCAATCTATTGTATTCATACTTCTCTTAGTAGAGATGGATCGTACCTAGTAAGGTATCTTGTACATACTAGCTTTTGCCCGCGGCTCTGCCCGCGTTTATGTCGGTTATCGCCTTGGATAGTAAGTAACCAATGCATTGCCAATGTTAAATGCTAGTATAGATGCGAAAGTAATTAGATTTCTTTGTTACATTTTTACAGCTAAACGGCTGCGCCGATTTTAATGAGGATTAATGAGGCTACCGTGGGAGACGCTTCGGCATGAATGGGCCGGCTCGACCGGAGTGATACTACGGCCTCAAAGAAAACCGGTGTGAAATAGTGCTTACACTGTGTTTCGCCTAGTGAGTGAGGATACCGGAGGCCCATACCCCAACCCCTCCCCCTATCTCCGGCAACGCACTTGTGACGCCTCTAGTGTTGCGGGTGTCCACGGGCGGCGATAATCACTTACCATCAGGCGATACGTCTGCTCGTTTGCCCCGCATATTCCATAAAAAAATTAATTTTGCCATGGAGATACTTTGTTCACGATAACCGACATACACGCGGGCGAGGCCGCGGGCAAAAGCTAGTATTATATAAGTATGGATAGTATTGTACATGTTAGTTACAGAAAAGTAAGTTACAGTAAGTAATTAATACATTCGATCCCATTTATCTCAAAATCATTTCGCCTGGGTGGGAAACTAACACAATTATTCTGTTTATAGTGACTATCTGTGACTAATTAGGATCACCAGGCTAATGGAGTTCATTAAAAACATTTCTTGATTCTTATAAACAAAATCATAAAACCATCTACACCATGTCCAACTGCATCAATCAATCAAATTTGGGATTCCCATCGACTACTACCGTGTAACTAATTCATATATTTCTGAAAGTCAGATAAATTCAGTTTTATCTTCTTTCTTCTATATATATATATATATATATAAATAAAAGAGTAAGGTGACTAACTGACTGACTGACATACCCAGAGATCAACGCACAGCCCAAAATGCTGAACCTAGAATCCTGAAATTTTGCATATAGGTTCCTTATATAACGTAAGTGAGCACTAAGAAAGAAATATTTGAAATTCCACTCCTAAGGGGGTAAATCAAGGGATGAAAATCTGCGTGAGCGAAGCCGCGTGCAAATAAAACTCTTATTACCAGGTCTGCAATCACAAATCCAGTCATCTTTTCCGTCGCCAGGATAGAATAGCTCGCCTATAGGACAAGTAGCAGGCATGAAAACTGGTTGACGATCCTGGAATAGAAAAAATATCATTCTTAAGATTTATTTTCCTTGACCAATTCGACTAACACATAACTATGATATAGATACTAGCTGACCCGTGCCCCCTTCGTTGGCCGTTAAATAATTTCAACCAAATCCGACTGCCACGAAAAAGTATTTTCTTTTTTCGGGGTAATATACCCATGTATATATATAAAAGAAAGTCAGTTACATTATTTATAACTCAAGAACGACTAAACCCATTTGGCTGAAAATTGGTGGGGAGGGGGGAGGCTTAGAACCAGGACACGGACATAGAATACTTTTTACAAAGTTTTTTTTTTTTTTACTTTTCGCCACGGCGATAATCGCAGTTGTTTTTGTAAAAGATAAAGGGAAAATATTTTTACTCCTTATATCATCAGCTAGCTTTTTTTTTGTTCGCGCCGGTAAGCTGAGACAGATATGTAAATATGGCGGTCCGAAGTTTGCCGGGTCCGCTAGTAGCCTATGAAAGAAATAATGTGGCTTTCAATTAATAAAACTCATTTTCAAAATCGGTTCAGTAGATTCACAGATTACACCTCACAAACTCACGAATACCACAAATAATATTTATTTTAAAGATTGATCAAGAATTTGGATGAAATACGACTTTATGTAATCAGTATTTTTTAAAAGTACGATGGAGTAGCAGATATGAGCTTAATACGCAAACTACTAAATACTACTTATTTGCATAAAAAATATTTGCCAAACGATTTCAAATCTGCCAAGTGAAGTGCTAACATAACATAAAATCTGCGTAAATTGGTCAACAGGAAGCCTATGTAGTAAGTACTTTATAATACTTCGTGAACAAGAAGCGTATAGAAGAATTCGTCTCAGCTGGGCGGCATATGGGTAACTGTGTACTGTGTCATGTCTTTGAGTAGCCGAAAAAGCAATCACTAAAAATCAAGGTCTATCCAGTGCGTCCTACCCGTAATGACATTGAGAGCCAAAACGTGGACAATGACTATTGGACTGGTTCACAAGTTTAAATTAGCTCAGCGTGCGATGCGATCGAGCGTCCGATACTGTGTTGTTCTCAGTCCGATAAAATTAGTAACGAAGTTATTCGAGAAAGAGGGTAACCGACATCGACTGTTGCCGACTAGCGGTTAGCGTATGCGACTGCCAATCGAGTGGTCTCGATTCGATTCCCGAGTCAGTCTAAAAGTGTTGTTGGGTCATGCTTACAAGAAAACGAGACCAAGACGAGAATAGTTGGCGCTCCTTGGGGGAGACCTTCGTTCCAGCAATAGACCGTGAGAGGTTAATTTGATAGCGTTGTATGATTTAATCATATTGAAAGAGATAATCGTAGACCAAATGTCACTATTTAGTCGAATATTCCCTTTTGATGTTCATGAATAAAAGTTTCTGAGTCGTGTGGTTTGAAAATATGTGTGGGTTTTTTTTATCACATTCAGATAATAAGGGTACCTAACAATCGGAGCAGGGGACATGACATTTTAATATGTTTAATATCAAAACAGAGCAGACATTTAAGATAATGAGAACATTACATAACTACGCCAATGCACTGGGGAAATCCAGTGCCTACTCTTTGTACAGGAATTAAAAGAAAAAACATTTTAAATATAGATACCTACATATTTAGAAGAAACATATTTATATAATACATCTACTTTGTGTATTTGTTATTCACGTAAGTATGAATCAATTAGGTGGTGACAGCTTCAATTTGGGAATTTAGGTATTAAAGTTATGTAATATAGTCCCCACGACAGTAATAAAAATGAAAGAGAACCACAAAAAAGAAACAAAAAAACAAGACAAATTGGTTGCCGAAGATGCAATAATTCCGATTTTTTTGTAACCTGTTTTCGAATTTACTTAAAAATAATGGATTTAGCTTACTTAATAAATCTCTGCATAATCATTATGTAGTACGTTACGGAAATAAGTTAAAACAGATAAATTTATTGGCTATCAATTTTTCCAATTTATATTTTTGCGTAAATATAATTAAGTCTTCTGAACAATAACAATATTTCGTTTCTTCACAACTTTTTTAAGTTTTTGGAACTAATTCATTCTTTAATTCAGATTGTATTTTACATTTTTGAGAGTCCAACATAATTCCCGCCGAACGGTGCACTGAGTAGTTAAGTACCTACATGTTATGTCTATGTCTACTTTGTCAGTTATTAGAAATGTGATTTTGCTAGGTTATGCTCGTTGTTAAACTTGTTTGTCTCTGATTAAGAAATATTTTTGGTTTAAACATGGTTTAAACTAATATTAGTAGGAGAGCTGGTACCTTTTTTTAGTAGGTATTGGGAAATAAATTAAAATTTTCAATTTTAAAATGTTTATTGCTTAATAACAACTTCAGATGTGTCATTATCGTGAATCTGATCCATGAGACAGTATTATGGCAATCAGACTGCAGATAAACATACTTATTTTTTTTTTGACTGCCACGGTGGCACAGTGGTAGCGTATGCGACTGCTGTGCCACGGTCTCGGTTTCGATTCCCGGGTCGTACCAAATGTTTGTATGTCCTACAAATATTTGTTTCGGAGTTTAGGTGTTTTCTATGTATAATATGTATGTTTTCACAAAAAAAAGTATATATGTATTTATATCAGTTGTCTAGTACCCATAACACAAGCTCTGCTTAGCTTGGGACTAGATGGCGTTGTGTGTTAGATGTTTGAAAAATATTTTATTATTTATTAGTGTTGTGTGTAGTTAGTTAGTTTCAGATAAATTACACCTTTTTTGTGCGGAAATCCCCTCGTATACCAACCTACTGACCTACTGGTGGTTATGTCGGACTCGAACCGACTAAAAACCGCACACCGTCTCGGGTACTAGAATCCGGGGAACCAGGTGCACCCTCGAAAGGAAATCCCTGGAACTCCGACGTACCTCGGGCCACCCACTATTTGTAGGTGGCCCCCTCCTGTGTAGGAACCCCAACACTTCTATTCACAATAGGGTGCGAGCACTTTATAGAACTAAATAAATTTAAAAAAAAAGATGAATTACACCTAGACGCAGCACAACTGATTGTGCTCATTATACATTTATCTATCTTGGATGGGAGCCGAACGTATGACCCCTGACTAGCAGTCAGGATAACTAGCCGCTAGACTAGACGCTTGAATTTTATTAACAACTAATAAGTTCAAAATTATTTGAAAATTCTGTATAAAAAGAAGCATATGAAAAAAAAAGAAACAAAAAAAATTAAAACATCACATAGAAATTAATCTGAAATCAAAATTATTTTTATTTTATCCCTTACAAACCAAACACAGTCCTTTTTAGAACACTTTCTCTCTTTAACATTTTTAAATTTTTATAACGAAATTTCTATTTCTGTTATAGTTACATAACGATGATAATCGTCACTAATTTTAAAACAGTTGGTATAAAACAAAAACAAAATATACAGCGATGATATCATATTCTTAGTGTAAACACGTGAATAAAGATAAAACGTTTTATACCGGTTTCCAAACTTTACAATCTGAGCCTTTCACCCAAACTCGATTGGGGCAGGCGTTTTAAGCCTATTCGATTTTCTACGCGAGCTTCTGTCATTATACTCCTCAACTCAAGTACTAGGTGATATCAAAGTTCTGTAGAAAGACTGTGAAACTTTACAATAAACTTTAAAATTTTAGAAGTGAAAATTTCTTTAACCGCGTTGAGCACTTTATGGTAGGAGAAAATCTTATGAGTTCGCGTCACCGACATGCTGATGACACCAACATGCTGACGTCACCGATATACTGACATGACATTTTCGAAGTGAAAACTTCATAAGCCGCGTTGAGCACTTTTTAGTAGGGGAAAATCTTATGGGACAATGTTTGATGTTAATAATTTTAATTTTAACATTATGCAATTTCTAATTTTACACATTAATTTTACAAATAACATTCTAAGTTGGAAGTTTTCACTTCTATCGGCAGTACTGCTATTTTTTTTTTATTATTAGTAACTAGAGGTCATAAACTCTGATTAGTAAAACGTGCTTCGTCGACGATGAAACTAGTGTCAAGTTTTTTAGCGTAATCCGAAATTGGGACGAATTGAGATTTACAACTTACTGACATTTAAAACGAATAATACAAGGAAAAATAAAATAATGTTATTTTCCATGAGCAATACGCCCTTTCTCTTTTGATGTTGTACTTTTTTTTGATGAAATGGCAACCAGCCGGATCTATCGGATCAGCTATTTCTGCCAATGTCAAGTGTTTATAGTCTTCATATCATAAGTCTTCAAGTCATCGTCGTGATGAAATTAATGATAAAAAATATAATAAATGTGGATGAGATGAAATGGGGACCGTCTTCCAAAAAAACAAAAAACGATCTCCAAATGTTGTACTTAATCGACATGCCTAAAAAATTTTAGAAGAAATTCTAAAATTTTTTTGTAACTAAAAAAAAAACTAGGTATATTTTTTTTATTATTTTTCCTTATGTACTCATTAGCAGGTCTACCTTTAGGCGCCCGCTTATCGTTGAATTTTGGGACACCCTGTATATCAAAATAACAATAAAATAAAATTTTTACAATTTTTGTCTGTCTGTCTGTCTGTCTGTCGGTCTGTCTGTCTGTCTGTTTGTTTTTTTCCGGCTAATCTTTAAATAGGCTGGATCGATTTTGACGGGACTTTCACTGGTAGCTGATGATATGAGGAGTAACTTAGACTACTTTTTTATACTAGCTTCGCCCCGCGGCGTTTCCCGCTGTTATTGTCGTACCGCGGGTAACACCGCGGGGTTCAGATAGTTATAAGTAAAACCAAAACCCAACAATTTTGATCAGACTCGGAAATCGAACCTGAGACGTCTTGCAGTTGCATAAGCTAACCGCTAGACCAATGAGTGGCAATCAGAACGTAGAAATATTATAATGAAAGTGTCTGCCGTGTTAGTTGATTTTAGTCTAGTCTTTACATAAGTACTATTTTTTTTTTTTTTTTTTTTTTTATGTATGGCCCGCCAAAATGACTCTACTCTGCCTGATGGAAAACATAAGCAGAATCCAAGAGAGGCGGTCACCATACTCACTGCGAATGCAGACAATGCAGTATGGCAACCCACACCATGGCGGCCTAGTGATGCTGCTGCATCTTTTAGTCTAGTCAACAAGTGGAACTTGTTGACTAGACTATTTGGGCCTCCGGTCTCGCACTCACCAACGAAACACGACAGCACGAACGCTGTCATTTTACGTTGATTTTCTGTGCGAGGGTAGTACCGCCCCGGTCGAGCCGGCCCATTCATGCTGAAATCAGCGTGGCTCTACTACCTACGAAAAACTATTAGTTATTCTGTGTCTTTAGTGACCCTGGATGCTATGCCTATGTTCGTGAGTTCGATTTTTACCCAGAAGAAATAATTACGTAGATGACACCTTAGTCAAATTAGTGAAATTAGTTACTTTTTATCATCTGTCAAAAGGTAACTTTTGACTTGTATTTATACAAACTTGTAACGTCACTGTTTTAAAGCAATATATTTGAATGTTTATTTGATTCTACATCTATAGACATCTAACACACAACGCTATCTAGTCCCAAGCTAAGCAGAGCTTGTGTTACTATGGGTACTAGACAACTGATATAAATACATATGTACTATTTATTTTGTAAATACATACATATTATACACAAATAACACCCAAACTCCGTAACAAATATTTGCAGATCATACAAACATTTGATCCAACCCGGGAATTGAACCATAGACCTCAAGCACAGCAGTCGCATATGCTACCACTGCGCCACACTATTTGTTCTATATCTAGGTGTAATTTAACTAAATGTGTAGAAATTTATAAGTATCAGCACTCAACATCTTCGTTACCATGGTTTTGCTAGTTTGGGACCAGACAGCGGTGTGGGAGATATTTTATTAATAGAAAATTTAGTCTAGCTGCTTCGGCATCCGGATGGCATCTTGTTAAATGAAATGCCTCCACGGTATGCTACATTTAATAGACCAAATTGATTATATTGGAGCTTACCTACTATTAATACTTTTTTCATTCATGATTTATGGTTGTTAGAACCCGTTTTTTTAAAGCAATAAAACGTTAATTTTAAAAACGTGACTAACGAATGTCTTGCTTATTCATTTTTAATTAATTATAATAAAAATACTCATTCATTTAAATAGGTAATTGTCATTACAAATTTTTAGCTATCTGAAAATATTTTGTATACTTTTACATTAATCAGAAATTGTATAAAGTTGTTTTGTAAACAACAAGTTATCATCTATAACAACTGCAGGCCCATGACCTATGACGTTAAGAATAATCTATCAAGAAGGTCAATTATATTCAATGTATGTATTTGATTAACTACACCATATTAAAAAATACATAACAATACTTGCCATATTAAAAATACAATTCATTTTTAATATGGCAAGTGGCAACGCTATTCGATTTTTTTTTATGAAACTCCGTCTTACGAAAGAAGTCCCCCAGACGCGGCACTCGCGCTCACTTTTGGATTTCCCAAAAACCCCTAGTAAGCTTGTGGATTCCTGATAATATGCAAATTGATTCATTCGTTCTTCTGTGTTTATATAAAAACAATCGAATTTTAAGGGGAAAGAAATGAAATAAAATGGAAATTAACATGTTTAATTTTAAAGAACATACATATAATAGTCAACGTTTGGGTTTGTTCCAGACATATTACTGGCACTGCCTGAATCATAGTCATCTATATTACTATCGTCATCAAACTCTGTTCCACTGTCTTTTACTAAAGATATAATAATGCGGTTCATTACTTCATCCATCAGTCCGTTCCTTCTGGAAACACGCTATTTCCTTCAGCTGTTTTGGTGAACTTTAAAATAGTTTTCGGGTCTTTATTTTGTTTTATTGCTATATACTGCTGCATCCAAGCTGTGCACACTCTGCTCCTATTGAACCCACTAATCTATCAGTACAATCAAATTCCTTTGTACTTCTCAATACGGATGAGGATGAAGTTTGTAGGGTAGGTACTAATGAGCCTTAAAACCGAATCTGCCTCTGGTTGGGATAATATATCCACAAAGTACCTAAAATATGCAGGCGCTGATATTGTTCCCGTTTTGACGCACCTTTTTAATCTCTGTTTGGGTAAGGGCGTTTTTCCAAATGCCTTAAAGCAAGCAGTCATCGTCCCCATACATTGCCTCCCCATGCCTTTGCAGCACGTATACTAGTGATTCATTCATCCACTTATCCCATACTTAACACGCACACACACCCACAACGAAAAATATCTTATCTAACGATTTCCACTAGCCGAAATAACAAAAATTCGTTGACGAAGTTTAATACGTGCAGGAGCAACCGCCATCTCAAATTGAACTTGTAATTGTAGATAGCTTCCTTTTCTTCTTCTTTTCTACACCAGAGGCGTCACAAGTGCGTTGGCGGCCTTTTGAGAAGACGTACCTTCGCTCTTTTCTATAAGGTTTGAAGGTCGTATTGGTCTGAGAACATCGGTAGTAAGGTAATTTACATAATTCATGATTTTTTTTATGAATATTCTGTTACTGATAATAAATTAGTTATGAAATATCATGCCCTGATCATGAAGAAGTGGAAGACTAACATAGCATTTCTTGATTGTCAATTGAAGATTCTACTATTACTATCAGAACTTCTGATACTGATGTAGGTAGTGGTAATTTTTCAAACAGCATTTCTGGATTTGGGATCAATTTTTTTTATTGCCAGATTAAGCAAACCCCTCCAGATAATCGTCAGATTGTGAGACAGCACGTCCAGCACATAGAGATGAACCATTATATACTTATCTTGATTTGATGCGCTCGAGTATTTCATAATGGAGATTTTTTTGCACATTCTCATAATTCCCCGCGAGTTTGCGTCACATCCAAATCGTCAGATTATTGAATGAGAGCTTTTTTTTAGGTTCAATTAATATCCTCTGAGAAAATTTGGCGAGCTCGATATTTTTTTTTGTCATTTTCAACCCTTACGTACGATCACCCCCATCATGAAAACGGTTAGAATAACATACGTACATTATTAACAATACGTAGGACATGGATGCTATCAATATCTGACACGCTCGAGTATGTCCATGCAACAGTTTTTTTTGCATTTTTGAACATTCATAGCCGCTCTCCCCACCGATGAAAAGGTATACAGTAATAAAAAAAAATATCATCTAAGCTTTGCAACCCAATAGGACTCTATAACGCTCGAGTAAAACCCCATTTAGTATCGTGGGCTCCCCTACTACAACAATGTAGGCACTTCAGAATTTCGATAGTTCCTTTAAATTAAACTATAGTTCCATGTCCCATGTCATAAACAAGGAACTTCATCAGGATAGGTACAGAAACAAAGTTTCAACTAAAATGGTAAAATCATATAACTGTCATCCCCAAATATGTACCTGTCATGGAGGCCCAAATACGAACATTATATCATCATCATCATCTTTATTATTCCCAAGATTTGGGGTCGGCTACTAGTTCAACCGGTTTACCTGAATATCGGTTTTTACACGTAGCGACTGGCATCGGACCTCCGCAACCCTGAAGGTGAACTGAATCCTTACAAACATTATATATTGGCATCAAAATGAACCCTCAATAATATTTCTCGAATAGCATTTTCTGCAGCCTATGGCATCGTAAATAAAAGTTTAACTACGGAGAATGACTAAAATCGCAATGGCAACGAACATAACAAAAACATGGCCGACCTGTCACATTAGTTCCATATAATGCCGTTAGAATTCTTTCGTGAGACGGAGTATACTGTTCCGATTTTAACACCGATTTATTTGTTTTAAATTGGTCTTTTTCTTTTCATGATTGGTTTACTTTTTATTTATGAATAAAATACCTAAGGTATTTTATTATAATATATTTATTATAATAAATTATAATTATAATAAATATTTATTATAATATATTATATTAGATTAATATTTATAATGTAAGCTACGAGTATAAAATTATTTTAGATTAATGCTTACTAATAAAATTTGAGAACACACAAACGTTTCTTATTGTTTTCTTTTCCTTCTACTATCATTTATTTTATACTAGTTGTTGCAAGCGGCTCCGTCCGCGTATATGTCGGTTGTTGCAGCAAATAGTAGCCTATGTGTTATTCTGATGTACAAGCTATATTAGTGTACATTTTCATCCAAATCCGTTCAGTAGGTAGTTTTTGCTTGAAAGAGTAACAAACATCCATCCATCCATACTTACAAACTTTCACGTTTACAACATTAGTAGGATCTATTGAACTATCCATTCTTATACTTTTTGCAACATTATAACAAAAAGTAATAATTACAGTCTACAACAAAAAACTTGCAGCACAGTTTTGAATAATTATTGAGCTAATCATAATTACTGTGGTATTAAATATTTCTATTCCGCTTTTTTGGAGTTTATATTTACAAAATCTTGAATTCGATTTGATGTATTTACGCATCACGTCAAAAAGCTTTGGGGCTCATCAAAATTTCTGCATTTAATAGCCTAATACCTAAGACCATTGAGATATTAGAGATATATCAATGCCTAAGACTCAATGACTATCTCCTTATTGTGATCTAAGATATTGTTTTTGCACAGAATAAGTATGACTGTCATTATAGAAGTCGTGACTAGGATAAACCCATAGTTCTATGAACCACGGGCGTAGTTTTTTCGTTTGACTACGACAGTTGATTGGAGATTATTAACTGTGTTCTCTATTAAAATGTTTGCTAAACGGTTTCAATAATTTTATGTACTTGTATACATTAAAAATCATTTTATTAAAAATCATTATTAGGTATAGGTACTTTTCACTGAAGATCAATCCAAGTTGGATTTTATTCACAAAAAAAATTGCTCTAAAACTCACATCTTTATTAGCAAGGGCAGGGTCCTCTTCATATTCCGGAAATCCTATGGACTCATCACTCTTTCTTTTTCCTGCTAAAGTTGCACTGGTAAATAATAATAAAACTATGACACTCGCCCAAGAATACATTTTAAAGCAGTTTCTATCCAAATGAATTAAATCTTGCAAATTATTGTTTCCTTATTTTAAGCTTATCGGTGACTAGGTATATATTAACGTATTACTTGAACACAATTTAAAATACGAGTGCTTAAATACACAGCCACACAGCGACTAAGCGCCGCTGAGATAAATTCATCGTAGCTGTATACAAATAAATACGTCACTAGTACCTACGAAATAAAACAAGTTTTCGATGATAGAAAAACTTGTATTCAGTGTGAACACAAAAACACAGAATCAGTTCGCGCGTTAGGCATTACGACCTTATGTTTTTAGAATATTTTAACGACTACATTAAAAATAAATAAGTTTATGACGTGTCGAGGGTAGCGGTGCAGACCCACTAATATATTCAAACGGAGTATCTACAGGAGAAAATGTATATTTTTTTAAAACAGATACAGAATTTGAAATAATCTACGTGCATCGAAATAAGTTTTATTACGACATGGCATTAATTAAACAGGCCTTATAAAACAGTTAGCGTTGCAAATTATTGCAAATGACCGTAAAAGACCTGCGCTTACCAATGGCTACGGTACAGATACGGCAGGAGCTGGATGCGAGAAGCCGAGGGTCGAACCAAGTGGCATGCAATTGGAGAGGCCTATGTCCAGCAGTGGACTGCGTTAGGTTTATGATGATGATGATTTCTTTTCGATTGCTTTTCGGGGATAACTTAATTGGACCCGAAAGTGTAGGTAGTGAAAATGCTTTATCGTCAATAAAATTGACAGGCAATAGAAACAGACACTTCTGGGCTCTTTCAACAGTTTCGAAAAGTTAAATACCAAGGAATTAGGGATGAGATGGGTAGCAGAAAAACAAAAATATTGCGAAGGATCTTTTTAAAGTCAATCTCACTCATATGTCGTAATGGTTAGGTATATACGATTTTTCACGGTATTTTATACGGTACTTACATCAAAAAATCTTTTTCCAAAAATTATGTACATACCTCTATTTGTTTGTTCCGAGTTCCGGCTAATCTCTGGAATGGCTGAATCGATTTGATGAGAATTTCACTAGCAGATAGCTGATGACATATTTATGGTAAGTATAGATTACAGTACTTTTTTACATGCTTTTTATTAGCTTCACCTGCTTGTTTGTTTGGGACCAACACCTTTTTACTTGATTTTGACCCACTTCAAACGGTCAGATTTCATTTATTAGACTTATCGAGAACCGATGACGATATAATTATTTTAAAAAAAACTTAAAATTTGTTTAAAAAACTAATAAATAAACCAAACTAAAAAGTAGTTGTTTTATTTAATTAATGATAGAGTGGTATATATAAAAAAATATTTTAATGTAAAAAATCAAGGGCTATTTCTGAAAATATTTGGATAAAGTCGCCCCACGCTTCTTAAAAAAAACACTTTTTAGTTTATTTAAGAAAGGGTTTTTTTAGTTTTTTTTTTTTTTTTGATTAGACTAGAGCTACAACAACTACCGCGGGGCTCAACTAGTTTAAAATAAGTGCCTAAATCATCCCCGGTCCCCGAGTTACATAGGCTATAGGTATTTTATTCCCGTATTCCCACGGGAACGGATACTACGCAGGTAAAACTGCTGAGAGCTGCTAGTATTTAATACTAGCTGTACTAGCGGAACATTTTAGGGTTCATCTAGTACCTACCTAATAAACCTACCTAAGGCAAAGGATTAAAGGAGGTTACAATTTCTTCTTTTTTTCAATTGTTGTGACTGACAGGTAACAGGTTCATACCTATCCTAATAAGCTGTTCGGTTTTCCATATGCCTAGATGACGTCAAGTCCGTTCAGTATATTTTTTAACATATATTAACAATTATCTACAGTAAATAAATTAAATTAAAAAGCTTTTTACAAGCTTTTATTTTTAGCTTCACCTGTCCCGATGTTTGTCTGTTCCCAAATCTTGCAAGTTAAATTTGAAGCAGATATCTTCAACCGATTGTGCTGAAATTTTGCAGGCCTAAGTAAACAGCGTGACAATGCAATATTATGGCAACATGGAGCTGATCTGATGCTGGAGCTTGAAGGTGGCCATAGGAACTTTGTAATGAAACGACGAAACCCATTGAGTGTGGAATCGTTTGATTCGTCTTGACGAGTATTTTATGTTGTGATAGTATCCAGGGTCTGATGATTTAGCCGCAAGGTGGCCATAGGAACTTTGTAATGAAACGACGAAACCTATTGAGTGTGGAATCGTTTGATTCGTCTTGACGAGTATTTTATGTTGTGATAGTATCCAGGGTCTGATGATGGAGCCGGAAGGTGGCCATAGGAATTTTGTAATGAAACGACGAAACCCATTGAGTGTGGAATCGTTTGATTCGTCTTGACGAGTATTTTATGTTGGGATAGTATCCAGGGTCTGATGATTTAGCCGGAAGGTGGCCATAGGAACTTTGTAATGAAACGACGAAACCCATTGAGTGTGGAATCGTTTGATTCGTCTTGACGAGTATTTTATGTTGTGATAGTATCCAGGGTCTGATGATGGAGCCGGAAGGTGGCCATAGGAACTTTGTAATGAAACGACGAAACCCATTGAGTGTGGAATGGTTTGATTCGTCTTGACGAGTATTTTATGTTGTGATAGTATCCAGGGTCTGATGATTTAGCCGGAAGGTGGCCATAGGAACTTTGTAATGAAACGACGAAACCCATTGAGTGTGGAATCGTTTGATTCGTCTTGACGAGTATTTTATGTTGTGATAGTATTCAGGGTCTGATGATGGAGCCGGAAGGTGGCCATAGGAACTTTGTAATGAAACGACGAAACCCATTGAGTGTGGAATCATTTGATTCGTTTTGACGTTTTGACGAGTACTTTATGTTTGGATAGTAACCAGGGTCTGATGATGGAGCCGGAAGGTGGCCATGGAAACTCTATAATGAAACGGCGCAACACCATCGAGATTGGAATCGTTTGATGCGTCTTGGCGAGTACTTTATGTTTTGATACTATCCGGGTTCTGATGATGGAGCCGGAAGGTGGTCATGGAAACTCTGTAATAGAACGACGCAACACCATCGAGCTTGGAATCGTTTGATTCGTCTTGACGAGTTCTTTATGTTTTGATAGTATTCAAGGTCTGATGATGTAGCCGGAACGTGGCTATAGGAACTCTGTAATGAAACGACGCAACACCATCGAAATTAGAATATTCAAATTAGTTTAATCAAGTATTTAGTTTTAAATGGTAACCAGGGTTTGACGATGAAGTTGATAGGTGTTCATAGGATTTGTCTTGATAAGTAGGTACTTCGGTCGTCGATGTCTTGCCATATTGATGCGTTTGAATGACATGAACAGACTTAAAAACCTGTCCAGCGATAACTTAAAAGTAAAAAATAAATTTAAGAAAAAAAAACTTTATAAAAACAAGCTTTTATTGGAATGCTCTAAAAAGAATAAAATAAATTATTCCTTGAAAACTTTTCTATCAACTTATAATTTCATTACACAATTTATATTATACAAAAGCTTGTTGCGAGATTTCGTTACCAGTATTTACTTAGTTTGAGAATTTTAAACATTGATATCAGTCAAATCAAGTTCTTTAGTTGACTTTCTTATCTACACAGGCAAATCTCGCGACAAGCTTTTGTATAACATAAATTGTGTAATGACATTATAAGTTGATAGAAAAGTTTTCAAGGAATACTTTATTTTATTCTTTTTAGAGGAAAAAATACAATCGAATCAAAACAGGTAACCCTCATAGTCATAGCTTTCGACTGGGTGAACCGATTTTCATGATTCATTTTCAAAGCTGGCGCTTGCAGTGTGGTCCCTTTTTAATTTGGTCCAGTTCTGACAATGTCATCCATGAGAAAACCATATTTATAAGTCTTCAATTTGCATTAAGCATGAGCGGGACAAATTGACGAATAACTCAATATCACACCAACAGATTTCGATGATTCTTTTTTTTTTAAACCTGGTGCTGCCCGCGTTTACCCGTTTTAATTTAGTCCAGTTCTTGAAGTCAGCTTTTTTGTTACAATTTTCTATTACATTATTTGTAAAACAAGTCCTACAAAGTACAAAGTATTTGTTAGTAGGTAGCTATATAGTAGATATTTAAAGTTAATTCCATAAACCAAAACAAACAGAAACATGTAAACCTGGTAATTAAGTAATTTTACTTTATATTTTCCTCCTCAATCTTGTGCCGTTGTTACGTAAAACGTGGTCGAGTCTTCGAACTCGGTGATTTCATTACTTAAATCCTCTGAATTACCTACTCGATTAATCATCTTGTACTTTGAACTGGCGATTCAAAAATTTATATGGATATTAAATTTTAAACGTTGTTATAGCCCTTACCGCGAACAGTGCTATTAACTACAGTTAATTGAATCATAGACTTGCAATAACGCTGACCTATACAAGTCGAACTATCAAGCAATATTCCTTTACTTCTAATATCTACCTTACATTCATCCTCTTTCTTCCTCCGTTTATGTATCAATCCGTCCTAATATAAAAATGCAAAAATAACAGGGTCTTTATGTATGTTACACTCATACGACTATAATAAATAGTTGAACCAATAGTGAACCTATGTATAATATGTATGTATTTACAAAAAAAATAAGTATATATGTATTTGTATCAGTTGTCTAGTACCCATAACACAAGCTCTGCTTAGCTTGGGACTAGATGGCGTTGTGTGTTAGATGTTCAAAATATTTATAAAAAAAAAAAAAAAAAACTATACTAATACTAGCTGTTGCCCGCGGCTTTGCTCGCGTGGAAGTTGGTTATATGTATTTAATTAATACTGTGTGAGTATCTCTGAATAATTTATTTATGTTTTTAAACATATTTCTTTATTTATAATCAATAGACCATTAAAATCGACTTTCATACACACTTTCGACCCTTATTTTTACCCCTTTAGGAATAGAATTCCCATAAATGCTGATATAAGTATCAGGCTACTAAATAAAAAAATGACGCACTTCCAGCCTAACCTAGGGATAGAATATCCAGAAACGCTTAAATACGTATCTCATCATCATCATCGCAGTCCACTGCTGGACATAGGCATCTCCAATTGCACGCCACTTGGTTCGATCCTCAACTTCTTTCATCCAGCTCCTGCCAGCCGTCTTGGGCCGATCATTATTCGACCTGGCCTGTGGACGTTCTGCGGCTAATATGGCCAGCCCACTTCAGCTTGCTTATTCTGTGGGCTATGTCAATGACCTTCGTTCTCTGCCGGATAACCTCATTCCTGATGCGATCCCTTAGAGAAAAGTTAAGCATAGCTAGCACTCTCCATAGCACGCTGAGCGACTTTGAACTTGTGGACCAGCCGTGTCGTAAGTGTACACGTTTCGGCACCGTATGTCATGACAGGTAGGACGTACCTACTGATTGAAAACTTTCGTATTTAGGCGCTGTGGGATTGACGATGAAAAGATCCGAGGAAGTTTCCCAAACGCTGCCCAACCCGGCTGAATTCTCCTGTTCACCTCGTCCTCGAAGTTGTTTCTACTTAACTGCAAAGTCTGTCCGAGATACCACACATATTTTTGAATAACTTCGAGAACGGCACCGTGTACCACAACCGGTTCCGGTAGAACATGTTCGTACATACGTATCTACTCATTTTTATTTAACCGACTCCCAAAAAGGAGGAGGTTCTATGTTCCACTGTATGTATTTTTATTTTTATTTTATGTATGATCACCGATTACTCCGTCAATTGTGGAACGATTTTGAAAATTCTTTTTGTATTCAAAAGGGTATTCTTCCAAAGTGGTCCCATTGCCACCATATCAGGACCTGATGATGGGATCCCAGGGAAATCGAAGGAAACCCTCATATTTTTTAGGCACATGCTATGTTTTTCGTATATTTTCTGAACTTACATTGGTATTTGCGTCTGGTAGTCATCATTTTATGATGATGAGCTGATGATGTAAGGTAGAACTCCTCAACGGTTAGGAGTTGGAGGATAAATCTTTGAATATCATATGTATGTATGTTAGCTTTAGTCGTATTCTTTCAAGTTATTTAGGTGAGCTGATGATAGAAGGTTAAACTCTTCAACAGTTAGGGATTAAAGGATGATTTTAATATTACACGCACGTGTATTTCACTCCCTCAGGGGTAGAATATCCAGAAACGCTTAAATACGTTTCTACTCATTTTTAATCAGTAGTTAAAACTAAATTTTCATGTTTCTCACTTAAAAAATGACGGACTTCCTTACAAAATTTCAACCCCTATCTCACCGCTTTAGGGGCATAATTTTCGGAAACTCCTAAATACGTATCTAATCATTTTTATTCAGTAGCCCAAAAATAAATTTCCACGTTTCTAACTTAAAAAATGACGGACTTCCAGACTAACCATAAGAGAGCTGGTACCATTTTTTGGGTAGGCATTTGAGGCAAGCTGAAAACTTGTCACACACCTCTTGTTCAATCCTTTCGCCAATGTAGCGTTCACCGTGTGAAATTTGCAATGTCTATAGGGCCCATAATATAGGCATTCAATCGCTAACTATGTCACTGGCAAGAGCATCAAACCAGGGCGTTTCACTCTGTTCTTATTCTAAGCTAATGTAATATCAAGCACTTACTGGAGATGTGTGGATTCCTTGATATCGGCGTTCCAAGGGATCCCTTGGTAGTCTCCTCTCTGCGTCGTCACACATTCATACTCCTAAGTGGCTGTACAGGCTCCCAAGTATCGTAATTATAATACACCCATTTTAACTGTCGCGGATCGCGCCTATTTGACGGGACTACTAAACTCGCGTGTCCAAACCAGACCAATCATAACGGTAAACAACGAAAAGAACCGAGTCTGAGGACAATCAGCTAAATTTCTTATTGGACGGCACCCTTTTTTCCAAAGCGTCTCTTTAGTACTATCTTGTCACTTCAAAACGTCAAACAAGAAAAATGACAATCAAAAATGTTGCCATTATAATGACGTTAAATTTCTAACACCTCTCGTAATATACCCCAACACGGAACTGCAGACCTGGCTGGTGAGTAGCGGGGCTAAATGAACCCCTAAATTTTTCAAAATTTTTTTTTTCCAAGAACATATTTGAGACAATATGCAAATTTAACAAGTTGTAGTTTAATGTTTAAAGATTAAAAAAATATCCAAGCCAGACGATTTGGTCGGGACTTTAACATTGCCAGGCGCGTGCAAAAATGTTTCGCAAAAAATATATAAAATGTTTTTGAGGCAACTTGAAATTTTAATAGGGTATTATTTATAACTAAAAATAAGATTCTGAAAAAGACAGATAATTTTGGTGTCACTTCCGACCTGCCAGGTGATCTAACAAATTATATATAGGTGCGCGAGTGAGTAAAGTTATCGACAAGCTGAAGTGTGAGATAGAGCGTTTATCGGCAGCGTCTGCGTTTTTTGCTTGCCGCGTTATTATGGGCTCTGGTGAGGTCACGTGACTTACAATAGTCATGGTATAACGATATACTTCGCCAGGTATAGAACCAGCGATAGCGATAATAACTTAGGCTTGTGTCCACTGTTTCTCACACTACAGCAAGGGCGGGAGGGGGTCATGGGGGTCATGACCCTCCCCTGGGCTGGGCCAAGGATCCAGTCGTACCACCAAATAAAATTGTTAAGCATAATGTTTACAATTTTATAATATTTTTATCACAGTATAGATTTGATGTGACCTTCAGTATTATTGATGTTACAAAGTAAAATTTTAACAAAAACCGACTTCAGGGTTTGACTCGATTTCTCTTGGATGCCATCATCAGATCTTAGTGTCCTTTACATGGTATCACCTTTCCATTAAAAAAAGAATCATCAAAATCTGATGAATCATTTCTTTTTTATGTGTGTTCGCGGATAACTTCGTCGTTTATGAATCGATTTTGATGATTCTTTTTTTATTGGAAAGAAGATATCCCAACAGTGGTACCATGATAAGGACACTAAGATCTGATGATGGCATCCAAGAGAAATCGAGTCAAATATTGAAGTCGGTTTTATTTAAAAAAAAAATTGTTAAAATTTTACTTGTTTGAACTCGGTTAAAAAGTGTTACAAAATAAAAGAGAAAATGGGGACGTTATTTACCGACTGCTTTTTGAAGAGGTTCAAGAAGTAGCTGAGCAGCTAGATGTAGAAATTAAATGTCCCAGAATAGTGTCAAGACATAGAGCCGTTAACCAACCTGCTCAATCTGCTGAAGAGTATTTCCGCAGCACTAGCAACCGATTATACATTGTTACTAGATAATAATCCAGTTTCTGTCGTTGTAAACGTATATCGGATGGTGGTACCGACCGGAGACGAAGAGGGTATGTGGTACTCCCGGAAAAACGGCCTACCCATTAAACCCAGCGGCGGCCTACTTCGGCAGTCGGGAGAAGCTCCAGGAAGGCATCAGCATTCTAGAGTTCTCCTGCCTCCCCGCATAAACTGAGGTATGTCCCGGGATGACCACGGTCACCTCAGTGGCAGGCCACTATTGCGCCCCTCACCGTTCTACACAGTAGTGTAGTGTCGCCCTAGACGACATCCCCCGGGCCGCACCGAGTTCGTGTCCCCTGTCTCCGGTTGTTTGCAGCGGTCACGTCACCTCAAGATGTGTCTGCAGCGACCCTGAGGCGGCGATTAGGGAGCTAGCGACCTCTGCCGCGTCCTCTACGTCGCCTCCTTTCGGCGGGATCGCATTTTTCGGTTTTGATCGGGATCAGGGCGGCGGAGAGACACATCGAATATGATGTGCCGGTGATCGGAGAGGCTAACCACTTCCTCCATCACTCGCCATTCTGACACCATGTTCACTGCTGAGGGAGTCACCCACGATATGTCTACAATCGACTCCCCACTCCACGGTGTCACCTCACTCTCTTGAGTGGGCGTTGAAGTCACCCAGGACGAAATACAGACGGGAGGCGTAACTGCGGATGCCATGCGGTCACCCATGCAGGTATGCTTCATATTCAGCTGGACCGCAAGTGGGAGAGAAGTAGCAGCCCACCACCACTGTTACCCCCAACTCCACTGTAACCCCTAACTCCACTGCCACAAAGGTCGCACCCTTCCATAGGAGAGAGCAATAGGGGTTATCCCGCCCGGCCAATATATGGCTACTGAGCCATCGACAGCCCCGAACCAACGTGGATGATCCGGGATTGTGTAAGGCTCTGCGATGACTGCCAGGGCAACCGACTGCGCCGCAAGCGTCTGAATCAATACAATAGATCATGCGCTGCGGCTGCGGCAGTGCAGCAGGTTGCCCTGGAGAGCCCTTGTGTGTAGAGGGAGTTTTAGGCCTCAATTGCCTCTCCCGTTGAGTTACAGTTACTCGACATAGGCTGCCCAGACTAAACGAAGGCAGTTTGAACTGAACCTTTCCGTCCTTTTTCTTTTTTGGTTGTCAGCAGCTTTTGCTGCCCAGCTGATGATTAGCTGGCCGACTGTGGTCACCGGACATTTGGTGCATTCGCTGCACAAGCTCGAGTCTTATGACCCAATTTCCCGCAGCGAAAGCAGCGTCCATTTTAGTCAGCGTGGCCTGTGCATTTTACCCTTAGGTGCCTTATTTCGAACCCGCTAAAACCTACTTTTTACCTGTATCTATTACTAGCCGTTGTCCGCGGCTCCGCCCGCGTGTGTGTCGGTTATCGCGGCAAATAGTAGCCTATGTGTTATTCTGATGTATAAGCTATATTACTGTAAAGTTTCATCCAAATACGTCCAGTAGTTTTTGCGTGAAAGAGTAACAAACACACGAAGTGATACCACGGCCTCACAGAAAACCGATGTGAAACAGCGCTTGCGCTGTGTTTCACCGAGTGAGTGAGGATACCGGAAGCCCATACCCAAACCCCGCCCAAAGGCCAGCAACGCACTGTGATGCCTCTGGTGTTGCGGGTGTCCATGGGTGGCGGTAATCGCTTACCATCAGGCGATACTTCTGCTCGTTTGCCCGCTTTAACATAAAAAAACACACATTCTTACAAACTTTCGCATTCATAATAATATTAAGTAGGATTATTAAAATTAAATTATAACTTCTTGTGACTTGACCACGACTATGTGACCCCCCCTGGCGCCAAAGCTGGATCCGCCCTTGCACTACAGTGTGTGTCACATTACAGTAGGCGGGCAAACGATCAGACGTATCGCCTGATGGTAAGCGATTACCGCCGCCCATGGACACCTGCAACACCAGAGGCGTCACAAGTGCGTTGCTCGCCTTTGGGACATGGGGGAGATAGGGGAAGGGGTTTGGGGTATGGGCCTCTGTTATCCTCACTCACTCGGTGAAACACAGCGCAAGCACTATTTCACACCGGTTTTCTGTGAGGCCGTGGTATCACTCCGGTCGAGCCGGCCCATTCATGCCGAAGCGTGGCTCTCCCGCTAACTAGATGGACTAACGTAATCCAAAATTACATTTAATTTCACAAAAAGCGCACGCAAATCAACTTATACGACCTACACCGAGAATGTTGCTTTCGTTCCGTCTTAAAATTACCTATTGAATTGAAACAATTAGAAAATGGTCGTTTAGACCCCACAGCTCAGTTCAACTTAATCATAGAGCCCTGTCGTAGGCTCAAATTACAAAACAAGTCATTTGAGGTTGTATGATGGTTTAGTAGTTAAGTCGTTCGTTACTCGTTTTACAGTTACTTACTGCAATTAAATAATAACTTTTTATAAAAAAAAAAACCGACTTCCAAAAATATCCAACGAAAACTCTCTGTCAAAAAACACTTAAAAGCGTAAAATAAACTGGTTCTTCATAAATTGCCTATACCTAATTCTTTATTCATTTAAATAGTAGTATTATAATGGGTGCTAGGTACCTAAAATCTGTTTGAAGTCGGTGCCAAGTGACTATCGCTTAGACTTTTGTAATTGATCGTTTGTATTCTTTTTGGCTTAGCACCGATTTCAAACAGATTTTAGGTACCTAGCACCCATTATAATACTACTATTTAAATGAATAAAGAATTAGGTATAGGCAATTTATGAAGAACCAGTTTATTTTACGCTTTTAAGTGTTTTTTGACAGAGAGTTTTCGTTGGATGTTTTTGGAAGTCGGTTTTTTTTTTTTTTATAAAAAGTTATTATTTTACAGTTTTTAGTGCAAACAATCGTAGGTAAGTAGTAAGTTGAATTATTTCATCAAATTTCATCATCAAGAATACAAATTAAGGTACGTGTAATATTAAAATCATCCTCTACTCCCTAACTGTTGAAGAGTTTAATCTTCTATCATCAGCTCACCTAAATAGCTTGAAAGTATACGACTGAAGGTCTTTAGATACGTATGAAATTGAAAGAATTATTCTCCAACTCCTAACCGTTGAGGAGTTGTACCTTCCACCTTCCATCATCAGCTTACCTAAATAATTTGTAAGAATACGACTAAAGGTAACTTATATACACATGATATTTAAAGAGTTATCCTCCAACTCCTAACCGTTAAGGAGTGGTACCTTACATCATCAGCTCATCATCATAAAATGTTGACTACCAGACGCAAATACCGGTGTAACTTCAGAAAATATACGAAAAACATAGTATGTGCCTATAAAAAATGAGGGTTTCCCTCGATTTCCCTGGGATCCCATCATCAGATCCTGATATGCTGGCAATGGGACCACCACGGAAGCATACCCTGTCGAATACAAAAAAAAATTTCAAAATCGGTCCACAACTGACGGAGTAATCAGGTAACATACATAAAAAAAAAAAAAAAAAAAAAAAAAAAATACATACAGTGGAACATAGAACCTCCTCCTTTTTGGAAGTCGGTTAAAAAAATAAGTGGCGAGCAGTACGTCGGCGTCGCTCTATTTAGCAATGTGTGTGTTTGACATATTAATTCTGTCATTTGTACTTTGCCTCATGAAATAAGAGAGCAAAACCTAGGGAAGTTAGGTTTTATTCAACATAAAATTAAACGTATTTGTAAGACAGACATTGAATTAAAGCGATGTCAAGTTTTGACACAATGAGATAAATCACGTTGTCTACTGCCTGCCATGCATGCAGTACTGAAGGAGGATGAATATCATATCATTCTCCCACACTGTAATCTTCTCTCGGATCTACGGGGAACATCCTCTAATGGAGGTGGCGGCCGTGACGGGTGTCGACGAGATGAAGGAGAGGAGGCTGTAGGTTCTCCACGAGATGATGCGTCCCTCAGTGACTGTGGATGTGAGATCGGAGGGTCATCACGAAGCGGAGTATGTATCCGGTGGAGTCGTATAGTTCGACGAGGAATCATTAAGCCCTGAAAACGGCTCTTCTTCAAGCACTGATTCTTGGCCAGGAAGATCCAGTATCTCTCCTTCTCCTTGTCCAATTGGGGCGAGATGTCGATTGGATACTGTGGTCTCCCTACCATCTTTGAGTTTAACAAACGAATAATCAGGGTTGGCTTGCAATATTTCCACTTCCTCTACGAGCGGCTGGTACTTATTCTTCCGATCGAATCGTTTCATCAAAACGTGGCCTGATTCAGTTAGCCAAGAGGGTATCGTATTGCCGTTTGGAGATCGGCGTGTGTGTAAGAACATTATTTCATGAGGAGTACAGTTAGTCGCAGTGCATAGCAATGATCGAATGGAATGTAGAGCTACCGGTAAATATTGTTCCCATGTTTCAATAGGCGCTTCGTGAGACTCACAGGCCAGTTGTAGAGCTTTCCAGACTGTCGAGTTTAGCTTTTCTACTTGACCATTTCCTTGGGGATTATACGCGGTAGTCCTGCTAGTTACGATGCCCCTGGAGTTGAGAAACTCTTTAACTTCTGCAGATAGAAACTGAGTTCCTCTATCCGAAGGGACGTATGCGGGCATTCCAAACATCATGAAAAGATTATTGAGGTTCTTGATCACCGTTTTGGCACTCATGGATGCGAATGCGAAAGGGAATCGAGAATATTCATCTATTACTGTAAGTATGTATCGGTTGTTAGTGTTCGAGGGTACTAGTCCCTTAAAGTCAATGCTAAGACGTTCGAAGGCTGTCGTAGCCTTTATAAGCTTGGGCAAAGGCTCATCATTTTTATAGTATCTCGGCTTGATTTTAGCACATTTCTGACATTCACGAGTCATGGATTTTACGTCGTCAAGAGAGTAGGGCAAGTTTTTAGATTTTATCCAGTGGAACATCCGTGTAACCCCTGGATGGCAAAGAGCTGTATGTAGCGATTTTAGTCTAGCGGCTCCCGTAGCAGTCGTTGTGGCGCAGGAGCATACGCGTGATAAAGCATCCGCCGCTTGGTTGTCTTTTCCGGGGCGGTACACTATGTCGAACTTGTACGGTGCTAATTCCAGTCGCCATCTTTGTATTTTTTCATTTTTGATCTTGCTTGAATGCTTGGTGTCGAACATAAATGTGACGGATTTTTGGTCAGTGATGATTGTGAATGGCTTTCCTATTAGAAAATGGCGCCACTTTTTCAAGGATTCAAAGATGGCGTACGCTTCTTTTTTCGACAGCAGAATGATCCAGTTCGCTGAATTCAAAGATCTTGAGAAAAAGGCCACAGGCCTAGAATTTGGCATAAGGTTGCGGCAATCGAATGTTCAGAAGCGTCAGTCTCTACGACTAAAGGCACGTTTTCATCGATAGCATGAACAGATGACTTTGCGATAGCAGCTTTTAGATTTTCGAAACACGATGTAGCTGCTTCGTTTAATGGAAATCTGTCAATATGAGCTAGTGCATGGATTCTTTCAAAAAAATTAGGTATCCATTTCGCGTAACGAGCAAACATACCTAGTACCCGTCTGAGCGCTGCAGTATCATTTGGAGGCGGCATCTTCAGCAGGGGTTGTAATCTGTCAGCGTCAGACTTGATGACATGATCCGGTCCTATTATATAACCCAGCAAGTTTATTATTGTTTGATTGAATTTGCTTTTCGATTCATTAAGGCTCAAGTTGTACTTGTCGGCAGCTTTTAGAAAATTCTCAAGATTGTCATCATGTTCACTCTTCGTTTTATCACAAACAGTTATGTCATCAAGATAGGCGAATGTTCCTTTCAGGTTTTCTGTGCGTATGAGCCAGTCAGCCGTACGCTGGAAGCTGGCCACGCCATTTGTTACGCCGAACGGGATGCGACGAAACTGGTATAGGTTCCCAGCCGCTTCAAAAGCTGTGTAAGTCTTTTCATGGTGAAGTATAGCAACCTGATGGTATGCACTCTGTAGATCTATCGCACTGAAGACAGAGTATTGCGATACTTTGGACACCGTTTCTTCAATATTTGGGAGAGGATAGGCGTCGAGTTGGGTGAACCTATTGATCGTCTGGGAGTAATTAATAACAAGTACTGAAGGAGGATGAATATCATATCACCTCAATAGTGCTATATTTTGATCAAAGCATTAGTGCCTCGTAACCATACCAATGATGAAATTTTCATTAAAAAAAACAGAATTTATTTTAATTTACCGTTATAAATTGAATTGAAACGAGGAAATGAGCCAGTGTATGCTGAATTACACAAATCATTAAAAAACATGTGTAGGACTGTATTTTATATAGTTAAACACTATAATTTATTTTTCATTATTTAATTGTAGAGTTTTATATTGTTTTATTAACTTTTTTGGCAGAACTCATAAATTCTATTGCCGTTATCAATAAAAAAATAGGTTACGTTCCTTTACTGAGAAGTAGTGAAACATATTTGTGCCAAAAATTTACATGTCCATAATTAACTACAAAATATATATATAAATATTATATAAAATTTTGTAAATATACTTTATTTTTAGAATTATATGTACTAAATTAATATTTCCACAGAGCATGCTCAGGTACTTTTCACCTTGGACTACTACGTAGAACGAGAAAGCCAGAATGTTTACGTCAACCGAGATTTTTATGTAAGTGAAATGTCAAAATGGGAGTGAAAACTTAAAGAAAACAATATGAATTTATTATATTTTATACTGCTTGCATGAAAACAATGTACGTAATGACACGATAAAACATATCCGAAATGTTTTCTAAGAAACCTCACCAAGATGTTAAGAAATCGACAGTTAAAATACAGGACTCCAAAAAGGATTCTGCAACCCGACTGAAGCATTTAAAAATCGTTTTAGGTATGAAATAATTTATTTTATACTTTAGTTACTATTAATACGCTCTTTTTAAACATTTAGGACTAGCCAAAAGTTTTCTGTAACATCGACAACTATCACATTCCATACATGCTAATTAGTCAAGAATAACTGTAATTGATGCGCCTCAACTTACAATACAACTGTTTATTGTACCGGAGAGGTAATATGTAGCGAAGTTTCACCTCAGTATTTTAAAATTAATAATAATAAAATATCACAAGCATATAATTTAAAAAGTACTACTTAAGTACCTAAATTTAATTAAAAGATTGTAAAGTGTAGTTAAACTATGATAGAAATGTTCTAATTATGAGAGAACATATGAATCGTTAAATTACTGCAATTAACTTTCAAAATTATTACTTTAGTTTATTTCTACTACAAAATCTTATTATTAGAAAAGTATTTCCAATATTAATACTATCTTCTACTATTAGCCATCAATGATGAAGTGCTATATATAGCCTCCTGTCATTTACTAGTGTTTTAAGTGATTTGAATTTAAAGATGGCCAATGTTTTAGTGAAACATCCCCTTGTCAATTTTATTAAATATTACCTGAACCCTGCGATGTTACCTGCAGTTATTGTCCTACCGCGGGTAATGCAGGGGGGCAAAGCTAGTCCAAAAAAAGTAGCCTGAGATACTTTTTATATCATCAGCTACCTATCAGTGAAAGTTCTGTCAGAATCGGCCCAGCCATTCCAGAGATTAGATGGAACAAACAGACAGACAGACAAAAATTGTACAAAATGTTATTTTCGTATATGTACCATGTTTACATAATATTAATTAGTAAAAAGTGGTATTTTAATATAACAAACAGACACTCCAATTTTATTTATTTGTATAGATAAATGTGTAAAAGCCTCAATGAATGTGCTGATTTTTTATTATAATTTACCACAACTGAACTTTTGCTTCACTTTTATTAAATACATTTAGAATTTATAACTATCCATAATAAGTACTCTTAATATTAAGTCTAGTTAATATCGACATCTCAAAAAAGTTTTGACCAATTTCTGTAAATATTTGATTTCATCAATTGGGATTGTGATTCTAAACGTGATCCTGCTGAACTATAGCAGTGACTACTTATTTGTGTGGGCAAATATATTTATATTAAAACTCAAAGAAAGAACATTGTACATCTTTTTATGAATATGTACTATACAACAGAAGAGTATGAAATTTGACATAGTTAAAGTTTATGTAGAAGAGAAGTGCAAAGTATATGAATTTGGGTTGAATTACTACCACTATTTTGCAACTTTGTTGTAATAAATTACATGAAGAATCTATTCTATAAAAACTTTTTGAACAAAATATAAACTTCTGTATTTTTTATTTGTTACATTATTTATACAAATCAGAGTCACACAGATTTAAAAGTCACTCATACACTAGGAATATTCCCGTGTCATGGGTGACCTGACATACATACATGAAACGGACACCAAAAACAATGAAAGCCAGTGTGAAATAGTACTTGCGCTGTGTTTCACCGAGTTAGTGAGGATACCCGAGGCCCATTTCCCAATTCCCTATCCCTACCTTCCCCCTCCACCCCCCATCCCCAAAAGGCTGGCAACGCACTTGTGAAGCTTCTGGCGCTTCTTCATGGGCGGCGGTAATCGCTTACCATCAGGCGATACGTCTGCTCGTTTGCCCGCCAATAGCATAAAAAAAACAGAACAACAATTTATAGATCACACAAAGAAAGCAGACATGATTGATAAGAGACGCAGATGAAGTTGTGTCATTTTAGAAAATTTACCAAAAAAAATACTAAGCAAAGCTCTGTCATCCAAGTACTATCTGATGTTAAGTCCAATCAGCTAATTGAAGTGGCTTAGTCATACCTAACAGATTATTTCTGTATGTGATTGCTTATTTTGTTAAGGTGCTCCCACACAGCAGTTATTATAACATTATAAAACATTGTTTAATACTATAACATTTGCTACAACATGTTATATGTTGTTACATGATGTTGTATAACATCAGTAAGATTTTATAACTTTTGTTACAATTTGTTAAAGAATGTTATCCAAGAAATGTTATCCAACATTCTCTAACATTATATAACTGCTGTGTGGGAGCACCTTTAAATTTTTCCTGACTACAGTAAAGCCGAAAGAAAGGGCAATAGTTTTAGCAATCTATGAATTGTTTGCATGTTCCTCAGTAGCTTGTAGAATATGTGATGAAATTTTACTAAACTGTTGTCACATAATTGGCTTGTCAGTCCAGTGGTTAGTTACCCTGACTGCTAAATCAGAGGTCATGGGTTTGAATCCCACACAGGACAAATAATTGTCTGATAACATGATCATAAGTTCAGTGTCTGGGTTAAATTTATCTATATACATATATAAAAGGGGAAGGTGACTCACTGACTGACTGACATACCCAGAGATCAACGCACAGCCCAAACCGCTAAAGCTAGAATCCTGAAATTTTGCATGTAGGTTCTTTATATAACGTAAGTGAGCACTAAGATAGGAATTTTTGAAATTCCACCCCTAAGGGGGTTAATCAAGGGATGAAAGTCTGCGTGAGCGAAGCCGCGTGTAAAAGCTAGTCTATAATATACACATGTATGAATTTCAAAATACATAGCACACACCTAGCCTAGTTTGGAATTAGACTGCTGTGTGTGAGATGTGTGATGGTCTGAGTCTGGTGAGCTCTTTATGTTTACAAAGTGACGAAAGAGGAGAGAAGGGAAGATTCATATCTTGTCAATACGGTGATTTATACATTCCTCTCTCTTCTTCTTCGTCTGGCCTTTTCCCGTTTCTAATCGGGGTCGGCTCTCCTTATCCTTCTTCTTCACAGACATCTGTTCTGGGTCGTCATGGCGTCCACTTTCTCTTCTCCGAGGTCTTTCCTGATGGTCGAAATTCATGTGGATCAGGGTCTGCCACGGCCTCTTGTTGCAGCACTTTCTTGGTCATGTGTTTGTCAGGTCGACGGATGACGTGACCGTACTACCTCAAGCGCATCTCTTTCAGCTTCTCCGGTATTGGTCTCACTTTAAAGCTGCCTCTGATATATACGTTCGGCACTTTATCTAGAAGCATGAGCATGCGCATTTCGTTGACGTGCACCTTGTTTACCTGCGCATTTGTGATTGGCCAACACTCTGCACCATAGGTCATTGCTGGCCGTACTGCGATTTTATAGAACTTGCATTTGGTTTTTATTGGCGTTTGTGAATCGCAGGTGATTTATACATTTTCGTCCTGATTTAAATTTTGGGTTTTCTATATTTATATCCTTTATAGGATTCCATAACTGTATCAGTACAAGTACACACATCAAAAGTGTCTAGGGATCAAGCATTTTTATGCGGATTTCTTGAGATTGAGATGTGGCTTTGGCCCTGGCCTGCTCAGTCGCCAGACTTGAACCCGATTGAGCATGCATGAGATATGCTACAGAGAAGAGCTCTGCCGAATATGGAGGGTATCCAGTCGCAAGAAGACCTTTTTTTGTTGTTGCAACGAACATGGGCGGCCATTCCACAGCGTGTTTGGATGAACTCATTTTGAGTATGCCAAACCGATGTTCTTGTGTTGTTAGTGTTCGCGGTAGAAACACGGATTATTAATTGTTTAAGTTACCTAATAAAATTTTAAAGAAAACTGTTATTTCAGTCTTTTTTTCGAACTTTAATGTTAGTGGTTCAAATGTCAAAAATCCCTTTATTAGGAAAATGGCAAATTTCTTTATTAATGCAAAGGTGACTTGGTTTATCGTTACTGTGACAAACGAAAACACTTTATTTGATGAATCCTTAAAGAAAAATTTAATTAATATCAATCAGGAGAAAAGTTATTGCAAAAATATATGTTGATCCCTAGACACATATGTTGATCCCTAGACACTTTTGATGTGTGTATATAGATATATGTATTACAAATTTTTATTTCTGTTCTGTATTATCTGCCTCGGTAGCGCAGTGGTAGCGTATGCGTCTGCTGTGCATGAGGTCTCGGGTTCGATTCCCGGGTCGGACCAAATGTTTGTATGATCTGCAAATATTTGTTTCGGAATTTAGGTGTTTCTATGTATAATATGTATGTATTAACAAAAAAAGTATAGGTATATGTATTAATATCAGTTGTCTAGTACCCATAATACAAGCTCTGATTAGCTTGTGACTAGATGGCATTGTGTGTTAGATGTCCGAAATATAATATTATATCAGTATAGACTATAGAGGATATTGATTACTTCATAAACATAAAAAATGTGATGAGGAAAGATTACAATACTCAATGTTTACAACCTATTGTGGTTTATACCTCATAAAACTAATATATAGTTTTCCTTTTAATATTCGAAGTACCAATCAAGCTCACTATCTTTTTTACCTGACTTTGGCAAAGCAAAAAGGAAGGTAGTATATGTATGTTTTAAGCTCCATAGTAGTGAATGGTTCGTGTAACATCTTACATATAAATTTCTCGTGTCACAATGTTATTTACCATACTCCTCTGAAACGGTTGGACCGATTTTTATGAAATTTGGTGTGCATATCGGGTAGGTCTGAGAATCGACCAACATCTATTTTTTATACCCCATTTTTTTATGGCAAAACGTTTGCCGGATCAGCTAGTAGTCTATATAAATTTTATGAAGAGTTTTTATGTAGTTGGGTCATAGTTTTGTAAATTTTTCTTTTTTATAAAAGATCAAAAGTAAATTCTTACATAAAACAAGTAATAGTCCGGGATCCCCGGAACAAATTTTAAAACTTATTACTATCAAAACTAATTTTTCGTGAGTGGCTTCATTTTAATGAGTCCACCTTCACCTTACAAAAATTTTCTATTGTGGTAGCTAACAGGGGTATCAGGGACAAAAAACTTTTGATCGTAGGACCGGGATAATGTACCACGCAATTTTTAGGACAATTTGGCGAATGCGAAACAAGGAGTCTAAAATTTGTTCCGGGGATCCCAGACTATAATGAATTATTAAAAAAAAAGACTGCGTATTTTTTTTTTTTTTATTATTTTAATTTACCCAGTGTCACTTTCACGACTAAGACGAATTTATAGACACCACTCACATAAAAATATGATAATCCGTTTAGCCTCTAGGGCACTCGAAAAACATAACCCTCCTTCTTTCCCAGTCGGGTAAATACAATTTCGTCTGAATTGTTAGAGCTGTTTCTGAGATATAAGGACATTAAGTATACATAGAAATTGCTGCTTTGAAGTTATCAGATAGTGTATCATACATGTAGTACTATTATATGATTTATCTACTTGCTTGTTGACTCATCATATATATTTAGATTTTATGAGATAATCTATTTACACTCTGATGCATAGATAATAGTATAATCTTTTATCTGTGCCCATATGCAAACAGAAGTTGATAAGATTTCACACTGGTTAATGATACTATCGTCAAAGTTGTTTGAGAATAAGGAAAAAAGAAATTGGTATTTGTCTGGTCAGGGTTCTAAAAGAATTCATATATACTAAAAAAGAAAATTTATTTATGAAAATCTTTCATAAGAAAAACTGTCAAGCATAAGTTAAATCTTAAACCACAGAATAACTAATAGTACTAACGTACTTTAACTTAGAAACAAGAACTTTTAGTCATAGTGGAGTACTGGTTACTGATCCTAAGTGCTAACCTAAATGTTGCGGGTTCGAGTCCCACTCAGGAAAAATTACTGTGGAATGAATATATAAAAAAAAAAAACAATCCTAAAAAATAAATTTTATTGAGTACAATGTACTTTGTTTCAGAACACTTTGACAGTGATGAATCCAAAACATATTTTGAAGGAAATTTCAGTCATGTATACTTTATTTTGTATGACAACTTCATCCAAGCTGAGAATAATCTTCGACAAAGAGGTAAGCGTTGTTTTCTATGTGTTCTATAAGAAAGTAAAACGTATTATTAAGGCGCGTTTCCACCAAAATTGTCGGCAATTTCAGTGTTTCCAACTGTTTGCAACACTTCAAAAAATTGCCAACTTTTGTTTCCGTTGTGTCTACACCGAGTCGCCAATAATTTGAAAAACATTCGAACTAAGCGTCACCAATAAATATTTGGAACAAGCGTATTCTTTTGACGTTTACCGCCAAAAACGGAAACTCTGTTCTCAACATTTGTTGACAATTTTTGTTGCCAACACAAGGAAATTACAGAAACCTTTGTCACCAACACGTGTTGACAGCACAAAAATTGACAACTTTTGTTCGGTGGAGATCCGACTTTTTGTTTACGCGAATTAACGCGCTCACAATAGTTTTTAAGTACAAACATACATTTTAATTGCCTAACTTTTCGATCATGTTGCACTGGTCATGGACACAATATGTTTTGATGCACCAATTGCAATACATAATTACAGTTGAATATTTCATGAAGATATGTACAATAATTATTTATGTATGCAAGTGATAAAACTCATTGATTTTTTACAATGGGCGGCCTTTTTGCTAGAAGCAATCTCTTCCAAGCAACCTTTGAATGTACAAATCCACAAGAGAAAAATAAACAAAAGGTAGTATAGGTATTTTGAAGTTATGGTAGTATAAAAATAGAGACTTAATACCCATTGTGAGTGCGTTAGATCCCATAAATAAATTTGTACTAGCTGAACCACGCAACATCGCACCGTTTACGTCTCCTATTGCCCCTAGCGTAAAAGAATTCCCCCGTTTTTGTAACATTATTCATTGGTGCTCCGCTCCTATTGGTCTTAGCGTGATGATATATAGCTCATTTATCGAGGAAGGCTATAGGCTATATATCATCACGCCAAGATCAATAGGAGCGGAGCACCAATGAAGAATGTTTGTAAAAACGGGGGAAAATTATCACGCTATGGGTTATAGGAGACGCAAACGAGGTTGCGTGGGTCAGCTAGTATTAGTATACCAATAGTTCAAAAGAAGGCAAAACATAGAGGGGTACTCTTCTAGTGGTTTATTCGTAGCTATAAATAAAAGTTATATTATAATCAAACTGATGCTACTAATCCTGTAGCTGATTAATACTTTCTTGCCGTACTTACCTAATAGCCTACTTGTATATCTTAAGATTAGAGTCCAAAATCTACTACAATTTACTTATTTCTTTCTTGTTAGTACATAGTTGTTAAGTGTTGCCAGGTATCCACTAGTCGACAAAGGGTAAGGAAGAAAATAATAAAAAAGAAAAATTGAGACATTTATTTATAGCCAACTTTGTGAGAAGATAACTTTGAGTAATAGTGTTTATTATTAAGTAATGTACATATTTGCTTATTATTATAATATAAGATTTGCTTATTACTCTAAGATTGTTGTCTAGTCGATACCTGGTACAAAACATAGTTTCAAAATTATTAACTGATTATAAAATTTTGATAGAATAATTATTAAGACAAATATTCGACATTAATTTAAAATTTATTGTACTGTGTAGACGCTGCTAGAGATTTATCCTAGCTCTAAAATTTGTACACATATTTACTTATTATTTTTCTGTTTTTTGCGGTACAGAACTTCCATTTCATCTTGGTGAGTTTTGGGTGTTTTGATAAATCAGACAAACAGTCATTTGCAATATATTCTGTCGCCATCATATGATTAAATTAAATAATGTTTAAAAGTTATCTACGATTTCATCATTTATTGTGTTATTAAGTTACAAATTAGAATGACATTGTATGTTGCACTTAATGCTATTCTGTAATTTTGGACATTATTTAACCAATCACATTGGAATGTTTATTTTATATTTTGATTCATTTAAAATTGGTGCTTTGAATAATTTAGATCTTAGTAGATATCATTGTCTTTAGATTATCATCGGTTCACTAATTACTGAATTTAGCATGACTCATGTTGGGATCATTAATGAATAGGTATAGTCTTAGAATATAAGTTGTATGGCACTGTCATTTTTACTGGCACTTCACGTTGAAACAAATATACAACACGTTATGTTATTACACTTTGTACGCTATCTATTAAGTAATATAATATGTGACTATTACAAAATATTTGTTCCAATATGTCATGTGCCAGCGGTAATTAACATTGGTACATATAATTGAAAGGACTGCTTGGGAAAACTAAAATACAACAGACATATTAACTATTGTCATGTTTATGGAAAAATCTAAAATACCCTATAACAATGGCTGACTCACGCCTATCACCAGAATTGTCGGTAATGGACTGTTAGAAACACATAATAGTTTCCTAATTACCATATTTGACAACATTGTTTCTAGCTTTACCTAACACTCATAATCTGGTTACTCATTAGCATGTAAAATAACGAGTTTTAAATGTTCTAGTTCACAAAGCAGGCAGAGAAGAATTGGAGGGGGCATTATCCCTTTTAGAAAAAGTATTATGTCTGCTTCCGGAGCTTATCGGGAAAAGATGGCAGTTGCATTCATTAACAAGAATATTCGCAAAACTCCTCCATAGTGGTAATTCACAGAAGCTAAGAGCCGAGGCTATAAGGTAAATAAATAAACCCATTAATACAGGAGAAGTAGTGAATCCTGGAGTTTCGGGACATTATTGAAAATAAATTATTTTTTTAGATATTTTCTGCTATGGTATCAAGCACTTGGAGAAAATGCCCCAAACGAAGTGCATAAAATGTTCGCAACTTTGGTTCCTGGAATGCCGGAACCTATCATGCTGCCAAGCGGATCACCACTTAAACCAAAATCATTGGACATTACCTCAACTGTAGCCAACGAGGCCAGCGACTTCAGTATAGACGATATTATGCACCATCCTAACTTCAATTCATCTAATGATAATGCAAAAAAAATTGTAGTTGAACAAACTTCTACCGGTATCATGGGAAAAATAGCTACTGTATCAGCATCCATATTCCACGATACTAATGCTTTGAACCCAGTTCAGAGTGTTGAAATCCAACCATTGTTACCACCCAGTGCTAACGAAAAAGTTACTGACAATGAAACAAAACACTATTTTGAAATACTCCTCAACGGTATGGCTACATCGGTTACAAAGATACAATGGAAAGACAGATCTCATACGAAAGCAATGAGATGCTTCGCATTTCTTCTGGAGAAGTTCAAGATATACTATTTGCCGATTATCTGTCCACAGTTTAATAATAAAAATTCTTTGTACAAACCTAATTTAGGTAAGGCTTAATTGAATATATTTCAAACATTGTATATTGATCAATATTCTTGTTCCTTATCATTATAATCTATATATTAGGTCTTTACCTATGAAATTGCCGTTTTGTATGCAATAAGTGAAAGTACTTATTTTTTCAAACTTTTTTATTTCTGTTATTCGAAGTAATCACCCATGCAATCGACGCATCTTTGCCAAGGCATTGGCAGTTTATTGATGCCCTTCTTGTAAAAATCAGCTGGACGGGAGGCAACAAACTCTTCAAAGGCATTTTGTACTGCCTCTCGGGAATTGAATTTTTTACCCACTAAAAAGTTGTCTAAATTTTGGAAAAAGTAATAGTCGGTAGGTGCAAGGTCTGGTGAGTATGGCGGATGAGGGAGAGCTTCTAACCCCAGCTCTTGCAGCTTGGAGACTGTCTGTTGCGCAGTATGGGGTCGCGCGTTGTCGTGAAGGAGCAGTGGGGACGACCGATTGACCAAAGCTGGTTGCAGATGTGCAAGCTTCTCCATCATTCTCTCCAGTTCTTCACAGTACACATCTGCATTAATGCTCATGCCCTTTTGTAAAAAGCTGTGGTGAATCACACCCGCACTAGACCACCAAATAGTGACCATCACCTTTTTAGGGGTCATTTTTGGTTTAGGGCATTGCTTTGGTGCTGAACCAGGGTCTAACCAACTTGCTGAGACCTTGCACCTACCGACTATTACTTTTTCCAAAATTTAGACAACTTTTTAGTGGGAAAAAAATTCCATTCCCGAGAGGCATTACAAAATGCCTTTAAAAAGTTTGTTGCCTCCCGTCCAGCTGATTTTTACAAGAAGGGCATCAATAAACTGCCAATGCGTTGGCAAAGATGCGTCGATTGCATGGGTGATTACTTCGAATAACAGAAATAAAAAAGTTTGAAAAAATAAGTACTTTCACTTATTGCATACAAAACGGCAATTTCATAGGTAAAGACCTATTATATAACAGAGTAATGTGACTCACTGACTGACATAACCAGAGATCAACGCACAGCCCAAATGGCTGAAGCTAGAATCCTGAAATTTTGCATGTATGTTCTTTATATAACGTAACTGAGCACTAAGAATCGAATTTTGAAAATTCCACCCCTAAGGGGATAAATCAGGGGATGAAAGTTTGCGTGAACGAAGCCGCGTGTAAAAGCTAATATGATATAGCTTCTTAGATATTTTCTAAGGAAAATTATACAGATGTTACAGAAAGATGCAGCAATATTTTCGTAAGGGAAAACGATTAAATGAATTGCAATATTTGTCTAGCTTTCCATGGTCTATCCATGATTCACAATGCTTGTGAGTTTGCTACCTCATTTTATATAGAAATTATGCCCAGTGAAACGGCAGCATAATTGGTGTTTACCAGGAAAATATTTCTGTAACATTCTGTACAAATTAACGGCATCTACTTTTGTAACACTATAAACTTATTTGTCTTATAATTTCAGAATTACCAGTCCAACACAATATTCTTGAAGATGACTACGTTTTGTGTCGAGTGACTTTAATCAAATGGGTAGCAAACTACGCGCACTTTATGAAGAAGCAAGGCAGTGATGGCGGCCAACCATCATCTATGACAAGTACCGGCTCACACTTGCCGCATTCGAACACTCCCACACCTGCAACTTCACTGCACCACGAAGAAGAAACATCTTTTACAGTTGGACACCCTTCTGACTCCAGTAGAGCGTCATCGCACGATTCAGCGTCCAATACTCCGCATCCTAGTTTAGAATCAGGTAGCTTTTACTATACTATTAGCTGTTGCCGGCGGCTCCGCCCGCGTGTATGTCGGTTATCGCGACAAATAGTAGCCTATGTGTTATTCTGATGTATAAGCTATATTATTGTAAAGTTTCATCCAAATCCGTTCAGTAGTTTGCGCGTGAAGAAGTAACAAACATACACACTTACAAACTTTCGCCTTTATAATATTAGTGTGATTAGTAGGATAAAATGAAATCGCTTCCGCTGTCTGTTCATTTAGATCTTTTAAACTACTCAAATTTTCAGCAATATGAATTATAAATAGATAGCTACATATCTAGATATCTAGCATTCATTTAAAGAATAATGCCTTGCAAAGTCTGTATACAATTTTATTTTGTTTAATTTAGATAATCAATACGTTTCCTCCACAGGGGTATACGAAGAGTTAAGTTCCGAACAAGTGGTGCGTGATGTGCTATGTTGTTCGTCGCGAGAGCACGTAGACTTTACAATCGAGGTGCTGCGGCAAGCCTTCCTCCTTCCCTTCTCTCAGGCGGCCGCTGTGAGACGAGTCATAGCGTTGTACAAAGACTGGATACAAATGAATGTAAGTCAATGTTATTATACTACAAGCTGACCCACGCAACGTCGTTTACGTCTCCTATTGCCCGTAGCGTAATAATTTTCCCCCGTTTTTGTAACATTCTTCATTGGTGCTCCGCTCCTATTGGTCTTAGTGCGATGATATATAGCCTTCCTCGATAAATGGGCTATCTAACACTAAAAGAATTTTTCAAATCGGACCAGTAGTTCCTGAGATTAGCGCGTTCGTACAAACAAACTCTTCAGCTTTATATAATAGGTCTTTACCTATGAAATTGATTTCATAGGTAAAGAACTGATTTTTACAAGAAGGGCATCAATAAACTGCCAATGCGTTAGCAAAGATGCGTCGATTGCATGGGTGATTACTTCGAATAACAGAAATAAAAAAGTTTGAAAAATAAGTACTTTCACTTATTGCATACAAAACGGCAATTTCATAGGTAAAGACCTATTATTAGTATAATCAGTAAGTTGGTATGACTAAAGTAGATTCGCGTTAAGAAAATAGTGACGCCGTGATGATGATTTCGCATGAAATGATAATTTCTTCAAACCTGATTGGTCAGGAGGTGGAACTTGGACTATAGTACAAAATCACGATTAAATATCGCACATAGATGTTTTAGATTGAGATTATCAAAAACTAAAATCAAAGACATTCAGGCGAATAAGTCCCAAACAGAAGTTAACAAAGTACCTACATAACATATATATATAAAAATATTCAAAACTCTTTTTTTTCTTTTTGCAAATATAAAGTACTAGCTGTTGCCCGCGGCTCCGCCCGCTTGTATTTCGGTTATCGCTGCAAATGTCTAGCCTATGTGTTATTCTGATGTATAAGCTATATTACTGTAAAGTTCCATCCAAATCCGTTCAGTAGTTTTTGCGTGAAAGAGTAGTACAAAATTTCGCATTTATAATATTAGTAGGAAGTAGGATTTTAAGTAAACTCTTTCTTATTTCTTCTTTTTAACCGACTTCAAAAAAGGAGTAGGTTCTCAATTTGACCGTATATATATAATAGGTATAGAAAATGAGTTAATTTAGATTTTTTTTCGTTTTCCAATTCACTTAAATGTAGCAAAATAAATTGTCTTACATGTTCTTAGGTGGCAGAGATTCCTCCATTTTTGATGGAGAATACGCTAGAACAACAGGGTGCGGGGGAACCAGCTATGCCTCCGCGAAGACTACGGAACGACTCCTACCTAGGGGCGCTTGGACGGGATAATGTCATGGTTAGGGCTGGAATGCAGGTACGATTATCAGTATTTTTTGTCATTTTAGTACTATAATCCATTCGCGTTAAGAGAATAGTGACGCCCTAATCAAACCTCCTTCGAAACGATTTTTTTTTCTGATTGGTCTAATATAAAAGTACGTTATGTTTTTGTAGTACTTTAAAAAAAATGTAACTAGTTAAAATTTCAAACACATGAGAACTATATTTTTAAGTATTACGCTGTTTTGTACTATAAATAACATGGTTTCTAAAAATGCATTTAGTAGTTAATTTAGGTATCCTTTCGATATGTTTAAATTACGTTAACAAAATAATGTTCAAATAGATAAACAAATTAAATCGTCTACACCCGTATAACGAATACAATATTTTAATAATTAGATAGAAAAAGAGTTAAGAGGAGATTTTAAGTCACTTTCGATCTTGGCCAAAGTATTAATAAAGATTTTTGTTTTGATTCTAGAATGTTCTACAAATATTCATGACGCAAGCAGCGAATGTGTTCCTAGCGTCGGCTTCGCCAGTAGCACCTCCCGGCGCTCTGAGCCAGCAACAGTTACTGGAGGAACAGACGGACACTTGCAAGCGTGTGCTCAATATATATAGATATATGGTTATGCATGTTGCTATGGACGCTAATACATGGTAAGGCATTCAATTTAAACTATATGGGTATTAAATAAATAAAGGTAGTCGGTTGATTACCAAAAAATAACACAATATTTATTAACACCACTTTTTACAATAACAATTTACTAAATCATTCGTTAGTCGCACTAGAAGATCGCTTCGATGTCAATCCGCTGTATAGAGAAACAATACTGACTCGTACGGCTAACCCACTCCTCTTATATATAGCTTTGAAATCCCTAGAAAGATCTATAAAATTCGATAGAACATTCTAGGCCAAATAGAAATTACCAGAGCAAGTAATCTAGCGTCGAAAATCAGAGTTACTTATCATACCTCCACAGTTGCGCGCTACCCGAGACTAGATGGCGTCTTGTAGATTGTTCCAGACTATTTTTCTCGATGGCGCAGTTGTAGCGTATGCGACTGATGGTTGAGGTCTCAGGTTCGAGTCGGGTCGGACCAAGCGTTTGTATGATCTGCAAATATTTATTTCATAGTTTGGGTGTTTTCTATGTACATATAATATGTATGCATTTACAAAAAAGGGTATATAAGTATTCTAACAGTCATTCTGACTATTTTAATACAAGCTCTACTTAGTTTGAAGCTAGATAACGTTGTGTGTGAAATGTCCGAAATATTTATTTATTTAGCCTTTAACATTCCAGTGGTGGATATAGGCCTGTTCCTAGACAGGAGGTTTTGGCCTACTATACCACGCTGGCCGGACGGGTTGGAATAGTCCACTCGCTTAGATACGGTCACATTGATCACGCCACCGTCGCGTCGCTGTCGCACGTGCGGAAAGGGACACAAAGGGAGCGCCTGCGACGTCGCAGGCGGTCCCTTTGTGGCACAAGCAAGTATGATTAGTCAGTTTACGCCGTTATATGAAATAATATATTCGTATTTCACAACAATAACCACAATTGCGTACGGGTAGCGACACTATCTAAACGAATGGACTATATCTGTTTTTTTTTTAGTTTTCACTTCTCTGTATTGTCCTGTATAGTTTACGCCCTTAGATGCTTCTTTTGTCACCCAGTTTTAAGGTAGATCCAAATAGGTCATGTGACTAAGTGTCTAAAAGGTATACTATAAGAAACAGTTAAACAACACATAGATTTTTATTATAGTACGGGAGGCAAAGATGATGTATATTTTTAACCGACTTAAAAAAGGAGGAGGTTATCAATTCGACTGTATTTTTTTTTGTTTGTTACCTCATAACTTTCGACTGGGTGAAACGATTTTGATGATTATTTTTAACCGACTTCAAAAAAGGAGGAGGTACCTGTTTATTTGAAAGCTGGTGCTTCCCGTGTTGTCCCATTTCAATTTGGTCCAGTTCTTGAAGTCGGTTCTTTTTTGTTAAAATTTGTGATTATTGTAAGAAGTTACAAGCTATTTTGTATATTTTTAGGGAACAACTACTGCTTGTACTTTTACAAATAACATCGTTGGTACTCACCAAAGTACCGCCAAAACGGAAGCAAGAATCGTTAGGTAAGTTAATTGAACTAATCATTCGACCGTTTATTTAAATTATACGCTTTATAAGTGCATAAAAGCAACATTTACGGAATAAATAAAACAAAATAACAAGTAATTAAAAAATCATTCCATTCCTATCATTTTAGAATGTTTATAAAATCCATTTGTAAATAATAAGTTCTAGAAGTCGACGTTACAAAATTTTAAGTAATTACAAAGTATTAGTTTACTAAGCTTTCAATTCAAATACACAAATGACTTGCTTGGTGGTAGGTAAGTGGTTTTCGGCGCTTGTAAGCACTAAATACAATATGCATACAATATATTTCTTCACATAAAAAAGCAGCACTAACTTAGCTTTGACTAATGCTCCCAAAACGCGGACAAATGCAGATTTTTACTCAGTTAATTGTAACAGAAATCAAAACTATCTTGAATGTGTACTTTTAAAGATTTCATAAGTAATACACTAATAATTAAGTTGAGGTTATAGGTGTATTAATTAATTTTAGGGGGCTTTCTTGCACCAGCCCTGTTCCAGACTCTTATAGTGACGTGGATAAAGGCAAACCTAAACGTAGCGGTGAAGTCGGAATTGTGGCAGAATTTCATGGAGCTGCTGTCCCGACTCACTCATTGGGAGGATCTTATCAAGGAGTGGGCGGTAAGATCACTTTGAATACATTTAATTTGACGACATATATATATTATTTTAACAGACGTTACTGTTGAGAACTGAATTTCCTTTTGAACTTCTTCCATACGAAAAAGTTCACAATAGATGGTTAGGTCCACTCCACTTTAAGGCCATGTTCAGATGACGAGCGCTCAACGCGCGTTTTGCTAGCGCGCGTTTACAACTACATCTAGTTTCGTTCTAGGAGTACACATGCTAACGCGCGTTGTTACATGTAGTTGTTAACGCGCGTTAGCAAAACGCGCGTTGAGCGCTCGTCATCTGAACATGGTCTAAGTATGAAGCTACAAATACTGCGGTTTCATTTTGTCAGGCTATTTCAGTTGACAGAAAGCGGGACAGGATAGCGTGTGAGCTCAATAATTGATAGTTACTGTAGATATGAACAATGATCTACAGTAAATCAATAAACTTTCATTCATTTACAGGTATTTATAATAACTGTAATGAGTGTTTAGAGTTGTTTTTTAAGATTAAAATTTCTTATTTATTCTTTTTTTTTATTAAAGATTAAAATTCTTTAGAATAGTAAAATTTTAAATAGTTTTGTTTATAGTCTATTTGATTTTCAGTATTGTATTTTAACCGACTTCAAAAAAGGAGGAGGTTATCAATTCGACTTTATTTTTTTATGATTGTTTTCTCATACTTTTAACTGGGTGAACCGATTTAGATGATTCTTTTTATGTGAAAGCTGGTGCTTCCCGTGTGGTCCCATTTTAATTTGGTCCAGTTCTTGAAGTCGGTTTTTTTAGTTTTTTTTTAAGTAATATTATGTCGTTTGCGCAGAAAACAATGGAAACGTTAACCCGTGTGCTGGCGCGGCACGTGTACTCGCTGGACTTGTCGGAGAGCGTGAGCGGGGAGCGCGGGCGGGGAGGGCGGCGCGTGCCCCCCGCGCCCGCTCCCCTGCCGCGCCCCTCGCACGCCCTGCACGCGCAGCCGCACCAGCTCAATACCAGGACACCAGGTATGGATTCGAATTAACTCAATTTCATATCTTGGCTTTAACAGTTAGAATATTGCTGATATTTATAACACGACCTCTGCCTAGCTTGGGACTAGATGGCGTTGTGATGTCCGAAATATTTATGATTATTATTAGTGAGCGTGAATAATAAACTTTGTACCCCTTTTTACGAAAATTATGCGAACGAAAGAGTATAAAGTTTTGTACAGTTATCTATCTCTTCTGAATTCTATGCACTATTAAAAAGTTAAAAAAAACTTCGTTTAAAAAAACCGACTTCAAAAACTAAAAAGAATCAATTACTTAATTTGTATGTACTTATTCATAGGTTTGAAGTCAGTGCCAAGCCAAATGTAATAGTGGGTACCACACTCGCTATATTTCGAGACGAACGTCAACGACGTCACCGACGCTTCGCTTGTTTTGTTCTACGCGAAGAGCAGCTATCCCGCTCAAGGTCACGTGCAGCGAGTACGGTACCTACTACAATTACATTTTGGCTTGGCACCGACTTCAAACCTATGAATAGGTAGCCCGTACAAATTAAGTTATTTGATATTTTTTAGTTTTTGAAGTCGGTTTTTTTAAACGAAGTTTTTTTTTCCGCTTTTTAGTCTTTCTCAAGTCTCTCATCATCATTTCACCTAAATAACTTGAAAGAATACGACTAAAGGTAACATACATACTGTATAGAATCGATTATTGATTCTCATAATTAAAGCACTAAACAGTTCACAACGATATAAAATTAAACGACAAGATATGGGTACAGAAACACGACCTCACCGACCACTGCCCAAACAACAAGTGTGCGAGCATAGCCAAGTACCATCTTTTTATAGGTTCGGACTGCATAATTTATCGGTAAAGTAGGGGTGAATCTAAAAATAGTTTATTTTGTTCATATAACTAATATAATTAAATTAAATACATATATGTTTATTGTTGTCTTGTATTGTTAATATTTTCTGTTCACAGGAAAGTCTCCGAAATTAGTCCACGAGTTACACGCACGAAAGGAAACCGGTAGTACGCGACGGCAATTGACAAGGTGTCGAAGTGACCCGCATCTTAGCAAACACTCCCAACTACACGCAGGTAAACTTTCACAAAATTGTTACTTATGACTTGAATTTAACATATAGCAATATTTTTTAGAGGGTTGCAAGACAATGCTATTTAGGTGTGGTCTACTAGTCCAAGGTATACTAACTATGGCTTTTTAGTTCGGTTCTGAAACGCGAACGAACATACTATATTTATTTATAGATACGAAGGACTTATCTAAGTAATATATCTTCATCTTAGAGATTGTTCAGATTGCTAATCAATATGTTTTTTTCTGTACCATAGAAACCAAAGAACCCTTAAGTGATAAACCTTCAAAAAGATGGTACTCCTTGGACTCGTTAAGGAATGCATCACAACAAGAGGAGCGAGATTCGGCGAGCGGTGAGTTCAAACTAAATTCTTGTATTTTTTTTTAATTTCGCAAAATTTTTTTTGACGGTAGAATAATTTTCAGGTTCCCGCTCACCGTCCCCCGCTCCGTCGAGCGGCTTAGAAAGCAGTTCTATTAAAGACTCTCCGCTGCAAATCGATTTAGCTTCTGATGGTGGAAATGTTGGTAAGTATACATTTCAATTTATTCTGACATCTCTAGTTAATTCAATATTTCTCGTTACCAGTTCAGCTAGGACCTTTATTTTTATAATAAGCTCGTTTGGTTTGTAGAAACCATCCTTATGTTAAGTGCCCAAGAAACAAAAGTAAATAATATCTGGACTTATAGGAGACACGTTTTAACAATTTACAAATTTCATATAGAAACCGTCATTTTGAGACCAAACTGTATAAACTAAGTGTTTTATCATAGTTTGTGTATAATAGTAGTTAATCGGTTTTCAATCTAAACATAATGGACTTGAGAGACACGCTGGACTGGAACCGGTGGAGAGACTTAATTCGTTCCAGGTGTCACTGGTGTCAGGTCCGAGGGGATCGACCAGAGCGAGAGAGAGAAATTAATAGTATAGTCCATTCGTTTAGATAGTGTCGGTGCAATCGCACGCAATTATGAATATTGTTGTGAAATACGAATATTCATACAACGGCGTAAACGGACAAATAGTACTTTCTTGTGGGTGTACGCCGCAGACGGGCCCTTTGATTTTGTGGCGGCTTGCCGCACGTGTGACTGCGGTGCGATCAAAGTGACCGTATCTAAGCGAATGGACTACAACTGTTTGGAATTTCGCGACTTTTACACATACACATAGTTTTTGTTGTACTCGTATGACAGGACTTATTCGAAATAAAAGTATTTTAACCTTTTAAATAATTTGATCGCAAAAAAATTACCGTTATACAACAAAAACTAAGAGATAAGTAGTTTGATGAACGTGATTTTATCCAGAATGGACGGAGAACGAGTCGAGCGAGGGTGGCGGGGGTCTGGGGTTGGGGTCGGGCGGTGAAGGCATCGGCGTGGTGATGGGCGGGCGCGCTCGCGGCTGGCTGCCCGACGTGGCGGCCATCATGTGGCGCCGCATGCTGGCCGCGCTGGGCGACCCCAACCTGCTGCGCGACCCGCACGCGCACGCCAACCTCTACAACTATCTCATACACCTCAACGCTACACTGCTCAAGGTAGGTATTATCCAAACACCAACTTAACCATTTCTTTTACCTACTTATGTTTCTACGACATAACTAAAGGGAAGATCTTACTCCCAGGCGAGGTGATCATACCTGGCATACAACGGTTTTTTTTTTTTTTTTTTATATAATACAATTATCTGCAATCAGCCTCAGCTATAAGCAGGTGAGTTCCACGAATATTGTCTTTGAGTGTATCTTTCAGTAAAGACATCTACTCATCCTTAGACCACTGTATAAACAATATGTTTATAAGGCCAGTATGTCCTTTCGCTTCAGCCTTTTACTATAGCTACATGTTGTCAGCTGGATGGCTAGTGCATTGGGATGCTTTTCAAGTCTCCCTTTATATATCTCTGTACATTTCCCAATTTCCTCCTGTACAGTACTCATCTCGAGATGTTGGTGTATTTCTTTGTTTGTAATGAACCATGGGGCATTACATAGGTTTCTGAGTATCATATTTTGTACTCGTTGTAGTATGATGATGTTGGAGTTGCTGGCGCTGCCCCATAGTTGTAAGCCATACATCCACACAGGCTTAAGCACACATTTGTAGATAAGCAGTTTGTTGTCTGTAGACAGCTTGCTGTTTCTGCCCAGTAACCATGACAGACTGTGATAAAGGAGCTTGAGTTCACGTCTCTTGGTCGCAATGTGTGGTCTCCATGTTAAGCGTCGATCGAGATGTAGTCCGAGATACCGTACTGTGTCTTGATGAGGGAGTGTGGCATCTCCCAGATGCACAGAAGGACAGTTCCCCTTACGCAGCGTGAAGGTAACATGAATGGATTTAGATGTACTGGCCTTAATCCTCCATTTGTCGAGCCACTTATTGACATTGTTTAAGGACTTTTGTAGTTTTTGTGTTGCTATTTCAGGGTTCTTATCACTAGCTAAAATAGCGGTGTCGTCTGCGAATGTGGCTGTAGTGGCATCCTTCTCTTCCGGTAGGTCAGATGTGTATAGGATATAAAGTACCGGCCCTAAGACCGATCCCTGGGGTACACCTGCTTCTATCTGACAAAAGCTCGAGGTGGACCCAGCTTCTTTTACTTGGAAGAGTCTATCCGACAAATAGGACTCAAACAACAGGTAGTAGCTATGAGGCAAACTATTCTTGATCTTACAAAGGAGGCCCTTGTGCCAGACTTTATCGAAGGCCTGTTGCACGTCCAAGAAAACCGAAGAACAATACTCCCTTTCCTCCAGTGTCTTTCTTATTTTATCTACAACTCTGTGGACTTGTTCTACAGTTGAGTGCTGCTGTCTAAAACCAAACTGGTGATTTGGAATTATGTTATTCCTTTCCAGTTCGGGCATGACTCTGTGTAGGAGTAGTTTCTCGAAGACCTTGGATAATATTGGGAGTAAGCTTATAGGCCTATAGGAAGTTACTTCGTTGGCTGGCTTTCCCATTTTGTGGACCATTAGGATCTGTGAAACCTTCCAGAGTGTGGGGAAGCACTGTACTCTTAGTATGCCATTAAAGAGTGTTGTTATGAATACTATAGCTTTTCTTGGTAATTTAAGGAGTACTTCCTTTGTAATAAGGTCAAACCCAGGAGCTTTCTTATCTTTAAGCTGCCTGATTACTTTCCAGACTTGGCATATACTAAATGGATTTGGGGGTGGTGACATTTGCAAGTCCTGACTGATAACAAGATCTATTTCTTTTTCATGGTCTAAGTCTTTGGCCTCGTTAGGACGAAATACATTCGACAGATAGTTTGCAAATGTGTCGGCCTTATCTTGAGACGTGCGCGCCCAACCACTATTGGATTTTAAAGGAGGATTGGCTATTTGGGGTCTGTCATAGTTTTTTGTGAACTTCCAGAGAGAATAATTGTTTGCAGCTGTTGCAGAGAGTGACTGGAGTTGTGATTCGAGAGTGTTATTATTCCAGTTAGATAGTATTTCCTTTAAATCTCGGGCTGCCCTGTTAAATCTTGTTCTATCAACACTTAGTCTGGTATCCTGCCAAATTCTTCTAAGTCTCCGTTTTTCGAGTACCGCTCTTTTGACTTCCACAGGGTAATTGTTCTGTGTAATTCCAGTGTTCAGAGCAGGGGTACTGAGCCAGCAAGCTTCTTGAATTAAGGTCGTGATATATCCAGTAGCAGATTCAATATCCTCACATGTTTTTAGAGCTACTTTCAGTTCTATTCTATCCTCAAGGAATTCCTGAAATGACACCCAGTCAGTATACCTATTGCATAGCTTTTCTGCAACTGTGGGTTCCACAAGCATTGTACTGACAGTTAGCAGAACAGGACTGTGGTCGGATGAGCCATCATAACAGGATTCGATTTTCATGTAGTGCTTACAGAATCCTTTCGTAATAAAGAAGTCCAAGAGATCAGGGATTTTCTTTGGATCAGCTGGCCAGTAGGTTGGTTCACAAGAGGAAATGGTTGTCATGTGATTTTTGTCTATACTACATTTCAGTTGCCGTCCTCTAGTGATAGTTAGTCTACTACCCCAATGCTCACTCTTAGCATTCCAGTCCCCTCCTGCCATAAAGCGAGGTCCCAGGGTACTGAGGAAGTCGGAAAACATAGCTTCGGTAATTTTATGTCTTGGTGGACAGTATACTGCAGAGATGTTAAAATACCCGGTCTTGTCCTCCACAGAAATGGTGGTGGCTTGAAGGTGGGCAGTTGCATATTGTGGCATTGGGTGATGCTTGATTGTCTTTCTTATAATCACCGCTGTTCCAGCGTGACCTGTTCCATCAGGGTGATTAGTGTGATAACAGACGTAATTTGAGAATCTCACCAGCGATGCTGTTGTGCAGTGAGCCTCAGACACAAGTAAAATGTCCAGTTTGTGGTGATCCATAAGTAGCTCTACTTCTTGCTTGTTAGGTGATAGACCGTTTATGTTCCACGTCCCTATTCTTAACGCAGTCATTTTGTTAATTTGTCTACAAGTTTGGCTATGAGACTCATAAGAGTGCTCATCTGTTGTAGGATAATATCAAATTTAGCAGTTTGCATTATGAGTATGTCTTCTAGTGTTTTACTTAGACCATCTGTGTTATGGATATTTGAGGTGCAGTTGTTTTGCGGATGTTGTTTTACAATTTCAGCATAAAGTGGTTTTTGGATTTGTTGTGCTGGCCCTGTATTTTGAGTATGTCTGGTCTTTTGGGACGTGTTGACTGTTGTGCTACTTCTAATGTTAAGTGGGGCTGGTGCTTTAGGTATTTTTCTTGAGAGTATTTCTTTATACACCTCACATCCCTTATAGTTAGCTGGGTGGGGGCCATTGCATAGTGCGCACAGGGCAGGAGTATTGCGGTCACGTTTTGGACAATCGGATGTCTTATGTGATTGCCCACATTTCACACATCTGTAGGGGCGCATACAATAGTTCTTGGTGTGACCATATTGTTGGCATCGCTGACACTGTACTATTGATTTCCGCTTTTTTGGTTCTTCTATTTTAACGGATTGGTGATATATGTATTTAAGTTCCTTCACTATGTTGTTATTCGGCCCAGGAAGCAGATTTACAAAAAATGTTGAAGTTGGCTTTTTTTCAGGACCATACTTCACGTTGATTATTTCACCGGCTATGGAATTTCCCGGGCTTTCAATTGCTTCTGTTATTTCAGAAATTGGTGTTGAATGGTGTAAATTCTTGATCACAAATCTGTAGTTTCTTTGATCTTTGCGATTGAAGGTATGACCAATGAGTCCCTTCTCTCGAACTAGAGTTATTATGTTTTTGTATACTTCAACTTGGGTGCAGCTAATTCGCATCTGGTTTCTGTTGACTATCTTGTAGGAGAAATCATCCTTTTTTGCCACCGATTCAAGGAGGTCAGTAAGTTTCCCCACATTTTCCACACCATACAGCACTATAGGCGGGGGTTTATTGACCTTTTTCGCAGTTGGATCATCTTTTTCAAAGTTATCAACCTCAAGTCCACTGTATCGATTTGATGTTTTAACTGCTTCTGGAGATGAAATTTGTGCTATTTTTCTCTTTTTATTGCCTTGGTTAGATGTGGGTATTCTTTGCCACTCAGGTGGACTTTGTGTGGTCGAGTCTGTTGCAGCATCTTGTTCATTTTGCACATTGTGTTTCGGCCTGTCTCCTTGTGAGACACTTCGTGAGCGTGATATAAACAAACTGGGGTGGAACGCTTGTTGGATTAACTTTTTTGGTTTTGGGTGTCTCCTGTCATCTTCTTCAGTATCACTCAGTAGGATGGTCCCCCCCCCAGAATACGTGGGGCAGCCTGAGTTGGAGACAGGGAGGGATTCTCCAGCAATGCCGGTACCCTCCTGGGGTAGATTCTTTTTCAATACTACTTCTGCCATGTGATTTGTTTCTTCTACATTTTCCAGTAAGGTGGAAGTAACAAAGTTTTTTTTTTCATAGACATTTTTAATAGTTTTACATTTCCTTCACTAGCAACACTGAGTCTAGCCAACAGACGTAGCTTTTCCAATGAAGAAATAATTAAGTTTTATGAGGGTAGTTCGAGATTTAATATTTTAAGCAAGTGTCAAACACGTATTTCTTTGTAGATTTTTAGACAAGAATCACTGTTTTACACTAAGACAACACCAACACAGAACTCACTAAAGTCAGTAACCACTTTACACGCGAGTTTATATGTGTTATTAAGCTTTAACAACATGAATCCAATTTATTTGAAGAGCACAACACTTTCGTGACTTAAGTGACAGAAGAGCATTTGATATTTTCAACATACAACGGTTGATGTCGGAAAATTGTATATGTATTGCTAATCGGCGCGAGAACTTCTATATCGCGATATAGGATTAGCATTTACTCCGTAGTTCGACAATGCTTCGTTAGATGGCGTTGTAGTATATTTTTGTTACTGAATGTGGAAGTCGCACAGTATACTCTAAGTCTAACAGACTGACCTTCTGGTCTAGCGGTTAGTGACCCTGACTGCTAAGCCGGAGGGTTCGATTCCCACCTAGGAAAAATATTGTGTGTTCAGAACGATATTTTTTTTTATTTTAGGGTGTAATTTGTCTATGGCATGTAACATTGGCGCAACTTCGTCTGCGTCTCTCAAAAGGAATAAACATTCCCCTTTTTGGAACATGTTTCTTTTGCTGTCTAACACTGCCATTTTGTAAAAACTACATTATTATTTTTTATCTTAAAATGAAATTGTGTTATATATCTACTTCCGAGTGGGAAAAGAACCATCTGTTATTTCAAATACGGTCACGTGAACCTCTTAATCGAAATGAAAACAATGTCGGCAAACTCATCAATACGGAAAAAGTGTTCATATTTGACTAATAAAGTCTCTCTGTACTCAACGGCCACTTCTGGTTAATGATCTAGGACACTTTTGGAGTTTTGAAAATTATAATGTTATTATTTTGAAAATTAAATTTTGTACAGTTCATTTTCAAAATATATGATATGTTTCCTGGTTGTATGCCTAGTCCTCTAGTTTTTTTAACAAGAAATACTAAACTAGTTACAGTGATTGAGTCTTCAATTAAAAGAATCCCAACTTTGTCTACTCATGATGAAAATGAAAGATGTCGGTTAGATTACATTTTTAACCGACTTCCAAAAGGAGGAGGTTCTCAATTTCATCGGTATTTTTTTTTTTTTTTAACTTCCTAGTTCATAAACCTTATTTGACTTAATGCAACAGTTCTGTGTTGTTTTCAACTCTAAGGCTGTATGTTTAAAGTTCAAAATAACACGGAACAGTAATTTGGGTAAATTGTTTATGTTCCGTAGCTTTTGTCTCACTCTGTAATTAAATTTTATTATTTTACACAAAAAACTACTTATTTTTCTTTTAGAACGATTAACTTGTTAATATTAATAATTGATTTTTGAATTACTATAAATACTACAATGAAGACTTAAAATAAATAGTTAAAATCGAAGTCAATACAGACAATTTAAAATTAAATAATAAAACTTTGTTATTAAAATTGATATACTATAGTTACTATAGTCCTTAAAATACTCCTTGATCTTTGTGATAGATGGCTAGTGCATCTACACATACTATAAACCAATATAAAATATAGAAGTATATTAAAATTTTTATCTATGAAATGGCTGTTTTTAACTAACTGTGTCAGGGAGGTGCAAGTGCACCCCCTTGCACTCCCTTCTCGGCGTCTACGATAGCTACGTGCCTAAACTACTAAGCCGTTTTTAATGAAGGTGAAATCAATAGATTCGTAATAATGACCCGGGTGACATAGGCTATATATAGTCCATTCGAGAGAGTCCATAGATACGGTCACCTTGATCGCGCCGCCGTTACACGTGCGCAGTTGCCACAAAACTAAAGGTCCCGTCTGCGGCGTCACCCACAGGCAAGTATGATTTGTCAGTTTACTATATTCTATACAGTTTACTATATGTATTCGTATTTCACAACAATAACCACAATCGCGTGCGGGTGCACCGACACTATCTAAACGAATGGACTATACATTTTATCAGAAGTGTTTACGTAGTCGGCTTATACTTTTTAAAACTTTTGCTTCTCAGTAAAATATAAGTACTCGTATGTGGCTGCATCACATAGGTAGTACAGCTAATATTAATGAATCCATAAGATTATATACATAGGTATATAGCAGTATAACGAAGCGACATTAACAAACAGGTGATTCATCGTCGTAGTATGTAAGCAAGACATCGAAATGACATTGAAATTGAACTCAGTACGTCATATGGTAAAAGTATGCTTCTATAAGATTGTTAAACAGATAAGATTATATTTTATTTATCTATACCGCATTATCTCCTGATTTTACACGAAACAGTGTCATTTAAATTAAAGAAATATTAATCAAGAGAAAGCTAAAAATAAACAAGGTTTCCAAAAAACAAATAAAAATATTTCCATTATTTTATTCGATGGATATTATGCCATTTTAGCATGTTCTTATTAGATGCTAAAATGCTAAACACTTTCAAAGTGATTTTCACCCACTTCAGACGTCAGAATTAATTGAAAATTCCCACATTTATCACCGACCGACCCAAAAGAACTTCAAAATCATATCTTAATGTAACTACGTATTTATTTGGAAATCCTAGCACGACTGCGCCTACAGTGAGATGTTAATAAGTCATACTGTTGTTTACAGTTCAAATCTTAAGCGTCAATGTATTTAAATACCTAAGAAGCTAAGAGCATTCACGAACCCACCCACATCGTGTAAACAAAAACATGACTTACAAGGAATTATACACTTTTAGAATGTTCAAATTGAATGTGTTCAATGAACACTTATGTAATAATTCATGTTATACCAGAGATGAGGCATCTGTTAATGTTTATCACAAATAATGGCGCGCTGGCACAACTTATCAGTCGATATCTGTCAATGTTTGGCAGATGGCGCAATTCAAATCATTGGCATTTATCTCCACATTATTGTTTTTTGTAAATACATCCTCATTATTATTTTATTGTGAGTTGTGTCGCGAGGATCGTTTCTCTTTGAATGGTGTTGTTCTCTCTGTGCGCACTGTTGTCCCAGTCGAAAGTATTTAAAGAATGCCCGTGCGAAGGAAGAGCAGGAAAAAGAAGATTGCTAAGGAGACTCAGAAGAAAGGTCTTTGATTACATTGTCAAATCATTTTTATAATAATACTAGTTGTTGCCCGCGGCTCCGCCCGCGTGTATCTCGGTTATCGCTGCAAATAGTAGCATATGTGTAATTCTGATGTATAAGTTATATTACTGTAAAGTTTCATCCAAATCCGTTCAATAGTTTTTGCGTGAAAGAGTAACAAACATCCATCCATCCATACTTACTAACTTTCGCGTTTATAATATTATATTAGTAGGATTAATGTGGGTAGTTGAAAAATTCTTTGAGTTTCAATTGTTTTGACAGCGGAGAAGGAAATTGATATCCTCACTTATAAATATTAAACAATCTTATGGAATTTAAAAATGAGTTTAACAACAACGATCCTCGACAGTTGTCGTTAGAAGCCGAACGAGATGTTGCAAAGGCAATATTTATTAGAACTTAATGTTAATTCGAATGCTAGTGAATTTGTTAGTGACAAGTTGTGTTTGTTACAGATAAGCGCAAACCAAACCTTAAATGGGAACACGGAAATCCACGTGCCCTTTAACCTTGTGGCGGGCTGGTGCCTTGAGGCGGAAGCTTTGCCACCATCCCACAGGTTTGTTTCATCGAAATGTATTCTAAAATCTTCGTATTGTTAATAGACGACTGCCCTGTACTATCCTAATAGAATAGGTTTTTATGAGTTTATTTTTATCTTAGGACAAAAATGTGTACGAAATCTTAATTTAATAACAGTTTAATAACAGTACAAATATTGATGTGATATTCCCATACGAATTTATATTATTATTTTCATATTCCCCAGTTATAGATGACTAGCTGACCCACGCAACCTCGTTTACGTCTCCTATTGCCTGTAGCGTAATAATTTTCCCCCGTTTTTGTAACATTTTCATTGGTGCTCCGCTCCTATTGGTCTAAGCGTGATGATATATAGCCTATAGCCTTCCTCGACAAATGTTCTATCCAACACTGAAATAATATTTCAAATCGGACCAGTGGATCCTGAGATAGCTCGTTCAAACAAACAAACAAACTCTTCAGCTTTATATATTATATAGATGAGAAACTTCTAACTTTTTCTAAAAAAAAATGAACAAAACACCTTTTTGTATTTAGGTACTTTATTACTAGATCTAGATGTGCTTAGAAATTTAAATGACCTTAGCCCTACCAAGCAAAAACCACCTATCTTCCAAAGACTTGCATGCTTTAAGTATCATCATCATCGCCCGCATTTATTTTGGAATTTTTGTCTGTCCGTCTGTCTGTCTGTTTGTTCCGGCTAATCTCTGGACCGGTTAGACCGATTTTGACCGGACTTTCACTGGCAGTTAGCTGATGTAATAAGTAGTAACTTAGGCTACTTTTTTTCGACTAGCTTCGCCCCGCGGCGTTATCCGCGGTTGTAAAGATACAAAAAGAACCGCGGGTAACACCGTGGGACTCAGCTAGTTATAAATAAATATAGGAGAAAATATTGTTGATATTGTCTGAACCTTAATTATGATGGATTTTTTATGGTAAATTTAAAAAATGGCATGTGGCAAAATTTTATGATAAACTAACTGAGCCCCGCGGTTTTTTTTTTGTCAAACGCGTGTGACACCGCGGGACATAGCTAGTCTAAAAAAGTAGCCTAAGTTACTGCTTATAAATTCAGCTATCTGCCATTGAAAGTCCCGTCAAAATCGGTCCAGCCGTTCAGAGATTAGCTGGAACAAACAGACAAAAATTTTAAAATAATATATTTTGGTATATGTATCGTGTACCTATTCATACATATACATTTGGTAAAAAGCGGTTATTTTAATATTATAAACAGGCACGCCAATTTTATTTACTTGAATAGATGTATAGATAAAAATAACATCGTTGCATGTTAACAAATATCTTCAATCGCGAATCTATAACCTAGAACGGCATGCATTACGATTTGTCTAAACTAATAAATATTTAAAGAGAAAAGATTTGATTTTTTGTTTGTTTGTTTGTAACAATTTAACCCGAAAAATACTTGACCGATTTGAAAAATTCTTTCACCATTAGAAGGCTACATCATCCCCGAGTATCATAGGCTATATTAAATTTGCAAAACCATATGAAAATTTCGATAATGTAACCTAAGGTGTAAAAAAAATACCCAAAAAATCCATATATCGCGTGCGCTGTGGAAAGTATTGACAATAAAGCAAAATGATGTACTACAGTTCTATAGAGGACATCAATATCCACAAGAAAGTCCGTGATACCATATTATGTCTATCTATTACAGGTAGTTCACAGTGAATACTTTTTCGTGTTAAAATTAGTGAGAGTGACGTCGATACAAACTAGGCTTCATTATTGGTACCTTGGTATTAATCCTTATCCAAATAAATCACTTCATGTTTAAGGTTATATTAGTACTTATTAATTACTTTTTGAATTACTCAAATCGGACACATCATTTAAAAGTTATTTAGAGTATAAGTCAAAACCGTTTACTACGTCGACATCGTCTATGTGTCTGTGTGTATATCTCTCTTTGGGTTCGTGCGGCCAATCATAGCTTCCAAACGGAGGATTTCGATTTATTTATTTTGCCAAAAAGAATATTGGTTGAGTTTTCTAAGATTGGAGAGTTTGCTAAGAGCGTGTTATAATTTATTATATTTAAATTTTTGGTTAAATACATATGTCTACCGTGCGAAACCGGGGCCGGCTGCTAGTTTACAATAATTCGTTCCTCTTATGTCATGGTGATCAAAAAAATAAACAATTGATTGTTTTAGTACAATCGTTTGTTTTAAGCGTACATGCATAAGATGACAAAGAGTTATACAGAGTTTTCATAAACGTACATCACACTTGTAGTGTTAGTTCAACACAATTGACCGACCCACAGAACACGAACCCGACTAGAACTCTTTTTTGAAAAAGTGAATGATTGTTCTACAATTATGAAAAACATTGTTATTGTATCCAGGGCGGGGAAATTACTGGCTTTGCGCCTGTTGTGCGAATCGACGCAGGCTCAGGGTCCCGGTGCCCCTTCCTCGTGCAACAACCGCCTGCATTTAGCGCATCTACACCTTTATCAAAGAGCACTGCATCATGGTAAGTCTACAAAAGCTTGTCACTAATTTCTACTAATCTATCCTTACCATTGTAACGTGTGTAAGGTAAATGTTTGTAATGTAAACTACCATTTGGTAGTTTTTAAAGTTTGCTGAAATAGATTTTTTGAGAAGCCTTTTCGATAACATTGCGTAAGAAATTAGATAAAGAAAATTCAATCTCAAAACTTCCGTCCCCACACTAACATAGTGTTTAACCGGTTTACTTAGATGTCCAGCACTAACCTTTCTATAGATGAGATGATTGATGTGTTAGTTAAATTTAGAAATATTATAACTCCATGCGATATGCATATAGGCATGTGTAGAATAATCACCCACCTAATTTTTCCTCCGACCTTGTTTAACCGACTTCAAAAAAAGGAGGAGGTTCTCAATTCGACTGTATTTTTTTTATTTTTTTTTTGTTTCTTACCTCATAAATTTCGACTGGGTGAACCGATTTTGATGATTATTTTTTATTTCAAAGCTGGTGCTTCCCGTGTGGTCCCATTTAAATTTGGTTCAGATTGAAGTTTTTTTTTTGTTAATTTTTTTTCCAAGTCGGCTTAATCCGACCGCCGACTATTAGAGTGCGATATAGCTGAACTTCGATTTTTGACATAGAAGGACTGACATCAGATCTCAACAATAGTCAACAACCTAAGTAATAATAATAATATCTATATCGAATTTAAATGTAAAGACTGTTGTCGTATTTTGTTCGTATCGTTCACAAATGTTCGTATGGCAACAAGAACAAACGGCTTACGTACTTTCCGGTTTGTTTCTCAGGTCTGACAGGCGAAGATCGTTCTGTAGTGGACGTGTTAGTCGAACATGCGGCGCCTAGGTATCTATCGTTAGCTCTAGATGGATACTCGCTGCTGTTGCTCGATTTCGTTCATGCTTCCACAGTGGTGCTCAACTCTTCAGACATGGGACCTTCGGTGAGCTATTTATTCCCTCCGCTTACTTAACGGGAAATATTTTTGTTGATGTTTTTTAATTAATTAGATAATAGCCATATGTAAATTTTGCCATAGTTAAGTTGTCGTTTAATTTATCTTAAAGTAAAGCAACAAAAATAAGGAAAATTTGGAACAAACCCAACTTGGTCTGGTCAACGAGTTTTAGTAGGCAAAAACCGAAAGGAGGTTTTTGCCTACTAAAGGATAGGCTTATGTCCAGCTGTAAACTATTAAAAGCTGTTGATGATGATGATGAAAGTAAAGCATGCAGCTTATCTATACATTTTGGAACGAAGTTCCTTATGGGGCGTTGCGGAGGCGTACCCTAGCCGGCAAAAAACGTCCGTAACGTTAAATAAAAAAGTGTAAGATTAAAAAAAATGTAAAGCGCCATTTGTAAGTTGCATGTATTATTATATTTTATGATAAAGAACTTCGTTCCTGATGGCCCACGACACCACACGACTTTTTTTATATTTGAAAATACATTGAAATATTGGTGACGCAGTGGTAGTGTATGCGACTGCTGTGCCTGAGGTCTCGGGTTCGATTCCCGGGTCGGACAAAATGTTTGTATGATCTGCAAATACTTGTTACCAAGTTTGGGTGTTTCCTAAATATCTATCAGTCAATCTAGCTTTCGTAGTACAAGCTCTGCTTAGTTTGGGTCTAGATGGCGTTATATGACAGATGACCGAAAATTTTAACAAATATAATATATACATATACACTCATTGCTACTATATACAGACTTAGGAGAATAACAAAGAAATGGGAAAAGTACTAAAGGCATACGCCTTACAACGCCGAACAAAAGTGGTAGAAGTTGTTATTAGCCTCAATCAATCTAGCTTAAAATCATTAACACTATTTTCTGTCCCTTGAAGTAGCATTTAATAATATCTGTTTATTATTTGCCTAGTGTCCCCGTACGGCAGCCGTGACGTTTTTGGGCTCGCTGCTGTCATTACCGGATGGGCTAATGAACGCACCTATGTTACAACCCTATCCACACCAATACAACACAGTGTCATGTCCGGATCTCAAGGTATGCTTTTATTCCAATCTTAATATGAATGTAAATAAGTATAAATTAAGGCTTTGATAGTCTTAGTTTATACCTATTTACAGTATGCTATCAGAATTAGAGCTTTAATTAAAGTTATTTTTCCGAAATTATTTATTAGTAACTGTTTTCGTGGTCTCATAGATAAAAGTCATTAATATTTTATCTTCACCAATGACTTGACTCGAAACAGAAGCTACATTATTACAGGATATATTAATTTACTAATTGTAAATCCAAACTTAATATTGTAAATTCAGAAGTAATTCTGACTGTTACAATTTCTCGACTAAACACCGATTTCATTAAAATGTGCCATGGAGATACTTTTGATGATGTATGATGATGATTTTTGAGAAAGGATATAGGCTACGACGATAAACGACATACCCAAAGGCGGAGCCGGGGGCAAAAATAAGAATAATAGTTAATGTTATTCTTTTCAATATTGCTTGCTTGTAGCTTTTATTTTAAGAAGACCTTTCCAGGCACTTTCGAAACGTAACATCAATGACTCTTGTTTGCTCGGTTTCAAAATGTCGTTCCTTTGGAGAAGAATCGACAATAAACTCCATAACTCTGTGGAGACTTGACTAGCCAGTGGTGGTTGTTGTTTTATGGAATAATGGGTAAACGAGCAGACATAGTAACTGATAGTAAGCGATTACCATCGCCCTTGGACACCTGCAACACCAGAGGCGTCACAAGTGCGTTGCCGGCCTCTAAAGGAGTACGCTCTTTTCTTGAAGGTTTGAAGGTCGTATTGGTCCGGGAATACCGCAGGCGACAGTTCATTCGACAGTTTTGTTGTGCGAGGCAGAAAGTTTCGTATTTTTTGGTTAAAATATGCGTATACGCAGGAGCACGTGCTGAACATAGTGGTGCGTGTGTGCCGGCGCGAGGGTTGTGCTGCGGCTCGCTGTGCGGGCGCGTGCGCCCTAACAGCCCACGTGGCGCACCTGCTGGCCTCGCGCGCGCACTCGCCACGCCTGCCCGCCTACGTCACCTGCCTGCTTCAGATGCTCATGGTAACCTACCGCATATTTACTGTTGAAATACTAGCCTTAATATTGCCTGACTGACTGTCTCGGTCACGCATTGGTAGCATATGCGATTGGTATGATTGAGGTCTCGGGTTCGATTCCCAGGTCGGATGAAATGTTTTTATCTATGTTCTGCAAATATTTGTTTAGGAGTTTGACTGTTTTATATGTTTAATATACAAGGTAGTAGAGCCACGCTGATTTCAGCACGAACGGGCCGGCTCGACCGGGGCGGTACTACCCTCGCACAGAAAATCAACGTAAAATGACAGCGTTCGTGCTGTCGTGTTTCGTTGGTGAGTGCGAGACCGGAGGCCCAATTAGTCTAGTCAACAAGTCCCATACTTGTTGACTAGACTAAAAGATGCACAAGCATCACTAGGCCGCCATAGTGTGGGTCGCCATACTGCATTGTTGTATTCGCAATGAGTATGGTGGCCACCACTCGTGGATTCTGCTTATGCTTTCCATCAGGCAGAGTAGAGTCATTTTGGCAGGCCAAATATAAAAAAAAAAAAAAAAAAAAAAAGGTGGATATAACAATACGACATTTATTTGAACTAGACATACCTACATTTACAAGGTCAATTACAAAATTTTAATAAAATCGGTTTAGTAGTTTAGCCACAGGACACTATTTTTCGTTTTGAAATTTACTGCACGATGTATCTGTCACCGTAAGATTGTAAAAACCTCTAGATTATAACCTACTTAGCGAGATTGCAAACTATCGATAGATTGTCAACTGTGATATACTGCTTACGGGCGTCATATTGTCAACTGTCCCCGGATTGGTCGGTTTTACAATAGATTTCAAGTTACCGTGACCGTACCGTTGTATATGTGTTTACAAAAAAGTATGTATATCTAGTAACCATAACACAAGCTCTGTTTAGTTTGGGAATAGATGGTGTTGTGTGTTAGATGTTCAAAAAATATTATATGTTGTTGTCATAATACAGTAACAGTAACCTGATACCTTGCTCTCATTTATATTTTTGAACTCGCTTTTATTAGCGACACTTGTATGTATTTTTTCATTGTAACCGACTCCATTAAACATGATTTTAACCTATTTTGAACTGTCAAATTTTATTTAAAATTTATAGACTCATTAAGAATCGATCGCAACACAATAAATATAGTTTAAAAAACTAAAAAAACACACTTTTCTGATAAGTCAAAGTAAAAATTGAAAAAAAAACTTTATATAAAAATAAAATAATGAACAAAAAATATTAGTGTTATTGCGAAAAATGCATGGGGTGCTCGATAAATCAGCTTTCAAAACTATTTGATTGGTACGCTATGTCCAAAACAAAACACCCAGTCTTTTTTCTTTGTATGTTATTTTATTCCTATATTCAGAATTATTTAAATTTTTAATTCGAATTATTGTTCAAGTGTGGTTTTTAGTTTTTTATACTACATTTACTTAAAGACTAACACCAGATAGTAGAATTTGCAATTTATTGGTATTGGCAAATTATACTCTTTGCGCTGTAGCATGGTGCGTGGTGGTTTAATTTAATTTACTACAGTTTATGGTTTAATATAATTTACTACAGTTTATGGTTTAATATAATTTACTACAGTTATTAATGATTTTGATTTAATATATTGCGAATGTGGTACAGCTGAAATATTAAGTCATAATTTGTAAATTGCGGCAACTTTCAAGAGTGAAACGATATTTTACTGAACCATGCCACGTAACATGCTTCAGCGCAAAGAGTATAGTGGTATTGGCAAAGAATTACTTCATGTTTATCCTCACAGTTGGTTCAGTAACTTTTGGTAATTGTGTGTCAGGTCAATATTCTTAAACATAAAAGTGCTTCCGCTTTTGGAAGCCTCAAGCATCACTTTGTATAAGTAAATATAATTATGCCATCACTTCATTGCGATGACTTCATATATGACGAGAAGAGTCAACAGAATACTGATTACAGTTTACTAAGCAATCGTAACTTTATATTTATTTTCAAGCCAACTATTGCAGCACTTTGGTTATGTGAATAGCAGCAGCAATAGTGTTATTATTTCATAAACAAAATATTGTTCATCTCGCTTGGTTACCTAACCTATTAGTCAAAAGATCTTAAAGGAAAAATATGTGCATTTTTGGTACTGACAACTGATAGAACTACGGGGAAAAATGTTTATACCCGCAGTTAATGAAATGTGTCCGTGGTCCAACTGATAGAACAGCGGACAATGTTTTTTGCACGTGTACTACCAGCAGGACTACTCAGTAAGACCACGGGCAATGAACCGATTTTTCCTCTGATTTTTTTTCGGTTTTGTTACACATTTCTAATCAACATTACCTCTTCCATATCTCAGCCGTGGGCATATTTAGGCCGAAATCCCCCAATTTCATAAAAATAAAATAATTATAATTTCATAACGTTTCTAAATATTTAAAAATATGTATATATCAAATCGAAAGAGTCGAAACACTGTGCATAATACATCAATATCCTTGGTATTAATAAATTAAATACCTATATTTTATCATGTCGGCCTGCGGTTTCGAAAAACAATTTTCTACTTTATTTTTTAGTTTTCCAAAGTAAGTTTTTTATTGTGAATTTGCTAAATTAGACCTTTTCGAGCTCTACCATATGAACACGCTTGTGTATGTATGAACAAGTCGTATTCAAATTTTGATTACATATCCATACCTAAATTATAAATGCGAAAGTAACTCTGTCTGTCCTGCTTTAACGGTCAAACCACTGCACCGATTTCAATGAAATTTGGCATGCATGGAGATACTTTGATTCTTGAGAAAAGACGTAGACTACTCTTTGCTGCGATAGCCGAGAAACACGCGAGCGGAGCCGCGCGCAATAGCTAGTTTCTAATAAAAGTATCTATTGAAATACTGATTTTCTAAAATATAGTTCATATTTTCAGATGAAAAACAAGAACATTGCTAAGGTGGTAAGTGATTGTATCTTGGTGCTAGCAGACTACACGGACCGGATAGTTGAACAATATCCTGGATTAGCCGGTAAGAATTCAAAATCAATTCAAAATCATTTATTCAAAGTGACATTTATGAACATTATTGAAACTACAGTTTAAATATCTTAGATCAACACAAACAGACGCCACAGCATGTGCTGTGTTGTCAAGGTAAATTAGGTGAAAACACCAAAATCCACACGCTGCCTGTGTCGATCCATAACTTCCAGTTTCCAAAATGCGTAGAGCCTTATGAGAAGAATACTGGCAAAGAAACTCTTGGCTCAATTAAAATACACAAGTCGACTTATTTTAAAAACAAAATTGTTTACAAACGTAAAAGTGATTGTGGTGTCCTATTTATCGTTGTTTTTTGTTTCTCAGGTAAAATAATAAAGTGGATATGCGCATGCTTAGCACAAATATCGCCGAGCAGTGGGCGCGATTCAGTAAAGCCACTGGCGGGCTCCCTGCTGCTGTGTCTCGCTGAGTTCGCCGTCCGCTGCGGTCCTACCTACCTCATGGAAGAAAAAGATGGCGAACAAAACCTGCTCCTAATGATATTTAAGGTAATACAAACTACACATGAAAGCTATAATATATGGTGTTCTTTGGTGTTGCCAGTCTTCTTTTTGTAATAAACATTTTCTAAAGTTTCATTTAATTTCTTCACTAGGTGTTTGATGTGTGTTCTGTTGACACTAGATGTAAAAGAATTCGACGGCGATTAGTGTAGTTATTTAAATAGTTTTAGAATATTTTTACTTTTTTATCAATTTATGAATGGTTGGGATGTAACTTTCTTTGTTATCTATTATATTCTTATATATAAAATTCTCATGTCACAAGGTTAGTTACCATACTCCTTTGAAAAGGCTGGACCGATTTTTATGCAATTTGGTGTGCATATCGGCTGGGTCTGAGAATCGACCAACATCTATTTTTATACCCCAATTTTTTTTTATGGCAAAACAGCTAATTCTCGTGTCACTTTGTTTCTCAAGATGAACTCCGAATCTGTCTAACCGATTTTCAGTTTTTTTAAATGTGTTTTGCTGGCGTACCTAAGATATGATAGTTAACATCACACTTAGGTCGATAGGAGCCGAGCAAGATTAAAAAAAGACGCAAACAAAGTTGCGTGGGTCAGTTAGTTCCCATAAAATTTACAAAATGTTTCTACTTTTTGCTAATAATGAGGTCTTGTTCAATTTATTATGTTACGATACTAGATAAAAGGAATAAGTGCCGCGAATTCTTCCTTCAGTGAGAATTGTAATTCAGTTTTTTTTTTCTTAGAAAGCTCTAGAAAATTAGAATTAAAAAATGTGGCTATTTAAAACCGCCTGAATAGATAACGGTTCATTATAAAGGATAATCTAGCCATAAATAAAAAAAAGACACATATCTGAGAAAAATAAAATATATTTACAAAAGTTGATAAAAAAGTTAACACAATTCGTCAATTTGCGCAGTAAAACCTACGCAAGCCAATTTCACGCTGACCAAATATTTGTTTTTCAATTGCTTAACAAATATAAACCACATGTGTGTTATGCAATCATGTAGTAAGACTAAGAAAGTTGTTAGGTTAGGCATCGACTAGGTCAAAATGTGAATTACTGAGAACTAACTAAGAACCAAGAGACTTCATTGAGATGTTTCAATATTTGTTAATATTTTATATAACATCTCTAAAGTAACCTTTTGAAAGATAAAATGGTAATTTAGTCACAAAAAAAAATGTACTGCAGCAATAACTGAGGTCTTAGTATGAATATATTTCACATCCACTCGATCGTCACGATGTTAGTGTCAACCATCGCTATTGGTCCGCACTAAACTCTTCACCAATCGAACGGCTGCTGTGGAGAGCGACTTGATGTGAAATAACTCACACTAGGCACTCAGAAAGAGACCTAGTGTAAGTTTCTTTCACTTCTACCCGATCGTCACAATAGAAGCGTTGGACGCTGTGATTTGGCAGCGCAGCGCGGCTGCGGTTTGTCAAGATCGAGGTGACGCGAAATAAACTCACACTAGGCCCTCCGATCCAATAAAGGATTATAAGTCTCAACTAAGATGCATATTCTTGTGACTAAGTTACTCATTTCTTCTACAAATAAACGCCTATTACTGCGAACTGTGCTCCTGGGCTTGGTAACCGTTCTCGTTGGCGGTGAAAGTGACAGCGTAGGTTAGGCCATTAGGTGCCACGTATTGGTAGCTGCCGGTGACTTCCAGAGCTTGATGCCCGTCATCCAGCTGCTTCAAGGTGCCTTTCTCTTGGCGAGATGTACCGTCGCTGGTCTGGAAACTGTAAAAAAAAAGAATCATATTTTACCATACATTTTGTAACAGGCTATGAGATTATTTTTCCTCCATACTAGTACCGGGCCTTGTTCTACCATTTCTCTTTGTAACGTTATTTTTGAATAAGAAACTTTCTTTTTTAAGAAAATTACAAACACAGCTGATATATGGTCGGAGTTGTGTACCTAAAACTAGACCCTAGTTTAGTATCATAGTCATATTTGTGCCAAAATTTGTCAAAAATATTCAAATTATGTAATTAGTCCAAAGTATTAATTTAACACAAAAACTTGTCAAGATTGCTTACTATGTCGTTCTAAGAATATTATGTTATAAAACATCTATTATACATATATTGGATGACCCGCGCAATTTTTCTTTTTCACCTAATCTTTACGACCTAAAAAAAACTTAAAATCGCATCGACCACATCACCTAGGCATGAGATAGTTATTTAATAGATATGTAAATATAACAAGTACATGTGTAAATATAACTAGTTTGTAGAACATTTAATTTAGAAAGTATTGTCAGTGAAATATAAAATGTAGTTAACTTACTCGAACTGGTAACCATCGGGACTAACATCGGAGTCCTGTTTAAGTATGTACACCTGGCTATGGTCCTCGGGTTGTGGGCCTTGAGGTGCCGCGGCGGCTACGGCGAAAAGTGCAAAAGCGCAAAGTATCTGGAAAAAATATATATTTAAACCTTATTTTATTTTATTCGGGGTAATAGTTAGGAGTGGAGCTGCTTTAATTAATGCAGTAGAACTATTTGTAAATTAAACAAAATGTATTTTTAAGAGATAAGTCTGATATGTAGATTAAAGTTGACACTTACGAATTTATTCATTTTGAGAATGTTTGGGTGGGTGGTAGAGTACTACTACTGAAACACTGATGGACTGATGCATTTCTCAGCACTCACCGCAGTTTTAAACTGAATGTTCGATCGATGACGACAGTGTCTTTGGGAGTATACGTAACATAGTGTTAATGAGTATAAACAACACTTGAGTATCCGAACTCATTCTTACATAAACTTATATTGGTTATATTACAAAATTGGCCCCGTTAGTATAGTTAGCGGTATCATTCAAATAAATATGCCTATGCGAGACATAAAGTCTCGCAATCTAAAAATTGCGATTCCCTGATTATTTTATGCTGGCATATTTTTGGGCGTTTGATTTGGGTAAATGAACCAGAATTAATTTTAAACTAGCTGTGCCCGCTATTTCGTACACGTGACTCGTGACATTTGGATTTTCAAGTTATTTTTTATACCGTTTAAACCTGCCCTGGACTACGCCAAACATTTCAAAATCAAAATCAGCTAAATCGGCCCAGCCGTTCTCGAGTTTTAGCGAGACAAACGAACAGTAATTGATTTTTATATGTAAAAGAATGGTATGGTGACTTCAAAATTAGACTTTCACGAACTTGGTCGTTTTATTAATGACGTAATATTAATATTTACCTTAGTTAGACTTTTTATAGAAAAATAGCTTAAAAGCTATAAATTAAAAATGTTTTGATGTGTACAACATTCGAAAGCGTGTAATGAAATCTTCCTAAACTTAATGCTTCTTTTGCAGGTTTTGTATGCGGTAATGAAAGGCACCAATGGATCGGATATCGAAGGCCTATCGCTCCCGGTGGACGAAGATTTCGATCCTAACATTCAAACTGATAATCTTGGACCAAAAACGTCACCTGCATCGACTATAGATGTGAAACTTTGGGCACAAACGGTAACTATTTGTAGATACAATAGTTAAAGTCACCTTATGCTTGATAGTTTTGTATTTAGAATTTAACCTAATCGCCTAAGACTCGTCCAATCATTCTCATTTTTCATTAATTTTTTTTTAATTATCATCATCCTATCGCAGTACATTGCTGGACATAGGTCCCTCCAATTGTACGCCGCTTGGTTCGATCCTCGGCGTCTCGCATCGAACTCCTGTCAGTCATATGACCGGGAAGCGGAGAGCAATTGTATTTAAAAATAACTATCTCAAATGTTCCTAAAACCGGGATGTTGCTGAGATGAGATTGATTAGGACGAGTAAGCTATCGTTTGATTTGGTTATGGTATGACTCTTGCCGAAAAGTTAAAACGTGTCTTGTCAGACAAACGTGTGTATTAAAAACAATATAATGTGATTTATTTATCTTCATAATAAAGATGTGACTGAAGATGTGACTGCCTCGGTGGCGTAGTTGTAGCGGATGCGACTGCTGTGCTTGAGGTCTCGGGTCCGAGTCCCGGGTCGGACCAAAATGTTTGTGTGATCTACTACTTATTTGTTTCGGAGTTTGGGTGTTTTTTATGTATAATATGTATGTATTTACAAAAAAAAGTATATATTATGTATTTGTATCAGTTGTCTAGTACCCATAATACAAGCTCTGCTTAGTTAGGGACTAGATGGCGTTGTGTATTAGATGTCCGAAATATTTATTTATGTTTAGTTGTTCTGTTTTTTTTTATGGAATAGGGGACAAACGAGCTGACGTATCGCCTGATGGTAAGCGATTACCGCCGCCCATGGACACCCGCAACACCAGAGGCGTCACAAGTGCGTTGCCGGCCTTTGGGGGATGGGGGGAAAGTTTGGGGATGGGGGGAGGGTTTGGGGTATGGGCCTCCGGTATCCTCACTCACTCGGTAAAACTGGTTTTCTGTGTGGCCATCACTTCGGTCGAACCGGCCCATTCATGCCGAAGCGTGGCTCTCCCACGGTAGTGTTCTCTCTCTGTGATGTGTCTTTTCTAATCCCAGATATGCACTCAACTGGTGCTGTTCCTGGGCCACTGGCCGCTGTGGAGTGGGTGGCAGGTGTCGTCGTCGGTGTGCGAGCAGCACGACAGCCCGGCGCTGGGCGGCGAGCTGGGCCCGGCCGTGCTGAGCGCGCCTCACGTACAGATGCTCAGGTTCAGCGACTCGACCCTCGCCTCGCTAATAGAACTACCAGCGTTAGACATGCCCGCTGCTACTACACCAGGTAAATATATGACAAACTAGTTTTTGCTCGCAGCTCCGCCCGCGTGTATGTCGGTTATCGCGGCAAATAGTAGCCTATGTGTTATTCTGATGTATGAGCTATATTACTGTGAAGCTTCATCCAAATCCGTTCAGTAGTTTTTGCGTGAAAGAGTAACAAACATCCTTTCGTCCTTACAAACTTTCGCGTTTATAATATTAGTAGGAATCACGAAGTTTCACTTGTTTTTTTTGCATGGAAACGAATACAGGTGTCGACTACCATTTCTGTGATCGATGTGACGGAATTGCAGTGACTAAAACCTCTTAACCTTAACTCAACACTTAACCTTAATGTATAATTTTTATTTGTATATTAGGAAATTGAATTTGAGTATTTAGTTCTGGATCGGGCAAATAATTATACAGTTTAGTTGATCGGTGGAGGAAAATTCGTTTTGGAAAAAGTTGGGAATTTTGATATTCGAGAGAAATTCAAAAAAAAAATTTATATCGATATTTTGCCCCCAGGACTGATGACTTCAGATCGACAAGTGCGTGTGTTGCTGCGTGATATTGCTGGCAAAGCATGCTGGGATGCGTCGGCCCTCTGCTACGATCCTTCTATTGCTTCTACAGAAAAGATAGAACCTCTCGAATTGCCTGATAGGCGAGTACAAAAATTATTATACTTTTTTTTATGGAATAGGGGGCAAACGAGCAGACGTATCGCCTGATGGTAAGCGATTACTGCCACCCGTGGACACCACGCAACACCAGAGGCGTCACAAGTGCGTTGCCGGCCTTCGGGGGATGGGGATGGAGGGAGGGGTTGGGATATGGGCCTCCGGTATCCTTCGAAGGTCTTTTCCCCGAACGGGCGGAGCACACACCCCCGTCGATGGCCTATGCGGGTCATAGACGACGGGGATAGAGAGGACGATGTGCCGCCCGTTAGGGAATCGGAGGTTGGGGCGGCTGTTCTTCGGATCCGTTCCAAGAACACCGCCCCCGGGCCGGACGGGGTTCCAGCGCGAGTGATTGCCCGAGCCCTCGAACATATGTTGGACCGCTTCAGGGAAGTGTTGGACGCTAGCCTGGCGTCTGGACGCTTCCCTGAGTGCTGGAAATGCGGGAATCTGGTCCTGTTGAGGAAGCCGGGACGGCCTGCCGATTCGGTCGCGGCCTGGCAGGCGCTGTGAGGGGTCCGGATGTGTTAATAACTGCAGTTCCCGGACCGTTCCCTCCCTTCACAGGCGCAGAGTGGCACACCGTGTGGTTTTAGTCGGATCGAGTCCGACACACCGTGTGGAGCGCACACCGCCCCGCCGCAAACCCCGGTGGGGTGACAGTCCGAGGGGATATCACATGTAAAAAAAAATAAAAAAATATGGGCCTCCGGTATCCTCACTCACTCGGTGAAACACAGCGCAAGTAATGTTTCAAACCAGTTTTCTGTGAGGCAGTGGTACCACTCCGGTCGAACCAGCCTATTCATGCGGAAGCGTGGCTCTCCCACGGTTAAATTATTCGTGATATTGTTCTGTACACTTACACAAACAACGATTTAATTATTTTATGAGTGGACAATGAACTTGAACTTGTACTTGATCGTCGCGTCACTATTTTCTTAAAGCGAAATAACTATAGTCGTATTCACGTAGTTTAAAATTAATTGACAGATTAATTTTTCCAATAGCCAAGGAATAACATGATGTGTATTCCATTTTGTAGTACTGAATGTCCACGGGATAACACGTTATCTTCACTGCCACCACCACTGCCGCCTGATTTGTTGCCAGACCATAAAAACAACCCTCCGGACAAACATCAACTAGACCATGTATGTATTGAAGTTTATAATGAAATCACTATTTTTAGATAGATAGATATTTATTTATTTATATGCCACAATATATACTATTATGCAATTTTTTACATAATATATGTATTCTTACCTCAACATTCTATAATATCTCTTCTTCAAACTCAAAAAAATCATAAGTTGGCAATTCTTTTTCCGCACTGTCTGTATAAGCTGCAAGCAAATTGCGGTGTCGACTTCTCGATTATTATTTTTTTTGCAATGGGGAAAACGAGCAGACGTATCGTCTGATGGTAAGCGATTACCGCCATCCTTCTACACCCGCAACACCAGCGGCGTCACAAGTGCGTCACCGGCCTTTGGGGAATGGGGGGGAGATAGGGGGAGGGGTTGGGATACGGCCCTCCGGTATCCTCTCTCACACGTGAAACACAGCGCAAGCACTATTTCACACCGGTTATCTGTGAGGCTGTGGTACCACTCCGGTCGAGCCGGCCCATTCATGCCGAAGCGTGGCTCTCCCACGATAGTAACTCAATGGGCAGCTTTGTATCAGTTAAGTTTCAATTACTCAGCAATACGTTCGCATACATACGTCATAAAGGTGTATAAATAAAACTCAAGGACTGTTAAACTAGAATTTATCAAAATTTGCCAATAATATTTAGGTACTTGCGTACATCGGTCATACGTCTCCGGAGGTAGTTTGCGGACGACGCTTGGATGAGGCGGGACCTTCACCATTACCTCCGGGCGCTGAGGATGAGCTCGTAGCAACACTCGTACAACACAGGAACAACGAAAGGCACTATCTCGCCAATCGGGACAGGTAATAATTGGTGATTAGCATATGAATAGCTAATTCATAGGTATTACATATGTGTACGTTATGATGAACTCATGCTCTAATGAGATTTACTAAACGGTTTAATCTGGTTTAACTTTGTTGAGTGTACAATCATTTGTTGCTTGCAAACAGTGTGCCTACAAATGTAAAGTTTATGTTATAGTGTGTATGTACTTATATTATATGTATATGTACGTATAAATACGTACGTACGTGTAACTACACGTACGTACGTTTTATATATGTCAACATTATCAGCAACAGCCTTTCATTTCATTTCTTCATTGCTGGACATAGACCTCTCCTGAGAAAGGAGTATTGGCCATGGCTTGGTATAGAATTTTATTCAAGTTTTTCTTTGTTTTTGCATTGATGTTTTCCTGCAGTTTGTTTCTTTAGACATTCTTGTGGTGAATAGGGGTGGTGACAATCTGTATTCTTATTTCGTCACCACACAGATATATGTTATTGTAATTGTATATTGTCTACTTATTTTATAAGCTCGTTGCCTGGTAGAGAATGAATAGGGCATTAAGTCCAACAATGTACATATTATATATGTGTGCATGAAGCTAAAAAAGCGTGTGCGTCTCGGGACGCTCGACAGAAGTGATAAACTAATCTAAGTTGAAATTACGTATACTTTAATAAGCGTCTGTCCGAAATACGGCTAGCGCTGTGGGTTAGAGTGAGAGAGGAGCCTGCCTACCGCTGCCGTATGCGTGAGAGAAAGGGAAGCCAGACAGACTGGCGCCGTACGCCGAACCTACAATAAGTTTGAGCTAACACTTTTATTTGTCGCACAGCGTGGAGGAGGAGGAGCAGCCGCTGAGCGTGGTGGCGGCGGGCGCGGGGCCGTTTGGCGTGTGCCGGGCGCTGGGCGCGCAGCTCGGCGCGCTGGCCCCGGCGCGCCGCCACCACGCGCACCTGCTGCGCCGCTCCGACCGCCTGCTGCGCGACCTGCGCAACCTCGACGCCATGAGGTACACCACGCTACACACACCACCCACTACCCACACCACCCACTACCCACCACACACACTACCCACACCACCCACTACCCACACCACCCACTACCCACACTACCCACCACACACACTACCCACACCACCCACTACCCACACCACCCACTACCCACACTACCCACTACCCACCACACACACCACCCACTACCCACACTACCCACCACACACACTACCCACACCACCCACTACCCACACCACCCACTACCCACACTACCCACTACCCACACTACCCACTACCCACCACACACACTACCCACACCACCCACACTACCCACACCTCCCCCACCGCCCACACTACATACACATCCCCCACCACCCACACTACCCACACCACGCCCACCACACACACCACGCCCACCACACACACTACCGACACCACCCACACTACCGACACCACCCACACTACCCACACTTCCCCCACCACCCACACCACCGCTCACACTTCGCAAACTTTTAGCAAACTTTTATATGATAATTTTAGCGAGTTTCTTGCCATTTATTCTCCATAGAAATGACATTTAGAAACAGTCCAACTAGAGTCATTAATGTAACGTTTCGAAAGTACCTGAGAAAGCCTACTCGAAATAAAAGCTTTATGATTTTGAGTTAATAGATTGATTTTTGATGTTTTTTAATGATACATATTTTATCTCAAAAGTTAATTATTAACCTTTGAGGATGCCATAAGGCGAAACCGGTCAGGTGTAAATTTAATTAAAATAGTGGAATAAGTACAAGTGAGTTTCATTCTAAAATGTATTACAACAAGTTCCATCAAGTGCTGACAATCGAGAGTATAAATTAGAGTAAAATTTAGTAGTATAATATGAAGTCGCTTCCATGTTCGCTTAGATCTTATAAACTACTCAACAATTTGTTTTCTTTCTTTAAAAACATCTGAATGTTATATTTTTAGTTGATCTATCTATCTCTATATATAAACTCTACCTTTATACATAATTAGTAAAACCATTTTGATGTTTCAAATATTTAACTTTTTTTGTACAGTGTATTTATATTACAAAATATTTTTTCCAATTTCCCATCAATAACTATTTACAGGGATTTTGAGGGAGGGACGGCAATTACCTGCACTATATGCCTGCATATTCAATTAGTACGAAATAAAGTTGATCGGAGACACACGCTTGTAACGAACGTCTATCGATTGCACCTTGATTACCACAACACATTTAACAGCGTTTCTCATCATTTTCAAGATAACAGTGGAATGTAAAACGTGGCTTTTACTTCTTTTACAGATGCCGTGAGACGCACAAAGTAGCTGTGATATACGTAGGCAAGGGACAGGAGACACGACAAGAGATACTTTCAAACCAGTGTGGCAGCCCGGCCTACGAAGCTTTCCTCGCGGCATTAGCGTGGGAGGTATGTGTAGCGTCACATCACACTAATATATAAAGGCGAAAGTTTGTTTGTATGTTTGTAGCTTCTTCACGCAAAAACTACTTAATGGATTTATATGAAACTTTACAGTAATATAGAATAATACATAGGCTACTATTTGCAGCGATAACTATACGCGGGCGGTGCCGCGGGCAACCACCAGTTGTTTATTAAACAATTGTTTTGGGGGGAACACCATATACTTATAATTTTAGTTTGTTTTACAATACACTTTTTAACAATGCAGCACGTACGCCATCTTCGTAATTCTAGGAGCAGACCAATAGGAGCGGAGCTCCAACGAAAAATGTTTCAAAAACGGGGGAAAATTATCACGCTACGGTGGATCGGCTAGTATTAATATAATGTTTAGGCCATACTTAAGATTCACACTTTAATTATATGTTGTCTGGGATCCAGTTCAACATTTTGCTCAAAAAAAAATCCGCTTGATTGGGTGCAACATTTAATTCCGTAACTTGTAATTGTATAATAATACATTTTTGTATAACTAGGTGGAGTTGGAGAGTCACGTAGGCTTCACGGGCGGTCTGCGAGGCGGGGGAGGGGGCGGAGTGTCGGCGCCCTACATCGCCACCCTCACCTTAGAGGCGTTATTCCATGTCGCCACCAGAATGCCAGCAGACACTCCAGACACTATACTCAATAAGGTTAAATTGTTCAATAATAATAATACATTTTTAACAACTTAGGTACTCGTTAACGGAACGTAATATTAATTTAAACTCTATTGTATTTTTGCAGACTCGTCACTTAGGGAACGATGAAGTGCACGTAGTGTGGAGCGAGCACTGGCGTCCGTACAAGCGGGATACTTTACCTACGCAATTCTGTGACGTGCTTATCGTGCTCTATCCACTCCCGGGGGGGCTGCTGCGTTGTACCGTCTCTAGGAAGCCTGATGTGAGTATCGGTGACACTTATCAAAATTAATTTCTCAGTGCTTATGTATTAACTGTTATAGTAACGAATGAATAATTGGAAGTGTATCGATCGAGCGGCGAGGACACAAGTATACGGTGCGGTACGTGTCGCAGGTGGCGGTGTTCGGTCCGGTGTGGGAGGAGAGCATCATCCGCGTGAGCTGCGCGGCGGCGCTGGTGCGGTGCGCGGCGTTCAGCGGCGGGCGCGCCGTGCGGGCCACCATGGCGCTGTACCAGCACGCCTACAGCGAGCGCGCGCGCGAGCTCGACGCGCTCGTGGCCGCGCACTCCATGCCCACCACCTTCGAGCACTTCGTGGAGCGCATGCGCGAGCCCGTGCCCGACCCGCCGCCAGCGCACGGTAACGAGCCCGACGCCCCGCCCCGCCCCTTCCGCCCGTCCCGCCGCTCCCGACCCAAGCTCCCGATGCCCCTCGACTCGTGACCCCGCTCGGCCGCGAGAGCGATTAAATATCCGTGTGGTCGCAGATCAGGGCAGCGGGCGGCTGGCGGCCGCGCTGCTGGACCACGGCGCCAGCGCGTGGGGCGGGGCCGAGCCGCACGGCGTGTCTCCTCGCGCCGCGCGCCGCCTCGGCCCGTTCAAGCGCCCCGCCGGCGCTCCACCGCCCGCCCCGCTCACGGCGCCGCCCCTGGCCGCCCCGCCCGCGCTCATGGCGCCCGCCGCCCCGCGCCGCAACCGCTGAGCGCCCGACACTCCGGCGTACGACCTCGCGACTGGATCTTACGATCGTGTAATGTTACTCTAAACTGGCACCGGTCAGACCCGCCTCGGTAATGGTGCGTGAACGCGTGTAGTCAATAGTGACCTATTTATAGCGCCTCCACGTTCCGTACGATCCCGTCCGACGGGTGCCAGTTTTCATCATGTGTCTTTGTCTTGTCGCCTTCCGTTGTTCGCTTTTTAGGCTTGCAATCGTCCGTGTCTCGTCGATCCGCTGCACGTTTATTGTAAATACCGTAGTGTATCTCGGTAGGCGAGTGGTTCATCGCTTCTATCCGTCTCTTCACCGACCTATCGAAGTGCCTGCACTCACTAAATGGTGCGAACAATTATGCAGTTAGCATATTTGTGGTGTCTCTTGTAAAGCGAATGCTTCCTTTTTTCGGACGAGCTGTAAGTATTATGTCGGAAGCGCTCGATCGCGAAAAATAAACAAAACCATTCTCACGCTATACATACACCGCTCACACTGAACTGTAATTATTTAAAGAATATGCTAAAACGTTCTTTGAACGTTCTACCGTTTATCTTAAGTTAATTCGTCCACGGAGAGATTATACTTACGACTAAAAGGACTTAAAGGAATTTTCATGTACTTAATATTTCGTAAGCTTTTAATATCTGTAGAGTCATGCATTTAAAATGTAATGTACATGCTTGCTGTAGATGTAAATGTAATGTGCTTCGATAGAATTGAAATGTTGTAAACATTTTAACAATATTTTTATGGAAATGTCTTCAAAGTATGTAAAAATTTAATACCATAGACAATCAGCAATCATTCGACATTACATTGATGTTTTCTGTACATATGTAAACTAGAGCTTTAACTGTTGTAGGTTTGTTTATACAATTCTATTTATTATTTGCATAATTGAGATTCAAATGTTATGACCGTTTTTTGTTATTATTTATTGCCTATTATGAGAGGATGTGTAAGACAAATATTATATAGGGATCCAGTAACTGACTAAATCAAGTATCGCATTAATTTCTTAGATTCATTTTTATCCATATTTCCACAGAATGTTGTGTTTACTATACGTTGGGAGATTAAATGTCGTCGCGTGGGTATTTTACTTTATAAAATCGTTCATATTTTTTTCACATAAATGGGCATGGTTTGCTATGTTTTAGATACTATTGTAAAAGGCACATTCCATATCAAAAGATAAATTATACCAAATTACTTTTCTAATGTAGTGCTAATATTTTGTAGTAATTGACTTGCATTTATGGGGTCCCTGTTGTACACAAGTCAACATGTCGAATGCATTCCATTCAAAATATTTTTTGAAGAATCTGTATTGTTTCTCAGTATCTCTAGTTTTATTGATTTAATTAGCTAATTATTATTTATTAATCTGAATGATTATTTCCACTTTTTAATTTTAAACAGTATTTTTATAGTTATTATTAAGACTGACACAAGATTATGTATTGCAAACACTAAGTATTAAAAATGTTATATTTTATTAAAACTATGTGGTGGTATTACTTATTAATAACTTATTTGAGCTAATTTATTATTGCTAAGTATTTGTTGATTAAAATAGCTTCAGAAATTGTCACTTACAATAAGTAATCCAGATATTAACCCACAGACATTATTAATGTAACCAAAATTTATATTTAAAACAATGTAAAATAAAGTTTTGTTAAACTTTTTCAATTCGTTTTTCTTTTTAACTCTCATTATACCTTTGAAAGACTGTACCTGTGTAAATCAGGCCAATATAGAATTTAGATAAACTTTTTTGTTGTTCATATTGTCTTTCCTTTTGAATTTTCAGCCTTTAATTCAACCTTGAATACTATATGATGAAAGTTTGATGTGATTTGATAATTATTATTTAGTTAGGTATAAATAAATAAATATTTCGGACATCTAACACACAACGCCATCTAGTCTCAAGCTAAGCAGAGCTTGTGTTATGGGTACTAGACAACTGATATAAATACATGTATACTTTTTTGTAAATAGATAAATATTATACATAGAAAAAACACCCAAACTCTGAAACAAATATTGGCAGATCATACAAACATTTGGTCTGACCCGGGAATCGAACCCGAGACCTCATGCACAGCAGTCACGTACGCTACCACTGCGCCGCACCGAAGCAGTTAATATATTATTTAATCCTTATTGATCCATCAATAAACTAAAAAAAAATGTTTGATACAGAAAATTATTTCAGTATACTAAATAGGAAGAACAATGGCTCATATGCTTAATTTTTTGTAAGACTTGAAACTCGGAAGATTTTTTTTCACATTCCAATTTTTTAGAGAGCAAAATTTACCAATACATTTTTCACATACTTTATTAGACGGAATTGCAAATGATAGACAAAACTGTTATTTATATGGTTTATTTGTAGTATTCTTATATTTATGTTTTGGGCAACTTGTACATTCCACCTTGTAACACAAGCTGATGAGTCCTAACTTTTGTATCTAAAAACTGTCTAAGTTCTTGGAGACTGCATTCAGTGCCCGGAGCCTGTGATGCAAACATCTTTAACATTTGATGGATACGGTCTAATGGTAGGGAGTCTAAATTGGTTAGCATTCCTACAATGTAAGACCAGAATACCTGTAATTCACCTTCTCTTTGATCATGAGCAGACGCCATCACACTTTCTGTCTCATCATCTTCACACATCATTTCCTGGACTTGATTAGTTGCAACATTTGCTTTATTTGCTTCTGAACCATCCACTAACACATAGTAATCTGTACTTCTCTCTGCAATAAGACCCATTGATTGCCAATAAGTAATTTTTCTCCTCAAAATAGTTACTGGAACCTTCATAACTTGATGCAACTCATCTATTGTCCATTCTGATTTTTCTTGGAAGTGCATTATCAGAGTAGCATTAAATGGTGATACTGTTAAATCTAACTTCTTATCTCCTAACTCAATTTCAATGTTGACATTGCCAAGGTGATGCTTCCAGCTCAAAGTTCTATTGCCTTTTAATGCCTCAAATGATTTTGTGTAAGCTTCTAAATGACGTTTAATTTCCTCGGGTAATTCTAGACTCTCATCTTTGAACGGAGGCCAGAATTGAGCAGATAAGATCATTGCATTTGATGTAAACTTTTTGTTTAAGGTCTCTATTTCTTTATCTTGGTGAATAAGGGCATTAATCCTTTTGGAATCAGATATGTCTTTGAGCATTACTTCACAGAAGTGTAGTTGTGACTCTCCAAATCTCAGCTTCAATAGTTCCAGATACCTGATTTCCTTTTCTGTGTTTAAAGCAGTTTGCGCCAACAATCTATCAGCTAAAAGTGTTCTATATTCATTCACAAAGAGTTCTTTACTGCCATAAACATTGACAAGCATTGAAATGATATCATTAGCCTTTCTATCACTAGAATCCACAGTAGGATCTGCATCAACAGGGTCAGGATTCCATTTATCCCAAGATTCATCTTTATCACAGTCTCCATCAGCTTCAGCTGCAAACTTAACTAGCTCTTCAGCTAATTCACTCCCAGCACCTTCTTCAGTCAAACTACTAACAACACTGCGAACAGTATCATCCCGATTTCTCAAATAATTTCGTACAGGTTTTGTGACAGTTTCAAGTATAACTCCAGATGGATCAAGCTGCCTCAAAGCTCTAATAGTTGTTACATAAGCAGTTAAAATATCAGGTGTGTTCACTCCAGGGTGCAATAATCTTGTTTCAAGAGCATTTTGTAAACTTTTACAAAGAGTAGCCCTCAGATCTGTTTTTTCTAAACATAGCTTTATGTCATCAACAGCTGGTTGGGAGTCAGGGTATTCTATAATTATATTAAACAGTTGATCAATTCTCAACTTAGTATAACTGTGATACAAAAAGTAACTCAGTTTTTGTTTGAACTTAGATATTGCACTTTGAATATTCTTATCATCAGGTGACGGTTTTGATGATCCTCCGCAATAGATTCTAGTAAGCCATGACATAACAGTTGTATCTAGCCAGTTTTCTAAGAAACCTAAATGTGATACATCAAATGTACCAGTACAGAGTTTTTGTATATGAGACTCAATACGCATTTGAATGAAGTTTGTTAAAACTTGACCAGTCAGTCTCTCCAGTAATTGCAATTCCATCAGTTTCCTATTTGTATCATGAAACACCTTTACAATATACATACAGTTGCAGTCTGAAAATTCATTCAAACAGCCTGAACACATGACATCTTCACCCATATCTGAATTTTCATATTCATTATCAAAAACGTTAAAGGATACTTTATAGAAATGGTTAATGATCACTTGGTAATCTAAGGGTAGCTGGGACAACAATGTAGCTCTTACAAGTTGTTTAAACCCTAAAACAACATCTTTTTCTCCATATATGGGTTTGTTATCATTACAACTGTTATTTAATATGGATAACCTTTGCAGCATTCCTGAGAAATTTGATACTGAATCATGTAAATCGTTCACGGCTGACTTGAACAACTGAAAGCCTTTGACTTCCTCCTCTACTTTCATAAATTTGGACCAAAAGATTGGTGCTACGTGCTGGCGTAGGAACTTTTCAATGTGAACTAGCACGAGATCGCGTATTTTCACTTGGATGCCTAAAGCGACGATGATTTCTTGAACTTCATCATACTCTGCGCTATTGCAATCGGTATACGTCGTATCATCGAGAATCGGATATGCATAGATGATTTTATTCCAGTAAATTTTTAAGTCTTCCTTTTTGTAAGACGTAGTCATTGCTTTGAAAGAGTTTTGTTGTTTTCTAATTTAACTGTAATAACTTTTTGTTTATCATCAATATGTACTTAAGTATGTAGCCGAATGTTTTATTAAATAAATAAATCAATGTATGTAATCTGGCCGATGCCGACTGTTCATTTTGATTACTTTGATTGAATACTTACTTTGACAAATCAAGATGTCAAAAATCAAAATTGACAAAATTTAACACGTGTTGCCCTATGAAAAATAAACGTACCTCTAAACAGTGTTTCCACTTTGTTGATTTCCTTTCCCCACGCATCAATTGAGATTTCCCCTTCTCAGGACTTTTTTCCCCTCAAAAATTATTCTGCTTTAGTTCTTTTTTATGTCACTGCCTTTTTAGGGTTCCGTGCCAAAGGCAAAAAACGGAGCCCTTATAGATTCGCCATGTCTGTCTGTCTGTCCGTCCGTCTGTCTGTCTGTCCGTCCGTCCGTATGTCACAGCAACTTTTTTCCGAAACTATAATGTTGAAACTTGGTAAGTAGATGTATTCTGTGAATCGCATTAAGATTTTCACACAAAAATTGAAAAAAAAACAATAAATTTTGGGGGTCCCCATACATAGAACTGAAACTGAAAAATTATTTTTCATCAAACCCATGCGTGTCCCGTATCTATGTATAGGTCTTCAAAAATGATATTGAGGTTTCTAATATCATTTTTTTCTAAACTAAATAGTTTGCGCGAGAGATACTTGCAAGTGGTATAATGTGTGCCCCCCCCCCCCCCCCTGTAACTTTTAAAATAAGAGAATGATAAAACTAAAAAAAATATATGAAGTACATTACCATGTAAACTTCCACCGAAAATTGGTTTGAACGAAAGTCGTTTTTTTAATAGTCATAAATCGTAAACTGCAATTTACCTTTCATTCAATCAACACAAATTTAAAAATAAAATAAAAAATATATTATGTTACTTGCTGCTGCGGAACCCTTCATGGGCGAGTCCGACTCGCACTTGGCCGCTTTTTTCAATGTTGCCGTAGAACGGCTACCAGTGATTAAAAAACTAAAACCCATCTACTACAAAAAACGACGCTTAAAAAGTATGGAACAAGTTTAAAAAACCGTAGTCACACGTTACGTAGAAATAGTTATAAATAGTTTTTACTTTTTTTTATATAAAATGTTGGTGTCTCTATTGGCGACGAGCAGATTCCCTAGCGGCAAGTCGCAGAACTAACGTATGACAGATAAAAATACGTATACGCGTTAGCATTCCACTATAATACTGTTCACCCTCACGAAGTGGTTATAGTATTTTTTACTACTCCGTAGACGTCTATCAATGAAATATTAGCAATGCACTATGCAATGCACTCGCTCTGTATATTAAACTGTCAACTGTATATTAAAATATAACAATATTATCGAATAAATACGGAAAAAGTCACGAGAATATGCTAATAATATTTATATATTTTTGAAATATAAAAGTAACGCCCTTTCGAATGATACCTTCCCATGATGATGATATGATTGATAGTTTATAATACAGTAGGTACTTTATGTCGCCTAGAGGGCGCCACATTAGATTCAGTGACACGTCATATAGCCTTGAACAAGCGGACGATCAAAACGCTTCTAACGATACCTTATTTGCAGGGCCGGATCTACCATATGGCTTTTTGGGCTTAAGCCCAGGGCCCCGCGGATTCCAGGGGCCCCCAGCTAAGTCAAGTTAAAGAAAAAAATAGACGATAATGCGTGTCAAACGGAACGGGGATTTCCCCATCGATTATTAACGGACGACAGTATGTTTTCTTAATTTTCGAGAGCTGTAGATACTGCTTCAACAATTTTACAGGTTACGATTTAATATTTTAATAACGATTTTGCTCACATATTAAATAATTCAACATAGTTTTTATTCCTCTTACGTGATTAACGTTAATACTTAAAGTATTTCTAAATACCATGTGATAATAACCATGTTCTACTAATTATACCCACATTAAGTATTTTTTTGTTCTAGACTGAGTAAGCATATTTGGCTCATATATCTTGCTACCAGGCCAGGCTAAAAACAAAAAAATGTGAGTGAGTCTATAATACGGGGGAATTCCCGCCGCTTATCACCTTTTTTTTATGTATGGCCCGCCAAAATGACTCTACTCTGCCTGATGGAAAGCATAAACAAAATCCAAGACTGGTGGTAACCATACTCATTGCGAATGCAGACAATGCAGCATGGCGGCCCACACCATGGCGGCCTAGTGATGCGTCTGCATCTTTTAGACTAGTCAACAAGTATGGAACTTGTTGACTAGACTATTGGGGCCTCCGGTCTCACACACGCCAACGAAACACGACAGCACGAACGCTTTCATTTTACCTTGATTTTCTGTGCGAGGGTAGTACCACCCCGGTCGAGCCGGCCCGTTCGTGCTGAAATCAGCGTGCTCTACTACCTTTTTTGCGATTATGTTCTCAGTCCCAGATCTATTTCATAATGATCAGTTAACTATCGTGCTTCGATACTGTTTTCGGGGAAAAGTGTACGAAAGATGTATTGGTGACGAGCAGATTCCCTAGCGGCAAGTCGCAGAACTAACGTATGACAGATAAAAATAGTTAACATTCCACTTTAAAAATACTGATCACCCTCACGAAGTGGTCTTAAAGTATTTTTTACTACTCCGTAGACGTCTATCAATGAAATCATTGTAGAAAGAATTTAAAATAACAATGCACTCGCTCTGTATATTAAACTGTCAGGTAGAAGTATCTGTCTTACGTTAGTTCCGCAAACGGCCACTAGGGAAATCTGCTCGTCACCAATATATATCGTTAATTAAAATTGGTAGTCATACTAACTTACATTTATTTAATATTTTATAACACTACATTTTACATAAGACTTTTTGTTTTTTTTTTATTACCACTGGATAACTGTAGGGGACAGTCAAACGGTCGTGTGGTCCATGGCCCTTTATAGAGCCCCAGTATGGGCGGAGGCCCTGAGGGCCAGCACTATCGCGCTATTGCGACGACCGAAACGAGTGCTGGCCATCAGGATCATAAATCACGATATCTTTTAAGGCGGCAAGTCTCCTGACCGGAACTCCACCATGGGAACTCGAGGCAAAGGACCTTGCGGCTCTTTATTAGAGTCTCAAGGAGGCGCGGAAGTTGGAAAGGTCTCCTGAGATTCGAGAAATTGAAGATCAGAAATCCCAACTCCACCAGGTCATCGTGGAGGGATGGAATAACGACTTGGGCAACCGAGCGCTGGGCACGCTGTTATTGCGGTGGTATGACTCGTTATGGAGGATTGGCTTGAGAGCCATCACGGGAGCCTCTCATACCGGCTGACGCAGGTGATCACTGGAAAAGGATGCTTCCGCGATCACCTGCGTCTGATCCGTAAGGAGCCAACGCCTGTGCCTGCGAGGGCCAGACCGTGGACACGGCGCTTCACACGCTGGCAGAATGTCCGGCGTGGGGGAGCCGAGGCGCGGTCTCGTGGCGGCCAGCGCAGTGGGGGTTCTCTCACTTAGTAACATGATTGCGGCCATGTTACGGAGCGAGAGTGCAAGGAAATCCACAGTCTCTTTCTGCAATCAAGTTATGCTCGCGCAGGAGACGGCGGAGCGGGACCGGGACAGGTTTAGAACCCTACTGGTCCACCAGGCCCAGGAATGGGCTCGGTACCGCAAACGACTCAGGCGCCGGTGGTCACAAAATGATCTCCGTCCTCCATAAGCGCAAGCCTGGGGCTGGCAGATGAGGCCACCTGTCACCCTAGCAGAAGCAGGCCGGGGTGGAGGCGCAAGCGCTTTTATGTAGCAAGAGAACATCGGGTTTTGTGCTCAGGAGGGAGCCATCTACAAAACCTAGGTGGCCCGTGGTACGTCGAGTTTCCAGGGATTTCATTACGAGGGTGCACCTGGTTCCCCGGCTCCTGGTACCCGAGGCGGCGTGCTGTTTAAGTCGGTTCGAGTCTGACATGCTACCAGTCGGTGGTATCAGGGGGGATTTTCGCACAAAAAAGGAGACAGTCAAACAACAACGCTGCTAATATGGTGGGTCGGTATAATGGTGTAGAAGCAATTATAGAACATAAAAATAAATCTGCGGATTACGTGCCATGTGCTGCACATTCTCTTAACCAAGTTGGTGAAGAATCTGTGAAGGTTGGAACCGAAATCGTAAACTTTCTTGAGAAGTGCGAAAATATATGTTTTGTTTTCTGCTTCAACCCATAATGATAGGAATTGTTAAATTGTTAAACAAAACTGATGTTAACGTTAAAAAGTTTAAGTCAGACTAGGTGGTATCGCCACTACGATGCTGTTAAAGCTTTAAAAATAACTATGATGACATTATGAAAATTTTGATAAGTTTCAGCGAAAATGAAGAGGAAAAAAGCTGATTTTCGAAAAGAGGCAAGAAAATTATTTAATAAACTGGCAATTTTGTTTATTTTTTATTGGGAGAAAATTATGAAAGATTTATTTCAGTTAATAAAAGATACAGAGTCCTGGTTGTGTAGGATATAAGTTAATTATGTCATTAAAAGAGATCAGAAGATAAAGGATTACAAAGAAAAAGCCAGAAACTAAGTATAAACTACAGACACATTACTATAACTAAGAGACACATTACATCAAAGTATTCTGATAATTGTACTGCATTGTACAGAGACAGTCGCAGTAAACGGCGCAGAAAAGTTTAAAATAGATCTAAACAAAAGAAATAAACATTGCACTGAATAATCTGAATACGGATTCAAATCAAAGAAGTCAAGTTTATTAAACACGTAGAAAAAAAATGGTTTTGCAAGAAAATATCGTGCAACACATTGATTTAGAAAGCACACGTAAGGTTATCGACTATTATCCCGATATTGTGGATGAATATATTTTAGTCAATGAATGCATATAATTTAAAACTTATTTGCTTGTCGACAGAGTCCTATTCATCTTGCGTAGACAATTTTGCGATTATTTATGAAAAGAATTTAAAAAATATATTTAACCATAGGTACTAATCACAAGTTGTGAAGCCGAGTGATGGTATATATAGGCTTTTATCCGTTTTGTCCATAAATGTTGATTTAACTAAGAATTTAGAATGTGAGAAGCAAATTAAATTAAATTTGCCAAAGGAAAATGCAGAAAGTTTGCTTTATCATTTGTCAATTTAATTAAGATTGTACTTATTAAACACTAAGCCCTAAGGCATAATATATTAAAATACAAATTAAATATTTTATCGTTTAATTTTTATCCTATATATTTGAGTGATTGTTTGATTGATGATTGCCAGATCTAGTGGTTTAAGCGGTCGCTACGCCGCTAAATAAAACGGCGAATGGCCATAACCAAAGCTGCAATGAAGAAATTGAGAAAAAATTGGGGAAATCAGAACATTACCAAAGCCACCAAGAATCAGGCTTGTACAATCGCTTATATTTCCCAGTTTCCTATACGCCGCGGAGACGTGGACAGTACTCGAGTTGGAAAGAAGATAAATAAATGCTCTGGAAATGTGGTGCTGGAGAAAAATGCTCGGGATATCGTGGACGGAGTTCCGTACTAACGTGTCCTTGCTAGCGGAACTTGGCATTACACAGCGTCTGTCAACCATAGTACGGTCGCGCATACTGCAGTACTTTGGCCATGTCTCTAGACGGAATAGCGACTCAATAGAGCGACTGGTAGTGCAGGGAAAGGTGGAGGGGATCAGACTCCGTGGCAGGGCAACCATGCGCTGGACCGACCAGGTGAAGTCCTCAATCGGAAGCCGCGTGTCTGACTACAGCCGGCAGTCTGCTGACAGGGTGAGATTGCGGGAAGTTGTACGAGGGGCTTTGTCCGCCTCTATAACCAGTGTGCACTCTACGTGATCACGACCGCTCTGCCAAGAGTGAAGCGAGTTAGAAGAAGAACGCCGCTTTTCACTACGCCAAGTGTTGTGGATTCAATTCCCACATGGGACCACACTTTGTGTGATCCACAAATTGTTGTTATAAGTCTGAGTGTTCTTTGTGTTCGTTACATGTATGTTTATAGAGTCCCCCTCGACACAGGATGCATATTACTAATGCGGGAGTTGTCTTTAAAAAAAAATTTGGTGGGCCCCTAAGTAGTATTAGCCCAGGGCCCCCTAAACTCACGGTCCGGCCCTGCTTATTTGTCCAGTTCTAATAAGAAGTTAAGGAGCTATGAGGGAACAGATGAACATACATACATACATAGCATGTCAAAATCATAACCCTCCTTTGGCTTTGCCGTAGTCGTGTAAAAAACATTAAAACGGATAAAAGCAATAGGCTAGATAATGAAACAGACTGTTTCATTATCAAGCCTATTGCTTTTATCCGTTTAATGTTTTTTTACTTTTACTTTTCAAGCCAGATTTGATCCAACTGTTTCAAACAGTTGGATCAAATCTGGCTTGAAAAGTACAGGAACAACCTCTGTTGCATACAACTGATGAAAAATCAGTTCGAAATACCCTACCTCAAGCTTGTACAGGCCAATGCAACTGCAAGCGAATCCAAAAAAATTAGACTAAGCATGAATAAAGTATAATTTCAACATTCGTATTCTTATAGCCTGACCAGAAATATTAAAACCTGCACTGGTGGTGGGCTGCCAATTTCGCTACTGTTTATTTCGGTAACATTAGTATAATCCATACAAAAATTAGTTAATAAATTTTCCGCAATATTTTAAGCTAGGCTTTATCCATGATTTCCCTCGATTTCCCCTTTTCATCTCTTTCCCCTTTTTCTTCCCCTCTGGACCCTAATTTCCCCTCAAAAGGGGAATTTCCCCTCATTGTGGAAACACTGCCTCTAAACGTTTCGCTCGCCATTGCTTCCCAACCAATTTTTTTGTTTTTTTCGCACATGTAAGGCCGAGGCCGCACTACGGCTAAACCGCCGCGGTTTATAACCGCCTGATTTTGTGACAAAAGGAAATGAATGGAAGCGGCCGCACTGGCGGTTTTTTACCGCGACTGATTTTAAAACCGCGACAACCGCGGGCGGTTCTGTCCAGTGTTGCCAGAAGGTTACTTTTGTAACGTTTCAGGTGATTTTTCATATCTTGGTTACTTTTAGGTTACACAAATAACTCCCTATCTGCCCCTGCCAAAATTGGAATACTTGGTGTCGACATATCGAGCGAAGTCCAGTTCAGATAATTGCATTCTTGCAGATTCCTCCATAAAGACGTTACTGAACTGAGGGCCCGAGGACGCTACTGAACTCGTATTATGCCGCCATAAATCTGTCGTATTCCAAAGTTTTTGGATTTTCATAAAACTTTTAAGTAATTCTTAAATAAATTCTTAAATAATAAGCATTGACCTAGAGATAGGGCTCCCATCTCAAAAATTTAGAAACCAGGACAACAAGCGTAAAATCCCCGGATATTGATATCCCCGAACACTTTTATTTTTTTTATTTTATTTAGTCGAAACAAAAAGAATACATAGTTCAATTAGTCGAAATAGTTCTTATTTATTTTCATAGGTAGTCAGTTTAATTAAATTTAGTTATTTTGCATCGAAATCAGTGATAGAAAAGTAAAATCTCACAGTTGTGAAAATGCTTTTCAAACAGTAGTATGTATACTTTTCACAACCTTTTTTTTTAAACCAGACTAATTTAACAAAAATATCTTTAAGTTGAAACTCAAGTCATAAGATATCATTCCAGTATTCAAGCTCTAAGTTTTTTAGTCTTATCTTCTTATTATATAAAAATCAATTGCTGTTCGTTTGTTTCGCTAAAACTCGAGAACGGCTGGGCTGATTTAGGTGATTTTGGTTTTGAAATGTTTGTCGTAGTCTAGGGAAGGTTTAAACTGTAAAAAAAAAAAAATAACTTGAAAATCCAAATCTCACGTGTACGAATTAGCGGGCACAGCTAGTAACAAATAAAAAATTATCTGCTTAAAGTTTTCATCAGCAGTCATATTAAGTTTTTTTTGTGTTTTCATCTTCTTTATTTAGAATATGTACTCTGAACATTCAATGGCAAGAAACTTTCTCTATTTCGATCATCCAAACTTTTTGAAATGGTTGCAAGTAGGTATCTTTCTGGTTTTAAAGACTGAATTATATATTTTTTCTAATGTTTTTATTTTTGAGTAAATTATGTGCATAATTGAATGCATGTAAAACAGGTATGCCTCCGATGTAAAAAAATCAGATCAGGGGGCTTTTTTAAGCTTTTGAAATAATCGACATTCAGGACTCACTCGATAGCTGAAAACAGATTTCACCAACGCGTCTTTGAATTATAGAGAAGCTGTATTGAGTTCTTTATGAACTTTTTAGACTGTAGCCTTTATTATTCCCAATTATATTTGGGGTCGGCTTGTTTAAGTGGCAAAAACTTTTTTTTTGATGTTGTTGAATCAACATCTACTGGCAGTCAATCACATGCGTGGTGCAGTGCGTTATTGATAATGCACGCAGAGCATCCCACACCAACTATTTTCGAATTCAGATTTTGTTTTAACTTATGGAATTATAAAACATTGTTGGTTCCATGGCGCTCTATTCCACCGAAATTTGTATTACAATTATCTCCAGAAAATGCAACACATTTAGTTAAAAGATCATGCTGTTGAAGTTGCTTTATTTTAAGCTCAGTAATTATCTCAGATCTGTGATTTCATTTCGATTTGGTTTTCTGGTGGTTTTAAAAGTTCAATCTAAAGGAGAGCTAGTTTATCTGTTGGCAACACTGTTCGCGGTTTTACCGTAGTGTGTGCGCTTCGGGCGGTTTTGCGGTTTGACGGTTTAACCGCTGGCTGGAAAAAACCGTAGTGCGGTATCAGCCTAAAGTCACAATGCCGTCTAGTTTCAAGCCTTAGTGCTAGGCCGCACTACGGCTAAACAGCCGCGGTTTTTAACCGCCTGATTTTGTAACTAAAGGAAAGTAATGGAAGCGGCCGCACTGACGGTTTTTTACCGCAACTGATTTTAAAACCGCGACCTCTTACAGAATGGCTAGCGGGAAAAACCGCGAAACCGCGGTCGGTTTTGTCCAGTGTTGCCAGAAGGTTACTTTTGTAACGTTTCAGGTGATTTTTCATCTTGGTTTCTTTTAGGTTACACAAAAAATGTTAAGAGACTATTTAGCAGTTTGAATATAATAAAAACAAGCAAAGAAATAGAATGAGGTTAAATCTTTTATCTGCTAAATGGAGAGTACGGTGTGTTTTTTTATGCAATAGGCGGCAAACGAGCAGACGTATCGCCTGATGGTAAGCGATTACCGCCGCCCTGCCAGCCTTTTAAAAAGGAGTACGCTCTTTTCTTGAAGGTTCGACGGTCGGTGGGCCAATGCTGCTTTGAATTTAAAATTCCAGACCATTGTATTGTATATTTGTTAGTGGTTTTCTGGTGTTTTAAAAGTTGAACCTAGTAATGAGCTAATTTATCTGTTGGCAACACAGTTCGCGGTTTTTAAGCGTAGTGTGTGCACTTCGGGCGGTTTTTCGGCTTAACCGCTAGCGGGAAAAAACCGTAGTGCGGCCTCAGCCTTAGTTTCAAGCTAAGCTTGTGTTATGCGCACCCTTAGAGCATATATATTTGGAGGGGCAGCCAAACGGGCGGCAAGCGTGATCAAAATAGAGAGACTGAGTTTGGGTAGTGTCTGTCTTATTCACGCAAGCTTCTCAATGGTTTGTGTATTTCCCGCCAAATCAAAAGCTTGCGTGCGAGAGACAGACACTACCCAAACTCAGTCTCTCTCTCTCTACTCCGATCACACTTTCCGTCCTTTCGGCCACCCCTTTAGGTATTTATGCTCTAAATGGGTACCAGACAACTAATATAAATATAGTATTTTTTTTTTTTTTTTGTAAATTCAAAGATATTAAACGTAGAAAATACCCAAACTCCGAATCAAATATTTGCAGATCATTCAAATATCTGGGCCGACCCGGGAATCGAACCCGAGACCTACACTACCACTGCACCAACGCCGCAGACAAATGCTAACTGTAATGTAATTTGGAATAGTTTGAACAATGAAATTTGAATTAACTCTTACAAGTATTCTATACATACTTTTTTTAACTAGTTGTGTTTATTTTTATTTTTTGTATTTTTAATTCGGTTAATATATAGCTATACAATGCATTCAGACTGAAATTGCCGTCAGTAAGTGCCTCGGAATCTTCATTTCCTAGTCAAGAAAATATGTTAAAAGGCTATCAATTTCTTTACCGATGGCATGACGCATGATTTCTTCAAGAGTTTTGACTTGATTCAGATTGAATTTGATTCAATGAGGCTGGTATGCTCAAATCAGCCTTGTTTCGCATTGATCCTCTCGGCTTTAATGGAAACAGTTGTCACTTTTCACTGCCCTTCTCCACCAAGCTCTACAGAAGTAGAATCACGCCCTTATTGAGGAACATGAGTGTTCACTTATCAACCATACAAATGTGTAATTCCATAAAAGTTGATTATACTCCATTCTCTACATATTCATCATATTTGTGTAAGCTGTAATTATTATGTTGTTGCTCAAAATTAAATAAATAAATATTACGGACATCTAACACACAACACTATCTAGTCCCAAACTAAGCAGAACTTGTATTATGGGTTACTAGACAACTGATAATTTATACATTTTTTTCGTAAATACATACACATTATACATAGAAAACACCCAAACTCCGAAACAAATATTTGCAGATCATACAAACATTTAGTCCGACCCGGGAATCGAACCCGAGACCTCAAGCACAGCAGTCGCACGCCCTACCACTGCGCCACCTAGGCAATTGTGTTGCGGCCACAAATTTTTAAGATTATAATCTGTGTAAATGTTATCTAAAACTGATAATTTCAAGCAAAGGATGCTAAAAAAAAGACAAAATCTTTAAAATTAATTACTTATAATTAAAAAATATATAATTATATATATTTCATTTTAAAGTATAGGTTCTGGTTGTTGAGTGAGTAGTAAGCCAAATCTCTTCTTCATAATTATCCTTTGTCTTGAATATTTATCTTCAGGAGAGAAACGTGCTGAAAATACAAATAACATTAAAATATTATGATTGTATTTAAATAAAGGCTACCTAAGGCTAGGCTAGGCGTAGGCTAATAAAGGCTAAATGATGATATGAATGACGAGAAGTTTGAACATAAAACAAATTAATAGCTACATAATGTCCCACTGCTAGGCTCGGGTCTCCCCTCAGGAGAGGGTTAAGGCCATACGTCCCCACTCTGGCCAAGTGCGGGATGAGGACTGGCAAGACAACTTTGTGGCTACGTTATCTTGCTGTTGGATGTCTATAAGCCGCCCAAATAATACTATACCCAAATATTTTAATTTAAAAAAATACATTTTGGGTGTTGTAAACAAAAAATCAAAATTACTAAGGGCCACTTCAGAAAACAGAATTATTGTTCTTCAAATTTATAGGTAAATAAAATTCGCTCTGTCCACTAGGATCTCCTGCTTAAATTCCCTGGGGTATTCATATGGATTTTTTCACACTGATACCCTAGGTGATCTTTTAAATGTTTTTCCCAGTATGATAACCTAAGAGATTTATTTAAGTTTCTGTGAACACAATGTCCACTGAATTTATGTTGGATTGTTTTATTTATAGCAATCTTATACTACCTTAGTGATTATATTATGTCATATTATAATTTCATTGAATAAATCAATACGCAGAATATTTACTTTGGAAATGTTTAAATCATAAAATTATGTTACAAGTAAAATTAACATGTTTCAATAGTGTCATTTCAAATAATAACAAATCAAATATTGTTACCCTGATGTTGTTCTAATAATATAAAATTGTCAGTAGAGGTTTCTGACTGTCATTTCAAATAATAACAAATCAATTATTTTTACCCTGATGATGTTTTAATAATATAAAATGATCAGTAGAGGATTCAAGTTGACAGTGCGTTTCCAAAAACTTTAAATTAAATTCCCTAGAGGATCAGTGTGAAACAAAATCCAAATAAATCCCCAGGGTTCAAGCAGAGGATCCTAGTGGACGGAGTTACAAAATTGATTTAAAATATATTTTGGAAGTTACCTGGATGCGCCGATAAGGTCGGTTTTCCATGAGGATCGACAGTCTGAAAGAGATAAAAATAATCATATTAACACATGGATCATAAACATACACGTTACTATTTAATTTTGTAAACATACGCGTTAGTTTTGGAATACTAAATAAATAAATATATTTACCGAGAGAGTGTACTTCCTCTTTCCTTGTTCGTCTAAGTAATATCTAAGATACATTTTGTTTTAGTTAATCACAACTAAAATTGAAAGACAAAAATACAATATCCACGTGCTTCGTGTAATTCAGACAGACAGACAGCTTTGCTTTCTGTTCTGTTCTGTTTTGACAAATGACAACTAAACCAGTGTTGCTATGCTAAATGTGACAAATGTGACAGAGCGAATGATTTTCGCTTTTTAATTTGTCACATAAAGCAACCCTGGTTTAGTTGTCTGTCATAGTGTCACACTTGTAGATAGGGATGCAACATCGTTCATAAAAAAAAACGATATTAAGATATCGATGTTTTCAAAAGTGAAACATCGATGTCAAAAATCAATGTTTATGAACGATGTATCGATGTTTATGAACGATGTTTTTAACCAACTTCAAAAAAGGAGGAGGTTCTCAATTCGACCGGATATATGTTTTTTTTGTGGTTTCGCAGATAACTTCGTCGTTTATGAATCGATTTTAGTTATTCTTTTTTTAATGGAGAGGAGATATCACAACGGTGGTACCATGATAAGGACACTAAGATCTGATGATAGCATCCAAGAGAAATCGAGTCGAACCTTAAAGTCGGTTTTTATTTTGTTAAAGTTTTACTTGTTATCACCATTTACAAATTAAACTCCTTGTTCCTGTAATGCAAATAAAAGATCGAAGTATCGCTGAAACCATCTTAGCTCAGTTTTCTTAATTCTTGCTTTCACAAACATTATCCTTTACATCACTGTCACTACATATTTTAAAGGAACATACTCCTCATTGCTCTCATCATTACTAAATACTATGTTTATTCTTTTTTTATTTATTTCTTTTACCTTACCCAACATTCACTACCATACTTACTATTCAACAGCGTGGGCGCCTACTAAAACATCCCTACTGGCACCATTTAAATGTACATCTAAGTAAAATAGTAATTTGTAATAGAAATGAAACAAATAAGTTAAACAATAATAATTAATTATAAAAAATATAATAAAACTGTGATGTATGTTATGACGGTAGCAGTAATTATTTTTATATAGTCGGGACATTACGCTACCGTCAATCTTTGTCTCGGATTATACTGTTAATGGTACGCTTGTGTTTGAATTCGTTCCCTAAGTAAAAACTTAAGGGGCTACTTAAAAGTCTAGACTTATCAGTGGCGACGAGAAAGTGCATCGTTTCACGTGTGCTAATAGTTTTTTTTTTGTTGTGTTTCGACAATAACAAAGTAAAATATCAGTTGGTAAGATCGAGCCGTTTGATGTGAGCAAGGATAATTGGAGGTCATATGTAGAAAGGTTGGAACAATATTTTGTAGCTAATGATGTGAAAGAAGCTATAAAAGTGGCTACATTAATTACAGTCATAGGTAGTGACGCTTATGAGTTGATGGTGAATCTGTGTACACCTGAGCGGCCGGCTACAAAAACGTTTAATCAGTTAATAAACGTTATGCAAAATCATTTGTAACCACAAGCTAGTGTATTAGCGGAGCGTTATAAATTCCGACAGCGTAAACAAAGTAAAGACGAGACGATTGCTGAGTATATGGCGGAACTAAAAAAGTTATCGAAAACGTGTAATTTTAATGAGTCATTACGTGATAACTTAAGAGATCAGTTAGTGTGCGGCCTACATAACAAGACGATTAGACAGCGGTTATTTGCAGAGGACGATTTACAACTTTCATTTGAAAAGGCATATAAGTTAGCGGTGACAATGGAGGCAGCTAAGACAGGCGCAGCTTTGGTGGAAGGACGAGAGGTGGACCATAGGGAACCAACATCAGTGCTCCAAGCTACGATAGGCGTCAGGCGAACGGGAAATTACAAACAGTATGGTAACCGCGGAGCGACAGCACCACTGGCGGAGGGGTCACGCGGACCCGCGCCAAGTATGCGCCGCGCCAGTCAGCCAGGTGAGCCAAGCGGGGGTGCACGGCGTGCGGACAGGTCAGAAAGACAGCGGCAGGGGGACTGCGAACGATGTGGAGGCGGTCATGATACGAAGACTTGCAAATTTCGGTATTATGTATGTTGAGTATGTAACGAGGAGGGGCACCTCAAGAGGACGTGTCCTAGATGGACAAATAGGATGACGGCAGATCAAGTGCGCCACAATTTTATAGAGGATAATGGTCCGCCGTTTTCAAGTAAAGAATATGCCGAGTTCATGCGTAAAAATGGTATTAGGTTGAAATTCTCGGCAATCTACCACCCATCCTCTAACGGGGCGGCAGAAGGCGCGGTTAAATTGTGCAAACGGGCTGTAAAGAAATCATTACGGGATGGGCAGGATATAGAAACAGCTTTAGAAACACACTTGTTTGCTTATAGGAATCTTGAACATAGTACCACAGGGGTGTCGCCAGCAGCGTTATTACAAAAACGGAATCTTAGGACTAGGTTAGATCTTCTAAAGGGAGAAGGGGAAGTAGTAGACAGAGTCCAGAGGGTACAACGACGGCAAATAGAGAGCGCAGGGGGTGTGTTACGGGATTTTAGAGAAAGCGATAGTGTATGGTTGAGAAATTATGGTGAAGGAGACAAATGGTGTAGTGGAAAGGTAAGGGAGAAGTTAGGTTCTCGTAACTATACAATAGTAAGAGACGACGGTTCACTTGTCAAGAGACACGTTAATCAGTTAAAAAGTAGATCAATACCAGGGTTGGATTGGCCGTGTCCTAGTCCGGAGTCAGTAGAAAATTCCGGAACAAGTGCACCAGAGGTAACGGCAAGCGGGTCGTGTGCGCAGGAGCACACCGTGCTGGAACCAGCAAGCGTAGAGCTGCATCGCCGGTAGGCCATTCCAGGCGAGTACGGAAGCCAGTCATAAGATATGGTTTCGATGTAGATCATACTCGTAGTTCATAAAATCATAGATTATAAGTTAGTAATATTGTTTATAATACAACTAATTTAAGTGAAGGGGTGTGATGTATGTTATGACGGTAGCAGTATTTATTTTTATATAGTCGGGACATTACGCTACCGTCAATCTTTGTCTCGGATTATACTGTTAATGGTACGCTTGTGTTTGATTTCGTTCCCTAAGTAAAACCTTAAGGGGCTACTTAAAAGTCTAGACTTATCAAAAACATATAATATTAAATTCAAAATTTAAAAACCCCCTACTCAAGCACTTAATCGAGTAATCATACGCCAATGATATTTTTGCAGACATTCTGTTATTCTCCCCCACTTTCACCCCCATAACTTTTAAACGACTCAACCGAATTTCATGAAACATGTCTAAGAACACTCGCACGTAACTCACCTTTCATACAAAAAAAACTAAATTGAAATCGCTTTATCCGTTCGCGAGCTACGGTGCCACAGACAGACAGACCCGTCAAACTTATAACACCCCTCTTTTTGCGTCGGGGGTTAAAAATAACATGTAATTAAATATTCATTAAATTCAGACTGTTCTTTTTAAGTGAAATTTAAATTAAAGAATGGGCATTATTATTAATGAATTGATAAAACATCGTTCATAAAACATCGTTCATAAACAACGATGTATCGTCGATGTTTTAGTTTCAACATCGATGTTTTTATGAACGATACATCGATGTTTGAAAAACATCGATGTTAAGCTTGCATGCATCCCTACTTGTAGACTTTTTGGCGGGCTTTTGAACGCACTGGGCGCGAATTTCCAAGTAACTCCAAGCTTATTTTTATAAATTTTATTTATGCTGTTTTAATTGTTAGAATCTCATTGGAAGTCTTTTAATATCAAAAATATTAATAATGCCCGACGGGGATGGCAAGGATCCGCCCGGGGGAATGAAAAAAAGAATAATTCCAAACCGAAATCCCGGCACTGCAGCAGCCGATGAAGACTTCAAAAGTGTGTGCAAAACCTGGCTATAAGAGACTGTTTTTGGAGAATTCGGTGAGAGGAGACTTTAATGTTTTTGTAGAAAGTACCAAGGATAATGAGAAAATTGGAAACAACAATCCGATCGTTACCATAAATCTCTTCAAAAATGACATCAAGGGCATGACCAATATTAGGAGGATCAACGCAAATAAAATCTGCGTTACCTTTTCCCAGTCAAATAATACAAACAATTTCCTGAAAAACGACCATTTTTTATTGAAGCACCAACTAAAGGCTTATATCCCGGCGACAGCGGTGGAAACAGTCGGCGTGCTACGTTATGTACCCACAAGTATTAGTAATGAGGAGCTCTTTATAAAACTATCATGCTCATTTGAAAATAGGCATACGTAGGTTTACAAAGAAAGAAAATGGTCTAATGAAACCATTCCAAACTGTGAGTCTCATATTCTTATCAACAACATTACCTGACTATCTGTATTTGGACCGGTTTAGGTTTCGAGTGTACCAATACAACGCGCCTTTGCTCCAGTGTTTTAAATTTAATCATGGTGCAAAAATTTGTAAATCAGCACAAAAATATTTAATCTGCTCAGAGGAGAGGAGCACCACTTTAGCGAATGCACTTCTAATAAAGTTGCCAAATGTATCAACTACCAAGGCGCACACCTTGCATTTTCTCGTGACTGTCCCAAAAAAAGCAGAAAATAGAAGACAAAAAAAGAACAAAATTACATACGCTAATGCAGTGGCGGACTAACCCCGTCAGAGGCCCGGGGCGGCATCGAATGAGGCCTTAGTGGAAAAAGATTTTTATTAATTTACATTGCATATGTACCATTGAGTATGTACTATGTTAATTGATTTACATTTTATAATTGATGTTTGAATTAGACTTTCATGAACAGTTACGAAAATAAAACTCATTTTTTTTAAACATTTGATAGAATTTATATAATAGACTAGCTTTTACATGCGGCTTCGCTCACGCAGACTTTCATCCCCTGATTTACCCCCTTAGGGGTGGAATTTCAAAAATTCCTTTCTTAGTGCTCACTTACATTATATAAAGAACCTACATGCAAAATTTCAGGATTCTAGCTTGGTTGATCGGTTTGATGCTGCGCGTTGATCTCTGGGTATGTCAGTCAGTCACCTTACTCTTTTATATATATAGTTTTTTGTAGTTTTATCAATTTTATCGTCCAGTTCTTTAGTGTCGCTTACGTCACAGTTTTTATACAATAGAAAAGACTGAGAGTGCCAAAAAATATTTTCTTCCCAATGACCAAACGATCAGTTTCTTGGCATGCAAATAAATAAAAAAAAGCGGCCAAGTGCGAGTCGGACTCGCCCATGAAGGGTTCCGAAGCAGCAAGTAGCATAATATTAAAGTTCTTGTAGTTCGTTGTAACTTTGATCGATGTTTTAATTATAGTGTATTTTTTTTGCGGTTTACCATTTATGACGTATTAAAAAAAAACTACTTACTAGATCTCGTTCAAACCAATTTTCATTGGAAGTTTGCATGGTTAATGTACATCATATATTTTTTTAGTTTTATCATTCTCTTATTTTAGAAGTTACAGGGGGGGGGGGGGGGGACACATTTTACCACTTTGGAAGTGTCTCTCGCGCAAACTATTCAGTTTAGAAAATAATGATATTAGAAACCTCAATATCATTTTTGAAGACCTATCCATAAACACGTGTGTTTGATGAAAAAAAATTTTTTGAGTTTCAGTTCTAAGTATGGGGACCTCCAAAATTTATTGTTTTTTTTTTATTTTTGTGTAAAAATCTTAATGCGGTTCACAGAATACATCTACTTACCAAGTTTCAACAGTATAGTTCTTATAGTTTCGGAATAAAGTGGCTGTGACATACGGACGGACAGACAGACAGAAGGACGGATAGACAGACAGACATGACGAATCTATGAGGGTTCCGTTTTTTGCCTTTGGCACGGAACCCTAAAAAACGTGTGGCACACTGCCGCGGTAAAGCTATTGCATGGCATTTTTTATTCAACTTATGCAATTATATTTATTTATTCATTTTTTATTTATGCAGTATGTTTAATATTGTGAATGAAAAATACTAAACTATTAAATTAGTACCAACATCGTCACTAGATGGCGTTGATCACTTTTTTTAAGTAGAGATATGGTTTCATTACACAGCATACTATAAAAGGTTTAAACTATTAAATTCCTAATAAATGTCTCTGTCATTGTACGGGTTGTTATATTTAATAGTTATAGTTTTTAGATATATATATATAGTAGTATATATATATAGTAGTTATAGGTTTTAGAGGTAGTAGAGCCACGCTGATTTCAGCACGAACGGGCTGGCTCGACCGGGGCGGTACTACCTTCGCACAGAAAATCAACGTTAAATGACAGCGTGCTGTCGCGTTTCGTTGATGAGCGCGAGACCGGAGGCCCAATTAGTCTGGTCAACAAGTTCCATACTTGTTGACTAGACTAAAAGATGCAGCAGCATCACTAGGCCGCCATGGTGTGGGTCGCCATGCTGCATTGTCTGCATCTGCAGTGAGCATGGTGACCACCACTCTTGTACACTTACGGGGCGCGCGCATGCGGTGAGTATGGCATTATCAGTAGAAGAAGAAAATCAAAGAAAATGAGTTTCGTTTTCGAAACATTATTTTTTTCTTTAAGACAACTCCCGCAATCCCGCATTAGGAATATACATCCTGTGTCGCGGTGACTTTACAGACGTACATGAAACGGACGCAATGAACACCCAGACTCAGAACAACAATTCGTGGATCACACAAAGTGTTGTTCATGTAGGATTTAAACCCACAACACTTGGCGAATTGGCAAGCGGCGTGGCGACCGCCTAAACCACTAGGCCAACCGTGCAGTCAAACCTCCCCGTTCCTCCACACCGGTTTTCTGTGAGGCCGTGGTATCATTCCGGCCCATTCATGCCGAAGCGTGTCTCATCCACCCTGAGGCGGATTAAATATCAAGAGCGCCCTAGGCGACCATCCCATTGGCGCCCTCCCCCATGATTCTAGCATTCATTTAATTTTAATTTAACTATCTGCCAAGATTTGTCATATCTTTACTATATTTTTTTTATGTGCGAAGCCCTCTTGAGGCGTTATTACACCGGGGTTTGCAATGTTTCGAAATCGAGCCGAATATAACCCCATAGTGCGTAAACTTTGCCGGATATAGAAGATGAGATAATGGTATGTAGACTAGAACTCACTACCACCGCATGTGTTCCCGTCCCATTATGATCCCGGGTCCATTAAACGGGGCGTCAAAAAGCACCTCACTAGGTCGCCATAGTGTGGATCACCATGCTGCTCTGTCCACGTTCACATTAAGGATGGTGACCACCACTCTTGGATTCTACTCATGCTTGCCATCTGGCAGAGTAGAGTCATTTTGGTAGCTTTATCTTAAAAATAAAATAAAAATTATGGGAGTTTTATTAAAACGTCCGGACCGTTATTTATAGTTGGCACCCAGGCGTTGGCCCCGTGCAGATAAGACACAGCTAACTCCGAAGCATCCTGTCTCGATGAACACCTGCGTTAGCCGGTATGAGAGCTCTGTGTTTCAACCAGATAAAATCTTCCATAACGGATCTTACCGCCGCCGCGCGTCTGCTTGGCATTTGGTTACCTAAATCTTTCCTTTTGCTCCTCAACCACGACCCAGTGGAGTTGAAATTTCGGGTCCTCAATTTCTCGAGTTGCAGGATTCCGAGCCAATACTATCTTCAGGTGGCTCCCTTCGAGGTCATGTAAGAACAAGATCACAAATTTCTGCAAATGTCGTGGGACCTTGACACTGGATCCGCCTTAGAACATTTTGCAATCATGGCTGTGGCCCTTAGAGTTCTCTCACAGTGCAGTCAGTGTACCTTCCCCACGCTGTCATGAGCATATCTTCCGCGTAGCTCGAGACGGCGACACCATCCAAGAAGGCACTTACACACTCAGTCATAGCCGATGTTAAACAGGAACGGCCCTAAAGGCCTATAACGGATCTATACTCCGGTGCACCATATGCCTTTCAATGGACAAATCTGGTCTTACTAAATTTTATAGAATAATCTCAACTACAGCTGCAGTAGTAGTAGCTGCTACATTTTACACCTAGTGTTAATTTTTCTTTAATAAGTGAGGCATATATTTCTGCTATGTTAAAAAATTTGGCGCCCCTAAGCAACCTCGCGCCCCTAGGCACATGCCTACTTTGCCTTAGGGTTAATCCGCCTCTGCATCCACCCACGTTAGTCAGTTAGATTAGTCGTGGAGTTCCACACACATTTGGAACTCCACGACTAATCTAAATGATTTCAATGATTTCAATTTGACTGCCTCGGTGGTCTCGCGGTTGGCGTGTGCGACTGCTGTTCATGAGGTCTCGGGTTCAATTCCCGGGTCGGACCAAATGTTTGTAGATCTTCAAATATTTGTTTCGGAGTTTGAGTGTTTTCTATGTATAACTAGCAAACCCGGCGAACTCCGTTTCGCCACCAGATGGCTTCGTTTTATGTAACACTTTCCCGCTTTTCTGTTGAAAAATTTTCTGAATTTTCTTTGCTATAAACCTCACGGAGCCCGAGACCTTTCCAACGAATGCAAAACCGTGGAAATCGGTTCGTGCGTTCTGGAGTTATAGCGTCAGGAAGGAAAACCCGACTTATTTTTATATAGTAGATATGTATGTATTTACAAAGTTTAAGTTTTCAAGTCAAAGTTTAAGTCTAGTTTAAGTATATATGTATTTGTATCAGTTGTCTAGTAAAATAACACAAGCTCTGCTTAGCTTGGGACTAGATGGCGTTAAAAAAAAAAATGCAGGAACGAGTCTTGAAAACAAAACTTGTGAGTCCTTAACTGTAAGTTTCTTCTCACAAAATCCATAAAATTGTGACCATTGCTGCATTGTAAGTAAAAAAACATCAACGAAAACTCTCTGCCAAAAAAACACTTAAAAGCGTAAAATAAACTGGTTCTTCATAAATTGCCTATACCTAATTCTTTATTCATTTAAATAGTAGTATTATAATGTGTGCTAGGTACCTAAAATCTCTTTGAAGTCGGTGCCAAGTGACTATCGCTTAGACTTTTTTAATTGTTCGTTTGTAATCTTTTTGGCTTAGCACCGACTTCAAACAGATTTTAGGTACCTAGCACACATTATAATACTACTATTTAAATGAATAAAGAATTAGGTATAGGCAATTTATGAAGAACCAGTTTATTTTACGCTTTTAAGTGTTTTTTTGGCAGAGAGTTTTCGTTGGATGTTTTTTGGAAGTCGGTTTTTTTTTTATAAAAAGTTTTTATTTTTAAATTTTTAGTGCAAACAATCGTAGGTAAGTAGTAAGTTGAACTATTTCATCAAAATTCATTATCAAGAATCCCTAACTGTTGAAGAGTTTAACCTTCTATCATCAGCTCACCTAAATAACTTGAAAGTATACGACTGAAGGTCTTTAGATACGTATGAAATTGAAAGAATTATCCTCCAACTCCTAACCGTTGAGGAGTTGTACCTTCCACCTTCCATCATCAGTTTACCTAAATAATTTGAAAGAATACGACTAAAGGTAACATATGTACATATGATATTTAAAGATTTATCCTCCAACTCCTAACCGTTAAGGAGTTGTACCCACGGTTGTACCTTACATCATCAGCTCATCATCATAAAATGATGACTACCAGACGCAAATACCGGTGTAACTTCAGAAAATATACGAAAAACATAGTATGTGCCTATAAAAAATGAGGGTTTCCCTCGATTTCCCTGGGATCCCATCATCAGATCCTGATATGCTGGCAATGGGACCACCTCGAAAGCATACCCTTTCGAATACAAAAAAGATTTTCAAAATTGGTCCACAACTGACGGAGTAATCGGTGAACATACATAAAAAAAAAAAAAAAAATACATACAGTGGAACATAGAACCTGCTCCTTTTTGGAAGTCGGTTAAAAAAGGGCTAAAAGAGTAACAAACATCCATCCATCCATATATGCAAACCTTCGCGTTTATAATATTAGTAGAATTATCAACAAATTGAGTCGCCGTCGCGCAAATCGGGGCTCTTGACAAGCAACGCTTTGCGATTTGTCTTTGACCCTGAATTCGTTTTGAAGTAGCAAATCCCCGATAACAGCGAACCAATCAGAAAATAGATTCATTCATTGCTACTGTCGGCTGTTTCGAGTGTTTCGGACTTCGGTGTCTACGAGACGCTTACATTTTTTTTCCATTAAAAGTAGGTACTGATACTGTTAAGTGTTAAGAGTTATTAAAACCTTAATCAGATTGAAGGTGTTTGATTTCTACGATGACTAATTTGTTTAAGAGTTTTGGATTATTAACTTTCAAATTTGGAGGTTAGTGCAGTGTTGTGTTTTTTAGTAAGTATTAAAATAAGTTTTTACCTTGCTAATGGAAACATTGCCTACCACAGAAGAGTCGCATTGGTTTTATATTGGTACTTATTACTTATGTAACATTCTACAGCATTCTACTTACCTTTTTAATTCTTTGTATCATTTTATTGTTTTGTTCATCGAGACGAGATGTCAGTGGTCTGAAAATAGTTTGGGTTTATTTGTTTAATGTAGAACATGTTGACAGGAACAAAGTATATAATAGAGGGAAGTGTTTACTGTTTGACATTGATTTAGCTAATTACGTACCTTAAAATACATGCCAGAAAGTACATTTTACTCGTGATGTGTAAGGTTCAATTAATAATATAAAATATATATATATAAAAATAATGTTCAATATTGTATATATTATAATAAAAATGTAACAGGTCCAATTCTGTACATAACATATATTTTGAATTTTTTTTTGGAGGGCTCTCTATAATCGATAATGAGGCCAAAACTGTAATTTTTTTCATTTTTGTCTGTCTGTATCTTGGCCGTGCATCACGCCGAAACTACTGAATGGATTCAAATGAAACTTTTCATGATTTTAGTTCATGATACGAGGTAGGACATACATAGGATACTTTTTATCCCGAAATTCAGCAGGGTTTCCTGGAGAGAGGGGATGAAAGTCAAAATATGTACTTAGTTGTAATTCAATAACACATAGTCCGATTTTATTAATTCTTTTTTTGCTAGAAAGAAAAAAAAAAAGATAACGGGAAAGGCTTTTTTTTTGTCCACGACTGTACACTGCCTGTGGGAAGCTGAGACAGATATGTAAATATAGCGGTACGAAGTTCGCCGGGTCAGCTAGTAATAAAATAAAATTAGATAAAAACATGTCGATTCATTTCGTTTTGGTGTTGTGAAAACGAGACAGTGTTGCATCATGATACACGAAGTTTACCTATTGTGTTAATACTTTTAATAAAATTATAGTCAAATGTTCGTTCAAATTTTCTGGGGAAAGAAAATCCGGTAAACTTTAAAAAAGCTTCCATTAAATAAACTCGACCCGCCTAGATGGCGTCTCGGGAAGGCGATGCCCCGGCCCCGGGGCTAAATTTCTATTTCGTTTCGATACAAGTGATAGGTACATGACATGATGATGTGTACGATTCTATTTTTCCCTATCTTTAACTTGTTTTGTACAAACTTTATATGTACCTAGTTTGCCTTTCCTCATTCTTTGATAAATATTTTTTGGTAGTTCTTACATTTGCCTTTGGCTTACGAATAGATTTGGTACACACCACACACACAATTGTATCGCCAATCGACAATTTCTATTTGTTTTTTATTTTTTGTGTTGAGCGGACATTTTCAAAAAAATGTTTTATCCAATGTATTATATTATAATAGTTTCTGGTTTTGAAAAGATGTTAGTGTGGTGTGTAGGGTCTAAAATAAAAATTATTTTATTATACCTACAAATGTAACCGCTGAACTGATTAAATATTTTAAAACTATCTCTGTAAATCCTCAGATTACAAAAGAAATCTGAGAGCAAGTCCATATTAGTATCTATTAATCAACAATTTTTTCATTCGATTTAAAATAAATACAAATCGTGTCGTGTCACGTGTGTCACTAGAATAGGCGCTGACCGCGCTGAGCTTTAAACGAGAGTTGCCAGGTTTTCGATGTTAAATGATGAGGTTAAGGTCAAGGTCAGGCTTGCCCGACGCTTGCCCGGAAAGCTCACGTCATGCATGGGCCATGGCCATGGCACATGGTTCGACTGATCCTGCCTGTCGGCTTTTTTCGGCAACTTTCGGAAAGTTTCGGCTCTCATAGACGCCTTGTTTTTTTAGGAGCGAGTGGTTACACTGGTTACCTGCCAGCCCTATTCACGAGACAGACGCGGACGCCGGAATCTAACGCTTGGACGCTATACGCAATACGCTCCGTCACCGTTGGCAACAATAACAGTAAGGTTTTATTTTTATATAACTATTACCTACTTTGTTTAAACAGATACACTTATCTTTTATTTATTTTTTAAAAGAAGTTATAATAAGTTAAAGATGGTTACATTTGTTTATTGTACAACTCAAATTGGATATGTCGGCTTTTCATTATGTAAATTTAATTAGACCGGAACTTTTTCCTATAAAGTTGCGGTAGGAATATTATTTACTTTAGATTTCTAAAACACTTTGTAGGGGAACGGACATTATATTGGATGTTAGAGTTAGTAAACACAAAAACTGTTGCGTGATTCAAAACATTCCAAACTTTGTTTTTTTTTGTAGTGGGAAGCATTTCGGCGTCCCTATCTAGTAACAAAGAATCGAATTCATAAAATGTTAAGTAGTTTTTTTTATGCTTTGAGATTTATTTCGCTTTTATAACAAAGTGATCTATAGGTACTTTATAGTATATCCTACTAATATTATAAACGCGAAAGTTTGTAAGTATGGATGGGTGGATGGATGTTTGTTACTCTTTCACGCAAAAACTACTAAACGGATTTGGATGAAACTTTACAGTAATATAGCTTATACATCAGAATAACACAGGCTACTATTTGCCGCGATAACCGACATATAGGTACGCGGGCGGAGCCGCGGGTAACCACTAGTGGATAATAAATTTGTTTGAACCCACCACTATTTTTGAGGACGGTTCTATTTATAAATAATACTTATCACAGTAACTCATTAATCTAGGTGGACAGAGGTAATTTATGGGACCTCTATCTATACAAATAAATGAAAGTGAAGTGTCTGTTTGTAATATAAGGAATAACCGCTTTTTGCTTAATGTTGCCAATAGGTATTTGGAGGGCTGGTCATAATTCCCCGACGCCTCATGTATATAGGTATATATAAATATACAACACTTCATCTTTCTATATGTATTCGTAAACATCCAATAATATACGCGGTAGTTACACATACCAAAATAACATTTTTTACAATTTTTGTCCGTCTGTTTATTCCCGATAATCTCTGGAACTACTGGACCGATTTTGACGGGAGTTTCACTGATAGATAGCTGGTGATATAATGAGTAACTTAGGCTTTAGACTAGCGTAAATAAGCTCCGACTAGCCTTATTTTCGTACATAACACCGCGGGGTTAGGTAACGTTCAGCTTGTTTTCAATAAATCTGTTTTTCAGTTGACCACATATAGGTACATGATCTAGGTACCTAGAATGTGTTAAATAAAATACCTACAATTAATGTTATTTTGTTAAAACTCTCATGTTGTAAAATATAAGAATACTCTCACTGATAAAGAAGTAGCCATGAACTTCACGAAATGGAATGGAATGAGAATGTCTTCCAATGTCAAGGTAACTTTCTGATACCGGTTTTTACAATTGACATTGCGTAACAACTTGCTTGAGTTTAGTTGTCAATTGTCGAAGTTTTATGAAGAATTTATTTCAGAAAAGTTATAGCAGGTGATTATCTGGTTTTTTTTGTTAGTTTAGGATTTACTATTTATATCACTGGTTTTATTTCAGTGTTTTGTGGAAGGTTACCTACTGCAATTTACTAGGTACTTGATATTTTTCAATCCAGTGATGTTTATTTACTTCTACAGCTACGCAGAGTTTATTATATATATATATATCGTTTTTTTATTTTAAATATTTAAATTGAAGGATAGCTTATAATTTAATAAATAATGATAGGTAAAGTGTTTTTCCAGCTTTTCTCTTAACTTTGATCATATTTATATTTCAGTCATTTCTATCATTGATAAATGATAACACAAACACTGAAGGCTGCTTTTATATTAAATCATTGAATTCGTAAATACAGTGCAAAGTCCTTTGATAGCATTAGAGCATAGGTATAGAAGCATCACTAGCAAAGATCTGGAATAAAACCAAAAAGCTTCCCTGTAAAACTCAATTTTTCTGTGTAAAACACAAATCCATCAAAACTTTGGCTTATTTATAATATTTATTGTTATTTATGCTATAGGGATTTACCATAAATCATCAATCATAAATATAAATAAATATAATAATAATATATAATAAATATAATTTATTGAGTTCAAATCTATTTTTTCTGGCAAGGCAATGTAGGATACCTATTGTTCTTTGCACTTAAATATTCCTTTTATGGATTTTTTAAACTGAATGTTTTCACATGCTAATACAGTACTATTGAATACTATGTGTACTACCCATTATAATATTAGTAGACCCTTCATTAAGTTTTTAAATGTAGCGGCCACAATTTCATTGCCCTAATACATAGTATCATATCCTTAATTCAAGTACATATTATGTATGCTACCAGTGGAAAAGCTGATGGGCCCGACGGTATACCACCAGTATGAAAGTTTGGTAGAAAGTTATTGAGAGAAGAGTGAGAAAGGAAAGTGCAATAACTGGAAACCAATTTGGGTGTATTCAGCTGCAGTTCAACAGATGCCATATTCTAGATCTAGAAAAAGCATATGATAGGGTACCCCGAGAGGTTTTGTGGTGTGTGGGAAAGAAGGAGTACCTGCTAAGTATGTAGCATTGATTCGAGCTATGTACAGGGGATCTAGCACCTATGTAAGATCGGCTGCCAGAAACACTGACCAGTTCAGTGTCTCTGTTTAGTTTGCACCAGGGATCGGCTCTTAGCCCATACCTCTTCCTGACGGCATTGTGTTGGTCAGTGAAGACGCGTCTGAGGTCCAGCGCAGAATAAAGACATAGCAGGAAAGACTAGAGCCGGGGTTCCCAAACTGTGCGCCGCGGCGCCCTAGGGCGCCGCAAGAAGTGGCAAGGGGCGCCGCGAGTCGGTCTTCTATCATTATCCGAAAGAGTTAATTTTTTGCAAGTATCCATACAGCAACAATATTTTCACCACCCGCATCGTAGGTTCTTAAGGCCTTGTCTTACGTAGATGTTTCAACGCAAATCGATTATTTACAGCAAGAACGTAATGAAATTTTTAAGTATAACAATACAAAAATGACTCTACTCTCCTGATGGAAAGCATAAGCAGAATCCAAGTTTAGTGGTCACCATACTCAAAACTATGGCGGCCTAGTGATGCTTCTGCATCTGCTTATGCTTCTGCGGAGGCCCAATGGGACCTCCGGTCTCGCACTCACCAAATAACATGACAGCACGAACGCTGTCATTTTACGTTGATTTTCTGTGCCGGTCGAGCCGGCCCGTTCGTGCTGAAATCAGCGTGGCTCTACTACTTGCTGAGCAAGATTTTTTGCTAAAAGTAGCATACTTGTGTGATATACTTGAAAAACTAAATAAATTGAATCTGTCTTTGCAAGGCGTACACGTACATTCTGAAACTATCGGAAAAGATTGCGGCATTTAGAAAGAAACTGCTGTTGCGGATTAAAAAAAAAAATGAATGAAGGAGCCGGTCAAGATTGCTTCCCGCAATTATATATATATGCAGCATCTAATAAACTGGTTATCTCACAAGATATGATGGCCATTTTTACGAAACATCTTTCGAAGCTCATCGAATGGTTTTCGAAATACTTTGCAGATGATGATGTCGAAAAATTCACGTGGATATTTACGCACAAGCACCGTCAGAATTCATGTTAGAAGAGCCTTAAAACAAGATTCATCAAATCCGATTTGGTGGAGTTTTGGTTATCGATTCAAAATGAATATCCAAATTTAACTTCAAGAGCTTTAAGTATTTTCATCCTCATTTTAAGCTTTAAGAATTTTTGACATTATTTCCCGCTTCGAAAAACTGTGCGGAGAACACTACTACTACTACTAATACTTTCCAAGGTAGTAGAGCCACGCTGATTTCAGCACGAACGGGCCGGCTCGACCGGCACAGAAAATCAACGTAAAATGACAGCGTTCGTGCTGTCATGTTATTTGGTGAGTGCGAGACCGGAGGTCCCATTGGGCCTCCGCAGAAGCATAAGCAGATGCAGAAGCATCACTAGGCCGCCATAGTTTTGAGTATGGTGACCACTAAACTTGGATTCTGCTTAAGCTTTCCATCAGGCAGAGTAAAGTCATTTTGGCAGCGCCAAACATAAAAAAAAAAAACTAGGCTCGCCCGTCATCTTGATTTGTGTGATTTGTATTATTAAGAAATTATTGTATTTTATTTTTGTTTCTTTCGTAGATTTCTTGTTTCTGTGTCCTGGACTAGAGAATGTTGGCTTTAAAATCAGCAGAACTAAAACAGAATACATGTTCTGTGATTTCGCCGGTCTCTCTGGTCTTGGTGCCGTGTTACTGAATGGAACGGCAATTTCGGTCTGCACCGATTTCAAGTACTTACCTTGGTTCGCTGTTACAAACAAGAAGTCGTCGGCAACGCAAAGGATCTGCTAGGCTTCCTGGAGGAACTGGGTTGGCATTTATAGTGCCGACCCACCACGCAAAACAGGCGCAACAAAGTCGTCGAGTTACGGAAACGGAGTTACAAAATAATGGCGAAATAGTGCTGACCCCAACGTGATTGGAAGCAGCCTTCGAAGCATCATCAGCAAGCCACTATCATATTCACTCCCACAGCAAGTCTCAGCCAGCCAGCAACCTCGGCCCGACGGGGATACACCACACGCAGGAAGCGACCGCTCCAGCCTGGTTTACCCCTACGGCCTCATCAGCGTCTAGGCACAGCACACTGCAGCTACGGTCCATGTAAGCAGAGCATCTCTGTCCCGTCTATGCAGCAGCCAGCCACTACGCATCAACCGCCCCGATTCACTGGGGACCTCACTGCAGCACCGCGCACCGCCTACCATCCCGACTCACTGGGATCAGCCGACTTTAGCCCCGACTCACTGGGACTAGCGGCATTCAGTTCCGACTCACTGGAACTTGCGGCACTCAGTTCCGACTCACTGAAACTACTCACTCCTGGCACTGGCAAGCTCCGCAACAGAGCACAGACAGCTGACACATCATACATCGACCTCCGGTCTTGGAGGGGAGTGATGTGGCGACTTCCACATACAGCGCAACAGAAATATACTACTGCGCCATCTACCGAAGTTACACTGAACTACGGAGTAACGAAGGAAACTAAGAAACTACCAATCCTGAATCGCGCAGTGAAAGTTCTCGCGCCGATAATCATATTGTATACAACATCCCAACATCAACCGTTGGGCAGTTGGCCCGCCAGGCATGATCACCTCGCCTGGTCGGAGGATCCTCCCTTTGTGTTGGAGGGACATAGAACCTGTCCCTCCACAAGAGCATCGAATCAAAGCAGGATGGATGAAGTGGCGGCAGGTAACAGGAACTATTACATATGGCCTTAACCCTCTCCTGAGAGGAGACCCGAGCCCAACTGTGGGATGTTATGGTTTGTTGATGATGATTGATGATGACTTAATTAATCTGAATTTTTTAAGTATGGAAGTCGACGGATATAAGAGTAGATGATGACCAAAGAAAGAATGGATGGACTGCGTAAAAGAGGATATGGCCAGGAACGGAGAAGCAGTGAACTTCATAATATCACTCGGTTTGATCATTGCGTCTTCCACAGTAAATCTATTTCAAATGGATACCAGCATCTATTTGAAACGATTTCAATGTGGTGGTGGTATGTTATTAATTAGTATAGTATTAAATGTACCTCAGTGGTGCATGTCTACCTGGTACATTACCTGGGTCTCGGGATAAGATATGGAATAGCATACAACACTTAACCACATTTCAAACTTTTAAAAGAAAATTCATTGAATTGAATTAAGAGGAAGAAAGAAAAAGGCTGATATTCATATATATATTAAAAAAAAAAAAAACTAACTAGTGGTTGCCCGCGGCTCCGCCCGCGTATATGTCGGTTATCGCGGCAAATAGTAGCCTATGTGTTATTCTGATGTATAATTTATATTACTGTAAAGTTTCGTCCAAATCCGTTCAGTAGTTTTTGCGTGAAAGAGTAACAAACATCCATCCATCCATACTTACAAATTTTCGCGTTTATAATATTAGTATAGATGCATTGCCTCATATGGTTAACCTCCTGCATTTGTTTTTTTTTTTTCCATAAAATCATAATATGTAATCTAACTACGAGAGAGGACACTGATCTCTGTAACACAGGTCATTGAACCTAGCTCAGAGATCAGGGAGCTCAGTATAATTTGTAAAATTTTGTTTTATGGGAATAAAATTACTAAATTGCCTGCACTCATGGTGAATTGAAAATAGTAGTAATTACCAACTTTCTGTTTAGTTACGCACTTATTATAGAGCAACTAACGACGTATATTCATCTCCCTCGCACAGATATCCCGTTGGCTCTAATATTCTTTCCATTTCTTCAGAATCTTCGTTTACAAGTTTACACTATTTTTGGGAGCCGCGATGTTTGTTCACGACGCATCTATATTTTAAAACTAGCTGACCCACGCAAAGTCGTTTACGTCTCCTATTGCCCGTAGCGTCAAAAAATCCCCCGTTTTTGTAACATTCTTCATTGGTGCTCCGCTCCTATTGGTCTTAGCGTGATGATATATAGCCTTCCTCGATAAATGTACTATCCAACACTGAAAGATTTTTTTAAATCAGAGCAGCGGTTCCTGAGATTAGCGCGTTCAAACAAACAAACTCTTCAGCTTTATAAGTATAGATAGTATAGATAAGTCATTGGCTGTAACAATATTGTTACTATATTATCAACTCTCAGACGGGGTTGAATTTCTTTGTTTTGCATCGTTGTTTACGTACAATCGTGCACAAAAGTGAATTATACCGACGCGTGACGTGTACTAAGATTGTTATAGAGAGATAATTAATTAATTAATTTAGTAATTTTTTTTGGTATCGTAGTAGTCTTAAAGCCGACCCCAATCTAATTTGAGAACAAGAAATAATTTGAAATACTAGTTTTAAGGCTGCAATGTTTATGCGATGAGAAATATCGGTAATCAGGTAATCGTAATTGGAATTAGTTGACACGTTAAACTAGAAATCATGCTTGGAACTAGAAAGGGTAAGGAGGGACAATAGTACTGTCACGGTTTTAGTAGTGAATCTATTCGAAGCTCGAGCTTACACGTGGTTCTATTCCGTTCTATCTATATATAACACAGAGTTCTAAATATAATATGTATTCAGAGGAGTGTTGGGATAGCGGGTTTATTACGATGTTTTACGCTAGAGTTTATAAACCTTTTAGAACGACGAGGCAAGCTCGGCGCATAATATCCGATATAAAATGTCCGAGGAATAAAATGGTCAAGTGTCAATGAATAATCATTGAGAATTGTTAACGTATTATTATAGCGTTGAAATAAATAGTCAATGAACAGAACAATATTAATTCATACGAATAAACATTTCTTTTGCTTTTTCTATGTTAACATCAAATCAACATGAACTCCAACTGCAGAATTTGGAAAAAAATTGAACCTTTTCTTTTTAACCGACTCAATAAAGGAGGAGGATCTCAATTCGACTATTTTTAACCGACTTCAAAAAAGGAGGAGGTTATCAATTCGACTGTATTATTTTTTTATGTTTGTTACCTCTTAACTTTCGACTGGGTGAACCGATTTTGATGATTTTTTATACATATTTGAAAGCTGGTGCTTCCCGTGTGGTCTCATTTCAATTTGGTCCAGTTCTTAAAGTCGGTTTTTTTTTGTTGAAATTTTTCATTTTTAATTATTGACAACAGACAACATTCAATTGATATTAAATGAAAAGCAGAACTTTGATACCTACCTACCAAATAAATTTCAGAGTAGATACCTACTTACGTCAAATAGGTATTTAAATGATTTGACCTGAAAGAAATATTAAGAATCTTCGTGTCTGTACTTTGTCTCGTACAGTAAATTGTTTTATTTGTGTCGAATTTCCGATATGATTTACAAATACTGCGTGCATTTAAAATAACGATATCAGTCTATGCATTTTTGTCGTTATTATAACATCAAAGTCTGTTACACTATGGGTCAATGGTTGCCGAGTTTCACAGTTTTTATTTTATTTTATTTCTTAATAGGTTCGGATTGTAAATCTGAAGCGAATTCAAACACCAACGTAGATATGGCAGCCAGTTACCCACACGAAGGCGCGGTGGAGCTAGGTCAGGAGAAATCTGAAGAAAATTTTAAAGAGTGGACGAATTACTGGAACGCTCTGGTGAATGGCGGGAAAGAAGGAATCATGAACAAGTCTCAGGGTAAGTTACAAAGTAATAATACTAATATTAATCACTAGCTGACCCGGCGAACTTCATACCGCCATATCTACATATCTGTCTTAGCTCAGCTTCCCACAGGCAGTGTACAGCCGCGTACAAAAAAAAAAACACTTTTCCCGTTATCTTTTCTTTTTTTTTCTTTCTAGCAAAAAAAGAATGAATGAAATCGGACTATGTGTTATTGAATTACAACTAAGTACATATTTTGACTTTCATACTCTTTCTCCAGGAAACCGTGCTGAATGAATTTCGGGATAAAAAGTATCCCATGTCCTACCTCGTAGTATGAACTCAAATCGTGCCAAGTTTCATTTGAATCCATTCAGTAGTTTCAGCGTGATGCGCGGCCAAGATACAGACAGACAGACCGACAAAAACGAAAAAAATACAGTTTTGGCTTCAGTATCGATTACAGAGCCCTCCAAAAAAATTTTCAAAATATATTTTATGTACAGAATTGGACCTGTTACATTTTTATTATAAGTATTATACTTAAGTATATAAATACATATAGGAATAATACCATGAAATACCATTAAAGTTTTGATTTATGTATTTAAAATTAATTCCAAATGCGATTCATGCCTTATCTTAATCTTACACATATTCATAAGGCTTGATTAATATGCTTAAAATAAGATTAATCGATCTTAAAAAAAATAATTGAGTTTGTTGTTCTTATCTAGCTGTCTCAGACTCAATATTTTATATGTAGAGTTCAATATGTCATTACACAAAGACTGTTACTGTTCTTTACACAGGTTTACATATATAAGAAAAATATTACGATATGAATGAAAACGAAGGTTGGTGACTCATGATGACATGCTACCCCTATACACATCTATTGAATGGTCCACAAACTAACATAAAACAGATACATTTCCGTTCTAGTGTTGCCAAAAGTTTAATCAGTTATCATTTTAACGAATTAACAGAGCTCTAATCGTGAGAAACAACAATTTAACCTTTGTCTGCGAAAAGGCAGTAATAATGGTGTCGGGACTCGGGATCGATACCACCTTCAAACAAAGAGAGCGTCTTTTCTCGAAAGCTGGAAACGCTCTTGTGACTCCTGGGTCATAGTCGTTCGGCGATAGTCCCTTTCCATGGCATAAGGTGACCCGACACCTCGTCATAAACTTCTATGGAATTTTAAGAAATTCTGATTTAAATTGAACAAAACAAATGAATTTGCAATAATCCACATTTTTACCCGATTTTCTTGTTATCTGTTGTAGCGCAATATGACTTTATAATTTATAAATATAATTTATTTCGATTTTACTAATGTATTTTTTACAAAATCTCGTACGTGTACTTGGCACAATAAAAAGGTTAGGTGCAGTCATCATGACATCTATCGATATCTGTCCAAAAATTATCTAGCAGACTATACTAACATAAGACCTTGAATAATTGTTAGAGCCATTGCAAACGTGACTGACGTAATATGAACAAAATTAGAGTAGTCCACAAGGTCATTTAACATTTTAGGTTTAAATAAAATAAGGTTAAATTTATTTAAATTTTTATTGGAAGAAAGATAGGTACCTAATGATGATGTAGAGTAGATAATGCACTAAATATTAAAATATCAAATCACCATTCTGTATTCTACTACATACTATGAAAAAATTTCCAACTCCTCCAGTTTTCTTCTGATTAATTTCGTTGCGGGTTCCAAGACAGTTAAATTTTTCCTGGGACTTCCCGAGTGTCATAACTCGGTGTTTTCGTGGGTCACCGCTGTTGATCCTGGTGTACAGGAGTTACAGTGGTGGGCGTATGGGCGGGATTAGTCCCATACTATGAAAAAAAGTAATCCTCTTCTTTTTGGTGGCTGCATTTTGGATTTATAATGATACTGAACAACATAAATGTATTGTCATCAAATTTAACTGGAGTACCCAATTTTAGATAAATTAGTCTTTTAAAGACCTACACATGTGAGCGCAAAATAAAGCATTATTTCATCTTCTTTTCAGACGCTGACACTGCTTTGAAAGTAGGATCTGGAAATGGAGAAAATGTGGTAAGTCATCGAAAGTAATCAATTAATAATACTGTAACCTTTTTTAACGACGGGCTTTTTTTAATAGCTCACAATATCTCGTTTCATATCGGTTAATCACAAGTGACATCACGATGTTAAATTTATGATCATCCGCAACTACAGTGAGTAACTAGAGTGAGACACCAAGAAATAATAATTCCCAGTTGCTATTTACATCATAATCGCAATACCGAGTACATACATAATAATGTCGATATATAGACCGAGGCTGACATTATTGGAGTTTTTACTTTGTCCTCAGCTATTAGGAATTTGCCTTGAAATTATTGTTGTCACTTTCTTCTAATTTGCTACGAAATAACGAAACTGGCTAGTAACGATTTAGATAACAATGTCAAAATGCATGATAATACGATGTTTGTGTATGAGAGCGTCGCCTCATATTGATAACAACTACTTTTTCCTCTGTATACAAACTATTGTAAGGAGCAATATATGTGTGTTTGTGCTGAGTTTTTATTATACTACACACGTGTATAAATCTCGTATTAAGCCTTCATTTAGGTACGATTAAAAGCACAAAGTTTAGCCACAGCTGTTATTGCTTGGGGCTCAGGTCGCGTAACATCAACATCCTTTAACGGTCTATTGCTGGACATGGGCCTCTCCTTAGCAAGGAGTTTTTGGCCTACTCTACCACGTTGGCCAGACTGGTGGGTATAGGGTTTGTTTCAATTATTCCTTCACCTTGCAGTGATGTTATCCTGCATAGTTTGCTTCTTAAGTCGGCTCTTTCGACACAGAGTGAATCGGGGTGGTGACATTTCGTATCTATATCCGTCACCACTGCCTCGTTGGTCTTGCGGTTGACGTATGCGGCTGACGATCAAGAGGTCTCAGATTCGAATCCCGGGTCGGGCCAAATGTGTTAATGAGTTTTTCAGATTATAGAAACAATAAAAGCTCAATATTGTTACCATTTTTGTGGGTAGGTGCTAAAAAAGTAAAGACAAACTCTGCTCTTCATAAACTATAAATTAATTAATTTAGTTAATTTTTACAATTTGTTTTGATTAATACAAGTGCTAAATAGTGTAATTAGTTACTTATTACATGGTCATTACATTTAATGTAATATAATAATATATCGCAATACCACCTACCAGTTCACACCCACATTCACTTAGCTATCAACAATGTCTCACTTAATACAGATAGAATCTGCACAGAGAAGCCTGGAAGAGAGCTTCAATCGAAGGATGACAGAACTTGAGGCCCAGCTACACAGTGGAGTGCCAGCGAAAGATACTGTGGCCAAAGTAGCGGAGGAGTTCCGCACATTTCGCGAACTCATGTTTAAAATGCTTGGACTCCTTCGCAAGCAAATCTCCGACTGTCACAGGCTGGTTGATGACTTGGATGCAAAGCAACGACGCAAGGATCTTCTCTTCTTAGGCATTACGGAGATTGAGAGTGAAAACTGTGCCAAATCGATTCTCGATTTGGTCCATAATAAGATAAGCATGGAAAACATCTCCCTCCAGGACATTAAGGTCAGCCATAGGATCGGCGTCTTGAGTAAAGATCATCCCCGGCCCATTTTGGTCCGTTTCGCTGATGTGACAACAAGGTCTTCCATCTGGAGAGCGAAGTCAGCCCTGAAGGGCACAACCATCTCGGTACGGGAGTTCCTTACGAAGACTCGACAAGATATCTTCGGCAAAGCACGACAGCATTTCGGTATGAAAGCAGTTTGGACGCAGAGCGGTACCATTGTTATCAAAACGTCGGACGGTCATCGCCACAAAGTACTATACATGGAGGAGCTCCTTCCGCTGCTGGAGAGGCATCCCAAAGCGGTTGGTAACACCTCCTCTGCTGGCAAGCACAGTGGTAACACATCCTCACGTAACTAAGTAATGTTTTATATAACCTCGTAATCATTGATTGTCCGTATTGTTCTATTTATTTAAGCGTAGCTATTTGTATTGTTTAGTTATATTTTCTTGATTCGGCCGTACTATTTATGAACATTACTTTAATTAATTGTGATTTGCTGCACAATTCAAACTTTTATTATCAACAACAGTAAGTAACAAATAATAACCCAATTTTAACAATGTCAAAATGACGTTTCTCAAAGTACATATCATTTCACTTTTACACACGGCCGGCTAGCTACGTTCGGATACAATTCGGATCGATGACATTTTTTCATTTGTCTCGCTTTACTTTATCGTCCGTTGTCTTGTCTCACTATACATTTTATTTACATTATCTGTCTGTATATATATTTTTTTTCATGTGTGGGTCGGAGCTGGTGGGTGGTGTCGACATGATTAATTACTATAGTACGCACTAACATATATATTTTCGTATATAATTATAATAATTTTATTTATTTCTTATACGTATTGAAAATTATTTCTTCATTTTAAGTTTGTTTTCGTATTTGTTGTTATTTATTATTTGTATTAGCTTATAATATTCTTTTAATGCTGTCTGATAATGAATCGTTTCATTCAGCGAACGATTCTGTTAGTATTTCAAGTGATGAAAGTTTTATATCATTATCTAACACACTGGGCGACTTTGTGCGTCATACGTTTGGTCACCCTGTCAAATGTCGTTTAAACGTTTGCCATATCAACGCTCAAAGTATCCCCAGTCACTACAACGACTTACTTGAAGCTTTTACTGACTCTGAGGTTCATGCTGTTCTGATTTCCGAGTCCTGGTTCAAACCTCATTTGCCGTCTGCGTCTTATTCTCTCCCTGGTTTCGTTCTCATACGCAACGATAGAATCGATAGGAGGGGAGGTGGTGTTGCTATTTATCTTCGCTGCTCAATTTCATACAAAATTTTAACATCTTCTCCTTCCTCCTGTCTTGCATCAGCTGAATACCTTTTTCTCGAGGTTAGAACAAATGGAGCCAAAACTGTTCTGGGCGTTGTCTATTGTCCCCCTCAAATCGACTACTTCTCCAGTCTCGAACCGATTCTGGAATCTTTAGGGTCCGAGTATACACACCATATCATCATGGGCGATTTCAATACCGATCTCCTCGCTTCCTGTTCCCTTCGTTCCCGTAAACTCCTCCAGGTCGTTGAATCATCTAGTTTGCAGGTGCTACCACTGTCCGCCACACATCACAATATTACTGGACCCGACACCTGGCTAGACCTCATCCTCACCTCATCTCCTTCCTTTGTCCGCAGTTATGGCCAGCACCAGGCCCCTGGTTTTTCACAACATGACCTTATCTATCTATCCTATGCCTTGAAACCTCCTAAGCCCCATCCTCAGTTTCGCCATATTCGTTGTTTTGGACGGATGAATGAAGATAAACTACGCAGTGAAGCCTCAACGTTAAATTGGAAGCCTCTGCTCGAGGCGCATACAGTAGATGATAAGGTACAAATTTTTAATTCTTTAGCGATTGACCTCTACGATCAAAATGCTCCAATCAAAAAAGTAAGAATTAAACGCTCCCCAGCCCCCTGGATGTCAGTGAATGTTCGCGAGGCAATGCGACGCAGAGACAAAGCGTTTCGAAAATTTCGAAAAAACAGGAACGATACCAACTGGTCTCTTTACAGGGTTGAAAGGAATCGGTGTAATCGGGTGGTGCGTGATGCTAAACGCTGCCACATTATCAATGGTCTTAATTGTGTCTCTGCTTCCCATATCTGGAAGTTTCTTGGCACTCTGGGTATTGGTAAATCTGGGAAATCTAACTCCCCAACGACCTTTGACTTGGATGATATTAATCGACATTTCACCTCTCTTCCCCAATTTGATCACCAAACAAAGTGTCGTACTCTTGGGTACCTGGATGACTTACCTCGCCCCAATATTGATTTCTTTCAATTTTCTCCAGTTTCTCCAGATGATATCAAAAAGATAATCCTATCCCTTAAGTCCAACGCAATGGGTAGTGATAACATTAACCGTCGCATGATCACCCCTATCCTTGATCATCTTCTTCCCGCCATTACGCATATAGTGAATTTTTCACTGGATTCATATACTTTCCCATCACTGTGGCGTAATGCTTTTGTTATACCCATCCCCAAAGTTTCTAATCCTACCCTTATAAATCACTTCCGCCCAATCTCCATACTTCCCTTCTTATCCAAAGTCCTTGAGACGTGTGTCCACCAACAGTTATCACGGTTCATGTATCGCAATAACTTACTAAGCCCTTTTCAATCAGGCTTCAGACCTGGGCACAGCACAACTTCCGCCCTCCTGAAGGTGACCGGTGACGTTCGGACGGCAATTGAGAACTCCAAAGTTACCGTATTGGCTTTGATTGATTTCTCAAATGCTTTTAACACCGTCAGTCACGATGTCCTCCTGTCTATCCTCTCGTATTATATGATATCACCTGATGAACTGGAATGGTTCTCTTCATATCTTCGGGGGCGCCAGCAGTCCGTCCGTGTCGATGAATCCACCTCCTTATGGTGTGACCTTAACTCAGGTGTCCCCCAAGGCGGTATTCTCTCTCCTCTGTTATTTTCTATTTTTATTAATCTTATCACTCAAAATCTTCAGTGTGCGTACCATCTTTATGCCGATGACTTACAACTATATTATCATGCTGCTGTAGAGAATATAACGGAGGCTATTGCTATGATAAACCACGACTTAGATACTATCAGTGGTTGGTCTGATAGGTTCGGTTTGATAGTGAACCCTACAAAGTGCCAGGCTATCATCTTGGGCAGTCAACGTATGACCAGAAGGCTAGATCCAGCTACACTGCCATCTATATTATTTAATGGATTAATCATTCCTCTAAGCTCTTCGGTGAAGGATTTGGGCTTGTTTATCGATAATAACCTTAGTTGGCAAACCCAGGTCACTAGTGTGAGTCAGAAAGTTACAGGAACCCTTAGGGCGTTATACCGGCTCAAAAACTTTCTACCTCCTGAGACTAAAACGATGTTGGTGCAAACCCTAATTCTACCCATCTTTGATTATGGTGATGTGTGCTACTACGACCTGAATGCAGATCTCCTCAACAAATACGACCGACTTCTGAACAACTGCATTCGATTCGTTTTTAATCTTCGTAAATATGATCATATTTCCTCGTTTCGTCTCAAATTAAATTGGCTCCCCATTCGTCAGCGTCGCCATCTGCGCGCTTTAACGACTCTCTACTCTATTATCAACTCTCCTAACTCGCCTACCTACCTGACTTCCTCCTTCCAGTTACTGGGTTCTAATCATGACCGAACCCTCCGCTCCACAAATAACCTCCTTCTATCATGCCCCTCCCACACTTCTGCATGCGTTCATTCTTCCTTCCTAATTCAATCTGTTCTTCTCTGGAATGCTCTTCCCAAGGAAATCAGAATAGCACCCACTCGTGATTCGTTCAAGGCCAAAGTACGAGCTCTCCTCATCCAAAACTTAGCAGAATTGTCACAAATTTGATACTATTTTAGTATGTATGTATATATATGTTTTATGTGTGTAAGTATATATGTATGTATGTATGTGTATGTAAGTATTTTTGTATGTATGCTTAGATATATCGTATTACTTATTTTTAGTTATTTTTTGTCTATTTCAAATTAAGTTATCAAAGTATAGTGCACCCTTACATTCATTTCCGCACCACCTGAAGGTAGACTGTTAGAGAATGCCTATGGTATTAAGTCCGCCATTGTACATTTTGTGCATAAAGTTGTAAAATAAATAAAATAAATAAATAAAAGCTCGGAGTTTGAAAGTTGGGGTCTGAACCCCCGTGCCTCGGAGAGCACGTAAAGCTGTCGATCCTGCGCCTGGTCTCTCCCCGATCGTGTCGGTTAACCGTCCCATTGGATTATGAGAGAGAGGGAACAGAGAGTGCACCTGTGTTTGCGCACACGCTTATGCACTATAATATCTCCTGCGTAGTTGGCTGGTCTCCGTTGAAACTGGCCGCCGTGGCTGTTATCGGCTAGGAGAACATTATTGTTATTATTAATCCGTCACCACACGGAGAGGGTCTTAGGTATGACAATGCAATTTCCTGTGAGCATCGGACGAGCGATAAGGCTATCGCTTAGGTATCGAACACTGACTTATAATGACTAATGTATATTGGCTAACAATATTTTTTGACCAAGTTTTTGGTGTTTTCGCCTAATTTACCTCGACAATACAGCACATGCTGTGGCGTCTGTTTATGTCGATCTATGATTTTTAACTATAGCTTCAATTTGACGTTCATGAGTGTCACTTGGTGTCTTAGATGAATAAATGTTTTTGATTTGATTTAATGTATATTGGCTAACAACATTTTTTTACCAAGTGACTTAGCGTTTACGTTTGTAGAATGTCAATTTGGCTAGAGGGGCTGGTTTTGGGTGAGGGGCGTTCAAAAGAAGACAAAGGGTGTAAACGTTCAGCCCGCCGATTTCTACTGCGCTAAGTGTTGTGGGTTCAAACCTCACATGAGTCTCATGGGACAACACTTGTGTGATCTGCAAATTGTTGTACTCTGGGTGTTCTTTCTGTCAGTTTCATGTATGTTAAGTCTCCCGCGACACAGTATTTATAACTAATGCGGGAGATGTCACTTAAAAAAATATTGACACACTAGCTGACCCACGCAACGTCGCCGCGTCGTTTACGTCTCCTATTTTATTTTATTTTTTGAAAGACAACTCCCACACTAGGAATAAATCCTGTGTCGCGGGGGACTTTACAAACATACATGAAACGGACACAAAGAACACCCAGACTCAGAACAACAATTTGTGGATCACACAGTGTTGTCCTACGTGGGATTTGAACCCACGACACTTGACGAAGTAGGAAACGGCGTGGTGACCGTTAAACCACTAGGCCAAACGTGTATTGCCCGTAGCGTAAAAAATTCCTCCGTTTTTGTAACATTCTTCATTGGTGCTCCGCTCCTATTGGTCTTAGCGTGATGATATATAGCCTACAGCTTTCCTCGATAAAATTAATTATACTTTTGTTTGTTGTACTTTGTTTATAAAACATACATGTTTCAGGCCAAATCATCACAAGAGGACGATAAACGTCGTTGGGTATTCGCCTTGCGTCATGGAGAGAGGGTAGATCTTACTTACGGTCAATGGGTTCCGTATTGTTTCGACGATAACGATACTTATACCAGGATGGATTTGAACATGCCCCTAAAGTTAGGCAAAAGGTCAGTATTAATTAAATAATTAAAAATTTTAACAAAAAGAACTGGACCAAATTGAAATGGGACTACACGGGAAGCACCAGCTTTCAAATAAAAAAGAATCATCAAAATCGGTTCACCCAGTCAAAAGTTCTGAGGTAGTAAACTTAAAAAAATACAGTTAAAGAAAGTAAAGGGCATTGACCGGTTCTGGGACACATGCTGCCTTGACATGGGAGTACTACCAAGTCGTTACGTGTTTTAATTTATACACACATCATAAGTGTCTAGGGATCAACATATGTGTCTAGGGATCAACATATATTTTTGCAATAACTTTTCTCCTGATTGATATTAATTAAAATTTTCTTTAAGGATTCATCAAATAAAGTGTTTTCGTTTGTCACAATAACGATAAACCAAGTCACCTTTGCATTAATAAAGAAATTTGCCATTTTCCTAATAAAGGGATTTTTGACATTTGAACCACTAACATTAAAGTTCGAAAAAAAGACTGAAATAACAGTTTTCTTTAAAATTTTATTAGGTAACTTAAACAATTAATAATCCGTGTTTCTACCGCGAACACTAACAACACAAGAATCGGTTTGGCATACTCAAAATGAGTTCATCCAAATCACTATGTGGAATGGCCGCCCATGTTCGTTGCAACAACAAAAAAAGGTCTTCTTGCGACTGGATACCCTCCATATTCGGCAGAGCTCTTCTCTGTAGCATATCCCATGCATGCTCAATCGGGTTCAAGTCTGGCGACTGAGCAGGCCAGGGCCAAAGCCACATCTCAATCTCAAGAAATCCGCATAAAAATGCTTGATCCCTAGACACTTTTGATGTGTGTATTAAAAAAAATAAGTGCCAGATTTTTTGTTTTTTTTTTTTGGTTTTAGGCATGGTTTTAGAGAACTGTTATTTTTAACCGACTTCAAAAAAAGGAGTAGGTTCCCAATTCGACTGTAATTTTTTTTTGTTTGTTACCTCATAATTTTCAACTGGGTGAACCGATTTTGATGATTCTTTTTTTATTTGAAAGCTGGTGCTTCCCGTATGGTCCCATTTAAATTTCGTCCAAACTGAAGTCGTTTTTTTTGTTAAGTTTTTTAAAACCATTGTTTACGCTCAAAAATACTCTATAGTATGTAACTCCATCACAATCAGAATCAATCTACCACTGCTACATATTTATTTATTATGAAAATCGTGGAATAGGGTGTAAGTATAAGAATCTATTGCTGCTGCTGCCCATGAATTACGGATCGCAGAACGATTGATAGTTGCGCCCTCGTTATGTACTTAGTCTGATTTCTAGGGTGGGCGAGGCATCAAGACGTTATTAGATGCCCTGCTCTGTTTCTGGATACAATTATTTATTATCGATGTAGTAGTGATTATTTATTTATACAATCAGCTGCTCACTGCACTTACAGTTTGCCCATCGCTTACTATGAGGCGATCCGTCGCTTGGTTGCAGGTATCCCATAAAAAATAAACAATGTTGAATGTCTCAAGATGTAAAATAAATGATTGTAATAATAAAGAGAGCAAATGTTTAAAATAAACTACTGCATTAAAGTTTAAAACGTGCCATTAAATGTCTATCTTATTCAATAATTCCGTCCGTGGAAGAGACACGCTTCGGCAATAATGGGCCGGCTCGACCAGAGGGATACCACGGCCTCACAGAAAACCGGTGTGAAATAGTGGAAGTATTATGGAAGTGGTAAATACGGCACTTACATCACAAAATCAATTTTTAAATTTTTTGTGTCTGTTTGTTTGTTCTAGCTGTGGAACGGCTGGACCGATTTTAAGGAGTAACTTAGGCTACTTTTTGTTAGACTATTTTTTTTAGAATATATTTATATATTTTTATACATCATGCTCTTTTGGTGCATTGGCGGACTTAATGCCTAAGGCATTCTCTACCAGTCAACCATCGGGCGATGCAGAGAAGACACGAAGTAGGTGCATTTTGGAAAAATATGTATTAAAATAAACAGATCTGGCAATATATCAAATACAATATAGTATATAAGCCTATCATACATACAAGAACTAATACAAGCTTTAAATACAACTAAATACAATACATATAAACTTACAAAGGTACAAACATACTCAAATAGGTGTACTAGGAATAATAGATGACAATTAGGTAGATGTTGATTCTGCAAGTTTTTTTTTTTTTTAAAAGTGTCCTCCTGATTTCGAGAGGCAGCTCATTCCAAAGTAGAACGGACTGAACAACAATAGGTGAGCCAACAAACCCAGACGTATGGGAGGGACAGCAAAGAAGGGGGTTATTAGTGGACCGAAGGTTTCTGTTGTGGTTGCTACATAGAAATTGGAAGTAGGAGGTTAAATATGTTGGTGAAGATGGGTTATTTAAAATTATATGACTAATTAAACCTTTTTTTCATTCTTATATAGGGCAGGCGGTAAGGATTCTTACGCAAAGGACTCTCCCCTAACGCGTATTGGGCGGATGCAAGCTCACTTAGTGGGCGAAGGACTTAGGCTTGCCGGCATTGATGTTAAACACGTTTACGCGTCTGCTGCCCTTAGATGCGTGGAGACTGCTCAAGGATTCCTTGAAGGTATTGTACACTTAATTATTTAATCGTTTGCACTAACTTATTTTTTTTCTATAAACCTATATCCTCAAGATGTGTAGAGCTATACCCCCACCAATTTTCAGCCAAATCGGTTCAGCCGTTCTTGAACGACTTTCTTTTATACACACTCATTTGCAAAAAAAACGGGCGGTTTCGATTTTCTTCCTGGCTGAAAAAAATAAAATACCAAAAAGGTTTTAATCATTTGAACATGTTACTGGCCAGTTATAAAAGTGCCATAATGTTTATAAGAGTACATTCCAAATTAAAATTTTTGTCTGAGCCTGGTTTTCAAAGAAAACAACTTTTAACTACATTTTGTGGCGCGAATTCCCTATAGTTAATATCGACTCTAATTAACTTTTTGTCAATTTTTATTAAATGATCTGATGTCCTTGACATTTAAAAGTATTGTTATTGCTGTTTAGCAATCTCGAAAATAATAGATAAAGTGATAAAAGCGAGCAAAATTATTGCGCTGCTTGAAGAAGGTTGCTGCCAATGCTTCGTGGCTCAGAGGCTAAATGTGAGTCGGTCGACAGTTCAAAGGACCTGGAAGCGCTATCAAGAGACCGGTTCCGTCAAGAGAAGGCCTGGTTCTGGCAGAAAGACATGTACCGAAAGACGGGATGATCGTTTTCTAGTTAGTCAAGCGTTGAGAAATCGCAAATCTTCTCATGTGGACCTCAAGAACAGCCTCGAAGAAGTAAGAAATGTGCAAATTAGTCTATGGACGGTCAGGAGGAGGCTTCTCGCTGCTAATATACACAGTCATCGCCCGGCACGCGGCCCTAAATTACTCCGTGGACATCGAGTTGCCAGGCTTAGCTTCGCTCGAAATTGTGTGTCATGTACTCATGAAGACTGGGACAGGGTATTGTTCTCCGATGAAGCCAGGATATCTCTGCATGGTGAAGACCGACGTCGGTGAGTGCTACGTAGACGAGGAGAACGCTTTGCAGAGGCATGTTTTAAAGAAATCACACCTTATGGAGGGGGCTCTGTTATGTTTTGGGCAGGAATAAATTCTATGGATCGTACGGAGTTAGTCTTCATCGAAAACGGTACACTGACTGTACACCGATACATAACGGAAGTTCTAATTCCTTATGCACAACCCGCTTTTAACCGCTCTTGGCAAAACTCAATTTTTATGGACGACAACGCTCGCGTTCACCGGTCTGGCGATGTGGAAGCGTATATGCTAGAAGTCGGAATTCGTCGTTTGGATTGGCCAGCTAGAAGTCCGGACCTCAATCCCATAGAGCATGTCTGGGACGTTCTGAAGCGACGAGTGAGATCAGTGCAGCCGGCTCCGCAGACCATCAGAGAGCTAAAGAATGTGATTACCGCGGAGTGGGAACGTAGTCCCCAAGAAACCATAAAAGATATACTCGCTAGCATGCCCAGACGACGATGCGATATTGTCACACTCAATGCTAAACTTTTATCTGCTTTTAATGTATTCAAGAAAAACAAAGAAATTAACGCGTTTCAGTTTTATGTAGCGAGCAGGTACAATAATAGTGTTTTGAGCTTAAACATTATTTCTCAATAATTTAATCAAAATGTTATGATAAAACTGATGAAAACTATTCCTTCCTAAGTAATTTATAAAATTCTGAGGATAACAATACGAAAATTGTCAAACAAACTAATAGTAACTATACAATAGTTCTATGCTTAAGTGCCCGTTTTTTTGCAAAAGAGTTTATATAGATGTATGGATTAGCTGTGTGTAGTGCAGTTTCACATATTATTCGATTCGGTTTAATTATAGCTGATTGTTACAAAGATTAGCGACATAATATAAAAAAAAACATATTACAGCGTTATTACATTAACGTTATTGTAGTGTAGTAGATAACTTTTTTTTAGCTTTCTGCACTACTTTATTAACATACTTCAAAAAAGGAGGAGGTTCGCAATTCGACCGTATGTTTTTTTTCTTTATTTGTGTTCGCGAATAACTTTGTCGCTTATGAACCGATTTCAATTATTATTTTTTCAATGGAAAGGAGATATCCCAACGCTGGTACCATGATAAGGACACTAAGATCTGATGTTGTCCAAGAGAAATCGAGTCGAACCTTCAAGTCTGTTTTTATTTTGTTAAAATTTACTTGTAAACTTTAAACTGTGCCAAGTTTCATACTTACTCCTCTGTTAGCATAATTTTCATAAAAAAGGGTACAAAGTTTTTGCTTCACGTGTAGATATAGAATAACATAAAATATATTTTTTAGGCTTACAGGCAGACCCATCAGTAAAAATTAGGGTGGAGCCCGGTCTCTTTGAATACAAGATGTGGCATAAGAAAGGCATGGCTCCCTTCATGACGCCTTTGGAGTTTCATAACGCCGGTTATAACGTGGATCTCAGGTAAATTAACAATATTGTAGCTTTTTTAACTTAAAACAGAATGGTATCCACTCCTTTTCAAATTAAATTACACCATAGTTCATCCTTTATATTTAAATTAATATTTAATTTAAAATTATCTTATAAATAATGTATTTTTGGCTCCGTCCACTTAGATCCCCAGGGGGATCCATGTGGAAATTTCGTCCACACTGGTCCCCTAGGGGATCTATTTGGATTTGAATACTATTTTGATCCCCCAGGGGATTCATTTGGAAGATTTTCGTCCACTTGGATCCCCTGCTTAAACCGATGGGGTATTTATTTGGATTTTTTTTCATCGATCTTCAATGGAATCTTTTAGAATTTTCTATACATTTTGATCATTCATTTAGAAGTTTTTCTTAACAAAAGTTCCCTAAATATTCATATTTTTATTTCGATTTTAATATTTTTTTAATAAATGGATTTAATACTAGGATTTTTAATGAGTTTTAAGGTGTGTAGGGTAGTCTTTGGTTGTAAAATGTATTAATAGGTATGGTATTAAACCTATATACTATATTGGCCCTAAATAGCCATGTTGTGTGGACGAAAATCCAAATAAATCTCCCATCGGTCTAAGCAGGGGATCTAGGTGGACGAAAATCAACCAAAGTGGGGGATCAAAATGGAATTGAAATCCAAATAGATCCCCTAGGGGATCAGTGTGGACGAAATTTCCACATGAATCCCCCAGGGGATCTAAGCAGAGGATCCGAGTGGACGGAGCCGTATTTTTGTAGTGTAATTGTCTAGCTATTGCAACCATTAATTTTGTTAGCAGTTATAAGCAAATAAGGTAAATAAGTGATGATAATTTTAAGTTATGTATGCTGATCAATTTTCTTCTGTTTTAGCTACAAGCCATATGTGGACCTTGAGATTAATACTGACGAGACTTTAGAGGATTATTACAAGAGAGGAGAGAAGGTCGCGCAAGGTGCCGTCCAGGATACTGAAAAAGAAGGTATGTACTTAGTGATCCACTTGTAAATTAATAATAATAAATATTTTGGACATCTATGGGGGGCGTCCATAAATTACATGAGGTGTTTTTAAATTGGCTGTAATGTTGAGATGTCGTGAGATTTTATTCAACCCCCTCCCCCATCCCCCAATCTCACGTGAGATTTTTCAAAATGTGGGTTTCTTACGTAACGCGTTGGATTGTTATTGTAAAAAAAAATGCTTCGCGCTTTTACTTACGACGTGTTAAGACTAGTAATCAATATTGCTGAGAGTTTAATTATAAGTGTAATAAAAATTTAACAATAGAATACTTATCTACTCTAATTCAGTCCATGGAGAATCATGCGCAGTCTCAAGAGAGACTATTGGAACCAACATGTCGTTATGATTTTCAGTAAAATCATCTGCTCCTTCAACTTCGTTCTGATCTAGCCACTTTAAGCCGTTGGCGCTTGCGCACAGTAACTCATTAGCTCGTCTTGTGACAATCTGTGAGGGTCGCACTTTGCGGAACATACGCGCTTGCTTAGCTGGTGCTGTAACGTCCAAGTATGAACGAAATTATTTTCTTTCGAACGAATTAGTGAATGATCTTAATCGTATTACGATTACGCTTAAGATTAAATCTTAAGCATGTACAATCTGGATTAAATGAACCAAAATAGTATTATTATTTTATGGTTCAATCAAAAAAAAATTGCGCGATATGTGCCGAGACCCCCCCTCTCTCCAACGTAAGATTAGATGAGATTTGACTCGACCCCCTCCCCCCTTAAACATCTCACGTAATTTATGGACGCCCCCTAACACACAACGCCATCTAGTCCCAAGCTAAGCAGAGCTTGTGGTATGGGTACTAGACAACTGATAAAAATACATTATATTTTTTTTTGTAAATACATTATTATACATAGAAGACGCCCAAACTCTGGAACAAATATTTGCAAATCATACAAACATTTAGTACGACCAGGGAATCGAACCAGAGACTACACTACGCCAATATTTATTTAGGCAGAGGCAGTTAACTACGTGTTAAAATTGCTAGTTTCATTCTTAATAACTTCAATTTTAAATATAAATTGTCATAATACAGGTTTCGTTTTAAATAAATGTAATAATTGCCTATAGAAAGACAAAATATTATTTTTGAACAAGTATTGATCTTCTTTGAAGTTCACTTAGATTGCGTTATCATCGACGCAAGGCACAATACTGCAGGTGTATAATACCTATATTCCATGTTAAGTGGCACCCACTTAACATGGAATGTGTTATCTACATAGTACTATCTTGTATTAAGTCGTATTATTTTATTGTCTTATACAGTTATACTGCATAGAAGACAAATAAATAATTATCCTACTCCCACTCCATGCTTCAAAAATATACCTATTTAATTCAATTCATTTTCTACTTTGCAGGAGGGAACATAATATTAATCGGTCACGCATCGACACTGGACACTACTGCTGTAGCTCTGAAGCGTCTGTCCAACCCTCAGGCCGAGTTCCCCCCGTACAGTTTCGTCACCAACCTCATGAAAGTGCCGTACTGCGCGCTGGGAGCTGTAAGGGAGAACCCTTGGCACGTTGTATGCCCACCTTGCCCTCCATCCGTTAATTCCAGCTCGGGGAGATTCGACTGGAGAGTGCTTTTAGATATATAAAGTTATATGTCTAAAGTGTAGTACAAACCACACGTAGTTCAATCATTTATAATATTGAAACTACGCTGGTAATGTACTTTTTTGAGACACTTACCAAGCGTAGCTTCTTGATAGATACTAGCTAATAAGTGTATACTTAAGTTAATATTTAGTTTTTATTTGTTATGTGGCATGACTTATGTCACGAACGAACGTATATAGTTAAACAAAATACAAGTGTTCATTTAATAAGAAAGTAGACAACCTTTTAATAAGTAATAGTTTTAAACACTTGTGTTTAGATCAGGGGTTCCCAATCTTTTTCAGCCTACGTCTAATGTCACGGCGCCCCTACCCTACCTAGCTATTTAAAATATATACAATTAAAAGTGTTATAAATAGTAGTTATTATAGGCTGATAGGTACAAAAACTAAACATCTACAGTAAGAAACAGAGTTATTTAATTTACTCATTTCACCACCTACTGATAAGGTATCTGATAGACTAACAAAAAGTCAAATTACTACAGGTTACAAATCTTGACAGAAACATATATGTCAACTTTTATCTGTTAAATAGTATTTATGGCAGATAACTGATATTTTATCAGGAGCTGGTAAAACTGACTTTAAATATCATTTTCCGTAAATGTATTTACGGAAAATGATAGTTACAGCCAGTTTTACTTTACATATTCTATGGTAATTATAATTACCATAGAAATAAGATAGAAAGCTATGCCCCCTAAATCGTACACGTGAAATTTGGATTTTCCAGTTATTTTTAATTTTTCACCTTCCTTGAACTACGACAAACATTTCAAAACCAAAATCAGCTAAATTGGCTCAGCAGTTCTCGAGTTTTAGCGAGACAAAGGAACAGCAATTGATTTTTATATAGAAGATATAAGATTTTGTGTACTAGCTTTAGGTTAGATACTTAATTATATTAACCCGGGTGGTTTATTGGGTGTTATTCTACATGTATCTACAGAACAAAATATCATAATAATAAAATTTTGAAAAAAAAAAAACTTACAAGAGATATAAACTGCGATTTAATAAAATATTTTATATGATGTTTACTAAAACAGATATTTATTTAATCCTATCTATACATATAAATAAAATTGGAGTGTCTGTTTGTAATACATACAATATTAAAATAACCGCTTTTTACTAAATGCATAAGTATGTATACACGGTATATATACAAAAAATGAATTTTTTTAAATATTTGTCTGTCTGTTCCGGCTAATATCTGGAACGATTTTGACGGGACTTACACTGATAGGGAGCTGATGATATAAGGAGTAACTTAGGCTACGTTTTTAGACTAGCTTTGCCCCGCGGCGTCACCCGCGGTACGACAATCGCCGCGGGTAACACCGCGAGACTGGGCTAGCAATGAATAAAGTGTGAATCTGAATCACTAAGGTTGCCATATTTTATATACTAAAATTATTTGAAATCCGCTGAAAATGTGTACGTAATGAGACATCATCAATGTTTTTATTTTTAATTAAAGTTACTTTACCTTAGCATGTAGTTTTTTTTCTTTAGATATTAGTTCTGTATGCCGTTTATGTACCTGTCTGATCTAGTGAATTATTACTTTGTACGCCTTATTAGACTGATTAGATGTATGTTCATCAAAGGTTTATTTCTATTACAACTTGGATTTATATTATAACACCATAATAAAACACCTACTACAATATAATTGCACTTTTATTTCTCATAAATCCGAAGTTATATTACAGTATATTATATATTATTACCATAATAGTGGCTTATAATTGTATTAAAACCATTTAAAATGACTACTTATTATTAAAAATGAAAACATCCGCCGTAAAACCATAGTACTGTATCATAAAAACAAATTAACTTATTATTCCAAGAAATATTGACTTTTCAGTCATAACAAGGGCTCATTTTCATTTGTCGTTAATTCAGTCGTTTTACAGCAGGTGGAAAGTCCCCGAATTCGGGCTATCGACTAATGAAAGTAGGCTATCTATATCTTGGTCGATATACGGCATGCGGGTATTCCCCGCATGCGGCCTAACAACCAATGAAATTCATCGGTCGGTGTAAAGCAAGCGTCGCACGGGGCTCATTTCTTTTTCTTTATATAGTGAAGCCATTGATATACAAAAAACCCAAGATACACAGTCAGGATATCAAAACCGTCCGCATAAAATGAGCGCTATACTCCAAATTGAGCGCTCATTTCAAATAGTCTCGCATCGCCCGTGTTTATGCACGCACGACAAAAATGCCAAAGTGTTCTATGAAAAATTGCAAAAATAATACGTCAAGAACTTTAAAAAAGGATGGAATATCTTATTTTCGGTAAGTAAAATAGTTTATTGATTTGCTTTTCTGGTTTTCATGACTAAATATAGGAAGTATTATGTGATTTTGATTAATTTTATCTAAAATCTTCACTTAACGGTCCAATATAGTACAGCACATTTCAATAGGTTCGTATCAGTGTAAGAACAACGCATTACAACGTCCTTTAAATTAGTCGCTTAATACAAATGACCCTGTTCGTTTCCAATGGAGTCGATTTTTTAATATTGAACTTTTTTTTTTAATTGTATTTAATTTTATTGACACATAAAAATTGAAATTTTGATAATGTACTTATCGTTAAATATATAATGTAAAAATATTCATATTATGTAATCATATTATACGACTTAGTAGCAACAATGTTATTTTAACTATATGGTCCTGCACTTTCGGTGATTACTTGGAATAAACACTATACATATGCATTTAAAAAAATTGTAATTTTGATAATATATCGTTAAATAAATATTGTAAAAATATTCATTTAGGTAATCATAAAAACTGTAATTCTGATATTAAGAACAGACACTTTAATTTTATTTCTTATAAAAATATGTATTTATGTCATTTTAAATATAAGAAGCATCACTCATCACCACCAACTTAAATTTGATGCATGATACCAACATTCAAAAAGCTTTCAACACCAATACGCAATCATCATAAACTAAATATCTAGGTACTTAGTTTCTACAATATTACCTTTTCAATTAATTATACAAATAAATATTTTTTAATGGTTAACATTTGTTTTATTGATAAATACATGTTCCACTCAAAAATATATATACACTGAGATAAAAGTACAATTATAAGTTGAGAACATATTTTTATAAATTATTAAAATATTAAGTGAACGTAGTATAAAAATAAAAAGTATAAACATAATGAAGTCTCCATTCCATGCCTTGTCCTACCAGCAGACTTCGGTCGTAAAATTTTATTGCTTTTTGTACACTGCTTTGTAAAAAGAGCTTTATATCATGTGCGTAAGGTTGAATTTGCAAAAAAATATGTTTATAACATAACTATAACTACTCAAGTGTGATTGGAGACAGATTCAAGTGTTACTTTAGTTCGAGACTGTGTATCTTGGGTTTTTTGTATATCAATGAGTGAAGCTAATAATTTCTTCTTCAATAAGTCACAAACAGATAAAATTCCTCCAGACAACATTAATTGTTGATCCATCAGGTATCTACGTCTGCTCAGTACCACTCTTAAAACAAATGCGTGGTGAAGTATATCCTACTAACAATCCGCAAGCGGGCCCTGTCGATTAAAAACGGCTATCGCATGCCGTCAGTCGCTTCTTTACTTAAATAAATTTGGAAATGGGTCGAGCGGAAGTTTGTAAATATTGTTGTTTATTCTCAAATAGCCTATATAATTTAAAAGTTATAATAACAAGTCATTAACATATTTTTGTAAAACAATACGAAACTAGGGCAATTTTAACAATCAAATGATATGATACAGTGAACGTAGTTTTAACTTAATGAATAAAGTGTAATAATATGTATTTACCTATGAAATTGCCGTTTTGTATGCAATAAGTGAAAGTACTTATTTTTTTAAACTTTTTTATTTCTGTTATTCGAAGTAATCACCCATGCAATCGACGCATCTTTGCCAACGCATTGGCAGTTTATTGATGCCCTTCTTGTAAAAATCAGCTGGACGGGAGGCAACAAACTCTTCAAAGGCATTTTGTTGACAGAAATAAAAAAGTTTGAAAAAATAAGTACTTTCACTTATTGCATACAAAACGGCAATTTCATAGGTAAAGACCTATTATAATTGTTACATATCTTGTAAAAATATTACAAAATTTCACTTAAAACATACTCTTTGGACTTGGCAATTAATTATTCTTATTACAAGAAATGCAAACAATCACTTAAGCAGAAAATAATATAAATATATTGCAAAAAGTTACAAAATCAAGAATAAAGGTACATTTTACAATAAAAAAAGCCATCATATTTTAACACTGTTAAACCACACTAACACATAAATGGGCGTAGACGAGCAACAGAAGACGATTTTGGGAATTTTAAATGAACCCCGTAACACACATTTTTTCGTGTGGACTACCTCACGGGTCGAACACCTCGCTTTGGGTGTCAGTGAGACTATACGTCGAACTTGGACGTACTAAGACCTGGCGATCCCAGCCTCTTGAAATGGGGGGACATTTGGCGCTGAGGCGGTATTCATCTATCTAATATCTTGAAACGAGCAATTCTTACTATATATATAATCAGAATCTTGGAAACGGCTTCAACGATTTTCATAAAATTTAGTACGCAGGGGATTTCGGGGGCGATTAATCGATCTAGCTAGGATTCATTTTTAGTAAATTTACCAAAAAAAAAAAAACGAGCAAAGCTCGTTCATCCAGGTACTATTCCCTAAATACAGAAGATAAATCCCGGTGGAGGCTCCGTCGACTATTTAGGTCCATTTGATGCGCAACATTCTCACTACGCCCATCATTTAACGAGATCAAATGCAAACAAAAAAAGGAGCAATGAGTAACATAATTTACTTAATATCAACATTAGAGTAATTCATTCTTTCTGATAAAACTTCTTCTACTATTTTTTGTATCATTAGTCTATCCTCAGCTTTGATATCTTCAGGTTTTGTTTTGTCATCATAAATTTTTCTATCTATTAACCTAACTATAACTTCTTCTACAATAGAATCTACATTTTCGTTCCTAACTGTTGTAGTAGGACTATCAGGTAGTATATTATCTGTAACTGGTTCTGCTGTTTCTCTATCTTGGCTTTCAGTTTCGGGAGCATCATTATGTTCTTGAACATTAATTTCTATATCAGGTATATCTCCTCTACCATCTTTTTCTTCTAATTCTAGTGTAACATCGGAAATAATACTATTTGATAGTTCGTCAGCAATATGTTTGTGCCGTTTCATTATTTCCTTCAGTTTCTCTTTCGCTGATGCCACAACTTCTTTTCGAGTTTCTAATTTAATTTTTTCTATAGCTTTCTTTTTTCTTTCCTGTCTTAACGTTTTTAAATCTTCAATAGCTTTTTTAGCTTTATTTAATTTTGATTTTTCGATGTTTTCTTGAGATATTGATTCATTTTCTGCGTCTTTTAAGTTTCTATCCTCTATTTCATCTTTAGGTTCAATTTTATCTTCAATTAATTCAACATTATGAACAACTTCTTCTTGTTTTAGTTCTTCTTTACGGTCAAGTTTGACGGACTCTATATTTATAGCTCCTTTAGATTCCTCAACTATAGTCTTTTCTTCGATACTTTCATACTCAATTTCTTCTACAACAGTTTCTTCAGTTATTTGAGGAATAGTTTCCTTTGATTTTGAGTCTATGGAACTGTATCCATGTGGATATTCGCGAAAATCTATCCTTTCTAGTATAAATAAAGCTGGTTTAGTTTTAATTCGTATTGGTGGCATCAATTTATAATTCATAGCTATCTGTGAGAATGATTCTACACTATCTAAAATAACATGTGTTTGTGTAAAATATTTGAGAGTTGGTGAATATTTGCTTTTTGCTTCAATAAGAAGATGGGTATACTCCTGTAACTGTTCTGGTTGTAAAGATTCGTTTTTACTATAATTCCAGCGATCGTGAATTTGGGTGTATCTAGTTACACCAGTTTGTGCTGCCAAATTACAAATATGGACATTGACGAACGGTTCGTTTTTCAAAAGTTTATGGAACCTGCAACAAAATAATTTAATAAAAAATCATTTTCCTTCCTATTGAATTTTAGAAATGTGAAATTTATGATTGAAATATTAGGTTTATTTAGCTTTACATTTTTATAACATATTTTGAAATGAGGTGGAGGAGAACAGAAACTTTGGTCGATTTTTTTTACGATATTTTTTACTGTTATTTGGGACTAATTCCGCCCATAACTGTAACTCCTATACAACAGGATCAACAGCAGTGATCCACGAACACATCGAGGTTAACACTCTGGGAGTCCAAGGTAATACTGAACTATCTTGGAACCTGCACCGAAATTAATCAGAAGGAAATTGAGAGGAGTTGGAATTATTTAAGATTTTAATATATTTTAATAATTTTTTTTAATAATATTTATTTATTTACGCATAATCTAATACAGATTTCCTCATACAAATAACATTTTCATTAGTTTCACAGTAATAGTCAGGCTCTGGTATCCACATTAAGATTAAACTTGTGTTAAGATTCGCATAATATAGTACCCCAGATGTGATTTTTAAGCTATTTAAAGTATTCAGCATTATATTACGTTCATTGCACCAAATGCTACAAGAGGATATGAGGACCACACTGTTCACAGAATGGTGACTTAACAAATTTAAATGAATGCAGTTTGCTCTTAAAGTTACCATGGGCTGTAGGAAATTGAGCGACACAGACTACTATTATTCTACTAGCTCAGTAAGAGTGGCCAGATCATTGAATAGCATTGTCTACGTGTTAATGTTTTTATGAGTCTGTTAGATAGGGACTCCCGGCAATAGCCAGTTCGAGTTAGGGATGATTTATAGTAAATCAGCAGTGGCCGACGTCGTTTGTTAGTAAACGGGTCCGGAAGGTACACGGATCATGCACTGAGTAACATAAACTGCTTCATACAAAATGTATGTAATGCTGTCCGGACTACATACTCGGCCCGATAAATCATCACTTACACCCCTTTTCCTGACGATCGGTAGGATGGGTACCACCTCGTTTGACAACTTTGCTGCTTGACCAAAAAGGCAAAAATAATGATGAAAGACTTTTATCCTGATATGAGCTAAGGTCCTAAGATTTTTTATTTATTTTTTTATTTTATTTATTTAAAAACATTTACAGTATCTTTACAGAATTGTTATCCCAATACGACACTATAAGGAAAAAGTAGTTACAATTATTTTATAACAAAGTATCATTTGCCGTAATATACCTTTGGGCAACTTCTTTGAAGCTCAGCAGGTTACAGCTATAAATATCCACATGTTTCGAAATTATATTTATAAGCTTTATGGCTCGTGATATAGGGGCATACTGAACCAAATTTGTTCTAGCCACGGGTACGCTGAGCGTAGGGGGTTGCCGGCGTGAACCCACGTAGCCGTCAGGGGCGCATAGCCTTAAGCGCGCTAATACATCGGGCTGGTGCAGCTGACCGCGCAACACGCGCCAAACGTATGTCACCAGCGCCACGTCGCGCCGCACGCTCAAGCGCACATACCCTACCATACCAAGGACGAATAAGCTGGGGTACATAAGCGGGTACAGCGGGTACACCCCGTAATATTTGTAATAAAGGAATCGAGTGAATTTGTTTTGAATTTTTTCTACCATAAGGCTATATTTGGCCTCCTGGGGATTCCAAATTATTGCTGTCGCTTCTAGGTGACTACGAACGAGAGCATTATACAAAATCTTTACCAAAGAAACGTTATTAAAATCTTTGCAATTTCGCAAAATGAATCCTAAATTTTTAAATGATTTACTGCATATAGTAACTATATGATTACGAAACGTCAACTCGGGGACCATTTCGACTCCTAAATCTCGGATACTGGTTAAGCACGGCATCAACGCACCATCCATTTCATATGGGTAGCGCAGTGGAGCCCTAGCCCGACTGTAGGTCATCACTCCGCATTTAGCTATATTAAAGTATAACTTATTGGTATTGCTCCACTGCACTACCCGGTCTATGTCTTCCTGTAGTCGCTTTGCGTCCGATGCGTCTGCTATCGACAGATATACCTTGAGATCATCTGCAAAGAGCAGACACTCGGCATGTCGCAAAACCCCCGGAAGATCGTTGATCATCAATATAAATTCTAAAGGTCCCAGGTTTGAGCCCTGACTTATACCTGAAAGAGTCAAATACGGACTTGATTCGTAACCAGCATAATCAACGTATTGCCTGCGATCACCAAGGTAACTCGCGAAGAACTCGAGTAAATGTGACGTGAAACCTAGCGCCGCCATCTTCGATAGCAACACATCATTATCAACTATATCGAATGCCTTCCGGAAGTCGAAGTACGCGCAGTCAACCTGACCCCCTGCATCAATGATGGGCGTAAGATACGTCACAAAGGATAATAGGTTACTGCCCGTACTTCGACCCGGCCGGAACCCGTGCTGAGCATCAGTCAGTTGACAGCTAACCTGTGCGTAGATGGACGAGTGCAGCGCAGATTCAAATAGTTTAGCGAACGCTGACAGTACCGCTACCGGCCTATAACCACTTACATCGTCACTTCTACTGCCTTTAGAGACCGGTATCACTCTCGTAATTTTCCAACGATCCGGGTAACGCCTTTCTTTTAAACATAAGTTAAATATATATAACAATGGTGTGTTAAGCACTCGGCCACAGTCCTTCACGATAAAAGGTGGTATACCATCAGGTCCCACTGAGTGCTTAGGTTTTAGGCGGGCAATCGCCAAACGCAGGTCGCGCGCGTTGAGCTTACCAACGTGCACCCTCGCAGCACCCGCACACGCTCCCGCAGAGCGCTCTGCCTCCTCTGGATCAAGTGTCGGCCGTTCCGTACAATATACTGATTTAAAGTAGGCCGCGAAACACTCGGCACCCTCTGACTCACTCAAGTCTTTACCATCTTTTTTTATTATATTTTTATAGCGTTGACATTGTTTACTTCTGATGAAGTTCCAAAAAGATTTTGGATCATCATTGATGTTTATCTGTAGTCTACTCTGATACTCACCAAATACCGCAGATATTTTACGTTTAACTGATGCCCGGCACCGAGAAAACGCTTCGTAATCACATTGCAATCCTGTTGCTTTATAAATTTTATGACACCTCGATTTAACCTTTATATCATGTATTAATTCACTTGTGTACCATTCTGGATAAGTGTATTTAACAGTAATTCTACGTTTGTCAAAATTACTTTTTAAACGGGTATATTCACTTATAGTATCATTCACTATCTTATAAAAGTAGGTCAAAGCGTCCTCTAAAGTTTTAAGAGTATACAAATGATTCCAATTTAACATACGGAACTTCTCATATAACACAGGAAAATTACACTTAGTGAATTGCCAAGAAATATGACTTTTATAGTTATTTTCCTGATAAATACCCTTCTCCGGTGTCCGTAGGTCACTCCAGTTCGATCTCAAACTAACCTCGACATCCAACGGTGGATGTTGATAGTCAATACCAACGAGTGGCTCAGACGACGTTTTAACCTTTATATCACCAGCCATTAATGTTGTCATTACCAAATCTAAGGTACGATTATTAATATTAGTTATGTCATTTACCTGCCGTAATCCACAGAACTCCAAAAAATATTCCAAATAACATTGAACTTCAACCGTTGCCGACGGTATGTTAAAATCACCCACTATGATAACAGATTTATATTTAGAACATACATTTTCTAATATTTGAAATAACTTCATGTATTCATTGTAGTTAGAACTAGGTGGAATATACACTACGCAACACAAGAATAAGAAATTATTTTTACAAGTGACCGTTGCACAAACTATTTCAAATAAAGCCGTATCCACATTGTCAATTTTTACTAAATTAATGTTGAACCGACAAGACACCGCCATGAAAACACCACCTTGCTTTCTGCCATCTGTTCTATCACACCGAAGTATCTCATATCCGAAAGGTATAAGTTCACCATCTTTTATAGAACAATTTAAGCCCGACTCCGTGATTGCAAACACGTCGTAGCTTGAGGCTAGTATATTCGCAAAAAATGTCTCCGTCTTTGTTCGCAATCCTCGAACATTTTGATAATACAAATATAAATGAACGGGTTTAGCGGCTTTCCTCCTTTCTTTTGTCGTTTCTCTGGTAGTTCCGAAACCACACCCATTCATTGAATTTTGCATTAACTGGCCAGTTATCCACATTATTTATTTTATTAAATTCTGTTTCGGGCACTCCTACCATAAATGACGCACAATATCTTTTTGTTTTGGGAATAATCTTTTCCACCTTAATGTCATTAGAGTTGCAGATGGCTTTGACATGCTCCTTTATAGAGTCCACTGAGGTATCCTGATGCAAAGACCATACATGCAAGTACTTCTTTTGTTCCACGGCTTGGAATGTCGAAATTTGCGGATTTCCACCTTTTAGAATCGTCTTTGAAGCTAACCTTTATATGTTTGATAAATATAGATTTGATAGAAAATATGAATGTACATACCTAGTAATAGCCACTCCTCCAGGATAGTTCGTCATAGCTACCAAAGTGAACGCTAATGATATGATAATGTTACCTATTATTATTACAATTGTGCCCCAAAAGAGTAATTCGTAAATGGGGGCTTTCGTTCGTCTTACATATCTGAAACAAAGACATTATAATTTATTTAAATATTTATTTTTATTGCTAGCTACTTTACTATAAGTACTTATACTGTTATCATGACCTATTTATCAGTACATAGTAGCATTTTAACAATAAGTAATAAAGTGAGAAAAATAAAAGTGTAAGAAAAACCTCCTTGCATATCCTATTTAAAACTATGATTACTTAAATATTACAATTTTGAACCAAGAATGTTTTACAGCAGAGGTTAGAAATACTTTTGGCCTGTCTTTTTTATATAAAGGGACACACGCAGAAGAGTCATCTGATACAATAGGTGACTAACGCCGCCCATAGACGCATGCAATAAAAAATAAAAAATACGGACCCCATTAGAGGATCCCCTCCTTCGTTGTGGAGGCAGGGCTCAAAGGGTGTAGTCTACGGCCGTACCTGCCTGCCCATGTTTGAGACGCTTAGCTCTCTGACGTAACTAACGTCTTTTAATTCTTTTGGTCAAAGTGATTATAGATTGTATAAGTTCATCAATCAATTTACTGTTGTTTTTTTTATGAATGGGCCTACCAAAATGGCTCTACTCTGCCTGATGGAAAGCATAAGCAGAATCCAAGAGTGGTGGTCACCATACTCATTACGAATGCAGACAATGCAACAATGCAGCATGTTGTCCCACACTATGGCGGCCTAGTGATGCTTCTGCATCATTGGGCCTCCGGCATCTGCATAGAAAGGAGGCTTTGACTTAGTATACAATGCTGGCCAGACGGATAGGTACCTATCGGGTTTGTTTCAAGTATTCCTTACCTTACCTACCTTTTACTACCTACACCTACGGAAAGAATAAGGGTGGTGACACTGTACTTTTTTTTTATGGAATAAGGGGCAAAAGAACAGGCCTATCACCTGATGGTAAGTGATTACCGCCGCCCATGGACACCCGCAACACCAGAGGCGTCACAAGTGCGTTGCCGGCCTTTGGGGGATGGAAAGGGTTGGGGTATGGGCCTCAGGTATCCTCACTCGGTGAAACACAGCGCAGGCGCTATTTCACACCGGTTTGCTGTGAGACCGTGGCATCACTCCGATCGAACTGGCCCATTCATGCTGAATCGTGGCTCTCCCACACTCCGTCACCACACAACGATACAAGTTAGCGTAATGTAATATATGATTAAATCTATTTATTATTAGAAACTTTTACTCACATATACGTACAAGCCGCAGCAGACGCCATATTGAGCAAAGGGAAGACATATATTATAAATCTAAGTTCCTTGTGGGGCAAAAATGAATACAGTAATATGTAAACAAATGCCGGAGCAGCAAACTGTATCAGCCGCTTATCCAAGTACAGTCCAAGTGGGATTAAAACTAAACTGGGCCCAAGTCCACGAGGCAGTGCTGAGTAAAAGTACCACAGAAATGGTGATGTCTGTTGTTCAGTTATGAAATTTATTCAATAAACATATGACGACACAATTAGTAGTAAAATTAACTTTTCAGACATATCTTTATATTGCCAGGCGTTGAAGTGAGGCAGAATCTCTAAAATATTAGACCTCATATTACATTATCTATTTAGATTATCTATATACATATACGAAAATTAAAACTTTGGCGCCTTTTTTCTTCTAAATGCCAACAAGTCTTAGTCAAGTAGCTTTAATGTGGTCATTTTGAAAAGCTAGTGTCAGAAATCAAACTCTTTTGTTTTCCTCAAACTTTCAATAATGTGATTATCGTAATTTTTCGATAATCAAATTGCAGTTGTAACATACTTTCATGTTTAACATCTTCCTAGTTTTTATTACTCCCAATATTATTTGGGTTCGGTTACTAGTTCAACCAGCTTTACCTGAATATGGCTGCACGGTTGGCCTAGTGGTTTAGGCGGTCGCCACGCCGCTTGCCAATTCAAAATCCTTGCTGGGTTCAAATCCTACACGGGACAACACTTTGTGTATCCACAAATTGTTGTTCTGAGTTTGGGTGTTAATTGTGTACGTTTCATGTATGTCTGTAAAGTCCCCCGCGACACAGGATGTTTATTCCTAATGCGGGAGTTGTCTTTTTAAAAAAATAAAAATAAAATATCAGTTCTTTCACGGAGCGACTGGCATCACAGGCGGACCTCTGCAACCCTGAGGGCGAACTGAATTCGAAGGTTGAACTAGTTTTCAGTATATTTTAGGGTACAGACTTCCCAACAACAATAGCCATAGATGTTTATGACAACCAGGACCGACATCTTGACGTGCTCTCCGAGGCACGGGCGTGAAACACCTCCAAATTTATATAGAAGAATTCCTTGTAAGAAAAACCCGATAATATTTTTGGCCCGACCCGAGATAGCAGTTAGGACACGGGTTAATATCATATTACAAAGGATACACCCCAATCAGCGCTCTTGTTAAGGATGGTGTTGTACCAAAATACTTCTGCTTCAGGCCACAGTAGTCGTCCCCAAAACAAAGAATCTATTACTACAGTAAGTCCTATCAGTCCAATACCTGCCGGCAGTGCTATCTTGAATAACCTGAAAGATGAAAGTGATGAATGTTCTTACTTTTTATATGAGTGTTTCAATTATGTTATACTAGCTAACCTGCGCAACCTCGTTTGCGTCCAAACTACCATCCCCCGTTTTAACTCCAAAAGGGGGGTTGATTGCTAAAGATACATTATTAGTACACCTCCACACCATCTATAGAGCATACATTTTAAATTTCAAGTCTCTTACTTCAAAAACATAGGACTTTCATACAAACTTCCAACTCCCGTTTTACCCCCTTAGGGGTGGAGTTTAGTAAAATCCGTTTTTAGCGGATGTCTACACCCTATAACCTACTTACCTACCTACCTACCTACCTACCTTACCTACCTACCTACTTACCTATAAACTTGAAATTGGGCAGGTAGGTACCTGCCCAATTTCAAGTTTGTAGGTGTTTCTGACATTTCGTGATTAATAAGTGAGTGGTATTTCGCTTTTATATAATATATATAAATATATAATATATATAAACATACACACTCACAAACTTTCCCCTTTATAATATTAGTGTACGTCGGTTATAAAGACTGAGTCTTTAACTGTAAGTTTCTTCTCACAAATTCCATAAAATTGTGACCATTGCTGCATTGTAAGTAAAAAAAGGCTTTTTTATGTAGGTACAGCTTGTATAAATCTTTTCCATTTATAAAATAACTAGTTTTTGCTGGCGGCTCCGCCCGCGTGTATGTCGGTTATCGCAGTAAATAGTAGCCTATGTGTTATTCTGATGTATAAGCTATATTACTGTACAGTTTCATCCAAATCCGTTCAGTAGAGTTTTTGCGTGAAGAAATATCAAACATACACACACTCACAAACTTTTGCCTTTATAATATAGTAGGATAATTTTTGGTTTTTGTGGGCGTAGCCAGGTTTCAATTTTGTCGGGGAAGGGGGGGGGGGGGTTTCAAGATAATAAAATGAGTATGTCCCTTCAACCGTAATATTATTATGAAAAGAAATGAGAGGTGTAATAAATATCAATAGTGTAGAAACATTTCGGAGGGGGTTTGAAACCAAACCGCCGCCCCCCTCCTAGCTACGCCCATGTAGTGCAAGTATATTTTAAACAATTTTCATATTTATATATCAGTCAAAAATGTCATTATGAAATTGTTGCAACTAAAAAAAAATTATCTTATTATTAATTTTGATATTAATTTACACCTAGTACAGGTATTTTTTTGATAGCAGAAATCATTAAATACATCATTGACTTAAAACCATCATGCTGTATAAAGAACTTGCAAACTTACATTGTGAAATCAATTTTCTTGAAATATAAATCTATGATGAGGAACAAGCCAAAGAGCATAGCTAGCTCCGACCTAAATATGATTATTGAAGCTCCGGCAGATACTATGAACAACTTTGGTCTGCCTCTCAGCCAACCTTCAAATGCTAGAAGCACTAAAACCAGAAAACAAAAATGTTAAAATATGGCAAATAAATGGCAAATTGTTAAGTATGCTACAAAGATTTCCTGGCTGATAAACATAACATTAATAATTTACATTTAGAGGTTTTGTCAAAAAGTATCTAAGCCTGCTAGGTTGGTGAAAAGTAATATGTTTGCAAGTCAAATATTATTTTACTATACATATTATAAGTACCTAATTTAACAAGACTGATGACTTGGTTTTGGTATTTTGACCAAAAACCTGTTGTTGCAAATTCAGTTACCAATATGCTAAAAAAGAATGAGTATTTCGGACATCTAACACACAACGCCATCTAGTCCCAAACTAAGCAGAGCTTATATTATGGGTACTAGATAACTGATAAAAATACATCTTTTTTTGTTTACATATTATGCATAGAAAACCCAAAAACTTATATATATTTGCGAATCATAAAAACATTTGGTCCAACCCAGGAATCGAACCCAAGACTTCATACACAGCAGTCTCGTATGCTACTACTGCGCTAACAAGGCAGTATTTATTTAATTATATTTTGTTATTGCATAATCTAAAGTATAAGGCAAGTGGTGTCAATAGATTCGTCTTATTCGTGAGAGTGACACTGGGATTTTTTAAAATAATTTATACTTGTTTGCATACTATTTGGCACCTTCACACATGTTATCTCTTCCTACTAATGCATCTACTTGTAATATATAATATAATATATTGATGATTTAGGATGAGGACTAAATCTGTTTTTTTGTTTACATAGTCTAAGTAACAACTTACCTAACGGTAGCACCATAATATTAGGTAATGGCCGGCTCATGTAAAACATGAAATGATACTGAGTGACAGTGATAATAGTAAACCACCAGGCAAATGTGTTTCCAAATTGTTTTTGTAATGCATTTCTCAAACGACTCCATGTTGCTATTACTGACAGTGCAAGCATTAAGCGAACTGAAATAATAATATCACCTAATCAATACACATAAATAAAATTGTGTCTGTTTAATTTCAAATTAAGAGCTTTTCACTTCTTTTCAGCTTCGAGCTTAGTGCGGAAACCCTTGATAAGTTCAAAGCCGTAATTTGTTTATGTACAAATAAATAAATAAACATCAAAAATAAATATTATTTTTTTTTGTTTGTGTTTGTTCTGGTTAATCTCTGTAATGGCTGTTTGAAGGGACCCTCACTAGCAGCTAGATTTTATTTTTAATTATTTTTTTTTACTTTTACGCACTGCATATGCTGTTAGATAGATGATGTTATAAGGAGTAACTTTTTTTAAAAACCCCTTTGTTAGTTTTTCTTCCATATCTTTAAAATACAGATATCTACCTTTTTTTAGTATGTCAACAATTTTATTATATGCTTTAAATAATGGGATGTTTTACTACCAATTTTAAACCAGAATATCATAGACACGCCGTTTCCTACTTCGCCCAAGTGTCGTGGGTTCAAATCCCACATAGGACAACACTTTGTGTGATCCACAAATTGTTGTTCTGAGTCTGGGTGTTCTTTGTGTACGTTTCATGTATGTTTGTAAAGTTCCCCGTGACACAGGATTAATTCCTAGTGCAGGAGTTGTCTAAAAAATTGGGTTTTAATAACGGATGTTACATAAGAATGAAAATATACGGTATTCAAGGTGTACTACAGCAATGTCTAGGTACTAACAGAATAAGGGCCCAATATAAAATCATTAATAAACTGTTGTGTTTATAATGCCAAAAAAATGCAAAGCAATAAATTAGTAGTAGTGCATTGAATAAAATTAATGTAGTTAGGTTTAAAATTAGGAATGTATACCTACTAACCTACATATTGCATCCAAAACTTGTTGATTCCGGTAACATGAAATAACGTAACTATAGGGGCTGATAGGGCTGAAATTACTAGAGGGCCGATAAATGACCTTGGCACGACGCCCGGAAACTCGTTATGATCATACTGAAAAAAATTGAAATCAATAAATTGCTACAGTGACCGACACGAATCCAAATTTAGATCTTTTAGACACCTGTGATAGGTTATGTCGATGATATAAAACGTCGTGAGTAGCTTGTATATTAAAACTTTCTTCTACTTTTGTAAATGGGCATAGTAAAACGTGCAAACTTGCAACTATATACAGTAATTGGACCATTTCTTCTACTTAAGATTCTCATTAACAACAATCAACCCATATCTTATTTTTCAACTGTCATCTTTTTCACCCAATGACAAGTGTCAAAGTCAATTCAACAACATTGAGCAAGATCTTTATTTCTTCGAATTCCTGTTTACTTTTCACAATAAGCATTTTCATCTTTTCATAAAAGAAATTCATATACTTTACCAAAGCTTGTAAAAGCTTTAGCATCCATAGATTCGTTCATTTATTTATAAATATTATTCGTTGGATTTTCAATAAATTGTGCATGATTATCATTTTATTTCCAATGAACAACAAAACGTAGTTTTGACAACAATCGTCAACAATGGTGGAACGGATACCGTGACATTTTAAGGCAGTATTCGTTTCTGATACGAAAAATATCAATAATGATCAATAATTTACAAAAAAATACCTTTGCGATTATATTGCAATAATATTTCGCTCTATCTTGACATAAAACATTAAGAATGTGTGATGTTTGTTCGGAGTTTTCACAGCTTTTAGTAAATTGTAAGTTACATTGTTTCGAAATTTAGCAGTCCGTTTGCTATTCGCTATTTATCTTCTTTATTTGTAAATAAATGCCTTAAAATAATATTCGACTAATTCAGAACTAAATTCTTACGGACTCATATGACACTGTAACATTGTGATTTTAGGTGAATCAAGACTAACCGACGATGTGTCCCAGTATCCAACAATAAGCCAATCTGAACTAGAAACAGTGCTGAACTACATTCTTTCATGGCCACAAAGGTAACAAACATTTGGTAATCTTTATTACACCACGATGTTTACAAAAAAAAATGTTTAAAATACAAGTCCAGCCACTGCTTTGTTTGAGATCCCTAATGGGTCTTGTCTTGTAAGTGTTTACAAAATTTGCACAATGATACATACCCCAGTTCCTAATATTTATGTACCAAAGTAACTAGTTTAAAAGTAAATTAAGTCTTCCAGCATTCAAACCATTACCTGACCTTATATTCACATACTTTCATCTCATCTCCATTACTTGAAGTTCAAAGAACTGTACACTACATTTTAAACTTTTTTCTAGGCAATGTATGTGCTGCTATCGCGATGTAAAGAATTTTGAAAGATTCTATCTTGTAGTACAGAGCATATTGTGCCTATGTGTGTGTCAACTGAAGCAACTAAAGGATGAACTTTTAGAAGCAGCTAAAACAGCTCCAGCACCTGAAAATGTATCCGATAAACAGAAATCTGAACCAAGCAGTCCCTCCAACTGTGATGAAAAAAGCAATGATCAGAATGAGGTCCAACCAGAATCAGATACATCAAAGCCTCCACCTGAGAGCCCAGAAGAGCCTAAAGATGTTGAGACTCCCCTTGTCCCAGTTGAAGATACTGAAGTATGGTCCATGCAGCAAAAAGAAAAGCTTATGCACATTGTGTCTAAAGTGTTTCTATTAAATTTTCCACTGTACTTAGCATGTAAACACTCAGCTCTCAGTCGCTTGGATGACTTATCAGCTCAAGAAATATCAAATTTAAGTTCATACTGTGACCTACATGACACAGAGATACCAGCTTACTTGCTTCGTAATGTTAGTCTCTTCTGCAAGCTTGGAGGAGTTTGTGCTATGACTTCAGTGTTTGATTGTGCATCACCATCTAGTTTACCTCTCTCAATGGCTCATGCTATTGTGGCGGCAGTTGGCAATCTCAAGCTATGGTTAAACTTTAGAGCTGTAGCACAACTCTTCATGCCACTGAGAAGTAAAATATTGAAGTACATGTGCAGTTTAGATGATAAAGATCTTAGAGTTCCAGCTGTAAAATCAATGGCAGGTAAGGCTGTTTACTATATATTTAAATAACTAAAAAAATCTTGTCGTGCCGAATCCCAATGTTCTTCATTGGTAGTGGTTGGTGATCAGCTGTCTGAGCACTAACCACCTTTTATAATGACTTAACAGGCTTGTTAAACAGGCTTTTTATTATTAATATAACATGTTGAGGAAGCTGGAGGCCCAATGATGCAAAAGAGTCTCAAAAGGCCTCTATAGTGTTGTAAGTCTGCCATGCATTGTCCGCATTTGCAATGAGTATGGTGATCACTACTCTTAGATTCTGCTCAGGCTTTCCAAAAGTTTGATTCGAGTCTTTAGCAGACCTATAGAAAAAAACTTTAATTTAATTTTGCTACGTACTCTTTACAGATTTCATGTGGGGTGCAGCTAAAGAACCTTTAGAAGCACCTCTTGCGTTTGATGCTGATGGTTTAGCGTTGGCTTTCAAGTACTTCAACAGCAGTACACTGACGATGCGCCTAGCTGGTGTGGCGCAGATTAATGCACACATTGCAGCACACAATGAACTTTGTGCTGGTGAACCAGCTGCTGATGCTGAGATAGCTGGACAAAAACTTGCAACCTGGCTGACTTTTAACAACATTATTGAACACTTATTTGGACCCAATTTGCATGTGGAGGTTTGTAACATATTTTATAATACTAATTTCTTATTTTTTTTATTTTTTGCTTTCTGTACTTCTCCTCGGTGTAAACTTTAACTGTGCCAAATATCATACTCCTCCGTTCGCATAATTTTAGTAAAAAGGAGTAGATTAAATTGATAGGTAGGCCATTAAAAACTGACAAAAGCCTGTATGCTATAGGATTCCTATCAGTCAATTAAATATTTGACGAGTAGATGTTGTGAGTCAGTCATGTTGTGGGCTAATATATCATCTTCTGGAAGCTTGTTCCACCCTGGCACTCTGACAACATGATTGCAAAGTGTTTGTGAGGATTGATACTTCTTGGGATGTGCATTGTTTTTTCATATGAACATTTTATCAAACTCTTTAAGGTCACAATGTCCACTTTAATTCTTATTATTACGAATCCGTTGACACCTCATATATTAAAACTGCTCACTTCAGGCGCTACGTTTAAACATACTAATGTACATAGACTTCCAAAACTATTACCATTATTTGTGGCTTTGTTTTGTACCATCTCCACGTATTTGTAACTTAGAATATTGCTTACACTGATGAACTGTTACCTTCTGAGATACAGTATCCACTAGTTCAGAGGGTACGGAACATACTACTAATAACCTCTGTAAATAAATAAATATAATCATAATAGTGGAGTGAACCTGAATGAATAATGTATGTTACTTAAGAAAACCTCTCCAGATTGTATTAGGTTTATTTTAAAAACTAACTGACCCACGCAACGTCGTTTACTTCTTCTATTGCCGTAGCGTAAAATTTCCCCTCTGTTTTTGTAACATTCTTCATTGGTGCCCCGCTCCTATTGGTCTTAGCTTAATGATTTATAGCCTTCCTAGATAAATGTACTAACCAACACTGAAATTATTTTTCAAATCGGACCAGCGGTTCCCGAGATTAGCGCGTTCAAACAAACAAACTCTTCAGCTTTTTAATATTACTAGCTGAGCCCAGCGGTGTTACCCGCTGTACAACAACAACCGCGGTTAACGCCACTGGACGAAGTAAAAAAAAACTATTTAAAAATTATCTATACCTATACGGCTATACCGACATAAAAAAAAAGCTATGAAATTTGTACAGTCAAGCATATAATATTTAAATTAATACTTGTTTAAGCTAAGGCCTTATGGGACTGGCATACCCTAATAGGGTAAAAGTCCCTTAAAAATAAATAAATAGAAGAAAAAAAGTATCCTATGTCCGTCTCCTGGTTCTAAGCTACCTCCCCACCAATTATCAGCCAAATCGGTTCAGCCGTTCTTGAGCTATAAATAGTAACTAACACGACTTCCTTTCATATATATAGATAGTATAGATAAAGTTATGTTTATGTTCATTTTTTCTTTGTTTGTTGGGTAAAAATACCATTCTGCATTCAAGACATATTTGTATTATGTAGTTGATAAAATATAATATGCAGTAAATTGAAAAAATAACTAATCAGAATTACTACAATGTCATTTAAACTTGTGGACCTCTCATATATTCTAAAATGAATAGGGAAAGACAAAACAGCATTGTTATTTTGGATGTTTTTATAACAGATTTGTCTATTTTTAACCGACTTCAAAAAAGGAGGAGATTCTCATTTCGACCGTATGTTTTTTTTATGTTTGTTTGCGGATATTTTCGTCGTTTATAAACCGATTTCAATGATTCTTTTTTTAATGGAAAGGAGATATACCACCAGTGGTACCATGATAAGGACACTAAGATCTGATGATGGCATCCAAGAGAAATCAGGTCGATCTTTGAAGTCGGTTTTTATTTTGTTAAAATTTTACTTGTACTGTTTCCTTACACCATTGTTTACTTACATAGTTTTTTTTTGTATAGCGTGAGTAATCTTAACCTTGTTAATAGTTAATAGTTGAATGTACATATGTTTATAGAAGTATTTTTTACAGGTTATAAAGCAATCTCATATGATCTTAAAGTTCCTGGCAGTAGAAGGTCGCATTACTCCAGACCACATATTGTTGATATGGGCGGCGGCGCAGCTAAAGCACTGCGGACGGCAGGTTCACGACCTGCTGCCAGGGTTCATTCGCGCGCTCGCTCCTAAACCATGCTCACATCTTTACAGTTTACTCTGCTCATTACCACCTAAGGAACATACTGAACAGGTAATCATCCATATTTCCACACTAATAATATAAATTCGAAAGTAACGCTTGCGGGTTGTTACGCTTTCAAGTCAAAACCGCTGAACCGATTTGGATGAATTTCGGTATAGAGATAGATTGGACTTTAGAGAAGGACATAGACTAGTTTTTTTTGTGATAACCGGGTGGAGCCGCGTGAACAAGCTAGTTATAATACATACATACGTATTGTAGATAAATAAAAATGAATCACAAAAATGTATGTATGCCCATAACTTACGATCGATTGCACCAAATTGAATAATTCTTTTTTTTGTATTTGTTATTGTCAGGACAAGGTTTGTATAGAAAAAAAAAGGACTTGTTGTTATATTCTCTTAGTCCGCTTATTTCTATACACTGCACCGCTGCGGGAATTTGACACGGGCTTACTAAAAAAAAAATTTCAATAATTTTTAAATAATCACAAGTTTTAACAAAAAAAAACCGACTTCAATCTGGACCAAATTTAAATGGGACCACACGGGAAGCACAAGCTGTCAAATAAAAAAATAATTATCAAAATCGGTCCACCCAGTCGAAAGTTATGAGGTAACAAACATAAAAAAATGTATACAGTCGAATTGAGAACCTCCTCCTTTTTTTGAAGTCGGTTAAAAATATTCACAAAAATAGTGCGATACGAAGTTCGCAGGGTTAGCTTGTTGTAGATAAATTACAATCAGACAGAGAACGAATGGTCATACTAATCACACTTATTCTGGGTGGGAATCGAATCCCAAGACCTCTGACTATGCAGTCAGGGTTAATTAGCCAGTCGACCAATGATCCAGAATGTTAACAAATATATTTTTTTATTTTTAAAGCCATGACACATTGTTTAAATAAACACTTAATTATCTGCTATCAATACTAATATAATAAATTCGAAAATATCTGTCTGTCACGTTTGCACAGCTAAACTGCAGCACCGATTTCAATGAAATTTGCCATGGTGATACTTTGATCCTTAAGGAAGGACATAGGCTACTTTTTAATATAAATTATATAAAATAATTATTTCTGATCAGTCAAAAGCAGTTTTAATATTTTTAAACTTGAATAAAATTATTCTGTCGACAGAGTCTGTACCTAGCATCGGCGCTGATGCGTGCGATGTGGTCACGCGGCAGCGGAGGCATACAAGCCGGGGCGGGCACTCCACCGGCCCTGGCTGATGAGCCTCCACTACGGCCACCGCAGCCATCGTGTAAACCACACCACAATTCTTCATCTGAAGCTAGTGTTAGCATGGACCAGACTAACTCCGATGACGATCCTGTAAGTTTTGATATAATGCACTAACCCTTTAGCGATAGTTCACTCATTAATAAGGTTAGTAATAAACTCCAAAGGGTCTCTGAATGATTTTGATGAATCTGAATGATTGACACTTTAAAATTATACTATAACCAATGCTATGGTCGTCATTAGTGTGCACCTATAATGCGGTTCAAATAAGAATAATATTGGAAATTCGCCATCTTGCCCTGCATTCCTACCTTTACAAACCAAACCTTCCTCGAAAATATAGTGGTTGAGTATCGAGTTAAACCTAATTGTTAATAAATATCAAAAGCATGCTATATAGAAATTTATTTTGAAATGTTTTAGTGTGAGGAGTTAAGTACGTCAGGGGAGGAAGCAGGCCCGACACCGCGCAAACAGAGCAAACACCAACGTGAATTGACAGGTAAATATAAAAACAGCTTGTTTTACCAAGACTAACATGTAGACAAACTTTTTTATACAGAAACTAGCTGAGCCCCGCGGTGTTACCCGCGGTAAAACAACACCCACGATTAACTTCGCGGGGCAAAATAAAAAGAAAAAAAACTATGTAAAAAGTATCCTATGTACGTCTCCTGGTTCTAAACTATCTCCTCACCAATTTTCAGCCAAATCGGTTCAGTCGTTCTTGAGTTATAAATAGTGTAACTAACACAAATTTCTTTTCTATATATATAGAAGATATATAAGACTATGATAAATCGAAGGTACAGTACTTTTGATTAGTATCAGATAGTGTGAGGGGTCCCTAACTTTTGCGCTGAAAGGCCGAGGCTATTCTGTAAATACAGTTTGTTTCTTCATAATAGTTTGAAGAGGGTTGATTATGTTAAATCAAACACTATGAGTGTAAGTAAGATTATTTATATGTGTTACCGTCAGATTATCAAAACCGTGAACAGCATATGTCCCGCGCCGCCATATTTGTTTCTTAATTCGTCATTGTTGCCGAATGTAAAGTATTTTTGTGATTGTAAATTAATTTCATGTTGAAAATAACTCACAGCTTTAAGATTAGTTATATAAAATTGTTGTGACAGTAAATTTAATTTGTGATTAATCAAAGAAGTTCTAACCTAACCGAACTCTATGGCCATTGAACGGCCTATTATAAAACCGACCAATCAGGGAATGTTGACAATTTGACGCGCGTGAGCAGTATATCGCAGTTGACGATCGTTATCACTATCGATTTTATTTTTTATTATACTATCGATAGTTTGCAATCTCGATAGATAGGTAGATTATAATCTAACGGTTTTTACAATCTTACGGTGCCATATGCACTGTGAAGTCGGTTGACTTTATGGCTAATTAATTCTTTATCCAGAAAAAAAATACGAGTATACTTTTCTAATAATAGGTCTTTACCTATGAAATTGCCGTTTTGTATGCAATAAGTGAAAGTACTTATTTTTTCAAACTTTTTCATTTCTGTTACTCGAAGTAATCACCCATGCAATCGACGCATCTTTGCAAATCTAAAGGGTCACAATGCAATAAAAAATCTGATATTCTATTAACTTTTTATTTTTCAGCTGAACAAGAATGGTTACGAGAAGGAGAAGAGCTGACTAAAAAAGAATGTTCTACACTTAAATCTTGCCAAAAGTAAGTGCTTAGAGACCCCTGAGAGCCAGATCTTTTATATATAGAAAACTAGCTGATCCGGCAAACGTTTCCCACAAAAATATGGTGTATAAAAAATAGATGTTGTTCGATTCTCGGACCTACCTAATGTGCACACCAAATTTCATAAAAATCGGTCCAGCCGAACTATATGGTATATATGGTAACTAACATTGTGACACGAGAATTTTATATATCAGACTAGCTGACCCGGCGAACTTCGTACCGCCATATTTATATACAATAATTAGCAATAAATTAAAATTGCGACTATAATTTGAGATTTAAACTATCCTATCTCTTAATTTGGATCGAACTGCACATGGTGTGCAAATTTTATTATAATCGGTTAAGTGGTTTAGGAGTCCATTGAGGACAAACATTGTGACACGAGATTTATATATATTAAGATAATCCATATTGGACATTTTAATATAGCTGGGCTTAGCAAAATTGTGTTTATATCGTAACCATAAATGCCAAAAGCTATTTTACTCAGCACATTTAGTTAGAAATAGATATTCGTTCAGCTGAACTCTGCAAGGTTTGTATATTTGTGTAACGTAGAATGTGAAGTTCCAATTGGTATTGGAACCGAGTCAAGATATGCCAATTTTTTTAAATTTAAAAATTAGTATCTTTAATCAACTTCAATAAAGAAGGAGGTTATTAATTCGACTTTTTATGTTTGTTTCGACTGGGTGAACCGATTTTGATGAATCTTTTTTATTTGAAAGCTGGTGCTTCCCGTATGGTCCCATTTCAATTTGGTCTAGTTTTTGAAGACGTTTTTTTTTGATAAAATTTGAGATTATTTTTCAATATTTTATACAATATACAATATTTATATCTCTTTTTTTATTGATGTTGTTAAAAAAACCTTATAATCTCCGTCTCCAGCCAGTTTTTGTTGAAACTACCGGCCACAAGCGCCGTCAGCGGGAGGACCATGCCATTCTAGTCCTTCCCCGAATCGACATCACGCCTTTCTTAGTTTTATACCGGAAAAGCTGCAAACTTCCCCGTTAATCATTCTAACGCACACGCACATGCTTGACATTATCCGATGATGTTCCCGTCGAAAGGTCGACCAGAACGAGGCTCACTTCCAACAGATCCACCACTCTTTTATTTATGTTTTGCCCATACACTCATCTCTAAAGGCCTTTTACAACATCTCTATAGTTGCCGCACAACTTTTACCGAGATTAAAACAAAATTTTATGCAAATTCCCTGTTTGGTTCGTTCTGCCATTTTTAGCAATAAATAAATTGCAACGATGGCAAAAATGACGTTATTCAGAAATACACGCTCAGGAACTAAGGCGTTTTATCGGTATCTCGGACTACTGACGAGAAGGTTAAGTTGCTGGTGAAGTTCGTACCCTCCAGAGGTCGTCTGAATTTCTCCGCGCGAAGATAATATGAACGTAGGTCGGATACTTTTGGGACAGACCTCCCATATAATACTTCCTGCTAACCTAGAATCATAAAATTTGTATGGAACCCTCGGTGCGCGAGCCCAACTCGTGCTTGATCGGTTTTTGATACAGTAATATTTCAGACGAAACTGATTTTCATTTGTCTAGAAAACGCTAACAAGTAATATTTCACAATTATAACATATGGACTATGGTATAAAATTTAATATGTACAAAATATATTTTCTCGTCATGTTGTAAATGATTTGTTGGTCGAGTTCGATTTTCAACGTTAGAATCCTTTGCCATATTAAAATCTGACATTTAAAATATGACACATGTCTTAAGTGACATACCGGTGGAATTCATGTTATAACAACTGCACGTTTTACTCTGTGCGTGTTGGAACGTAATTTGCCTGTTGAGTTGGTACCTCTGTGTGATGTTTGTTACCGTCAGCTGTTTGTGTACGCCGCTAATCGATAGTAGAACATCGTAGAACCTCGAATGTAAGTAATGTCTTGTTTGTAATGTTTGTAGATTTATTAATGTTTATTGAGTTTTTATAGATTTATACATTTATATTTATTCTTGGTAAGATATTTCACAGTATACATCTGTATTTAATATTTTCGATTTTCCTTGAATGGAGTGGAAGTTCTCCTTGTTTTTTAGAACAGTCTTTTAGAAAACTGGAGGCGGTAAATGTTAATATACTGCTAAAGACCAAAAATACCATTTTAACTATTGTTGTCAATTCTACTATAACTTACAATTTTGGTATGGAGAATACTTTCTTTGGCATACAGGCTGGCTCGACAGCAGCAATACTTTCGTTGTTTTTCACCAATTGAGTGAGTTTATCAGTGGCCTAGCCCCTCTAAACCTCCATTGAGGGGGAGGTTCATAATTTTGCTATGCGATAGCCTTGGCTCGGTACATATATGGGCTAGCTCGATATAATTTCAGGAGGAGGAGAAAGGTAATTTTGCTTTGCGAGTTTCTTGTTACGGATATGGGCCGGCTTAGACTCGAATGATATAGTTTTCTTACAAAACCGGTGTTGTGTTGCTTTTCACTGATTGGGTGAAAACACTGTAGGTTCCAATTCCTAACCCCCCCTTACCCTGAGGGGAGTGGGATGGCAACTTCCCTATTTCTTTTCTTACCCCTGCATTGATAATAAAACTAGAAAGAATTTTGTAAAAATTTTAGTATTACACATAAGCATCAGAAGTTTTCCAGAGTGATGTCAATGATCGAACACTATCTTCTAGTATACCATGGTATACCTCAAGGGAGTATACTCGGCCCTACTGTCCTTACAGAGTCCAACATGATAACAAATATAAAATTATAACATTTAGTTTATCTGAAAGTATATTATTTATAAAATAATTACATGTATATTCTATACAGACGCAACAAGCGCGCCGGCAGTAGCGGAAGCGCCAGCAGTGGCGCGGAAGAACTGCTTCGTCCGCGTAAGAAAAAGTTTTACAAGAAACGACACAAGACAACGAAACCCAAGCATTTTCGTGAGTGCATGGTCCATACACAATATTCACAATTATAATATATTTTAAAGGTTCATTGTAGATTTTTCTCTCAGCAATGAAGTCAATGCCTCGTCGTCGTTATTGATTCTATTGATTCAGAATGGGGCCGTGTAAGGAAGTTAATGCTTTAATATCGTGATGTTTCACTTACCTAAAGTGAAAATAATGCCTAATCTTACAACTTCCACTACATATTTCTTTTAAATTGTCTATTTTCAAGTCATACACGTAAACCATAATAAGTTTACAGATGAAATGTTCACGAAGTTTACATTTCTGTATCAACAAATAATTAATATTTTTCATAGCTACACAAATAAAGGCAGACCTTGCAGAGTCGGTTTCTGAAGTTGAAGAAGAATCATCTGGTAGTGATACAGCTCACTGTCAGCTCATATGTGACAACGTAGATGCCAGGTAAATCTTTATACATACGTTAATTAACTCAATAGTTTATAGGAGAGCTTGCATCGCTATTTTAGTACCATTAAATTTATTTATTATAAAATTGTGAAATAACAACACTCCATCCTATACTAAATCCCTATCAATCAATTACCGCGAAACCAATGTAAAAGCGTTAGTGATCGTGTCGATAATAAGCGATTCATTCTGAGTGGCTGTTCGAGTTCTCTTGTACAAAATGGCCGCCTGGACCAGTGTGAAGTTTCGCCGGAATAACATCTGTAGCTTTAAGTCATTCTGAGAAATATCTTTTTTTTTTGTAAATTAATGAATTTAGCGTACCGGGATCTAACTGGAGTTGGGAGTAGATGGAAATTTATAGAGTTTTTAAGAAACAAAAATGAATACTACCTTATTGGATAATCTCTCAAGATTTTAAACCATTTAAAAAGTGGAGCTAGCCATTTTTAAAAAATAGACTTAAACCTTTTCAAGTTATCTAAGCTATCTAAGCTTCTATGTTTGAAAATTGTTTGTTACAAACATAATCAAATTAATTTTGATCACTAATAACTAGTCTCTATGATAAACACTGCCAATCAAATCCTACTCCTACTAATATTATAAACGCGAAAGTTTGTAAGTATGGATGGATGGATGTTTGTTACTCTTTCACGCAAAAACTACTGAACGGATTTGGATGAAACTTCACAGTAATATAGCTTATACATTAGAATAACACATAGGCTACTATTTGCCGCGATAACCGACATATACGCGGGAGGAGCCGCGGGCAACAACTAGTATAAAATATGTCCACTACCATTACCGAATGTTTTCAGTAGGCGTTTAATGGAACTCCGCCTAATGGAGAGCTATAAGCGTCGTGGAGTTTCAGCTGTAGGTGGAGAGGAAGAGGAAGGCAGTGCATCCTCAGCACTGTCCCCGCATTCGCATCCTCACCTTGCGGATCTCGATGAGGATGATTCAGGCTGTGAAGAAGAACTGGCCAGATTAGCTGCACAGGTACTTGTGAAGAATATATTTTGAAATACATTCCTCGTTATACTCTGTCCATTTCTTTAATTTCTTTTTGACAGTTCAAGAAATTTTGAAATTAGTGACGTCCTCACCCATTACCGATTCGATTTGAAACGAATAGCGATTTTATTTATGAAGAACTTTCAATCGATTTAATTAATTTTTTTTTGTTGAAATATTCATTATTCCTTTATTAGTTTTTAATATTATGTAAGAAATAAACAAAACTATAAATAATAAATCTGTAAATTAGATGAATGAACAGAGTTATTGTTCTTTACTCTTGGTTTGATCCTAAATTCCAAGATTTCGACTTGATTCCTTGCAAAAATTCAATCTTGGAGTCATAGATACTATTTTTATTTCCTTTTTTTATTAAATTTACAGAAAAAATACGTACATGAAGTCAAATTATTTTTATCATATGATCGATTTATCGTATTTCAAGTACTGTTTTATAGTCTGTGGTTGTTTGTTATGCACAGACCACTTCACTAAAGTACCGTCACCGTCAATAAAGTACGACATTACTGTAGTACATAATTCCGAAAACAATATGGTAATTTATAGGCGTGAGCTGTCAAAAAGAAAATAAACGAATGGACAAAGTATAATAGCTTTTTTCTTTACGATACCCTAGGTACCCCTTTTCTACAAAAGGGGTACGTAGGACAATACCTTACTCTATAAATATATTCTAGGCTTATAAATATACAAAGGGCTTTTGTATATCTGTTTGATGTGTATTCGATTGATTCATTCGATCATTGATCACCTAGCTGTCAAACTGCATCAAACTAACAGACTCTTAAATATCATACGCAAACACGCAGTTATGACATTAATAGGGATTAGAATGAAATTGTTTTGCAAATAATATTAGGTACCCCATTAAACTTTTAAATTTCTGTCCAGTAATATTATTCTCCAACATAAAAAAATCTTCGCTTTTTTAACCGACTTCAAAAAAGGAGGGGGTTGTCAATTCGACTGTATTCTTTTTTTTTATGTTTGTTACCTCATAACTTTCGACTGGGTGAACCGATTTTTAACCGACTTCCAAAAGGAGGAGGTTCTCAATTTCATCGGTTTTTTTTTATGTATGTACATAGATTACTCCGTCAATTGTGGACCGATTTTGAAAATTATTTTTGTATTCGAAAGGGTATGTTCCCCATGTGGTCCGATGGCCACCATATCAGGATCTGATGATGGGATCCTAAGGAAATCGAAGGAAATCCTCAAATTTACGTGAGCGCCTGCAATGAAGTTACGAGCAATTGTCTGCATGCCTTCATATTCTGTAGACATCATTAAATTTTAAATGAAATGATGATGAGAGACTTGAGAAAGACTAAAAAGCGAAAAAAAAAACTTCGTTTAAAAAAACCGACTTCAACAACTAAAAAGTACAAAATAACTTAATTTGTATGGCTATGACCGCGTGGTCCGATCACTTTGTCCGACTGATCGGACGACACGGACTTTTTTTTCCTGTTGGTTCGATGTAAAAATATGACCATACTTATCGGACGACCCGGACTGTTATTTTCTTTGATTCCGTGTGGTCCGACCGATAGGACGACATGAACTTTTTTTTCTTGTTAGTTCGAGTGATCGGACAACAAGGACTTTTAAATAAAATATTATTGGAGGTCGCATATTTATATGTTATGTACTGGCCTGTAATCCAGCTATTAGCTTAGACGGTTGTTTATGTTCTAATATACTTTTGTAACTTGTATCTTGTGAACCACGAATAAATATACTCTTGCACACTGCTGCTCTTATTCTTATTCCAATAAATATTGCTTATTAAAAACTACAAAAACAGATTTTTTGTCGTTTGAAATAGTCTACAAGTTAGGTATTTATATTTTTAGGTTATGTTTTATTGCGGTTGGTTTTTCTTTTTAAAAGTCAATTTTATTAATTTAGTCGTTTCATTCTTTTTCAAGGGGTAGTAAGAAACTCGGATAGATCTACGTATACGAATACACATGCATACGCACATATACACCTTCTTCGTATAAAAGATTGATGTTTAAATAAAACGAATAAAGCATAATATAAAGTTTTAAATTAAAGAAGAAAAGCTTCTTAAACGTTCCTTTATGTACTGCGCCTTCAATTTGTCTTTTGATGTTGCCTTTGTTTATAGTTTTCACGTGGCTTTGACACCTTCTACAGTATATTCGGGATAACCTGATATCCACTTTTCGACTGTTTCAGCCTTGATATAATAACTTAATACTCCTCTTTATTTAATTAAGTTTGTTGCGATTTAAAAACAATCTATAAATTACTTATATAAAAGTCTACTATCAATTATATTGATTTAGTTGAGATTCGCGATTCGATCGAAAAATGGTACAGATTTTATTAGAATTTAATGATTTAATAGGTTAATCTATAAGAATAACTGCTATTGCCATATTTTCACATCAAGATATTTAAAGTACATAAAAACAACATCGTCTTTATCAACTGTGAAGTAACAAAATATATAAAGAAATAACTAAATCGAGCAATTAATATTTTATATTGCCAAGAAAATTTGCATTTAAAGCGTACGTTACATAAACAAGGTCAAATTGATATTGGTAAATCGTCAATATTTACCTGGGTCATTAGAAAAATATTTAAAAATACACTCTCTTTTGGATAGTCGTGTAAAAAGTATGATCTTACTTACAAGAATTTTACTAGAAAATCATAATTATAAGAGGCTGAGGTACTCGAAATATGAAAAATAATATTAACGTACCAAAGTATAAAAATAACTTCAAAAAGGTCCACTTTACATTTTCTAATTTTCTACTCAAGTGGCATAGATAACATGCCATAGTTTTTTTACAGTAGAAGGCGGATCACCTATATACTATTAAAAAGACAGCAAAAGGGTTAAACATTTCTTATTCATAATTATTCTTCTTCCTACACATTTCAACATTTGAAATTCGTAAAAAAAACTTAATAATTTCAAAATCCCGAAGGCATATCCAAATTAATATATACGTGCCAGCTCGTACTGTAACAGTAATATATGCAATGTAACAGTAATATATCCATCTATAAAGAGAACTCTGCCCTATAAAACTTGGATATTTCGTATAATGTTATTAATAGAAACAATACGATAAATCTGCGAAGTCTAATTGGTCCATGGAACACAAAAAAAATACTTCGTCCGATCAATCGAACCAACAGAAAAATAAATTCCGCGTCGACCGATTAATCGAACCATGAGGAAAATAAAGTCCGCGTCGACCGATTAATCGAACCATCGGGAAAACGAATCCGCGTCGACCGATCAGTCGAACCAACAGGAAAGAAAAAAGTCCGACTCCTCCGATCAGTCGAACAAAAAGGAAAAACATGTCCACGTCGTCCGATCAGTCGGACAAACAGGAAAAAAAAGTCCGTGTCGTCCGATCAGTCGGACAAAGTGATCGGACCACGCGGTCATAGCCATTTGTGCTACCTATTCATAGGTGTGAAGTCGGTGCCAAGCCAAAATGTAATAGTAGGTACCGCACTCGCCGCGCGTGACCTGGAGCGGGATCGCGTTGAACAAAACAACCGAAGCGTCGTTGACGATGGTCTCGAAATATAGCGAGTGTGTTACCTACTATTCCATTGGCTTGGCACTGACTTCAAACCTATGAATAGGTAGCACATACAAATTAAATTATTTTGTACTTTTTAGTTTTTGAAGTCGGTTTTTTTAAACGAAGTTTTTTTTTTTTTGATGGTTCTTTTTTTATTCGAAAGTGGTGCTTCCCGTGTGGTCCCAGATTGAATACGTTTTTTTTTTTAAAAATGTATTAATTGTGTTTGTTGTAACTTAGGCGCAATGTCTGACGGAGTACCAGGGCGTGGGCGTTGGCGGGGCGGGGCCCGTGGCGGGGCCGAGCTCGGCGCGCGCGACGTCGCCGGCCGGCACCGTCGACGTGGGCGAGGTGTGCCGCCCCGGGAACACGCTGCTGTGGGACTTGCTGCAGGACGGCACTATTGTGAGTTGTATGACGCGCTCTGAAATACCAACGCTACAAAGCTCTCTTTGTCCTTACCTATTCGTACACCTACTCTACTGATAATACTTTATACTGATTGCACTCAATACCTCTATACTCCATGGAGTATAGAGGTAAGGAGTACAATCTTTGATGGGCTCTTACGGGGAAAATTGTACGTCCAACATGACTAAATAATAGTTTGAGAACCGACCACGTAGGCGCTGGAGTGAGAAGAGAGTATGATATCGTTTTAATTCTTTTTATTAAATTGTGGTTTAAAAATTATAAACTTTGCGTAGTATCCTGTCCGACAAACATAAACAAATAATAGTTCATTTGATTATCTTTTCTAATTCTCACACAGTGGCGTCACCTAATAAGTGCATTTTGGCGGACACTTTTTTAACTTCTAGATTGTACTCCTTATTTTTTATTTTTTTATTTATTAACTTTATGCACTAAGTATGTACATCGGCGGACTTAATGCCCAGGGCATTCTCTTCCAGTCGACCTTCGGGTGGTGGAGAATCTTATAAGGCAGGTGTGCAGAGGTTATATACATAAGAAGTCCGTTAAAATTTACAATAATCACATCATATTCAACGTTATACATATATATACATATACAAACATACATATATAAGTAGATTATCTCTACACTTTATTAATTTGTTCTATTTCCAGCATGTTTTATTGAGCCAAATATTTTAAATTTACTAAATAAAAATCTCACCTGTTAAAGGAACAACTAGGCGAGGGTTTAGCGCTTGAAGCAGAGAAGGCACTCTGTGCTTTGCTGTGTTTTAGCACTGACAAGTTCATAAGGATCAAATTCATTGAAGGATGTCTGGACAATTTGGCCAATCACAGGTACGACTAAAGAGGTGGTAAATGTTTTATTGATATACGAATCAATAATAATAATAATTTGTAATTTGTTTTAGATCTGTGGCGGTATCACTTCGATTACTTCCGAAGTTATTCTCTTCGTTTCAACAGTTACGTGGCATGGATATGCACCAGGTATAGTTTTTAAAAAAAGAACATTATTAATCTAAATAATTAGGTCTATGAATAGTTCTAAATTTATGATTTAGAGATATTCATACTTTATCAATCATCTAAACAGCACGAATGAACAGCAGTTAAACTATGCTTGATGACATCGGTCGGTTTAATTGCGCAATGAACTTTTGTCCGTCGTCCGTTCTGTGTGATGAAGGGTTAGAAATAGGAAATATCATCACCCCTATTCATCTCGTAAGTATTCTAAACGCAGACCAGGAGAGTAAATTCTGCAGAACAGCATGCTAAGAACAGCAGGCTTGTATACAATTGTGGACTATTATTATTATTATTTTTTATGGAATAGGGGCAAACGAGCAGACGTATCGCCTGATGGTAAGCGATTACCGCCGCCCATGTATACCCGCAACACCAGAGGCGTCACAAGTGCATTGCCGGACTTTGGGGGATGGAGAGGGGGATTTGGAGGGGGAGGAGTTAGGTTATGGGCCCTCCGGTATCCTCACTCACTCAGTGATACACAGCGCAAGCGCTGTTTCACACCGGTTTCGTGTGAGGCCGTGGTATCACTCCGGACGAGCCGGCCCATTCATGCCGAAGTATGGCTCTCCCACGGTCAAAAATTAGAGCTGAAAATGAACTTTTGAAGGTTTGATGTTGAGTTTGATTATAAAGAGTGTGTTGCCTTTAGGTGGTAATGTGGGCTGAGCGAGAGCGTGGCATGATGCGCTTGTTCTTGGAAGACCTCCGTCACTACATGACGAGCGGACGCGCAACTAGTGAGGCTCCGAACTACGCGCACATAACTGAACTTACCGTCCGGCTGCACTTTCTCACGGCCATCTTCTCACCTGTCGGCTCGCCGCAGCATTTCAGGTATACTATTACCATTATTAGCTTTTTGAACACCATTCTCTATGTGGCAGAATTTGATGCATCAAACCCCATAATACGAAATAAACATTTTTATGATAAAGATACATTCATTTTACAAGTGTTTTCATGCCAGGATTCCTTATGCAAATCTTCTAAAACATTTAAAGCTCTTGAGCTTGTAGCGCAGACGTACTTTACTCATGGTATTGTACGGCATATGCCACAATAAGTATAATTGTACGGAATTATCAAATAAGCTCTGTTGTTGTACCCAGAACTGTTATTCGGAGGGAGGTGCGCGTACCTTGATTATTCTATACGGAAAAGTGTAGAACTAATGCCGGAGATCTTGCACATCTTTGCCGATTGTTGATAACGTGCAACTTGCATTTCATGAACTTGGTCATATTCGCTTTCACTCAGACTAAATAAAAGAAATAGCTTCTGAATCTCTTTCTGTTCAATGAAGACCCTTACCATTTATTTGTAAATTAAAAAAAAAAAAAAACTATATCCCCACCTCTTTTTCTTTTTTGTATAATGCACGTCCGTTACCTTACCTACTCTAGTTATCACCTCGTGGACAATAGTGTGGGTTATACGTTATTAACACAATCTGTCAGATATTTGTAAAGACATAGTTTGTCACATATGTTTCAATCTTTTTCTTTGTTCTTGAAAGACTGAATTTTGAAGAATATTTCTATGCTCATCCACTTATAGTCCATTCACGTTAAAAAAGAATGATGCATCGAGGTCAAGGTGTTTTGAGGTTAGATTAACAATTTAATCAATTTACATTTGTTATTGTTAAGTCTATCTACCTGTAGGTACATTTTCTTTTCAAATTTAATTAAAGCGTTATAACACCTGCTGACCATTTGTGGTGTAAACAAAGGATAATATAGCTTTATGGTCTTTTGAATAATAATTATAATTAATAATAATTATTATCAACCGTTGATAGTCGAAGGCTTTTTTCATAGGCGAATTTAGTATGTTATATTTTTTTTGTTGCTCAGTAATTTTAAATACTGTAATTTAGGAACCTGATTAGTTAGGGGGCGGGGCTTAATCCATGGACAACGATGCGTCACTGTTTTCTTAACGCGAATAGACTAGTTTTAGTACGCATAAGTTGCGAAAGCCATTGTTATGATCCTTGCAGGTTGACGGTGGAGCAAGTGGAAGAACTTTGGGAGTGTTTGGTAGTACGGGGCAGTACCGAGTGTGCAGATTGTCTATACTCGTGGCTACTCTCGCACACCAAGTCTCCCGACCAACATGCACTTGGACTAGATGCTCTTAGGTTTTTGTACATGGAGAAGATGCCTACGTTGGACCCTGAGGTATGGTGTTTTTATCTCAATTATATGCCATTGTCTTAGCAGCTCATTTTGTGCGATATTTTTTTGTTAGAAATGTGCAAATAAAATCTTGCCAAATTTTAGGGATACAGTTTCCATTATCATACCATTTTGCTAAACATTTGACAAATCAGATTGTTGCTATTGTGTTTGTTGATCTATGACTTTGGAGTCTACATAACGGACAATTAAAATTTCCTATGATCTACACTAATATTATAAAGTTGAAGAGTTTGTTTGTTTGAACGCGCTAATCTCAGGAACTACTGGTCCAATTTGAAAAATTATTTCAATGTTAGATAGCTTATTTATCGAAGAAGGCTATAGTCTATAATATATCATCACGCTAAGACCAATAGGAGCAGCGCATCAATGAAGAATGTTACAAAAACGGGGGATAATTATTACGCTACAGGCAATAGGAGACGTAAACGACGTTGCGTGGGTCAGCTAGTATAAATACAAAGCTAAACAAACACATAGCCCTAGCTTCTAATAAAGAATGAACATGCTATATCGTTTTAGTTACATAGGTATATAGTTATAGATACACGCAGACCAATGCATGCCGATCGACATATTTATGCAAACAAATGAGGGAATCTAATTTACCACTTTTGACGTTGTAGTCGAATGCACTACTGTCCGTCTACAACTATTTTCAACCATACTTCACACCTGTACTGCATAATCCGACTAAAATAGAATGTCTTCTCAACACGCATGTTTTGTTCTTGTGTGCAGACCATCAGCATAATGGGTCTGAGTCTGTATCAGCAGCTGTGCAACTTGGCTCGCATGGCCCTTGGCACAGGTGACTTTCGGGACACAGCTCATCCGCACACACGGGCCATGGACCACCTGTGGAAAATTGCACTCCGGGCCAATAGCACAGGTGAATAATTTGAGCTACATACATACAACAGTGTCCTACTAATATTTTTGACAGATCACAGTTTAACATTTATTAGTTACTGACATTACAGCATACGTCCTGTCCTTTTCTTTACAAAATACTGCGCTCCATGTTTTTCTATCCATAACTTTCCATAACAACTTATTGTCATTTTAATGACGATTAGCCATACATAGAAATGTAAAGTAATATTGGCATTAATTTCTAATATATAAATTATTGTATTTGTGCAACACAGATGTATCAATGGCTGCAATCCAATACTTGAACAGCTATTATATGGGCCAACAACTCCAACAAGAAGACGACTTTGTAGCCAAGTGCATGTTCCATCTATCCTCCGCTGCTGAAAGGCTTATAGCCAAGAACCGTGATGGAGAAACGAGAGCATTACCTCAAATGTCGTGTGATGACGCCACTGAAGGAGATGTCACTGTGGACAATCAGAATATTTATAACCATATGACCGAAGAGGCAGCTTTACAGTGCATTCAGAGGGCTTTGTTACTGCTGAAGACTCATCTTGATACTTTCAAAAGGAGGTATGGAAAGTAAAATTTGGATTCAAATACAACTAAGTATGTGTTCAGAAGTAATATCTCGTCGGTATAAGGCTAATGGATGCAATTTATCTTTGTGGAGCGCCTTGTATTACTTCACATTTATAGTTTGTTAAAAAAAGCAAAAATATTTTCGATACGTTATAGTGCTTTTTACGGGTTTCTTAAATTTTGATTGTCGCTTAGATTTTTCTAATTGTTCGTTCGTATTCTTTTTGGCTTGGCACCGACTTCAAACAGATTTTATGTACCTAGCACATATTATAATACTACTATTTAAATGAATAAAGAATTAGGTGTAGACAAAAATTGGCACATAGCAATTTATGAAGAGCCAGTTTATTTTAAGCTTTTTAGTGTTTTTTGGGAGGGAGTTTTCGTTGTATTTTTTTGGAAGCCGGTTTTTTTTAATAAAAAGTTTTTATATATTATTATTGTGTCTAGATATGCATACCACCTGCGTCGCTGGGCGCTGGCAGAGTCCGGGGCGTGGGAGGGGTGTGCGGCGGGCGCGGGGGGTGGCACGGTGCGCGTGACGCTGCAGCCGGCCGGCGCCGGGCCCCGCGCCTCGCTCGCCCTGCACCAGTCCGACCTCGTGGCGCATCTACGGGCTCACGTTCATGTGTGGTGGGAGAAACAGGTACCCGTACCACTACCGTACTAGCTTTTATACCTTAAACATCATCATCATCTTCCTAGCCTTTATTATTCCCAAGTCTTTCGGGTGGGTGAGCTAAGGGTGAACTGAATTCGAAGGTTGAACTAGTTGTCAGTATATTTGAGGGCAGTGACTTCCCAATAACGATTGCCATAGATGTTCATGACAGCCGGGACCGACGACTTAACTTGCTCTCCGAGGCACGGGCGGGAAACACCGCCATCTTCCATACTCCGGGCTGCTGTTCAGAATTTCTTGTAAGAAAAACCCAACAGCCGTCCGACCCGGGAATCGAACCCGAGACCGCTTAATCTGCAGTCGCTTACGCTAGCCACTAGACCAACGAGGCAGTCTTTTATACCTCAAACATAATCATTATTATCTTAGTTCACAATTTAGGTTACCCTAAAGGGATTGCTATAATCGAACGATGTTAGTACTTTTTATGATACAGGCCAATACAAAAGTATGTCAATAATTTTGAAACAAAAGACACCTAGAATTATTAATTTAAATTGCAGTTATTTTTATTAAATTGATTGTATAGATACAAGGCGAAGACGGCGTAACAGCTCTATCAACAGACGGACCATTGCGTATGATAACGCAAGGGCAAGAACTTACCATCGACTATGACGAAAGGACGCTTTACGATATGGGCTTCAAAGATAACCAGGTAAGTAATATTAACATAAATAATAATATAATAAAAATATATGTTTTTTTAAATTTAAAAGATTTTGAGGCTTTTTGAAGGCCTTTAAAAACATTACCGTAGGAGAGCCACGCTTCGACATGAATGGGCTGGCTCGACCGGAGTGCTACCACGGCATCACAGAAATCCTACTAGTAGGATTAATTACTTGTGTATGTGTTGCCAATTTAATAATTTAACTCTGGCAACAATTTCCAAAAATATGCTATACCCGAGACTAACCGTTTTCTTTCAACAGTTGGCAGCTGTAAGAATGTGATTTAAATTGTTGCATCGTTTTGCAGTTGGTGTTTGTATCAGTAGGCGTAGGAGGACGAGGCGCTTGGGCGGAATGGCCCTCTGCCCAACCTGCACCTGCCCGGGCTCGACTTCCAACATTATTATTGCTGGATCCTACTTACTTCAACCATCTTTTCACACTCATGCAGGCCCTTGGGCAGATGAAAGAACCCGGTGGTAATGGGGTATGTATGATACACTATTTTGTCTAGATGATGTTTGCCATTTTTTGTGCATTTCAAAACGCGTTGGTCAACGTAGTGTTTACTCCTTAAATCACATGGTCTGGATTGTAGCCTGATTAGAGCGACTTAGGCCGAGTTAGGCAGACTGGTTTTAGTGGAAACACCAACACTCTTAGCTCCTGCTGCGATGGCGTCCCCTAGAAGTTCCGAAGTGAATTTTCACCCCATCCCACGAAAAAACACAAGGTCTCAAGGTTCTTTTACAAGTTTCTCGCTATTAAACTTTTTTTTTTTTTTAAATATTCACATGATACTATTTTTTTTTTTGCAATGAGCTAATATTTTTTTCGCGCCACAGGAACCAGTGGCGCATACTAAAGCTCAGCTATTATCGCGACGTGTATGGGATATTCTTCAAGCCGTGCCACTCAACCCTACACTACTAGAAGCATTCCAAATCCCAAACGAAAGCAAAATACCAGAATTACTTGATCCCAATAGCCCTCAGAAACTCATGTACTCCCTTCATATTATCGACAAGTTGAGTTCCAGTAACACTGGCACTCCGAACACAAAGCAACCAACAGCTGGCACTCCGATGAGTGATGATGAAAACACTCCTGTCGAGAATTGGAACGAGCAATTTATTAAGAAAGGCGGACTGAGACTGCTGTATGATATTATGATGTCAGGTTTGTAAATAAATGTTCATACCACTATGGTGTAAAATGTTGTTACTGAAGTTGATGGGGATAGTTGATGGGACGGAAAGGTTCTTGAGGGGAGACCAGGTGACTGCAAACGCAGCGTAGGAAGGCCTCCCGCAAGGTGGACGGACGACCTAGTTAAGATCGCAGGGACTCGTTGGATGCAGGCCGCTACCGACCGGTTGAAGTGGAAATCAATGGGGGAATTACAAATTTAGCTCATTTTTTATTTTTTTATTTAGCATAATGCATCATAATTATTACTGTTCCCCTTAACTTGTCCAGCTATTTTTGTGTACAATGTGTTTTGTGATTTTCACATGTAAGATATCAAATTTTCGTAGGAAAAATTTATTGTTATGTGATTGATCAGGGGGCGGGGCTTAATCAAGGTGGTCTTGCGTCACAATTTTCTTAACGCGTTATATAAGTTATCTAGTATGATATAACGTACAAAAATTCTTTGTCGATTTAAGATTTATGACGACGTTTAAATTGATATTTAATTTAAGTTTAAACTGAACGTTCTATGTACGGTTATGTCGCAGGTGTGTTACAAAGGAATGATGACAGCGAATGGAGGCAGGATTGTCTTGCACTTCTGTTGCAGCTGTTATGCAGAATCGGTACACTACCTTCGACTGATCCCGCTCAAACACCTAAATTACATCCAGTATGTATATTTCATTACAATACAATTATATAATAAAAATATAACCTGTGTCATATAAACAAAACTGAATTGACTGCCTCGTTGGTCTCGCGGTTGGCGTGTGCGACTGCTGATCATGAGATCTCGGGTTCGATTCCCGGGTCGGACCAAATGTTTGTATGATCTACAAATATTTGTTTCGGAGTTTGGGTATTTTCTATGTATAATATGTATGTATTTACAACAAAAAAAGTATATATGTATTTGTATCAGTTGTCTAATACCCATAACACAAGCTATAATTAGCTTGGGACTGGATGGCGTTGTGTGTTAGATGTCCGAAAAAAAAAACTATTAAAGGTTTGTTCTCAAGTACTCTTGTTTGCGTAGAGTTGTTGTTGTTGCGTACTCTCTTTTTTAAAATTTTATATTGAATAAATATTCTTTTTTTCTAGTCTTTGCTGTCTCTAATGAGCGTGGAGGAGACAACAGAGAGGTTGATATCAATATTGTGCGAAGCAGCCACCTTGAAGGAACCTGCTACTTATAAGACAGGATTTTGGGGAAGGGCGCAGGTATGTTTCTAATAAAATAAATACATAATTAAATATCTGTTAACATTGTTGTAAACTTATTTATATAATGATGTCAATTTGGTAATTTAAAAAATACATCAACTTTCAGTTCAAATCTATACTAATATTATAAAGCTGCAGAGTTTGTTTGTTTGTTTGAACGCGCTAATCTCAGGAACTACTGGTCCTGAAAAATTCTTTCAGTGTTGGATAGTCCATTTATCGAGGAAGGCTATGGGCTATGTTTCATTTTCAAAAAAATTAGAGATCCGTAAGAAAATTGCAATTTCGTAACCCAATGTGTGAAATCAAAAACCTATTTTTGCGTGCGCTGCAAAAAGTATTGACAATATAACAAAATAATGATTTACGGGTTTGTAGGTCCCATTAAGATCTACAAAAAATTCCGCGAGATCATATATCTAACTATCATGGTTTAGTCACAATAACAGCTTTTGTGTTCAAAAAAATTATTAAATCGTCTGAAGAAAGAAACTACGTTAAATGTGTATCGTAATATTAATCCTTATCCAAATAAAGCATTATGTTATCAAGGGTATTTATGTAGAAGTAAAATACTTTTTGTTTCATCCCATTCGGACATTTCGTTTAGAAGTTATCACGAGTATAAGACGCTGAGAGTTGGTACCTAATAATGAGTTATTTGCCAAAGAGTTTTTATCAACATAATACCTAATATTAATCTTTATCCAAATATATGTGTTGTTGATTATGAGTATTAGATCTTAGAAGAGTATAATAAATACATCTATACTAATATATAAAGCTGAAGAGTTTGTTTGTTTGTTTGTTTGAACGCGCTAATCTCAGGAACTACTGGTCCACTTTGAAAAATTATTTCAGTGTTAGATAGCCCGTTTATCGAGGAAGGCTATAGGCTATATATCAACACGCTAACATCAATAGGAGCGGAACACCAATGAAGAATGTTTCAAAAACGGGGGAAAATTATCACGCTACGGGCAATAGGACACGCAAACGACGTTGCGGGGGTCAGCCAGTGTATAATATAGTCTATACTAATATTATAAAGCTGCAGAGTTTGTTTGTTTGTTTGTTTGTTTGAACGCGCTAATCTCAGGATCTACTGGTCCGATTTGAAAAATTCGTTCAGTGTTGGATAGTCCATCTATCGAGGAAGGCTATAGGCTATATTTTATTTTCATAAAAAATAGAGATCCGTATGAAAATTGCGATTTTGTAACCCAAGGTGTGAAATCGAAAACCTATTTTTGCGTGCGCTGCAAAAAGTATTGACAATAGAACAAAATAATGTATTACGGGTTTGTAGGTCCCATTAAGATCTACAAAAAAGTCCGCGAGAGCATATATCTAACTATCATGGTTTAGTCACAATAACCGCTTTTGTGTTCAAAAAAATTATGAAATCGTCTGAAGAAAGAAACTACTTTAAATGTGTATCGTAATATTAATCCTTATCTAAATAAAGCATTATGTTATCAAGGGTATTTATGTAGAAGTAAAATACTTTTTGTTTCATCCCATTCGGACGTTTCGTTTAGAAGTGATAACTTCTAAACGAAATAGACGATTAACGATAGACGAGTATAAGACGCTAAGAGTTGGTACCTATTATTGAGTTATTGCCAAAGAGTTTTTATCAACATAATACCTTATATTAGTATTTATCCAAATAAATGTGTTGTTGATTATGAGTATTAGACCTTAGAAGAGTATAATAAATACATCTATACTAATATATAAAGCTGAAGAGATTTTGTTTGTTTGAACGCGCTAATCTCAGGAACTACTGGTACAATTTGAAAAAGTTCTTTCAGTGTTAGATAGCCCGTTTATCGAGGAAGTTTATCGAGTATATCTATATCATCACGCTATGACCAATAGGAGCGGAGTACCAATGAAGAATGTTTCAAAAACGGGGGGAAATTATTACGCTACGGGCAATAGGAGACGCAAACGACGTTGCGTGGGTCATCTATACTAATATATAAAGCTGAAGAGTTTTTGTTTGTTTGAACGCGCTAATCTCAGGAACTACTGGTCCAATTTGAAAAAGTTCTTTCAGTGTTAGATAACCCGTTTATCGAGGAAGTTTATCGAGTTTATCTATATCATCACGCTATGACCAATAGGAGCGGAGTACCAATGAAGAATGTTTTAAAAACGGGGGAAAATTATTAAGCTACGGGCAATAGGAGAAGCAAACGACGTTGCGTGGGTCATCTATACTAATATATAAAGCTGAAGAGTTTGTTTGTTTGAACGCGCTAATCTCAGGAACTACTGGTCCAATTTGAAAAAGTTCTTTCAGTGTTAGATAGCCCGTTTATCGAGAAAGTTTATCGAGTTTATCTATATTATCACGCTATGACCAATAGGAGCGGAGTACCAAATAAGAATGTTTCAAAAACGGGAGGCAACTATTACGCTTCGGACAATAGGTGACGCAAACGACGTTGCGTGGGTCAGCTAGTGTATAATATGTTTCTATAATATGCAAGTACATTATTTAATGTAAATTCGATTGTTCATTTTCAACTGTCTTGAAAATAACTTGCTCCGATAAATTAAAGTACTTTTTTTTTCAAAATGGCGACAATTAAAATTTTTTAATTTTTTTAATTTAATTTTGTGATTTTTTTAGTAAAATAAATGTACAATACATTATACATATGAGATACAGATAAGTTCGGTTTGCATGTATTGATTGGTGGTTTACAAAACAGGTGGTGCAACACGCGATGCGCATGTGCGTGTGGTGGGCGCGGGGCGGGGGGGACGCGGTGGCGCTGGCCTGGTCGCTGCGCCGGGCCGCCCCGCGCTTGCTGCTGGACGACGCTGACCCTGCTGTTAGTATTTTTTATTACATTTAATAATGGTCAAACGAGAAGATGTATCGCCTGATGGTAAGCGATCACACCCGCAACACCAGAGGCGTCACAAGTGCGGTGCCGGCGTTTAGGGTAAGGGGAGAAGGATGCGGGGGAGAGGTTGGGGTATGGGCCTCCGGTATCCTCCTGGATGGCGTAATAACAGCAGTTCCCGGACTCCTCCCTCCTCAGGCGCAGAGTGGCACACCGTGTGGTTTTAGTCGGTTCGAGTCCGACACACCGCCCCGCCGCAAGCCCCGGCGTGGGCGACGGTCCGAGGGGATTTCCACACGTAAGAAAAAAAAAAATGGGCCTCCGGTATCCTCACACACTCGGTAAAAACCCAGCGCAGGCGCTGTTTCACACCGGTTTTCTGTGAGGCCGTGGTATAACTCCGGCCGAGCCAGCTAATGCATGCCAAAGCGTGGCTCTCCCACGGTCATGACTTTCACAAAGTGTTTAATATCTAGTTTTATTAATATTTTTCTGAGTACTGATAAAAGTTAATGAAAATTGTCTCGTTATTACGAAGAATATTCGAGAAGAGAAGGGACTCGACATTCGGTTTGGCCGTATAAGTTCGAGATAAGTTGTTGTATGTGTGATTATATAAGTCGTTATAAAACTTTTTTCTTGTCTTAAATTGTTAATTCAAACCCTAACATGTTGTTAAATTTTGACAGTAATCCGAAACAATTCTAATATTCTTTTAAATTTTATTACTTTTCATTTAGTTTTTTTTATATGTACTCCTTTTTATTTTTTATTTGTAAATCATTTTAATTCCCATCTAGCATGTTTTCAATTTACTAAATATTTACGATTATCATTTTATCAGTCAGTAATTTGTATAAAAATATGTGTAACCATTACAATTCAGATTACAATAAAATAGTTTTCAAATTGCAAAAATTAGGTTTAATGTATTAATTGAACATCATAGTAAGTAAGCATATTATATTTAACCCCAAACAATTTGGAGTGTAAACAGTTAAATGCTCAGACAGTTAGGTAGACGCCCATAGTTCAAATCAAATCAGGTTTAAATCCATTGGTGTCAGGTTTTTCGTTAAAGACGCGAGTGTAGAACTAGTTTATTTTAGAGTATACATTAGTCTGGCCATAAATACTATTACAGCCCAAACTTCAAATCAAATCAGGTTCAAATCCATTGGTGTCAGGTTTTTCGTTAAAGTCGCGAGTGTAGAACTAGTTTATTTTAGAGTATATATTAGTCTGGCCATAAATACTGTTACAATAAAAATAAACAAAATATTACCTTTGAATTTGGAATCTGTCATTTTATACGATTGTTCATTGTGTTTTCTTATTTTCGCGCCAATATATTGTAAAATATTTTGTGATATTAAAATGGAGTGGGGTGATAAAGAGAACCGAATCGCCGTGACTGCATTACATAAAGTAGCTATTGATAGGTACAATGAAACCTCCTCTGCTTGTGACACAAAAAGATCTGGCGGTCCACGTAGTGTTCGTTCGAAAAAGGCGATCAAAGCAGTAAGGGAAAGAATTCGAAGAAATCTTGTCCGAAAGCAAAAGATTATGTCTCGGGAGATGAAGATAACACCTAGAGCCATGTCGCGTATTTTAAAAGATGACTTAGGACTTGCAGCCTATAAGAGACGCACTGGTAATTTCTTAACTGATAATTTAAAAAAGTATATGGTGGTAAAATCAAAACAACTACTTAAGTGAAACGCAAAGGGAGGTCACAGAAAATTTTTGTTTACGGATGAGATTTTTTTTAAATTGAGCAATATTTTAACAAACAAAATGACCGTATTATGCTAAAAGCTCTAAAGAAGCTTCCCAATTAGTCAACAGAGTACAACATGGGCATTATCCGACTTCAGTGATGGTTTGGTGGGGTGATAGCTATGAAGGAGTGTATTAATATATCATTCTTGAAAAGGTAGTTAAGCCCCTTCCATGTTCAATAACCAAGCATGGGCCATTCTGCAAGACTAGATCATAAACTCGATCCACCCAATCTTGGTTAGAAGCAAGGGCGTCGGACTTCATCAGAGCTGAAGACTGGCCGTCATCTAGTCCTGATCTTAATTCACTGGATTATGATTCATGTCAGTTTTAGAGAGGAAGGCTTGCTCTAAACGCCATAATAATTTGGAGTCCCTAAAACAATCCATACGATTGGCAGTGAAGAATTATCCCATAGAGTGCTGTTATTGATAACTGGACTGAACATTTAAAGGACTGTATTTCAGCCAATTCGAAAAAGCTTTATATGTTTTTAGTGGTTTTAAAATAACGTATTAAACTCACACACTGTAATAGTAGTAAATGTTACGTACAATATTTTTTTTTTTGTAACATATTTTTGGCAAGACTAAGTGTAGAATGGTGTTTGTATGGGCAGGTTCGTCGCGAGGCGGGCAGCGCGCTGTACCGACTGTGCGCGGGCGGCGAGGTGGCCGTGCTGGCGCCGCTGCTGCAGCTGCTGCTGGAGCACCTGCCGCGCGCCGCCGACATGCGCCCCGCGCACCAGCTCCACCACCACCACCTGCACGTACGTATTCGTATTATCATAAACTTGAGAACTTAAACTTTATCCAAAATCTTAGCGTCAATCTAAAGATACTAAAGTACACATATTTTTACCTATACTAGAATTGCTCGTTGTAAGGATGTCCCTATTCAAAACTTTTTTTTCTACAGTCTGTTCATCATCATGCAGAGGAAGGCAAGGAGCCTTATGGACCTGCATGTAGGGACTATTTCTGGCTTGTGTGCAGACTAATAGACGGTTTACCCGAGGATTTCTTCAAAGGTTAGTTCTTACACAGTCTTACAACAGTACCTGATTATGTCATATATACCTTTACATAATATTGTACATTAATCACAGAAGGAGCAACATCTGAAGATAGCGGAGCTCCAGACCTGAACGAGCTATGCGAACAGATCAGGTCATCTCTAGATAAACGCGAAATCATCGAACGTCGTGTAGAACCGTGCACGCCTGATGACGGACTTTACGGACAGCTGAGTTTGTTGACTCATTTAGTCAAACACCCATTGCGATTCAAGATGTCCGAACTAGGAACTAGGACCTTAGAGATGGTATGTGTCAGATGAATGTTGTAAATCGTTATTAATATGTCTAATATATCGAATATACGTTTGACACTTAATAAAACTTCTGTTAAATTGAACCAATAACTTTTTTTTATGTTTGGCCCGCCAAAATGACTCTACTCTGCCTGATGGAAAGCATAAGCAGAATCCACGAGTGGTGGCCACCAGACTCATTGCGAATGCAACAATGCAGCATGGTGACCCACACTATGGCGGCCTAGTGATGCTTGTGCATCTTTTAGTCTAGTCAACAAGTATGGAACTTGTTGACTAGACTAATTGGGCCTCCGGTCTCGCACTCACCAACGAAACACGACAGCACGAATGCTGTCATTTTACGTTGATTTTCTGTGCGAGGGTAGTACCGCCCCGGTCGAGCCGGCCCGTTCGTGCTGAAATCAGCGTGGCTCTACTACCTTTGAGTTTTAGTCAAATGAGTCATAAATATAATAAAAATGATAATGTTTATTGTTTCTATGACAGGTGTTCGGCTTCCTATTTGACGTACCCAATCCTGACAACCGCAACTTGCCGAAATGCAAATCACAAAAGTCCCGCGCAGCGGCATACGACCTGCTTGTAGAACTAGTTAAAGGCGCTCCAGATAACTACATGGTGCTACACAATAAGCTGATGGAACATCATAAACCAGGTGAGGATTTATTACTGAAGATATTACTTTATGAACTCGTTATCTCCTATTGGTATAGTTAAATAGTTATTTTTTAAATAATTTTCAGCTGATGTTTGAAATAACAACATTCCTAAAGATTTGCCATAACATATTTTATAAAAAAAAAAAACTGATTTGTTTATTTTTTACTCTGCAATAAAATAAATTGTGTGTTAGAACACACAACGCCATCTAGTCCCAAGCTAAGCAGAGCTTGTGTTATGAGTACTAGATAACTGATATAAATACATATATGTTTTTTTTGTAAATATATACATATTATACACAGAAAACACCCAAACTCCGAAACACACATTTGCAGATCTTACAAACATTTGGTCCGACCCGGGAATCGTACCCGAGATATTTGCGCCACCGAGGCAGTTAGACTAGTTAGTTGCAGTAGTTAGTTGTAGTAAAGAAATAAAAGTAGTAGTACATATTTTATTTTATCCATTGTTTGTACTCACATGATACTAAACACGATACAGATCGTCTATTACCGGGCCCACAATCGTCTTACCCATGGGACTACTGGCCGGCGGAAGAATCTCGGTCGGAATGCGGCTACGTGGGTCTGACGAACCTGGGAGCGACGTGCTACATGGCGTCGTGCATGCAGCACTTGTACATGATGCCGCAGGCCCGCCAGGCGCTGCTGCAGGCCGACCCCGCCGCCAGCAGACACGCGGCCACCCTGCACGAGATGCAGAGGATGTTTGCCTATCTCATGGTAGGTGACAAAGACTGTTACACTTTTAGTTGCCTTAAACCGAGTCTCAACCGAACAAAAGTTGCCAACCTTTGTGTTGTCAACACGTGTGACAATAATTTCTGTAATTTGCTTGTTTTGGTAAAAAAAATTGTCAACAAATGTTGGGAACCGTGTTTCTGTTTTTGGCGGTAAACATCAAAAGAATACGCTTATTGTAGTTATTTATTGGCTCTGTGGAGCTATTCTTACTTAGAATGTTTTACAAATTGTTGGCGACTCAGTGTAGACACAATGGAAACAAAAGGTTGCGATTTTCTGAAGAGTTGTAAACAGTTGGAAACACTGAAATTGCCAACAATTTCGGTGGATACGCGCCTTTATATAACGGTAATAACTAAAAGATATTCTTTTGAAATTTCTATCGTACGTGAAGCCCTATTAATTTTACCGCAGTTATTTACTTTAAGTAAGGGTGAAGGAGGTAAAAAATTGAAAAAAATAACGCTCGCCGATGGAGGTTCTGCTTGCAGTCAATTCTTCCAAAATTTTAAAAAGAAAATACAAAGTCAGAAGAATTAACAAATCGTTTTCATCATTTTTTTTTTATATTAAGAATAAATTTTATAGTCACTTATAGGCAGGCATATTATAATATATACTAGCGACCCGCCCCGGCTTCGCACGGGTGGATTTCAGATGCCCCCGCCGACGACACGATTCGTGCATTTTAAATCTGTAATATCTTCGAATATATTCATTTAAATTAGATACAGTAAAGAGCCATTTTGATCTATATTAAATGCACAATGTATTTAATTTACTCAATTGTATAAGGATTCATTCTGTATTGCTTAAAATCACTTCGTAAATAAGCCATTATTTCTCGTAAAAAGAAAGGAATAAAAAATGTTTGTTGTGGGTTATCCCTAAGAGATAGACATATACCGTCGCGGACTTTTTTGTAGTACTTTTTAAGGTGTGCAATACTGTAGTACATTATTTTGATCTATCTCGTAGGGTGCAACCAGCGTTTGCAATGTAAGCGCAAAAATGAGTTTATTTGCTACATCACCTCGAAAATTAACACTGTTTCCATACTATATTATGCAATTATTATACATAAAAACCTTCCTCTTGAATAACTCTATCTATTAAAGAAACCCGCATCAAAATCCGTTGCGTAGTTTTAAAGATTTAAGCAAACAAAGGGATATAGGGACAGAGAAAGCGACTTTGTTTTGTACTATGTAGTGATACATAGTAGCTGACCCGGCGAAGTTCGTACCCCCATATTTACATATCTGTCTCAGCTTCCCACGGGCAGTGTACAGCCGCGAACAAAAAAAATTACTTTTCCCGTTATTTTTTAATTTTTCTTGTATACAAACCTTGCCTTAACAATAACGAACAGATAAAAAAAGAATTACTTAATTTGGTACAGCTGATCGAAAGTTATGCGCGTACATACATTTCGGTGATTTATTTATATAGATAGGAGTATATTTATGAAATTCATGGTTAGCATATGCTAGGTATTATTCATTAACTTCGGTAAAATAGACATACTACATACTAATATTTATAATATTATTTTCAACCAGGAAAGTGAACGCAAAGCGTACAACCCTCGTAGTTTCTGCAAAGTGTACCAGATGGATCACCAGCCACTCAACACGGGCGAACAGAAGGACATGGCGGAGTTTTTCATAGACCTCGTGTCGAAACTTGAGGAGATGACTCCTGAGTTAAAGAAACTAGTCAAGACGCTCTTCTGTGGAACTTTAAGCAATAATGTAGTATCTCTGGTAAATATTATTGATTTTTTATATCCATTCTGAAAACCAGAACGCTTTATGTGGATATCCAATCCAATCAAATTATAATACATAATAAGCTTTTCATAACAGAATCCGGTTGGAATGTTTTTGATTCTAGTTCGACTTTATCGGGATGAATATACTATTTTACCCTTTTTTAGTTGACTGTAGTACTTTGTGCCATTTTCACTAAAACCCTTTTTTCCCCTGAAATTAATACCCTATTTTTTTAAATCCCCTTTGGTTAACATCAACCAGACAACCAGTGAGGTGGTTAGATTAAACGTTAAATACCGCTAAAAACTACACGCCATCTGGGTTATATGTAGCCGGGGAACCAAGTGTACCCTTAAAATAAAATCCCGGGTATATATGAAACAAAAATACACTGCAACACCTAAAATGAAAGAAAAATATAAGTAACTTATAGTATAAAAATTCAAAAGCTTTTAATTTTCCTTAGGATTGCCCACACGTATCTCGCACGTTAGAAGAGTTCTACACAGTTCGTTGCCAAGTGGCGGACATGAGGAACCTTCACCAGAGCCTGGACGAGGTGACGGTCAAAGATACGCTGGAAGGTGACAACTGCTACACCTGCTCGCAGTGCTCTGCCAAAGTACGCGCTGAGAAACGGTACGTTTGTTAATAAATTAACTTTTATGTCCATGAAGCTCAAAATACAGTTAATAATTTATTTTGGTTTAGTAGACTTACAGTAATTTATGTCAAATTAATATATTTCATTATGATTTGTCTGTAATTTACATGTGTGTTAACGAAAATGTGTGGGTACTTATCAATTCATGGAAAATAAATTTATATATTTTTTTACAAAATAAAAACCGACTTCAAGGTTCGGATCGATTTCTCTTGGATGCCATCATCAGATTTTAGTGTCCTTCTCATGGTACCACCGTTGTGATATCTCCTTTCCATTAAAAAAAGAATAATTAAAATCAGTTCATAAACGACGAAGTTATCCGCGAACACATAAAAAACAAATTTAAAAAAAAAAACATATATACGGTCGAATTGAGAACCTACTCCTTTTTTGAAGTCGGTTAATAACAGCTTAAAATATTTTCACATGATTCTTTGTATTCATCAATACATTGTAGTTAGTTGTCTATTAAGTGCGCGGTTGGCCTAGTGGTTTAAGCGGTCGCCACGCCGCGTTCTATTGCGCCAAGTGTTGTGGGTTCAAATCCGACATGGGACAACACCTTGTGTGGTCTACAAATTGTTATTTCAAGTGTTCTTTGCGTCCGTTTCATGTATGTTTGTAAAGTCCCCCGCGACAAGGTATGTATATTACTAATGCGGGAGCTGTCTTTAAAAAAAATATAGTGGGCAATTCTCATTATATTGTAAATTTTTATATTCAATAGAGCGTGTTTCAAGAAGCTACCGCGCATTTTGTGTTTCAACACGATGCGATACACCTTCAACATGCTGACAATGCTCAAGGAAAAAGTAAATACGCACTTCTCCTTCCCGATGCGGCTCGATATGTCCGGATATGTGGAGAAACATCTCATGCCTGCACAGTATCAAGGTCAGTGGGTAGCATACATTAAAATTTAAAATTTCAACTACAAGAAGCTTTAGCATATTTATTAAGCTATAGCAAAATATGACACAAATTGTTAAAAAACTGTATGTAAACATATTGTAACAATAAAATTTCGTGTTAATGTTTCCATACTAGTTGTAGTTTCTATATCTCTCTCCTTCTCTCTCTCTCCCTCTCTCCCTTTCCCTTTCTCTTTCCCTTTCTCTTTCTCTCTGTCTCTTTCTCTTTCATCTTCTCTTGTGTTGTTAGCGACACGTACCAATTTAAACATGTACAAACAATAAATGCGTATTGATGTATTCTTACAGAAGAGAAACAGAAATCCGTTGAGAAGAAGGACGGCGACGCTAGCCCAATGGAAGTAGAAGACAACTCAGAATTTGAAGAGCACTATGAGTAAGTTTTTAGGTTCTATTATAATGAGATGAAATGGTTTTGAAAATACGAATTTTAGTTTATGTTCTAATGTTCTTAGTCTTTAGGGTTAGCCTGATGCTCCGTACCAATCGCTTGATAGATCCTGAGAAATGATGAATCTTTCATGATCTAAAAATATTTATGTATATATTTAATATACGGAAGGGTTCGCTTGGTTGAACGCACTGATCTCAGATACTAATAGTGCGAACTGAGAAAATACGACATCACGACACCACATTATAACACACCTCATCACATCATAGCACATTACATCACACCTCACCAAATCATCATACACACCACAACACTCATTAAACAAATCACATCACATCAAAACACACCGCATCAGAACTCACCCAGATAACATTGTCGAATAATGTAACCGAACGAAGGAGACTAGATCTAACAACACAGGGAATCCTAGTGTGGGGCCTAAAATCATGTCTATTTTCTGTTTTTTTGTGAGACAATAAAAATATGATTATTATAAGTTGAACACTTGCCAGGTACGAGCTGATAGGTGTGACAGTCCACACGGGCACGGCTGACGGCGGCCACTACTACTCGTTCATCCGCGACCGCGAGCACGAGCACCACGACCGCTGGCTGCTGTTCAACGACGCCGAGGTCAAGCCCTTCGACCCCGCGCACATCGCCGCTGAGTGCTTCGGTGGCGAGATGACGGTCAGTGCTAACTACAATCATATGTTTTTTTATTATTGAATAGGGGGCAAACGAGCAGGTGTATCGCCTGATCATAAGCGATTACCGCCGCCCATAGACACCCACAATCCAGAGACGTCACAAGTGCGTTACCGGCCTTTTAAGTAGAAGTACGTTCGTTTCTTGAAGGTCTCAACGTCGTATTGGTCTGGGAATACTGCAGGCGACAGTTCATTCCACAGTTTTATAAAATGTAGTTTTATACTTCAAGAACTGGACCAAATTAAAATGGGACCACACGGGACGCACCAGCTTTCAAAAAAAAAGAATTACCCACTCGAAAGTTCTAAGAAAAAAAACAGTCGAATTGAGAACCTCCTCCTTTTTTGAAGTCGGTTAAAAACAAAAAAATACGCTTACAATAGTTGGTTCTAGACAAAAAACAAATATACAGGTAATGCTTATAAAAGCGTATATAAATCACCTTGTCAAATCGTTTACCTATATTTTGACGTGCTTGTTGGAGGTGTTTTGTGACCCTGACTGCGACCCCGGTCGTGGATTCTATTCCCACCCAGAACAAATATAGTGTTACGAATTTATCCATATTTAAAAAAATATATAAGTATGTTCATCAGCAATCTGGTTGCCATAGCGCAGCCACACTACATACACTGGTGTAGTACAAATGCATTTTTAATTAATGGATATATTAGACAGACAAAGAATAATTGCTCATCATACAATTATTTTTGTCCCGAGTTGGAATTGGCTACAGAACAACTACAACTGCAAAATTAAAAAACTACTAAATAAATACGACTATTTATTATTGCCCAGTCATCTAGTAGGAGTAACAACTTCACGTAGAAATTTGTGACATTTTTAATATCTAATATTTTATTTTCAGAGTAAGACCTATGACTCGGTAACAGACAAATTCATGGACTTTTCATTCGAGAAGACCAACAGCGCTTATATGTTGTTCTACGAGTGGAGTCCACCGCGCAGTCAGCGGGGCTCAGAGTGTGGACAGTTAGACGAGGCACAGGTATGTTACATTATTATTTCATCTCATTGAAAGCTAATTTTAACGAAGTGTTACCGTGGTGTTACTTTAAGAACATACTAGAAAATAATAACAATTAGATATCGCATCAATATCGCATCTCATTTCCATGATCGGTTCATGTGTCGAATAAAACACATAATCGGGATCAGACTATAATTATTTGTTTTGGGTTTTTTTTACCCGCAACATCAGAGGCGACACAAGTGCGTTGCCGGCCTATTTTTGGGGGATGGGCGGAGGGTTGCTTGGTGAAACACAGCGTAAGCGCTATTTCACACCGGTTTTCTGTGAGGCCGTGGTATCACTTCTGTCGAACCAGGCAGACAGATGAGTAGCCAGAATGACTAACAACTAGACTCTAATCTAAAAGTAGAAATGTATGGCATGCATGTTAATATATATTTTCTTCAAATATTTGTTTAAGGCCATACCTCCTGTTTTCCAGACAGGTTATTTCCAGCAGTGGAATATGGAAGGTTGATGATTATGATGGTTTGTATGATGCACAATTTCCTTTCAGTCTTCTACGGCCGAGGGAGCCAGCCCAAGCTCGTCAATAGAGAGGCGCAGCAGCGACACGATGTCATCGATAAAGCTGCCTGCAGACCTTCTCAAGTGGATTTGGGATGATAACATGCAGTTCTTGCACGACAAAAACATTTTCCAACACGCATATTTCACGTAAGTTTTAAGAATTACATTGTGGTCACAATTGGTTTTCAATATATGTGTCATTAAAATCATATTAAACGAGACAACTCAATAATTAGAAGTTAAATGTCCCGTTACGTTGTCAAAAACATTTTTTACAACTTGAATGAAATGATTTGTTATTTCAGAGAGGGGTAGTGTCGGGGATATAGCTCAGTGGTAGAGCATTCGACTGCAGATCGAGAGGTCCCCGGTTCAAACCCGGGTGTCCCCTGTTAGTTTATTTTTGTATTTTTATTTTCTTAATTAATTTTTGTGCTAATTTATTTCTAAATGCATCAATCACATTCATTTGTGTTTTAAATAGTTCCTAATTATGTCATTGATTTGTGTTATCTTCAAATCTTTAAATGTTTCTTGTTCTATTTCACTTATCTTAAAACATATAAATAAATGAAATATTCTTAATTTTTAGGGTTCCATCCCAATAAAAAAAACAGTTTAGTAAAACACACTTCGATGACGTGACAAATTGTCCACTTGGTGACTTACATTTGCAGTTGTATTGTATTAGAGAAAATGTTCTTATTAACATTAATCAATAAATCATTATTGATATAACATCAAAATAATAATAGTTATTAAAAATTAAACTTATTTTTTTATAACAGAATGGTAAATATGTACACATTTATCAAACACGGACCTGTACCTACACTCGAGTCCTTGCACTTAGGTCACAGCTGTCAGTTTAGCTATGTCGCAAACCTACTAAGTTCAGTGAGGTGACGAATCTTCCAATCTGATTGATTCGAGTGTATATCTGTTTTTAGACTTTCGCGACTTTCACATAAACCTAGTTTTTGTTATACAGCGCGACTTATTCGCGATAAAACAGGGAATATGCATAAAATTTTTAATTGTCTCAAATATTTTTTGATTCTTGATCTAGACTCTTTATTGTCTTTACAATATACTTAAAAGGTATTTTTTTATTTAGTGATTACTTAAACCCATAAAAATTTAATAAAAAGTGAATATTAGAACAACTGTCCTGGTTACCTATAAGACAGCGCCGCAGTTCGAGGGCTCTTACTTTGTTGTACTCCCTTCTCTACTCACCAAACTCACCTACCTACTTAAAATCCCAACTAGAATATATCTGCGCTAACCATAACAGAAATCTTCGCTCGTCTAACAATCTTCTTCTTCGTTGTCCTTCCCATACTTCCAGTATTGTCCATTCCTCCTTCCTAGTTCAAGCTGTCACTCTTTGGAACACACTCCCACTAGAAACCAGGATGTCCACTAGCCGATCCACTTTTAAGTTTAGAGTACGGAAGTTCTATAGAGACTTGTTGACGGAGTCATCAGAATAACATTTTCAAAGTGTCTTTTGGATGTGTGTATGCTCGTATATGTGTATGTGTGTGTATGTATGTATGTTAATATATCTATGTATAATGTATGTGTATGTAAATTTTATATGTGTAGGTATATATCTGTAGAATCGTTAGTTTTGTTATATATTTTAATTTAACCTATCGTAATACTTCTTTCTAAAATACGCCTGCCACACACAGTTTTGCAACACCCAAAGGTTTGACTGGAAGAAAATGCCTGTGGCATTAAGTCCGCCTTGTGCAATATGTTTGCAGGAAGTTTGTATAAATAAATAAAATAAATAAATATTAAGGAAGGGAAATTCAAACTTAAAATAGCGGCCAAGTGCGAGTCGGACTCGCCCATGAAGGGTTGCGAAGCAGCAAGTAACATAATATAAAAGTTCTTGCAGTTCGTTGTAACTTCGATTTGATGTTTTAATAACAGTGTACTTTTGCAGTTTAAGATTTATGACGTATAAAAAAAACTAGAATAGAATAGAATAGAAAACTCTTTATTTGCACACCATATTACAGAGTTAAATAAGTACATAATACATAATATGTCCGAAGTGTAGTGTACAAAGGGCGGCCTTATTGCCAAAAGCAATCTCTTCCAGGCAACCTTAGGATGGATCAAATGTTCCAGAGAGACAGTAGTAGTTGACGTACATTGAGTTTGAAGAAATTATTTACATCCATACACACATATATTTATAAATGTATATATATAAACATACACACATAGTTATAAAATACATACTTTTACATACTAATAGATAAACATACATACATACATATACTATAAGCATAACTATAATTTAAGAGAAAGAAAAGACTCAAATCATACCCTAACGCGTGACTGACTGAATTATGATGCGTAATATTCGTGAACCATCTTCTTGAATCCACTTATTGTTTGCGCTTGCCTAATGTTTATGGGCAACGCATTCCATAAGCGTACAGCTTGGACAGTGAAAGACTGATCATAAAACTTCGTGGAATGCTGAGGCATCTCCAGTACCAAATTTTCGGATGACCTTAGACATTTTACATGTGTGTCATTAAGGAACTTGAATCGTTCTTTGAGGTAAAAGGGAGCTCTAGGATTGAACAAGATGTTATATAGAAAAGTGAGAATATGAGTATTCCGGCGAGAGCGAATCGGAAGCCACTTGAGCAGTTGACGAAATTCGGAGACGTGATCATATTTTCGCAGGCCAAATACAAATCGTATACAGAGATTTTGTAGTCGCTCAAGTTTATCAAGTTGTGCTTCAGTGAGATCTAGATAGCTGACATCGGCATAGTCGAGAATTGGGAGGAGAAGTGCTTGTGCAAGTGCAGCCCTAGTTGCAGTCGGCAGAAAGTTACGCAGTCTTCGGAGAGATCCGGCAGAAGCAAATATCTTACGACTGACTTCTTGTATCTGTGGGCCCCAAGATAGAGTACTATCGATGTATGTACCTAAATTTTTGACACTAGTACTTATATCGAGGTTGGTGCCATCGAATTGTATTTGAGGTAGTTGTGTCCAGTTAATTCTTGAGACCATCCCAGGACTGCCAACAACACACACCTGGGTCTTTGCTGGATTAACCTTGAGGCCATAATTATGACTCCATTCTCCAATGCGGCGTAAGTCAGCATTAATTGTGTTGAAAGCTTCTGGTAACAAGTTAATCTTAGCTTGTGTATATATTTGTAGATCATCTGCATAAAGATGGTAGAAGGAACTTAATTGGTTAGAGATTGAGTTTATGAAAACAGCGAAGAGTAAAGGAGATAGCACGCCACCCTGTGGTACACCAGCAGATATACTGCACCAAGAGGACTTTGAGTCTTCAATGCAAATACGCTGCCGGCGACCAGACAGGTAACTATGAAACCAATCAATTGTCCTTGGAGATATGTTAAGAGACCGTAGTATACCGAGCAGAATGTGAAAATCAACAGTATTAAAAGCGTTGCTAAAATCGAGCAAAGTGAGTACTGTGATCATTCCACTATCCATGCCAAGTCTAATACTATCCGTGATGTGTACCAACGCAGACGTCGTGCTGTGACCAGAGCGAAAGCCGGATTGGAAGGGGTTCAGTAAGGAATTTTTGGAAAGGAAGTTATTCAGTTGAGAGTGGATGAGACGTTCGAGCACTTTGGATAGGAAAGGTAAAATGGATATGGGCCGGTAGTCAGAAAATGAAGAGGGTTTAGCTTTTTTAGGTAAAGGGATTAGTTGAGCATCTTTCCAAGCAGTTGGAAAAACACCACTTGACATGGAGTGGTTTAGGATATTGCATAGGATAGGTAGGATCTCGTCAAGGATGGGAAGAATCATGTTTCGACTGATACAATCACTTCCGACTGCATTGGATGAGATCGATAAAATGGTCATCCGAACATCACAAGCGAACAATTGATTAAAGACAAAAGGTGAATAGTTGGGTGTTGGGGTAGAAGAAATATTTCTTAGAGTATTAGCTTTAGTGTTGTCATTAATATCAGACGAGGAAGAGAAATGTTTATTGAGTAAATCAATGTTTAAATTATTAGGAATAGAATCATGGTGCGACTTCCCAACTCCCAATGTTCTTAGAAATTTCCAGACTCTTGCTGGATCTCCGTTTTCTACGGAAGAGTGGATATGTTGGCGTTGTGCATTTCTACACATCTTGTTGCAGAGATTTCTCATATATACATATTTTTCAAGGTTAGCATCCGTTGGTCGACGCTTATATTTGCTTCTCGCCAAACATTTTTTGGACATAGTCTGTTTTATCTCCTCAGTAAGCCATGGAGCCGGTAAATGTTTAATTTTTATCGAGCGCAGGGGAGCGTGAACGTTGTATAGTTGTATCATATTGTTGGTGAGCATTTCGACTTTTTCATTGACACATTGCGAATTTAATAAAGCAGACCAGTTGATGTTACGCGCATCTTCTTTAAGTTTAGCGAGATTCATTCCGCTAAAATTGCGTTGCACAAGAATTCTCGGCTTTGCCTTGGGGGGACGGATAGCATAAGAGAGAAATATCAAGTCATGATAAGAAAATGCATCAGCTGAGTACTGACCATGGCTAATAACATGACTGGAAGAAGAGACTAGAATAAGGTCAAGAAGAGAGGGAGTGCAGTTAGGAAAGTGATGTGTAGCATTAAGATGAGAACTACTTACTAGATCTCGTTCAAACCAATTTTCAAGTTTGCATGATAATGGACATTATATATATTTTTTGGTTTTATCATTCTCTTATTTTAGAAGTTACAGGGGGGGGGGGGACATTTTACCACTTTGGAAGTGTCACTCGCGCAAACTATTCAGTTTAGAAAAAAATGATATTAGAAACCTCAATATCATTTTCGAAGACCTATCCATATATATCCAAGTATGGGTTTGATGAAACATTTTTTTTTAGTTTCAGTTCTAAGTATGGGGACCCCCAGATTTATTGTTTTTTTTTATTTTTGTTTGATAATCTTAATGCGGTTCATAGAATACATCTACTTACCAAGTTTCAATAGTATAGTTCTTATAGTTTCGGAAAAAAAAAAGGCTGTGACATACGGACGGACAGACAGACAGACGGACGGACGGACAGACAGACAGACAGACAGACAGACAGACGTGACGAATCTATAAGGGTTCCGTTTTTTGCCTTTGGCACGGAACCCTAAAAACGCGTCATTATTGGTCGAAACGAAATGTGACGTCGATGGTCACTTCATCTAAATGATCGGCGTCGAAATTCCTACTGTGTTAGTAGTGTATGTGAGAAAAAATAACTTCTTCTATGATTTTATAGTAATTATAACTGTAAATAAGTATAAAGTTACTGAAACACTGAATAGTAAACAAACACGAAATGACAATGACGTCATTGGTCAAGTCAATAGCCCGCGCAAAATGGCGGCGTTTGAATAGCTCAAAGTTAGTCAGTGTTTTAAATTTCACTTTGAAAATTAGTTTGACTATTTCAAAGCCTATTTATATTTTTTATATGTTATAGAGACGTAAATGATTAGATTAAGAAATAAAAAAAAACATGCATATTCCTTACCGTTACGATTTACGTTTTCGATGATTGCAACTATATGTGTGTAAAATTGGCAATATGTTGTCTATTGGCCGTTCTTTACCAAGATAATTCTCCATGACAGGTTTATGGGTCAGATGTGCAGTTCAGTGCCACAATCACTGTTAACGCTGCGGCCTGAGGTCACAGAAGTAGCTGCGCAGCTATCTACTTCCTTCTTCATTGAGACGTTTATACACGCTAAGGAAAAGGTATGTATAATCATTAAAATGTCAAAGGGTAATAATTTTAGTTGTATTAGTAAATTTTTCCCCCGACTGTTAATTTTTCAATGAGTAAACGATTTAAAGGTATTTTTCTTACGTTTGAGAAAAGTACTTTTATTTTTCCTTTACTCCCGACAAAGCAAAGGACGCGCTTCCATCAACACATAACAAAGGAATAAATTTACTGTTTTGTATTAACTTTCATAAAGCAATATTGCTTTTTAATTCAAAGATTTCACGTAATTTCTTTTCAATTTCACTTTCATCTAATTGTATTTATGAACAGTATAATGTTTTCGCAGCCTACTATGGTATCCTGGGTAGAATTGGTAACGAAGCAGTTCAACGCTTCGGCGGCCGCCTCCGAGTGGTTCTTAGGTCACATGGCCGATAATACTTGGTGGCCCATGCAAGTATGTATATTATATTGTTTCTTTTGCACTTGATATGTATTCTTACAGATTGATATTCTTGGTGGGTGATTCGGATTTAAGAGCTCTAATTTGACAAGAAGCTACAGTATTCCTGTTAATAACTATCCTAAACGGGAAAGGCAAACATCACTATAATTAAAAAAACTTTTATTTTTTTTATTTGAGGTTTTTTTGTGAAAACCATTCTTAGCGGTATTCCAGGTATAACAACGTGTTTGATTTTTTTATGACGAGCAGTAAAATAAAAATGCATTAATAAACAACGTTCTTTATTGTATTTTGTATATAAAGTTTATTATTTATCCGCTCTATTTTGCAGGTATTAATAAAATGTCCAAACCAAATGGTCAGGCAGATGTTTCAACGACTTTGTATGCATGTCATACAACGACTCAGGTAAATATATAAAAAAAAAAAATACTTAAATTAGTATATTGTATTGTGGCACAGAATAATTAATAGTACTGTCGTACAGAAGTGTCACTCTCGAACAAAAGTCAAGTTTAGGCATAAAAAGTTTTCAACTTTGTCACCTTGCACGCGAATTTGAATCTTGTCGTGTGACTCGAGCGTTCATATTCCGTTAGACACCGCTCGATTGACTACAAGAGCACGGGGCTGCCGCTTGCTGTACATTTAGGAAAATATTAAAATTAATTATAAAAATATAACAACTTTAGTAATGAAGAAGAAACATTTTAACAAACAATAAACATGTCTACGTAACATTTACAGATTTTTGTATTGACAAAATATGTATATCCTAACATAGTTTCCAAACAACTATAATAATTAAATAATTTTAGCGAAATACACCTAAGCTGAGAAGTGAAACCCCCCTGATTGTGGTATTGAATGTGCTACTCATTTGCTTCAGATCTAGTCATTGCGCCTTATATCTGCAAGGCGCGGAGGAGAACCACGATAGCAACAAGTTGGGTGAAGCGAGTTGTGTTACTAGGTTTATAAGAATGCTGTTATCATTGGTAAGTGTTGGTATACCATTGCTGTTATGGTTAATTTTTGTTTTCTTTTTCTCAGCTGCATTAATATTTTCTAGAAAAAGTTTGCAGATGTATATTAAAAGCCTATCTTTAGGTAACTAAAATTTGATCCCATTGTATAATGAGCCAAATCCTCCTTCCGATGGAATGGCTTATGGCCAGCAGTCGAAGAAAACTGTTGATGTGCTGAGATAGGGAGCAAATTGCTTCGCCATTTTGGACATTAAAAGATGGGATGGAAAATGTGTGAAAGATGTAGTATCGCACTTTTTCACTTACGTAACGCACTTTTTCACTTACGTAACGCACTTTTTATTTATAGTAACTATCTATAGAGTTTTTATTAAGTCTTTGCTGTTATTTTTTCAATAAACTTATTCATTTCTTTTCATATTTGTAAATCTCACTATTTCAGATGGAAAATGGAGCTCGGTCACATTTACGTCATCTCACTGAATATTTTAGTTTACTGTACGAGTTTAGTAAGATGGGTGAAGAAGAGGGAAGATTTCTATTGCGTATCAACGCCATATCAAGCATGGTTACCTTTTATCTTGGTCAGAATTCAAATTCGGTAAGTATTTTTACTTGTTCTTCTCAGAAACTGATTATCCGGGCATGCATGACCAGCGGTTCCTGAGATTAGCGCGTTCAAACAAACAAACTCTTCAGCTTTATAATATTATATTTTTTATTAGCTGACCCGGCAAAATAAATATTGGGGTATAAAAATAGATGTTGCTCGATTCTCAGACCTACTCGATATGCACACCAAATTTCATAAAAATCGGTCCAGCCGTTTCAGAGGAGTATGGTAACTAACATTGTGACACGAGAATTTTATATATAAGATAGATTATAGTAACATGGGGATATGGTATGTGTCAGATGGAGTCCCCGACAGAGGAGGCAGGCGGCAGCGCTCCGGCGGAGAGCGGGGGCGACAAGCTGCGGCCCGGCGCGCTGGACAAGATGGTGGCGCTGGTGGGCGGGCTCGTGGAGCGCTCCCGGGACGCCGCCGGGCACCTCGCGCTCATGGAGCCCGACGCGCGCGTTCTGCTGCATACCAAGGTACCGATTATGTCATCAAATACAAAGCTTGATTATTAACAGTGTGACTAAGCATAATATATTCACGTAACATATATTAAGATATTTATTTTAAAATTTTACCACTACAATATTTAAAAACAAACATGTTCTCCAAGCCGAAGCCATATCAACCAATCTCAACGAAGACCAGCCAACTACGCAAGAGATATTATATCAAGTGTGTGCGCAAAGACGCACTCACTGTTCCCTCACTCTCATAATCCGATGAGACGGTTATCAGACACGACCGGGGAGAGATCAGGCGCAGGACCGACGGCTTTTACGTACTCTCCAAGACACGGGGGGCTAATAACCCCAACTTCGAAACTCCGAGCTGTTACTAAACATTTCTATAGTCAGAAAAACTCAATAACACTTTTTGGCCCGGACCCGGGGATTCGAACCCGAGACCTCACGATCAGCAGTCGCATACGCCAACCGCTAGACCAATGAGACAGTACTGTAAGCCTTAAAATATACTACTATATACTTAAAATACAGCTCGATGTCTGTGACAGATGACTACACAACGGACGAAGTAACTTTAAACTAGCGATTTTATATTATACTAGTTGTTGCCCGCGGCTCCGCCCGCGTTTATGTCAATTATCGTGGCAAATAGTAGCATATGTGTTATTCTGATGTATAAGCTATATTACTGTAAAGTATGCTGTACTGTACTGTGTACTGTAAAGTAATATAGCTTATACATCAGTAGTAAGTAAAAAACATACACACAAACTTTCGCCTTTATATATTAGTGTGATTAGTGTTATTATATCACTTAAATGTTTATTCTTTACGTGCAAGTTTTATCACAAATGAAATGTAATTACATAATAAATATAAAAAATCACACCCAAAATGTACCTCGTAAGTTCTTTTTTTTTGACACTAGTGACAACTATCACAGAGATCAAGCTATATTTTAAGGACTCTAGTAGTTTGTTGATGCCTCATATAAAGAAAAAAAATATTAAAAGAAATAATCATATGTTGTTTTTCGCCTTTGTGTCATAATACTGTTTAAATATATGCATGTGATAAGAACTTAACATTATGTTAAAAATAATGAAAAATGGAATATAAAAAATGTGATTTGTTCTCAGGGATTCCCGTTTTTATATCAGCAGACTCGAGACTGCTTGAATTTACAACAAACACGTTCCCTCATTTTTGCGTTATGTCGGTGGAACGAGGCTCTTGCACAAAAGATTGTCAACACCATATTCCAAGCCATCGCTAAGCATTCCGAGGTAACTAAACTGAATCTATTAAGTTGTAAAATGTAGGTTAAACAAATAAGAGGAAAAAAAATAAGATTTTGATGAAATGAGTAAATACTACTCTTTGTTTTTGTTAAATATTCTCATTATAGTAAATTGTAATCATTGGTCGTTATATAAGATAATAAATATACTGACGAGATTTAATGTGAATACGTAATAAGTACGTATACGTATAACGTAATTACCTGACAGTTCTTATATTGGGGCAATTTTAATAGTGCATAATAATAACATGTACTTTTAACTCCCATACTCATGCAACGTATGTTATATTAAGGTACCTCTTCACAGAACAAAAGTTGACAACTTTTGTGTTGTCAACAAATGTTGAGAACAGTGTTTCCGTTTTTGGCGGTAAACGTCAAAAAAAATATTTATTGGCTCTGTGGTGACGCTTAGTTCGAATGTTTTTCAAATTGTTGGCGACTCGGTGTAGACACAATGGAAACAAAAGTTGGCGATTTTTTGAAGTGTTGCAAACAGTTGGAAACACCGAAATTGCCAATAATTTTGGTGGAGACTTTGCCTTTAAGTAATACTTACAAATAGTATGTTGTGTGTGTTTAGAACAGCAACCCGTTTTTTAAACTACTGACGCTGCTGGTGGAGGGTAGCGGCGGAGGGGCGGGCGCGTCGGGCGGGCTGCCCTGCTTCACGCAGCTCGTGCTGGCGCGCCTCTGGGACGTGGCCGACGTGTGTCCGCACGCCGCGCTCGAGTGGCTGGCCCTGCAGGTGCGCTACACTCTATACACCTCGCATTATTATAGACACAGTTTATACACACACATATGGCTTGCTGACCGCGTTCAGCGCTACGATCGGTGAACACCATTTGCAACAGCGAACGCAATCACGTCGGTGTGAAATGAACTCACACTAGGCCCTTAGCTAAGTAAATTACGCTACAAAACAGAATACAAACTCCTTTCTGAATTATTGGTAGAATTATAATACGTGATATAAAAATGTATTACGAATTAAGAATACGGAGTGTCACCGCTCTTATTCTTCCCGTGGGTGTCGTAAGAGGCGATTAAGAGTAGATAACCATCACTTCAAAGAAAAAGAAAACTTGAAACAAACTATATACCTATCAATCCCTCTGGTCAGCGTGGTAGGCTAATTCCTCCGTACTAAAGAGAGGCCCATACAAGCAATGGACTATTAAAAATGTGATAAAATAAGTTTTCGTCACATAAATAAACATACTACACCACCTACATAAATAAGTGATGTAATAACAAACTCTTACGACGTGTGCAGGTACCGCGCAACAAAGCGGCTCACGCGTGGGCGCTTCGTACGGCGGACCGCTGGGTGGAAGCGCAGCTCTTGGGTGCGGGTGCTGCTCGGGTCCGGGCTGCAGCAGCGCTGTTGCTCGTAGCTCTCGTACCGTCGCAGCACTTCCGCGCGGGCTACGCTCGGGCGCGCCCCCCGCCCGCCCCGCACGCCCCCCACCCGCCGCACCCCACGCACCCCGCCAACCAGGCGCCGAGCGCTAAACTGCCCGACACCGCGCACCATACTCTACACCAAGTAAGACATACTTACAAAATATAATTTTTGGTAGCAGTCCATTGGAGACGACGAGAGGCCGTAAGTGTCCACAACCGAACACTATTCTTGTAAACGTACAACAATCACTAATGACTGCACGTTTGGCCTAGTGGTTTAACGGTCACCACGCCGTTTCCTACTTCGCCAAGTGTCGTGGGTTCAAATCCCACGTAGGACAACACTTTGTGTGATCCACAATTTGTTGTTCTGAGTCTGGATGTTCTTTGTGTCCGTTTCATGTATGTTTGTAAAGTCCCCCGCGACACAGGATTTATTTCTAGTGCGGTAGTTGTCTTCCAAAAAAAAAAAAAACTTTTCGGGTAGCGATGAAGTACGTTGTTACAGCCTTGAAACAATGCTCGTCTACCTACTATTATAAACTAAATACGAATTTGTACTACAAAATTAATAATTTATTGATTTGAGTTTACAAATGAACAATCCATCTTCCAGAGCGCATTTATTACAATACCATATGACCTGGTGAACTTCGTATCTGTTGCATCTATTTATATGTATGGGATAGTTTCTATTTTTTACTAAAAAAATTAAAGGAGTTAATTATAAAAAAGGCAAGCTTTGATTATTTATATGTCTAGATAGAGCATCGCGATACAAAAGAACAAAATTAAATGACACAACTTTTCGATATTTGTGTGCGTGAAAGGTACATCTTACACTCGCCTCATGTCATTCTAAATTTCCTAGTGTGAGTGCGTAAATGATACCAGTTGTTGAGTATTTTTTGTGAAAATGGGGAAACAATTATAATAGTGTTGAATAACTTTTCTATCTAGAAAAATATGCTAGGAAAACAAAATGTGATACAACCTAATAATATGTCTCGTGTTTTTTTAATTATTTATTATCATTAGCAGTGGACTGTTAAAGGCTGTTGGTGATGATTAAAAATATGTCGTACTAGATATTAATTTTGTCTGGTATTGTAAAAGCAGCACTTAACGATTTTTTTACCTTTTAAAATATGAAAGATATATGATTAGCCCATCTAATTGTCTTTTTGACCAACATTAAAAAAGAAGAAAGGTAAGAAAAAAAATTGTTTACATTACTTTTTAGTGGACCGGTTTAATTATTTTTTAACCGACTTCAAAAAAAGGAGGAGGTTCTCAATTCGACAGTATTTTTTATTTTTTTTATGTTTGTTACCTCATAACTTTCGACTGGGTGAACTGATTTTGATGATTCTTTTTTTATTTGAAAGCTGGTGCTTCCCATGTGGTCCCATTTCAATTTGGTCCTGTTCTGACATGTCATCGATGAGAAAACCATATAAGTCTTCAATTTGCATTAAGTATGTGCGCGACAAATTAACGAATAACTCAATATTCCCGTTTGGTCCCATTTAAATTTGGTCCCGATTGAAGTCGGTTTTTTTTTGTTAAAATTTGTGATTATTTTGTGTTACATTTAGGACACCTTCAAGATAGCTCAGTATTAATATTATGGGGATTAGACCTTGGGCTTTCAATTAGTTTTATTAGATTTACAATTAGCTATTTTTTTTTATCTGAATGAGATCTGACAAGTAGTTTTTAAGTTAAATTTTCTCAATTCTTATCTGTTGATAAGAACATTCGAAGATATACTTGTTTTGAAATAATAAAAACTGGACTTGAAAATGCATGACTGCACGGTTGGTCTAGTGGTTTAAGTTGTCGCCACGCCGCTTTCTATTGCGCCAGGTGCTGTGGGTTCAAATCCTAAATAGGACAACACTTTGTGTGATCCACAAATTGTAGTTCTGAGTCTGGGTGTTTTTTGTGATGTATATTTGTAATGTGGGAGTTGTTTTTTTTAAAACAAAGAGGAGCTCATATCTAGTAAGTATACCTAAAAACCCTTAAACGATGCCCATAGTGACATTTTACAAAAACGGTGCGGCGGCCATATTTGATTCAAAAAATTACATCAAATTAATACTCAGCATACCTAAAAACACCTTACACGATACCCATAGTGTCATTTTACAAAAATGATGCGGCGGCCATATTGAATTACAAAAATGAATTGAAATTCTTAGCGTATCTATAGCGTATATACATGAAGTATTTTATACAACACAACTCCACCTGCCACATTTTATCAGGGAGTTTTGACTACATAAACTAGCAACACCCAAAATGGCCACTACAATAATTATTTATTTTAGAAATTATTTAATAGCTTTGTTTGCTGTAATAGATACATATCAATGGTACTTAACGATAATAGGTAACTTACTTTGTTAATTTAGATCGTACTCTGTAATTTCTACACACTTATATCGCACAATTCGCCATTTTTATCAACACAAAAATGACAGCAACATGTGTGTATCCACTGACAGTGCATTTGGTACTAAACGCGGAAAAACATTTAGGCGTTAGTGTTAGAGCCTATTTTTTCGTGTGTTTTTACAGCTTTGACAGTCCATCTAGACATATTAATAATCTAAGAAGGCAAGTTAGGCACAAAATACTTTTCGTACAGAAATTCGTCATAAAAAGCTCAAAATACAAAATGAAAGATCACGTCACGCACAAAATAAGATAGTGGAATTAATAACCTTCATGATTGACCATTGGCCAATAGAAAAGTTGTATTGAAGTGTCAATACAACTTTTCTACTAGTACTAAAATACTTTTTGGCTAATTAATAAATTTTGTGTATGTATAAAAACAGGTTTACACAATGCTGCTGGGAAAACTGAAAGCAGCTCGCAAATACACAGACATAGCGGTACACGGGACTATGAAGCTCACAGCTTACTTCGGAGTGATGTCGTACTGCGTCGTTAGCAGGGTTGAGAGGCTTATGGTAAGTGTGTATACCATAGAGATGCTTTTAGTTCTAAAACGTAAATATGTATTAACAAATCGTTTACGTTGTAAGAAATAATTCAATAGGTTTTCCACTTTTGTAAAACATGTTATTTTAAGTAGCAAAAAGAAGCCAATTTTTATTAGTATTGTCAATGAAATAAAAAAAAAAACAAAATTAAACTCTATTTAATTAGTTTTTTATCAATTTTTAACGCCATGAATTAGTACTAATGTAGTGGTGTAAACTGATAGGAGTCAATGTTAACTGATCGCATTTGTTTACACAGCCAATTGACGTCATAATTAAATAATATAATATACTCTGCGTCAAGCGTTTTGTTTACTTTCAAAAAGTAAAATTATTATGCATTTTTACAGCACACTTTTAATATAGTGTACTTATGTATACCTCCTACAGCACCTAATATGCAATCTAATGAAGACACTTAAAAATGGGTTCAAGTGCCCTATTGTTTTACTTTTTTTTTTTTTTTTACAGTTTGGCCCATACTTCAATGATCTGTGGGATCTGTACCACCCGGCGATATCGGAGCCGTCAGTAGCGGTACATCCCAATAAACAAGCGCTACTCACATTCTGGCACGCCGTCACCCTCGATTGTACAGAAAACATCCAGCTCGCCATTGCTAACCAGCGCCTCACCAAACATATCGCCTTCAATTATATACTGTGAGTAAACAAAGTATTTGTTTCTTTTTTGTAAGTAGGTGTAGACGATTTTACAATTTTCAGAAACTATTATAGACCGGTTACACAAAAAGGTTCAGAAACAGCATTTCAAACTAGGCTAAAGTTACAGACTTTTTAGGATACAGCGTCCCATCGCCGTTTTATAGTTCTACTGTTAGTCACATTGTCTATAAGTAATTTGAGCGTTTTTTAGTTAAGAGGTTTTATCAGTAAAAAATTTAAAACCAAGCTTTAATTGGAATACCCTGGCTCCATCATCAGATCCTGGATAATATGAAAACGTAAAGTACTCGTCGAGACGAATCAAACGAGTCGGAACTCGATGGTTTTGCTACGTTTCTTTACAGAGTTCCTATGGCCACCTTCCAGCTATAGCATTAGATCCGCTCCGTGTCATTATAATATTGTATGTTATGTTATGTATAATATAATATGTCACGCTGTATACATATGCTTGCAAAATTTCAGCAAAATCGGTTGAAGATATCTGCTTCAAAATTGAGTTGCAAGATTCCACCCGAACATACAAGCATACATACATACATTGCAAGTTAATAAAAAGCTTGTAAAATAAAAGCAGAAGAAATAATCTCTGCATCTCAGAAATTGTGATTGCGTTCTTGACTTAGTCAGTTGTTATAAAGGAGTATTACTTCGATCTTAATGAAGTGGTTCGACTCGAGTGATAATCCTCACATAAAACCAGTTTGAAGCAATTCTTTCGTTGCTTTTTACAAAGTCAATGTAGACCCTATCTTGAGAGAGTATAGGTCGGAGGTCATTCAAAAGCCGACAACGAACTTGTGCCTCTTGAATAAAAGTGTCGATGAATGGCGATAGTCACCATCCACACCAACCTAAGTGATCATTAACCCACTATACACTCGAAATAAAAAATAATGATGTCCAATGTGTAAAGTCCAAATCTATCTAACATAGAACATAGTCCTTTTTTGAAGTCGGTTAAAAATGAAAATGAATAGCCAAAAAAATCGTTTTTTTTTAAATACTTTGGCTAATGCATATATTCGTTCTTATGGAAAGAAAAAACATAAAAATTGGGAGGAAAATAGTAAAAACAAGAGCCGTGGGGGAAGCTAGTTATAAATATAAAACGGACAGACGTGAGAAGTTTTAATTGATAAGTTAACATCTTATTTTGTTGCATTGATACTGATATCACTGTTCATGATATTGAACCAACACATTCGTTATTTGAGGAATCTAGACATCGGGGATATAGCTCAGTGGTAGAGCATTCGACTGCAGATCGAGAGGTCCCCGGTTCAAACCCGGGTGTCCCCTAGTGCTCTTTTTGTCTTTTGAAATTTTATATTCTTTTATATTACAATAATTTTAACATAATTCTTAGGTAGTAGTAATCACATGAATTTAGAGATGTTAAATATTTTTTTATACGAAGTCCTAATTAAGAATTCCTAAATATTTGAAGAATAAAATGATAATAACTTCTTCGTATTGACATATAAAGTAAAAGTATTATAGATAAAATTAAACTAAAATTATAAATTATAATATATTCAAAAATTGCCAATATAATTAATGCATCAATAAAGCTTGCTATAACTGAACAACATTCTAAAACCTGTTAATGTGGCAAACCTTGAGGAGGACAAAACATCTCTTCTAACGAAATGCCTATGTCCAGCTGTGGACTATTAAAGGCTGGTAATGATGATGTCCTGCAGTGGACGTCTTACGATGATGATGAACATTTAACAAAGTATTACCATATTTTCTTCGGTTTTCTTATTATTTGATCTTACCGCTTAACAGCTGTAAGAACTACCAGTACGTTTCCGAATTGTATTGTGTCTGACGTTCCATCTACTTATGGGACAGCTACAGATAGATTTGCATTCAAGATCTCACCAGTTTCACCATGTCTTCATGGTCCTGAAATACATTAAACGCCTTTATAAGATATATTTAATGATAGGAATAAAATTTTGCTCTTAACATTATGGTACATTTTTTTAGAAGACATTTCCCGCATTATGAATATACATCCTGTGTCGCGGGGGACTTTAAACATACATGAAACGGACACAAAGAACACCCAGACTCGGAAGAACAATTTGTGCATCATACAAAGTGAGGTCCCATGTGGGATTTGAACCCACAACTCTTGGCGCAGTAGAAAGCGGTGTAGCAACCGCATAAACCACTAGGCCAAACGTGCAGTCAAGTAGATAAGTCCTAACATTAGACATATCTACTGTGTTTAATAAAGATTATTCTATTCTTGTTCAACTCTATTTCTATCTTACTGTAATTTTTCAAACACGTCATGCCAACTGAACTGAATTAATTAAATTAATTGCACCTTTATTTAGCAATACCTATTTTGATCAGACATGCTAACGAAATTCTATTGTCGGACTTAATTTGTCTGGATTTTTCATTAACAAGTTATATTTTTTTCTGTACTGTAACATATATATGTATGCAGAGCGGATCACGAGGACGGCGAAGTAGTGGCGTATAACCGCGCCATGTTGCCTCCGTACTACGCGTTGCTTCGTATGTTCTGCCGGCGTTCGACTGCGTTTGCACGCACCCTTGCCCAGCACCAGAACATACACTGGGCCTTCAGGAACATTGCACCTCATGCGCATCTCTATCCAGGGGCTGCTGATGAGCTGCTCAGGTCAGTGGCAAAACTTTCTTTGGTATGGTATATACTCCCTCGGTGGCGCAGTGGTAGCGTATGCGACTGCTGTGCTTGAGGTCTCGGTTTCGATTCCCTTGTCGGATCAAATATTTACAATCTACAAATATTTGTTCCGGAGTTTGTTTGTTTTCTATGTATTTACAAACAAAAAGTATATGTATTTATATCAGTTGTCTAGTACCCATAACACAAGCTCTGCTTAGCTTGGGACTAGATAGCGTTGTGTGTTATATAATATCCGAAATATTTATTTATTATTTATACATTAAATCCAAAAATACGTTAGTATCTAGATAATAATGAAATTGCCGTTTTGTATGCAATAAGTGAAAGTACTTATTTTTTTTTATTTCTGTTATTCGAAGTAATCACGCATGCAATCGACGCATCTTTGCCAACGCATTGGCAGTTTATTGATGCCCTTCTTGTAAAAATCAGCTGGACGGGAGGCAACAAACTCTTCATTTTGTACTGCCTCTCGGGAATTGAATTTTTTACCCACTAAAAAGTTGTCTAAATTTTGGAAAAAGTAATAGTCGGTAGGTGCAAGGTCTGGTGAGTATGGCGGATGAGGGAGAGCTTCCATCGCCAGCTCCTGCAGCTTGGAGACTGTCTGTTGCGCAGTATGGGGTCGCGCGTTGTCGTGAAGGAGCAGTGGGGACGACCGATTGACCAAAGCTGGTTGCAGATGTACAAGCTTCTCCATCATTCTCTCCAGTTCTTCACAGTACACATCTGCATTAATGCTCACGCCGTTTTGTAAAAAGCTGTGGTGAATCACACCCGCACTAGACCACCAAACAGTGACCATCACCTTTTTAGGGGTCATTTTTAGTTTAGGGCATTGCTTTGGTGCTGAACCAGGGTCTAACCAATTTGCTGAGCGCTTTCGATTGTCGAACAGAATCCATTTTTCGTCGCACGTAACAATTCGTTTCAAAATTCCTTCATTTCTTTGCCTGTTGAGCAGCGCAAGGCAGGTCTCGACGCGTACGTTGCGCTGGCGATCGTTAAGGTCGTGGGGCACCCATCTACCATGCTTTTTTACCTTGCCAATTTGTCGCAAATGGATGAATATTGTTTTGATGCTTACATTAAAAGCTGCTGCTAGCTCAGCTGTAGATTGAGTTTCGTCAGCTTCCACAATCGCCTTTAATTCATTATTGTTAACCAAAGTCTCCGGACGACCACGAGCTTCATTTTTCAAGTCAAAATTTCCAGAACGGAACCGGGAAAACCAATAACGGGTTATGCGTTCGTTTGTACAGTTCTCTCCGTAAATGTTTTTGATGTTACGTTCCGTTTGTGTCGCGTTGGTGCCACGACGGAACTCATATTCCATAATTACACGAATTTTTAAAGTCTCCATTATGACGAAAAATGTTCAAATGTAATGAAAATACAACGCTAATCAAAAAACAAAAGACTGAGTTTGTAAATAGAATGTCATGGTTTTAAAACAAAATTAATCTGAATTTAGAATACAGAGCCATTACAAACTTTTTTTTATTTGAAATGACCAGTACTAAAGAACGGCAATTTCATAGGTAAAGACCTAATATTAATATCGAACTTAGATTAGATAGCTTTTTGAACTGAGGTTAAAAATAAAACTTTACTTTGACCGTTCTTTTTGTCCTTTGTTAGTAGTTCTATTAAGTGATACCTTGAAATATCTTGTTCTTTGGTGGTTGTAATTGTTTTTTTTTTAATATTCTTACATTTACACCTAAGAACTAATTTATGTAAATTTGATCTTAAATTTGTTGTAAATAAAACCTTTTATATCTTCAAACTCAGAAATAAGAGGCTATTTTTAATTGGTTTCATAAACCGATTAAAAATTGCTTTAGATGTTCTTAGCTGTTTTACAAGATAATTGAATAAGTTTTAAATTTTAATCAGAAAAAAATAAATATTATGTTAATATTATGTTATGTTTCTGAGGATTATTGAATCTTTTGGAGAACCTTGGGGGAGACCGACATATGTCAAGCAGTGGACGTGTTTTGACTGAGATGATGATGATGTTTATTTTATTTAATAATATATTTAGGTTGGCCCGGATTCTGGCGGCCAGCGGCAACAACGGCGGCTACAACGGCGACAGCAACGGTGAAAACGGTGACAACAACGGCAGTACCAGTAGCGGCAACGGCAGTGGCAACGGCTGCGGTAACATCTGCAGTAACGGCAACGGTAACGGCGCTAGTAGCGGTGGTGACAGCGCTGAAGCGAATGAAGCCGCTGCCTTCCGCAGGAGCACACTCTCCGCTTATTTACAAGGTTAACAGTCTTTTGTATACGTAAATATGTATTCATCACCGTATTCTCACTTTTTTTTATGGAATAGGCGGGCAAACGAGCATACGTATCGCCTGATGGTAAGCGATTACCGCCGCCTATGGACACCTGCAACACCAGAGGCCTCACAAGTGCGTTGCCGGCCTTTGCATGGGGGAGATAGAGGAAGGCGTTGGGGTATGGGCCTCCGGTATCCTCACTCTCTCGGTGAAACACAGCGCAAGCACTATTTCACACCGGTTTTGACAAGGCCGTGGTATCACTCCGGTCGAGCCGGCTCATTCATGCCGAACCGTGGCTCTCCCACTTTGACAAATAACACTATTAACTCTTAGAGCATATAATATATGGAGGGAGCGCTGAACGAGCGGAAAGCGTGATCGGAGTAGAGACGGAGACCGAGTCTAGGCAGAGTCTATATCTCTCACACAGTCTCCGTGATTGGTTGGTGCATTCCGCATGCGCTGAGTAAAATGATGGGGTTATCTTGGGGGAGCTTGCGTGAGAGAGAGACTCTGGCTAGACTCGGGCTAGACTCGGTCTCTCTCTCTACTCCGATTACGCTTTTCCTCGTTCAGCGCTTTCTCCATATATTGTATGCTCTAAGTATATATATTTTTTATTTTTTTATGTTTGGCCCGCCAAAATGACTCTACTCTGCCTGATGGAAAGCAAAAGCAGAATCCAAGAGTGGTGGTCACCATACTCACTGCGAATGCAGACAATGCAGTATGGAGACCCACACTATGGCGGCCTAGTGATGCTGCTGCATCTTTTAGTCTAGTCAACAAGTATGGTACTTGTTGACTAGACTAATTGGGCCTAATTGGGTATTAACTTTATTGTGGCACTGTTACAGAATTAAATGTTTAACTTTATGTGCGAAATACTTGATTGTAGGTCTAAACGGTAGAACGTGCTGGACGACGTTAATATCGGCTTTCTGCACGCTGGTGGAGAACGAGGACGACAGACTGTTCGTTGTGTACAACGGCGGGCTACAGATGACGTTCGAAGTAAGTCTCACCTTAATTATTTTCCACGTATTACAACAAATTTCATTTTTAATAATGAATACTAAGAAATAATATGTTTTTACCTTACAGTAATAAGTAATAAAATGTTTTACTTTATTTATTTACTTATAAACATTACTGTATATTTTGAAAATCTATTTTTGAACATAAATTAACTTACCTCCTGATCTGATTAACAATAACAAATTCGTTCACTAGAAATAAAAAGAGAAGATATATATTAATTCCTATTTACATTTTTATCTATTTTTTTTCATTTTTTATAACTGTTATTTCTTTGAAATTGTGGTCAATTTACCATCATTTGTAGACTCGCCAATGTTGTTTATACAATGACATACAAATTATAACGATGTGTCCGACAGGCCTTACACAGCCTGCACGCGGTGTACATCGAGAGCGCCGGCAGCAGCGGCAACGGCGGCGGGGCCAACAGCGCGTCGGTGCGCGCCGAGCTGACGACGGCGCTGCGCTGGGCGCGCGCGCTGTGTCGCACGCTGCGCACGCGCCGCGACGCCAAGGAGGCCCGCGCGCTGCTGCTGGCCTGCAAGGACTGGCCCGAGTGCGCCCGGCGCCTGCTCACCATGCTCAACTTGCAGCACCGACACACGCACCTCAGGGACGCGGCGCTCGGTCAGTTCACTACTTTCATTCGTAAAGGCGTGTCACCACCATAATTGTTGGCAATTTCAGTGTTTCCAACTGTTTGCAACTCTTCAGAAAATTAACAACTTTTGTGACCCTGCTTAACATATTAGGTACTCATGGTCTCACTTCAATCATTTATTTTTTTGACATAAGATGTTCTTTTATTTGTAAAGTATGTTGACGTTAAATGTACTAAATAATTTTGGTTAGATCTGCGTTCGTAAAAACTCACAAAAATTTGGGGAATGAATCATAGCGACAACTGTAAATATCGCCCATTTTTATATAAATATCAACGATTTCATTAAATAAAGTAATAGTAGCAACAGCGTCTGTTTCGGTACTCGAATTATTTTGCACTTACTTTTACTCAAGAGTCGTTACTGGTTTTAGAGTTTTATACATACCCAATTTTTTAGCGGGACTTATACTTAAATCGTAATAAAAGGTTATGATACTTTTTTAGATTCTCGACGCTTCGAACGGGTTATACCGCTCGTGTTTATAGATAGACTAGTGTGAATTTAATCTCGAATATGACGAACGCGGCGCTAAGTTTGCACTAGTCTGCCGGTAACCGAGAGCCATTAGTTAGAATGTGGGAAGTATGTAATGTGTGGATGTTGTCTTGCAGGCGTGCTGCGCGAGGTGGTGCTGATAGGCGGCGGCGCGGCGCTGGGCGCGCTGGTGCCGCTGGCGGCGGGCGCGCACTGCGCGGCTCGCACGCGCCACGTGCACCCGCACGCGCACGCGCACGCCGGCGGCTCGCGCGACCACGCCGACTCGCGCAGCCCGCAGCGGATCGCCGCCACCTACAGGCCCTACCACAAGTTCATAGGTACCACCCTTATTTACTGTCTGTGTGTGCATATTGCTGTCGTGTGAATACGTCCTGTCACCACCCTATTCATCCTGTGGGTATAGTAAAAGCCGACTAAGGGCCAACAGCACTACAAAGAGAAGATATCACACTAATAAAGGCGAAAGTTTGTGTGTAAGTAAGTACGTGCCGCTTCCTACTACGCCAAGTATTGAAGGTTCAAATCCCATCCAAAGGGACAAAACTTTGTGTAATGCACAAATTGTGGTTCTGAGTCTGGGTGTTCCTTGTGTCCATTTCATGTATGTGTGTAAAGTCCCCCGCGATACAGGATGTATATTCCTAATGCGGGAGTTTTCTTTAAAAAAATCATGTACAAATTAATAGTTATTTATTATACAAGAGTGCAAAGTTGCTTTTTAACCGCGTGCTCCATTTTGATGACCGAGCAAGCGAAGGATTCTAAAATTAAAATCCTGAGCGTTTGCGAGGGAATCAAAAGAGCACTAGGTAAAAAGAAATTGCACTCGAGTGCAACACGTAACTTTTCATCCCACCTCAGCGAGGAAATGACTAAATGACGTGAAAAGAAAATGGCTCTGACAAAGCAAATGAAAAAAAAGTACACCAAAAAGGTCTCCGAGTCTGAGTTTTTAACAAATAAAAATATATATATGACAAATTCGATACCATGGAGGTAGAAGTAAATGGGTTTAATGATGTTTTGACTTCACAAGCTTAGTGCACATGATGTTCTAAATTCAATTTTACTTTATCCTCTAGCGAATAAAAACGGCTTTTCACTCAGATATCGAAGGGCAAAATTACTCTTTACGAGCTGGTGGGATAAAAAAACTATTTCTTTATTTGTCAGACACATGCTGCCGAGTAGCGCGCAGTCAGCGATGTATGTCGGACCAGCTCGTGCTACTGTCTGCTCTTTGTGCACTAGAGGCGTTACCACTCAGGTTTAATTACTTCGCGGCATTCTGGATGGAGGTCGCCTTGTCACCGGTAAGTTGGAATAACATAACACCGGTATAAACTCGTTGATAATACATTTATTTCACTATAAGGATAATGGTGGTGATTCTCTTGGTGTCATCACTAAACTAAAATTCTCTAAAATTTGTTATTGGATTATATACTCTAACCTTACCTGTTTACAGTCCATTTTTCAATATCTCACATCACGGCTTTCATTATATTTAGTTCAAAACCGACTAAAATTTGATCAACACGCTTGTAATGTAATAATTACAAGAAATAATTACGTAAGTAATTTAGTCGGCATGTATTTAGACGACGTCTAAGTTTAGTGCGAGATGTCAAGTTTATGTCACACGATACACGTTTTAATATGTATTTGGTACAAAACTAAACACAGTGACAGCTGATTAGACCAGCTATTAAAGGCGGATATGATGGGACTATTCGAGAACGTTATAGTCCTTGACAAAATTAGATACAATTATTTTATAAAATATTTTTTCTTTATTACATAGGATTATACAGATTAATGCTTATGCTGTACATGCCATCTTTGCCTTTCTTTTTTAACCGACTTCAAAAAAGGAGGAGGTTTTCAATTCGACCGTTTTTTTATGTGTGTTCCCGGGTAACTTCGTCGTTTATGAACCGATTTGGATGATTATTTTTTTAATGGAAAGGAGATATCCCAACGGTGGTACCATGATAAGGACACTAAGATCTGATTATGGCATCTAAGAGAAATCGAGTCGAACCTTGAAGTCGGTTTTTGTTAAAATCTTATGTCACGTCTTAACGTTATAAAAATATATTATATACCTATAATTTGAAATTTATCAGAATTACAAAAGATAGAAGTTTAAGATATTTTGTTTAATTATAATTTATTATTTTTAGGCGGACGCGAAGCTCGAGGAGATGCTGCTCGAGTGTAGCGTTGCGGCGGAATATGTGGACGCCATACTGTTTGACGATCGGGAGTCCCTCGAAGATCCTGTAATATACCAATTCATGCAGCATTATTATCCTAAGGTAAAAAAATATGAGAATTGACCACCTTCACTCACCTGTGTTTGCGCAGTCTAGTGCATTATAATCTCCTGCGCAATTGACTGGTCTCCGTTGAGACTGGTCGTCGTGGCCGAAATCGGCTACGAGAACATCATCATCATTTGACAGTATACGCGGAAGGGTCGTCGGATAAAAGTTATGGCCCAGTTTGACGGGAATTCGGGCTTAAATTAATATTCAAATTACATTCGATTCGTTGCCTATCGTCGGTAGGATTTAACGATGAGTGATGACGATAGTTCTAATGGAAAACTGTACTGTGCAGCTCGGAGGCGGGGTGATAGGTGCGGGGGCACCGGTGACCACCCCCGCGCCGCCCGCCGTGCCCGGCCCCACGGCGGCGGCCGAGGCGCTGGCCGAGGAGCTGGCGGGCGCCGCGGCCCGCGCGCCGCTGCGCTCGCTGCTGTCGGCCGTGCGCGCGCTGCTGCTGCTGTCCACGCGCGCGCCGCCCTCCGCCGCGCGCGCACAGGACCTGCAGCGCGCCACCCGCGCCCTGCACGCGCGCCTGCACCTGCCAGGTACGTACCACCCCCACCCGCCGACCGCTGCCCGAACCCACCGCCCTCACCCGCACTCATCGCCTTCTCCTTGCAGAGGACGACTCGGAGGCGGAGAGCGAGACGGCCGCGGTGTCGGTGACGGGGCCGCGCTCCGTGTCCGGCAGCGAGCTCGAGGAGCCGATGGACGACATCGGCGACGTGACGACGTCGGCGTCGGACGAGGCGATGTCGCCGCGCGCGGCGGCCGCGGTGCACCGCTCGCAGCTGGCGGTGGCGTTGGCCACGCTGGAGACGCAGGCCGGCGACCCCGCCGCGCCGCCCGACCCCGCGCCCGCCGCGCCCGAGCCCTAGCCCCAGCCCGCCCGCGCGCTCCTGGACCGCGACCCTCCCGAGTGCCCTCGACCGAACCGATCTATATGATCGTCGTCCATGTGTCACTAAAAGAATGGTACGGTGTGAATCCGTTATCCTTTTTCCTCCGACTAGAGATCTGTTGACCTGTGTATTTAAGACGTCGAACACCCTCATAGAACGCTACGGTATCGCGTGTACGATGCGTATCCGTAAATCTTGACTGTTCTAATATTGAGTGATATCGTCGTCTCGTTTGACGAAACACAAATGTTAATTTGTATTTTAATATTATATGTAAGTTAATTGTAAATACATAAAATTGTGATCGTCGGGTTTCAGTGAGTAAATTATATGATTATTACTTAGTTAGGAATTGGAAATGATACGATCACTTCTTTGTATACATTGGACACGAATTTCGTAAATAGGAATTTAAGCGAAGTCGCGCTCTATGCGGGACGATGACGAGCTTGCACGCATGAACTACAGATAAGTGGTGCTATGTTTATTTTCCATGGTGTGCTTACTACAAATTTCTTTGATGATTTGGTCCTTCGAGCTCGATATTGTCCCGCAATAGTTCGCTAGTGTCTTAAAAATACATTCCAAACTTATCATCACAAATTTTTAAAAGGGATTAACCTCCCAGTGGTCGTGTCTCTCGTCTGCGTATATTCACAATGAAGTATAAACTGTGAAGCAGATGCTAATGTGAACTAAACCACGATGACTGCTCTCTTCTGACTTGACCGGTATTCATATCACTTATATAATATCACATAATAATTTATCTTCAAAAAATATTGTAAACAAGAATGAACGACATTAATTAAAATTCAAATTGACCACTGGACAGGCCGTTAGGTCAGGTTTTTTAATGTAAGTCTTTGTAAAACATATAAGGATTTGTAAGTATTGTTTTGATAATTCATTTTAATATTAGATTGCAGTTTTCAAAATTTTTATATGGAGCATGTTCAATGGAACGAAATTCTCGAATTCTAATAGTTTCTTCTAAGTTTCTTTGGCTGTAATGTGATGACAATGTAAAGAAATAATCGGTCTAATTCGTAAGTCGCTTTTAGCGTACAGACGACAGCCGCCCCGCTCGTTGTTTTTGTATTTTTTATATCTTTAAGTCAAAAATATATGTACGTAGTCGTAATTTACAATTCATAGCCATATACTGGCACATATTTGCGGAGTATATGGCTATAGAATAGGTTTACTTATTGCGACTTACGGAGGCGACAAATTGTTCATTTTAACATTATATGCGATTGATATCTGCAACTTTGATACCGTTTTACTTGACTTTGCTGTTCGTTTTCGATAAAGCTTACAGATATTCGTTCCATGTACTAATATTTCATAGGATTACTAGAGATCACGTTGTGTTTTTATTTATATTAATTGTAAAAAAGTTATTTCTTAAATGCGGGTCGGCGGCTTTTGGACAAACACTGTAAGATTCCTATTTATTTATTTTAAATCAACTAGATTTTCCTACATATAGCGGAACTAAACCGTGGGAGAGCCACGCTTCGGCATGAATGGGCCGGCTCGACCGGAGTAATACCACGGCTTCACAGAAAACCGGTGTGAAATAGCGCTTACGTCGTGTTTCACCGAGTGAGTGACGATACCGGAGGCCCATACCCCAACTCCTCCCCACATTCCTTTCCCCATCCCCCAATGGTCGGCAAACTTGTGACACCTCTGGTGTTGCGGGTGTCCATGGGCGGCGGTAATCGCCTACCATCAGGTGATACGTCTGCTCGTTTGCCACCTATACCATAAAAAAAGAACTTGTTTGTTCCTCTACATGTAGGGACTGCACTATGTAGAAGATCCGCTAAAGCGCGATCGGTATAGGTAATTTTACTATTATTATAAATGCGAAAGTTTGGATGGATGTTTGTTACTCAGAACGGCTGTATGGATCTGGATGTTTGACACGAGATGAATAATATAGTCTGACATAGTACATTGACTACTTTTTATACACGGAAATTTGATTATAGAATCTGCATACGAAAGTTAAGAGGGACAAGTCGTCAGAGACACCTCTGTAACTATCTCCCATTAATTAATCAAAAATATTAATAATAGGCAATATGCATGTTTTATTGAACTAAGTGGCGTGCAATTGGAGAGGCCTATGTCCAGCAGTGGACTGCAATAGGCTGATGATGATGATGATGATGATGCATGTTTTTGCTTAAATCATATTCTGATCATTTGCGTCTCTATAACATAGAAAAAAACATAAATAAGCTTAAAAATAGTCAAACTAATTATCAAAGTGAAATTTAAAACACTGACTAAATTTGAGCTATTCAAACGCTGCCATTTTGCGCGCGCTATTGACATGACCGATGACGTCATTGTCATTTCGTGTTTGTTTGCTATTCAGTGTTTTAGTTACTTTATACATATTAACAGTTTTAATTGCTATAAAAATCATGAAAGAAGTTATTTTTTCTCACAAACACTACTAACACAGTGTAAATTTCGATGCCGATAATTTTGATGAAGGGACCATCGACGTCACATCTCGTTTCGACCAATAGTGCGCGTTTTGTAAATTTGAATTTCCCTCCCTTAATTTTCACTTTTATTTAATATTTTCTGGGTTTAAATAATCACAATCACTAAATAAAAAACATACCTTTTATGTATATTGTAAAGACAATAAAGAATCTAGAAAAAAATATTTGAGACAAATAAAAAAATTATGCATATTCCCTATTACTTTAAATCATAAAGAAACAAATTATAAAACTCATCCTACCAGGACGAAGGTCCCGATAGAATGAATTAATGTTTGTTTCCTTCTCCCATTGGCTGAACAATATTATTCACCTTCGATTGGGGGAAAATTTTAGCATTCCTGATTGTATTTTCGTTTTAAAGTTTGCAAAGACTCTCATGACATCTCAAAATGTATTTATTTTTAGTGACAAAAATTTTATGTTTTATATTTTTTTTTAGTTTGAAAATGTGTGCAAGGAATTGGAAACCTTAAATGTTCTTTTAGCTTAAAAATGTAATTGAGAATATTTCCTGATAGTACGATTAAGATAATGTATTCTTTGAAATATTTTATTTTATTTGAACTCTAAATCAGGAATCTCGCTACAAGTGATATTCTTTACTATTTTGTAACATCGAATTGTTTTTGATTAATTGCAGCTTTTTGTGGAAAGATTCGGTCTATAATTTTGAATATTCGATAAATTATAATGCTACGTGTATAAGCTATACGTGAATCATAATAAACTTAAGGAATTCTATGCTCATTAATGTAAGAAGTAAATGTGTATTTAAAATCTTTTAAGCTATGTCATTGAACTCGTAGATATCTTACACGCCCATTTCTAAAGCTTTCAATGCCAGATTAAGCCTGACATCTAAAACTGAAGCCTTGGCGCCAGTGTGTTGCGCCTGTGCCTATTGTCATGTTGGGGTTGATCTGTCATTCTCAACTGATGTGCATTTTTCGTAGCGTCTTATTATTATAGTATTTATGTGTGTGTAACTGTCGCAAAATTTATATAGTATTTCAAAATTATAATAATGTATATTTAGGCTGTGAGCGTTTTGTTAATTTATCTTAAATGTTAAAATCTAATTAGTCAAAAATGTGTACCCCACCCCGCTTCTAGTATCTAAGTATAAAAATGCTAAAAACATGGTCAAAAATCACCCGTCCAAGGCGCGTACTTTTAAATAAATATTTTTAGCAGGTTATAAAATTTAGGCCAGTTTAATTGAATACACGGTGGATTTATCTATGAATCTTTTTTTATAGCCTCGGTATATTTTCAAATTGCACCATAACATAAGACGATTTTATCGCTAGTAGGTATTTTAATCGATGTAACTTTATATGTAACACCGCTCAGTTTAACAGTTAGTACAAACAATAGCCTCACAATGTGTAATCATATGTGGCCCATATTATTTGTACGTAACAATATTTTACCCGCAGATTGTTCAAAAGAACCTGTCCATTTTATATCTTTATAGTGAACTTTAGCATGACCTTCTTACGGTATAGTCCATCACAAATTAGATGTCGTTTAGAATGTTTAAAATAATAAATGTTGTACGTAAATCTCCAATATGATGTATATTAATGTAATCTTCCTAATATTGTTCCGTTGGATTTTAAACGCCCACACGCACACACGTAGATTGTGGCATATTGACGCATGATCACTACAAACGTACAACAGAGTGTGACGTGTACGGTCGTGTAAAAGACAGTCCCACTTTTTAACCGACTTCAAAAAAGAAGGAGGTTCTTAATTCGACCGTATATATTTTTTTTTTTATGTGTGTTCGTGGATAACTTCGTCGTTTATCAACCGATTTTGATGATTCTTTTTTTTAATGGAAATGAGATATCCCAACGATGGTACCATGATAAGGACATTAAGATTTGATGATGGCATCCAAGAGAAATCGAGTCGAACCTAGAAGTCGGTTTTTGTTAAAAAAAAATATGTGTACTAATAGTTGCATGTGGATTTCGCTAACTGAAGAAGCAATAATAAAAAACGTAATACGAATTAATCTATAGTACCTATGTCTCGATTTTTCATAATAATTTGTATTTTATGAGTGTACCTACATAATGTTTTATAGTCGATCACCTTTTAACGCAGTTATATTGCCGTGTTGAGGAGTGCCTCGCCAGAGGCGGCAGTCACTGGGAAAGTTTTGTATTGGGGTTATGAAAGTTAAGTGGTGCTATCTATTTGGTCGGAGTGACTGGAACATAAGACAAAACATGTATTTAAGTTTGCCCTGTTTTAGAGCTTATTAATATATACAACTTAATATAACTATGCTGTAATTATCTTTATTAATTTTAAGATTATCATTTGTTTCTTACGAGTTGTGATGTGAAAGGATCGCAAACGTTCTGTGGTACCTACTTATGTGGTCACATTGTACTACATTTCATTTTGGCTTTCAATTTTGTGTATTATAGTAAATGTGTTACTGAAATTAGAGTTTCAGCCGAATATAACTGTGTTATTGAATACAATTTGTGAAAATTAATAAAAAATACTGTAAATCGGACTGTAAAGCCAAAGTAAACAGTATTTTATAACACCGTGTTTTATTTAATACCTACATGGCGAATTTGTATTTAGAAAGCTGTTAAGAAATGCTGAATGGACAATCAGCCTTGAAATATTTTCGATTGATTCGATGAGATTAAATAGATAATGAAATCGTTTACACAAATAGTACCTACTGGTGTACATATGTTAAATCGATCAATACTATTAAAACAAAATGTGGCGCCCTCTAGTGGTCATAAAGTACTGTGTTGTTAAAGTGTTATGGTACGTTTCCACGTAACGTGTGACTACGGCTTTTCAAACTTGTTTCATACTTTTTCAGCTTTGTTTTTTGTCGTAGTTGGGTTTTAGTTTTTACTTTTTTTTATTTAAAATGGTTTGGTTCCGTTATAATATTAATTTCATTGCAAACTATATTTTAAATACCATAGAAATATCACAACTATCAAATAAATACGGACAAACTCACGAGTAAATATCAAAAAAACAATTTTTTAATGTACAAGTAATGCCCTTTCTAATGATACCAAACACGGCATATTTATCTCGAAATTTATTTTTTCATACTGGTTATGACCACTAGAGGGCGCCACATTAGATTCAGTGACACGTTTTTTTTTTTTTTATGTATGGTCCGCCAAAATGACTCTACTCTGCCTGATGGAAAGCATAAGCAGAATCCAAGAGTGGCGGTCACCATACTCACTGCGAATACAGACAATGCAGTATGGCGACCCGCACCATGGCGGCCTAGTGATGCTGCTGCATCTTATAGTCTAGTCAACAAGTATGGAACTTGTTGACTAGACTAATTGGGCCTCCGGTCTCGCACTCACCAACGAAACACGACAGCACGAACGCTGTCATTTTACGTTGATTTTCTGTGCGAGGGTAGTAATTTCACGTCATATCATTTTAGCCTATAAACCAGCGTACGATGAAGATGCTTCTAACGATATTTCATTTGTCCAGTTCTAATAATGGACTAAGAGCTGGCTACGAAAACGTGAACTGATAAGGTGTAGTAACGAATTATATAATAGGTCTTTGTGCCTATGGTACCTATGAAATTGCCGTTTTGTATGCAATAAGTGAAAGTACTTATTTTTTCAAACTTTTTTATTTCTGTTATTCGAAGTAATCACGCATGCAATCGACGCATCTTTGCCAACGCATTGGCAGTTTATTGATGCCCTTCTTGTTAAAATCAGCTGGACGGGAGGCAACAAACTCTTCAAAGGCATTTTGTACTGCCTCTCGGGAATGGAATTTTTTTCCCACTAAAAAGTTGTCTAAATTTGGGAAAAAGTAATAGTCGGTAGGTGCAAGGTCTGGTGAGTATGGCGGATGAGGGAGAGCTTCCAAAACCAGCTCTGGGAGCTTGGAGACTGTCTGTTGCGCAGTATGGGGTCGCGCGTTGTCCTGAAGCAGCTGCAAGAGCTGGGGTTGGAAGCTCTCCCTCATCCGCCATACTCACCAGACCTTGCACCTACCGACTATTACTTTTTCCAAAATTTAGACAACTTTTTAGGGGGTAAAAAATTGAATGCCCGAGAGGCAGTACAAAATGCCTTTGAAGAGTTTGTTGAATTTAAAAAATAACTGAAACCATCATTTTTTAATGAAGAAATATGTTCAATTATCAAATTTGATAAATATTTGATAATGGGTTGCTTTGTGAGAGCTTCCAATAATTTTCTCTTTAAATTCAAAATTTTTTGGCGCGTAAAAAAATATTTTTATCATTACCATTTGTAGATAATTTCCTGAAAAATAAATCCCCACTGAGCGAATTTCTGAAAAATGCTTCAATGCGGAGATATCTTTAACAATTTTTTTTTTAAGAGCTGAGAGCTAACTTCAGGGTCATTAAGATGATGCAATATTTGTGCAACACTTAGGTGTTTATATTGTTTTAAAATATTTTTTTTAAAGGAATGATTAATAATAAGTATTTATTGCGAAAATATTTCTATTTGTTATACATGTAGTATAGTTTAATTAGTATATAATTATTATATAGGAATTCTTGGATTTTTAACATTTTAGACATTGGTATGAATTTATCTCCTTTGTAAGTAATACACACAAAATATAAGTACTCAAATCTTTTTTAATTTCACTAACTTACTTTTTATCTCTATAGGAAATGTCTCTATGGCATTATTGGCACATATCAAACAAAACAATTTAATATAAAATAAACTACATTCTTTATTGATACAAACAGCTTTGCCACACATTGTACAATCTGCACCAATAACTAATATTTCTCCTTTTCCTGGTGGGCTAAAAGGATCTTTCATTACATAACTTGGGTATTTCAGGACTATGTTCCGTGAAAAAGGTGGACGTGTTCCTTTGTAATGAGCTTTTTCATCAATACCACATGCAGAGCATTTAAAATCATAAATTATTTGCTCAATCTCATCTTTTGGTTTTCGTGCCTCCATGTTGTCACTGAAACAATACATATGTATGGAAGTATTGACAAAAAATATTGCTATATTATTATATGATTAATAATCTACACTAATTTGATTTCTGTTAATAAATAGGAATTAATCGCAAAATAATTATATACTGTTAAATAAAGTCCAATAATAGGTAGCAAAAATAACTTTTTAGTGTATTAACCAAATTAGTTTGTTTAGATGAAAGTTTTACTAATTTATTCTCAACTCTATGCTGTGTAATGTGTGACTCAAATTTTATCTATACAAATAAATAAAATTAGAGTGTCTGTTTGTAATATTAAAATAACCGCTTTTTACTAAATGCATACATATACACGGTACATATACCATTTTTTTTTTTAATTTTTGTATGTCTGTTTGTTCCGGCTAATCTCTGGAATGGATGGACCGATTTTGATGGGACTTTCACTGGCAGATAGCTGACGATATAAGAAGTAACTTAAGCTACTTTTTTTAGATTAGCTTTGCCCTTTACCTGTGGTTATTGTTCTACCGCGGTTACAAAATAAATTTAACTACTTTAACTAAAATTGGAATATAAATTGGCAAAAGAAAACAATCATAAATATTTGGTTACTGGTGGTGATAAAGTATTACCTAATCATTTTTTGAACATTTTGGATTACTGCAATTTGGTTGTAGCCTTATCTTTAGGTGCTTCTTTTGGCCACCAATCAGGCTTCACAGCCTTCAGTGTATAATTGCCAACCTTTAAAGCTGTAGCTTCAATTGCTTCCTTTATCCTAACTAAACCTAAACCATAATCATTGACACAACTTTTGAATTTCCCCACTTTACTCTTTTTTTCATTATCAACTGTGATCTCTGAGTCTTTCTCAATATCATCTTCAACAATATCTGAAAATTGCAGTGGCATAATTCTTTTCCTTACCACACCAGTATGGTGTACTCTAGCTGTTAGTTCTTGACCTATATAACAGCCCTTGTGAAAACTTACTCCATGTAAGTAATCACAGTTGGCTTCTAAAGGAAAACAAACTCCAGGAGGCAGATCATCAGCACCCTCGCTCACACCTAATTTGTGTCTCAAATATTTATAACCAATTTCATTAGAGGCTATTGTAGTTCCTTCTCCAAGAAGGTTCTCTATGTATTTATTGTCTGCCTTTGAACTAACTACAACTCTGTGTCCTAAATCTGCAAGACGTGGATCCTTAAAGATATTAACATTCTTTTTTGGATGAAGTGAGGTGTCAACAGTTGCTTCTGATGGAATCACAAGTGTATATAATCGAAATTCTTCACTTACATCTCCAATGTCAACATTTCGTCTCAACTTATATAATTTTAGGTGCTTCTGCAATGATGTGTGTACATTTTTATCACATTCAATCAAAAAAGAGTCGTTGCCTTCCCATTTGTAAATTAGGGTATCATATAAAACCCTACCCTTATTGTTGAGAAACATGGCATACATAGAGTTGGTACCTTCTTCGAAATGTTGTATATCATTTGTAATGAGGCCTTGTAAGAATGGTGGTGCATCATTACCACTGACTTTGAGTAATTTTCGAGATTCGAGTGGATATAGAATTTTTAACTGTATTACATGAGGCACTTTATGCTTATACTGTCTAGCCAAAATTTGTTTTAGAAAAGTTTTGTTTACCTGGTACATTATACACAAAATATATGGGTAAAGAATTAGTAATATTTTTAAATTGTGGCTTCTTTGCTTCAAAACAGTCCTTATTTTTGACAAGTACTGTCAAACTGACAGACTGCAAACAGCTGTTTTACAAAAATAAAGTGTTGCCAATTTATTTTCAGGTTCACAATTTACGTCAGAATAAATAAAAAACAAACAAACAAGTTTAAAAAGCTTTAGTCACACGTTACATAGAAACGTACCATGACACTTTAACAACGCGTGACTACGGCTTTTTAAACATTTTTCATACTTTTTCAGCGTCGTTTTTGTCGTAGTTGGGTTTTAGTTTTTACTTTTTTTATTTAAAATGTTTTGGTGCCGTTATAATATTAATTTACTAGCAAAGTATATTTTAAATACCATAGAAATATCACAATTATGGAATAAATAGGGACCAACTCACGAGCAAATGCTAATAATATATATATTTTTGAAATGTACAAGTACTTTCTAATGATACCAAACACGGCGTAGGTTTATGTGTATATGTATAAAAAGTTATGACAAGTTGTGACGGCTGGGAACTTGTCGTAGGGGTGCTAAGTAAGAATACTATTATTACTATGCTATAAATCAGGCTGCATTTAGCTTGAAAATGGTATAAAAAATATATTTGACAATCCAAAGACAAAGAATTTTTACCCTGCATTGTAAAAAAACATGAGATTTGCTATAAAGCTCATGCTCATATTTATTACAACGACGAAGTTGCGTAGGTCGATTTTCTTGTCTTGTCCGGTCCCAGTCCGGCCGAATAAATTGTGCTGAATCTCATAATCATTCTCTGGATAAAAGACAATGAAATATAAATAAAATATTTCTTTTTGGTAATTTTTAATCACTAACTAATCGTTTAACTAATGGCACTCATGAAGACAGTAATCGAGATTTAAGTAAACGTCGTGAATGCTTTCAAAAATTATATATGAAGAGAGAGGACTGTTATGTTTTATTAAGGGTAATGATACTGCAAAAAGTTATTAGTTATTTATTAATAAAAAAGTCACAAAATAACATTACGAGACAACGTCTAAAATCCTTGCCAAAATGAAATAGTACATGGCAGCAAGCATATTCAGTAATATCGAATATCATAAAAAGCTCCTTGTCAAATTACACAGAGACAGGCGTAAGCGCCTACTTAAACATTTAATATATCTTTTAATTAATAAAATTAAGTAAATTGTCAAAATTGAAAATCTATCGGACGCTTTCGTTTCTTTCTTGTGCTGTATACGTCATTTCAATGTTCTCCCTGTGTCGTGGCGTGGACATTTTCATTGGTGTGACCATAAGAGAAGGGGGCATAGAATCTCCCTGTTCTATTGAAGCCGTCACTAATTCCGTGGTGATGGTTGGCTCGGATTTAATCGAAACGTTGTCACCTTTGTTTGGAGAGCTGGCGTTTGATCGCGTACGTTTCCGAGTCTTCAAGTAAGGGGTTATTTTCTGAAACAGAGAAAATTCTCACAATTATTAGCTGTTTATAAACTTGTGAACTAAACACCTGTGACATTAGATACAACATGTTTATGTCTAGATCCAAACAGAAAAGTGCTTGTGTTGGTAGTGTGGCGACTTTAACATACAACGCAAAACAGAAGCACACTACAGCGCTATCTACCGAAGTTACTTTGAAAACTACGGAATAACGTACAATACGAAGAAACAACCAATTCTGAATCGCGCAATAGAAGTTCTGGTGCCAGTTAACATACATACAACATCCCAACATCAACCGTCGGGCAGTGGCCCGCCAGGCATGATCACCTCGCCTTTTTTTTTTTTTTTTTTTTAACCTGTGGAAATCCCCTCGGACCTTCACCCGCGCCGGGGCTTGCGGCGGGGCGGTGTGTCGGACTCGAACCGACTAAAACCACACGGTGTGCCACTCTGCGCCTGTGAAGGGAGGAGTCCGGGAACTGCAGTTATTAACACATCCGGACCCCTCCCAGCGCCTGCCCGCACAGAAGCGGGCACCGTCTGCTGGTAGACTCTCAATTAGGCGACGTACGGCACACGCGTACGTCGCCCCCTCGCGGGTGGCCACTAGAGCGGATGGAGGGGAAAGCCCGTCCCGACCATCCGCGGCCACACTCAGGGCGGCATGAGGCGCTGATAGGCGCGCCTCCGCCGCCCGGTTCGCCGGCGGCGGATTGGGTCCGAGTGGACATCGTCCTCCCGGGCCTTCTCCGCCACCTCCTTCTGCGATATTACATCTTCGCAGAAGGTTGCGACCGCGGTAAAACTGCTATCGCTACCGGCCATGGAGCGTATGACGGCCGGTAGCGAGAGATCTCCTCCGATGACTGCAGTGAGGGCCCGACGCTGCGGCGCCCAAGCGGGGCAAACCGCCAGCGTGTGCTGGGCCGAGTCCTCACTGCAGTCGCAGTGGTGGCAGGCGGGACTCAATTCCCTCCTAGCGACCGAGTGCAGGTACTTCCCGAAGCAACCGTGCCCGGAAAGGACCTGCGTCAGTCGGAAGGAAAGGGTCCCGTGCTGCCGCCCTGCCCACTCAAGGATGACCGGCTGGAGGGCCTCCACGGCGGCAAAGCCAGCGCGTGGAGTCTCCAGCCGGAACGACCATCTAGCCATCGTGGCTCGACGGGCGGCTTCACGCCACTCGCGTACCTCTTCGGGCGGAGGGCTGTAGCCATACTCCGCCCGATATTCAGCCACCCGTCGATAAACTTCGGCGAGCACTTCCGCCTCCAAATCCCACGGGGGTGTTCCGGCCAGGGCGCATGCCGCCTCGGTCGACACCGTGCGGTATCTGCGTATGGCTCTGACTGCCAATACCCTCTGAGGCCGCCAGAGGCGGGCCTTATTTAGGGCAGTCAGAGCCGCTACCCACACCGGTGCACCATACAGCGCCATCGACCGGACAACCCCCGTGTACAGGAGTCGCGTTGCGACGCTGGCTCCACCCAAGTTGGGCAAAAGTCGCCCAAGGGCGGAGGCAGCGCCGACCAGCTTCGGACCAAGCTGTCGGAAGTGCTCGTCGAAGAGCCACCTACCGTCGAGTATCAGGCCCAGATACCTCATCTGGGCCCGAACCGGTACGAGGACCGAGTTGACCTCTATGGAGGCGCCGGCGGGTGGACCACGACGGGGCCCATGGAACAATAGGGCCTCCGTCTTGTCCAGGGCCACCCGTAAGCCCAGCGCCTCGATGCGCCCGACCACTAGAGAAACTCCCCTGGTGGCCAGGCACGCCGCCTCTTGGAAGTTCGCCTCCCGGGCTGTGACCAACGTGTCATCGGCGTAACAAATTACGCCCAGTCCGGGGGGGAGACGACCTCGCAGGACCCGGTCGTACCCCACGTTCCACAGGAGTGGTCCAAGGACAGACCCCTGCGGAACGCCGCACGACATGGGTCGCCGTCTCAAGACGCCCTCTCGGTCCTCGTACACGACGGTACGCTCCTCTAAATAGTCTGCCACTAGCCGCCTCAGGTACTCTGGCACCCCGTGGTAGTGGAGTGCTTCCCTGATGCAGCTAAATGGCAGACTATTGAAGGCGTTGGCGATGTCCAAGGACACCGCCAACACCACGCCGCCACAGCTTACCGCCTCTTCGGTCACGACCCTAAGGCGCATCACGGCATCGACCGTCGAACGCCCCCCTCGGAACCCGAATTGGGCGTCCGACAGGTCGGGGCCCACCTCGCTGAGGTGCCGGACGATGCGGGCAGAGAGTATCCTCTCAAAAAGTTTACCCGCCTCGTCCAGCAACACGATGGGCCTATAGGCCGCGACCGAATCGGCAGGCCGTCCCGGCTTTCTCAACAGGACCAGCTTCCCGCATTTCCAGCACTCAGGGAAGCGTCCGGACGCCAGGCTAGCGTCCAACACCTCCCTGAGGCGGTCCGACATATGGTCAAGGGCTCGGGCCATCACTCGGGCTGGAACCCCGTCCGGCCCGGGGGCATGATCACCTCGCCTGGTCGGAGGATCCCCTTTTTGTGTTGGAGGGACATGACACCCGTCCCTCCACAGTAGGATATGGTTTTAGAACACAGTAAACCTACTTTAATATTTCTGGTACCATGTGCACATTTGCGCACTGAGCAATCTGAAACGAATAATGCAACAACGAACTTGATAAGTTGATGTGATAGTGTATATAATTTTGCATTCCCACCTTCTGAGGATCTTGACTAAGATAGACGCTGGTCCGTTTGACCACGAAGTCAGGCGCAGCGAGGCAGCGCGCCAGCAACAGCGCGGCGGCGCAGGCCCAGCTGGCCCACACGCCGGCGCTGGCGCCGCGACTCGCGCCCAGCCGACCGCTCATGCCCCATGTCACGTTCCATCCCAGCTCGATGAACTGGTCCACTGCAGAGCAACTGGAACGATTGTGTTCAAATGTTATAACTTAAAAATCATTATTTCAATTGCAATATTTACACTGAAAATGGTATGGAAAGTTTAGTAAGAAACCAAAATTCAACTTAATGTCTCAATCATCGGACAGTTGTTATCGGAGCATTCTTTCCAGACGCAGAGTGAAACATCGTGTAGTTTTTGTTCCACCACTCCAACCCAAACCACGTTAGGGTACCTAACTATAGTTTCTAATAAAGTTTCTGATTTATACCCGTAGAAGTTTAGTTACATACTAAATTTCTACCTATGTAATGTAATCGTAAATACCACACCGTACTATGAGTGTCACATTTCAATAAACGAAAAAGCATAAAGGATCAGATGGAAATAAAAAGAATACTTACGTGGTTGAATTTGTGTAGTTAGAAAAATCCCCGCAGAACGCGTGAATCCCTCCATTGGTAAGAGTGAAGCTGTGGCCAGTAAGGCCCACCATCACCAGCGCGAACAGTAAGGCAGGCGCTAATATGCGCCAGGGTTCAATCAACCTAAAAAATAAATAATATGCGCTATTATACTTAATACATACTACCTACAACCAGTGCCGGATTAAGCCAGCGCGGGGCCTGTAGCAAATTCGGCCAAGGGGCCCTTGGTTTGCGTTAGGTTCTCAAGTTTATGGTTTTTCGGACATTTAATACACGATTGCTATCTAGTCCCAAACTAAGCAGAGCTTGTATTATGGGTACCAGACAACTGATTTAAATACATATAAACTTTTGTTTTTGTAAATACATTCATATTATATATAGAAAACACCCAAACTCCGAAAAAATATTTGCAGATTATATTAGGTCTTTACCTATGAAATTGCCTTTCTTCAGTACTGGTCATTTCAAATAAAAAAAAGTTCGTAATGGCTCTGTATTCTAAATTCAAATTAATTTTGTTTTAAAACATGACATTCTATTTACAAACTCAGTCTTTTGTTTTTTGATTAGCGTTGTATTTTCATTACATTTGAACATTTTTCGTCATAATGGATACTTTAAAAATTCTTGTAATTATGGAATATGAGTTCCGTCGTGGCACCAACGCAACACAAACGGCACGTAACATCAAAAACGTTTACGGAGAGAACTGTACAAACGAACGCACAACCCGTTATTGGTTTTCCCGGTTCCGTTCAGGAAATTTTGACTTGAAAAATGAAGCTCGTGGTCGTCCGGAGACTTTGGTTAACAATAATGAATTAAAGGCGATTGTGGAAGCTGCTCAATCTACAGCTGAGCTAGCAACAGCTTTTAATGTAAGCATCAAAACAATATTGATCCATTTTCGACAAATTTTACAAGGTAAAAAAGCTTGATAGATGGGTGCCCCACGACCTTAACGATCGCCAGCGCAACGTACTATTATGACGACCTTGTCAAATTAGTTTTTAAAAAAGAAATTGAAGAGAAAACTATGTTAATAAAATATAAAATAAAACAAATCAATTGTTTTTAAAACTGAACCGGCGTTGAAGAGAGATGGGAAAGAACTGAGGATGCGAGGTGTGGGGTGTGTGTGGGAGAGAACAACGGAAAGCTGACAACGCAAAAATGGAAGATGGGTAGGCAAAGTAGCATACAAAGGGGCGACATAACACCTCCCCCAACAAAAGTGAACTCATGGTTGTGATGAGTTTACTTGGTAAATTATATAGTATAATAGTTAGGTAGCGCGTAAGCGGGGTGGAGTAGTTGGAGTTAAAGATGGGATGGATACATTATCAAGGACCGGTTCAACATGTTTATTTCTTAATTTAATTAGGACAATTACACATACAATAATTATAACTAATAACATTGAAACTATACTAAGGCTGAATCCAGCATAATTAAGGACAGTGTCATCAGGAAGCGGTATGTCATCATCATCTGTTATTATGGGTGCGGGAACAAATTCTATGTTGTCCAAATTTACATTTTCGATTTTGGTAGTGGAGATATTGACTTTTAATTTTAAGAATGTATCTATATTACAGCATGTATCATTTATAATATTAAAATTAGAAATGACAGGGCTGGCAGTAATATTTACGTTTTCTACTGCTTGTAGCTTATTTTCTTTGCAAAATGCGATGCAGTTTGGTTCTAAGTTTAAGATACCCGTTCCTGAGATGATATTGTCCTTGAAAAAGTTATTGTTACAATGAATGGTGAGTTTGACAGGTTTCGATTGGATAAATATCCACTTATTACCATTTAATTTGTGCCAGATGTTAATATTGCCAAAGATAAAGTTTGTTTCACAATTATCTGGGAGACTATCGATGGCTTTTGTCATAATATTAATTTCACAAGTTGGGTTAGTTGTAACACTGGAAACATCTATGGGCTTACAAATAAAAAGTTTACTTATAATTAGTTTACATCTAACATCTAAATTATCTATATAAAAATATGTATTACGGTCTTCACTTAACCCTATGTATGGTTTATGGGGTTTGATTAATGCAAAAGAGTTTGGTGGTTAAGTCGACCATAGGTATCTTAATAACAAAAATTAACTTATCATTAAGAAAGTATGATATAATATCTGATAGGTTTATCAATGAGTGAATATTATCTAAGTTTAAATCTAATGGTAATTCTTTAAATTTTGTTAGGTTTTTTATATTGTTCATTAATTCACTAAACAGCTCTTGTGAGGTAAAAGTTGACGGATGTAATGTATTAGTTTTGGCAAATAAAATGGTATTTACAATATCTTCCATTTTATATGAAAGTATTAACAAGTGGGCTTGCAATACATTTAATACTTCTTCTAAGTTATTCTTAAAGTAAACAGATTTCTTATTCTAACAGATTCTTAATTTTAAAGATATTCCTAACAACTAATGATATATTTTTTTTTTTTTTCATCGCATCATTTGGTAGGAACTGATTTTTATTTAGTTTTAAGGACAGTGAATTTAAGCAGAGTTAACCGTGGCTGGTTTGATTTGATCAATATGATGTCTTATGTGTTTATTATTGATTGAAAGAGTAACGGTGTTATTATTATGTACTTTGACAATTTGGTACGGGCCTTTCCACAACGGAGACAATGCCTTTCTAAGTCGCAGATGATTCTTTAGGTAAACGAGATCTCCTACTTCATATATTACGATTCTAGTATGTTGATCATAATAGGTTTTTGATTTCTCTTTAGAATTTTGAATATTTTCGATGGCTTTGTCTCTTGAGAATTTGAGACGGTGACAAAGCACTTTTAAATATTCTGGGTAGGTGGTTTCAGAATGTAAGTCATAGATGGAGTCAGGTAAGAAAGGTTTATGGCCGAATAAGAGCTCATAGGGTGAGTAATTAGTTGTGCAGTGAATATTAGTATTATAGGCAAGGATAGCAGTATAGACATAGCGGGACCAATCACTTTGATCGTCGTTTACGAATGATTTTAAGTACTCTTTTAGAGTTGAGTGGCTACGTTCAAGTGCACCTTGAGTCTGTGGGTGATAGGGACTTGACCATAATTGTTTTATTTTCAAGTGATCACATGTTTTCTTAAATAGTTCTGCTGTAAAGTTAGTACCTTGGTCCGTTAAAATTGTTTTAGGTATTCCGAATAGGGATATAAAATGCAGGAGGCAATCGCTAGTTTCTTCGGCTGTCGTAGATCTAATGGGATAAGCTAGTGAAAATTTAGTAAGGTCGTCTTGTAAGGTAAGGATATATTTTAATTTAGCTAATCCTGCTTCTGGTAATGGCCCAACTATGTCCATTGCCAGGCGCTGGAAAGGAGCAGTGGATGTTGTCGTAATTTGCATGGGTGCTCTATGAGTTTTTCGGAGCGCTTTGTTTTCTTGACAGAGCTTACAGGATTTAATGTAATCTTCGATATCACTACGCATTCTTTTCCAATAATATCTATCTTGTATCCGTTTTAGCATCCTTACATTACCCAAATGACCGGCGATAGGTATGTCGTGGTTTTCACGGAGAATTTTCTTAATTTCGCTAAGTGACGGAAATATGATAGTATTACGATAAATCGTGACAGGGATGTTTGTGTTATGGAAGAGGAATTGAGTTATATTATACAGTTTGGTGTAGGAGTGTGTTTCAAATGGGTCTCTGAAATCTGTTATGCTTATTGGGGTTGCAGGTTGCTGGATAAGTGAATTACGTATGTTTCTTAAGGATGAATATATGTCTTCGTAACTGGCAGTGTCGAAGTGGTAAACTTTAGTGAACAACAAATAAACGCTGCGTCCACTGTGATGGAAATTAATAAAGGAGTGCAGTGATCGCTCCATTTCTAAAATTTCGGATTTTTCATTGATTTGAGATAATATTTCTTCAACATAGGGATTACTTTCGTCGAGATCTATGGAAGTAGGTATAATAATTATTTTATTATTGCCTTTAAGAATACTGGTATTGGATTCTAGAATCGTTGCATCTGATATGAATGTCTTACTATTTATAATTTTTAGGAATTGGGAGTAATTGTTATTAATTGACGTATACTGTCTGTTTTCAGTTTCATCAGAGTTGGTGCTGTCCTGGGCTGAAGGAGGCATATTCTCGTCAGCATGTGGTTCTAACGGGTAGTCAGTAGTCGAACCAGGAGTGAGTCGGGACGTTGAAGGCTGGGCCAGTGCAGAATCAGAGGTGAGTTGAGGATTCAGAGGCAGGTTAATATCGGGCACAGTTATTTCAGGAGTAGGTGGAGTTGGAAGCGGTGGAGGTGTGTTTTGCGTTGGATTGGGTAAATCGAGAGGGTTGAAGTCAATGTCGGGTTCACCAGTAAATGGGCTTATGTTATCGTCAAAGTTCAATGGATCAGAGTCTTCTATAGGATTTACAGGGTATCGTGAAAGCGCATCGGCGGCTGCGTTTAATTTACCTTTTTGGTAACCAATTTCATATTCATACTCAGAAAGCTTAAGGCGCCATCTCTGAAGTTTGCTGCCTGGGTCCTTGTGATTCATGAGCCAGGTCAATGGTCGATGATCAGTGATGATGAAGAATTTGCGCCCATAAATATATGGACGGAAGGTTTTGCAGCCAAAAAGGACGGCCAGGAGTTCTTTTTCTGTAGTATTATAATTTGACTCGCTTTTATTGAGTGTTCGAGACGCGAAAGCTATTGGTTTTTCATATCCTTTAGCCCCTTGAGAAAGAATTGCTCCTATTGCATAGTTAGAGGCATCGCATGATAAAATGAATGGTTTGGAGAAGTCTGGGTATATCAAAACAGGCGCTGAAGTTAGTTTGTTTTTAAGTTCATCGAATGCAACTTGCTGTTGGTTTTGCCAGAGGAATTGAATGTCTTTTTTAAGGAGATGGGACAAAGGTTTAGCAATCTTTGAAAAATTAGGAATGAATCGGCGATAGTAGGAGACTAAACCTAGAAACGATTTGATGTCCTTGGGACATTTAGGGGTTGGAAATTTAGTAACGGCTTCGATCTTTTCAGGATTAGGCTTAACACCTTTTTCAGTGATAACATGGCCAAGGTAAGCTACTTCTCGGCGCAAGAACTCGCACTTATCTGGTTGTAGTTTCAAGTTAAAGTCCCTAAGGCGTTTAAAAACAAGCTCTAAGTTTTCGATATGGCTGGAAAGATTATGCGAGTAGATAACTATGTCATCTAAGTAAACAAAACACCGAATATCTTGAAGGCCAGCTAATGCAGTGTTCATGAGCCGTTGGAAGGTAGCCGGCGCATTTTTGAGTCCAAACGGCATGCGAGTAAATTCATAATGACCCTGAGGTATACTAAAAGCTGTTTTGGATGCATCCCTTTCGTCCATAAGGATTTGATGGAACCCGGATGCTAAATCAAGTGTGGAGAAGTATTTACTTTGGCCTAGTTGGTCTAATATTTCGGATATCTGTGGGAGTGGGTAACTATCACCTATAGTTACGTCGTTTAATTTGCGATAGTCTATAACGACGCGCCATTTGCGTTCCCCTGAGGCGTCTAATTTTTTTGGAACGACCCAGATTGGTGATGACCAGGGAGACATGGAAGGTTTTATTATACTCTGTTCTAGCATTTGATCGATTTGCCCAGCTACTTCGGGTTTGTGGATTTCAGGGAAACGGTAAGATTTAACGTGAATTGGATTTTGTGATGTAGTTTTAATTTCATGTTTGACTGCAGTGGTAAATGTGAGTTTATCGCCAGGAATATGGAAAATGTCGGAGTATTCACAACAAACATCATGTAGGGCATTAGCTTCTTCTGTATTTAAATGTTTGATTCGAAGGAGATTCAGGACTTCTTGGGTGCGGAGATACGAGTCATTATTTGAGTTCTGGTCGTCCATAGTAACATGAATAGGTAAGTGGGTTGTATCGTCAGGACACAGTGGAACAAGTTGTATATTCAGATTAGGTTTAAGAGTTACAGGTGAGTCGGAGGTGTTGATTACTGAAACATTGATTCTTTTATTTTCTTTAACTTTTACTAAACAATTTGCGATTAAAATGTTTTTGAACTGTTTCTGATCTAGGACTAATCCTTCTTTGATTTCAGGGTTAGAGATGGAGCATTCGATTATAGTTTCAGATCTAGCAGGGAGGTAATATATCGGTTCATGAAGTTGTAGTGGTATTTGGATGTCATTAATGGTAAGTTTATTTAAGTTATAATCAATGTTGCAGCCAAAATTATTTAACATGTCGGTTCCGATCACGCCGTCGAATGGGAGGTGGATTTCGATAATTACGTGGAATTTATGAAATAATATTGTACGGGTGTTGGTAGGGTTTGTGAAATGCATTTCTAGCTGTAAGTGCCCTAAGGTTTTTGTAGGGTTTTGTTCGACAGGGTCAATAATGCCTTTAATTTGGATAGGTTCTTTCACTAGATCAGGAATTTTAGATAAAGAAGTTGATTTAATCAGGCTCACTGATGCACCAGAATCAATTAAAAGAGTTAGTGGTGCACTGGATATTGTACAGTTTACTTTAACAATGGGAAGTAGTATTTTACCGGCGTTATTGATCTTAAAAATTTCCATTCGTTTAATAGAGTCAGAGTGTTCGGGTTTAGGCTCGTTGAAAGTTTCTGTGGCTGCAATTTGTGCATAAGATTTGGCATTTCTATTAGATGTAGCAAGTTTGGTAGAGATAGTAGATACAGTGGATTTAGTATTTTTAGTAGATTCAGTGGATTTAGTATTTTTATTAGATTCAGTGGATTTAGTAGATTCAGTGGATTTAGTATTTTTAGTAGATTCAGTGGATTTAGTATTTTTAGTAGATTCAGTGGATTTAGTATTTTTATTTGATTCAGTGGATTTAGTATATCTTTTAGATGCAGTGGATTTAGGATATGTATTAGATTCGGTGGATTTGGTACATTTATTAGATTCAGTGGATTTTGTATATATTTTAGATGCAGTGGATTTAGTAGGTAATTTGGTTAAAATGGATTTAGTAGGAGCAGTGGAGTTAGAAAATTTGGTATCGACTTTGGATTCAGAATTTCCTGTGCGACACCGTTCAGGAAATTTTATTCGTTTAAATTATTAATATCGACAGTGTCATAACCGTCTTGACTACGTTCAGTCTCGGCATTATCATATGTCATATTGTGGATAGGGTGATTTAAATTTTTATTAAGTGAATCACCTACGTTTTTGAATTCAGGGTTATTGCGGCGATTATTATTGTATTGTCGTTTACGACAATTTTCGATAGTGTGTCCAATATTTTTGCAATATCGGCACACTGGGGCTTGTGAACCAGAGGGTTGATTTGGACCTTGAGGTCTGGCAAAATAAGATTGACCTTGTGGTCTAAGTTGATAAGATTGTCCTTGAGGCCTAGAATAGGATGAGTTAAGAGTGGGTCTGAAATTGTAGTTAGGTTGGTTAGATGGTACAAAAGAATTTCTTTTATAGGTAATACCGAGGATTTTTTCTTCCACGGTGGCGAAGTTTATGGCTTCGTTCAATGTGGACGGGTCGCGACATCTTACAACTGTTGCTAATCGAGAGTCAAGACCCATCATGAATCTATTTAGTGCTAAGTCTTGCATGGTAGCTACTCGGCCTGACAATTCATCTTTCTTTTTTGTTGGAATCGTAATATTAATTTCGGTAAGTAATTTCGACAAGCAAGCCTCTATTCTTAATGAATATTGATTGACGTTTTCATTTGAGAGTTGTTTGCAACTTTGAAGATCAGCTAGTAGGTGTGCATAATGTTTTCGATCCCCAAATTGGATTTTTAAAAATTCTTCGAGCTGTGACCATTTTGCGAGTTCTTTAATGGCGCATACTGCTTCGGCTTTCCCCGTCAGTCGACTTAATATATATTTAAAAAGAATTTCTTGTTGTGAGGATGATGCTAAATTAATAGCGTTGCGGCAGTTATTAAGAAACGGTATTAGGGTGTCTCGAGAACCGTCGAAGGTTCCGATAAATTTGATAAGTACATTAAGATCGATATCCGACATTTTTACTTGCATTTCTTCGTCTTTTACTTCTGTTGCTCTGGGCATATTAAGGGTATTGTAAAAAAAATAGAAATTTTAAAAAAAGAATATGTCTAAGAAAATAAAAATAACAAGTAAGATTCAAGTTTAAAACACGATTAATAAAACGATCTTATAAATTATAAATAAGCAGTGACTCAGGTGCGAGACAGTGTTATCAGTTCCTAGAAAATGATGTGTGGGCGAAGAGCGACGGTCCGTTGATTGTTTAGACTGTACGATCAATTCTCTGAATTTATAATAAGGTGATAACAATTAGTACGTAATGAACAATTGGAGAGGCCTATGTCCAGCAGTGGACTATGATAGGTTGATGATGATGAACTTATTAAGTATCTAATTTATTATAATATAAATTACTTTTAACACTTTTTTAATCACTTTATATTTTGCTTTTAAATATAGTAAAGTAGTGGTACAAGTCTGTATTTATCACTATTCACCGAAGGTCACGAAGAACACTCAAATCACAGTATATTACAAAACTTTATAACTCACAGGAGAAACAGGAACATTGTAGGTGATGGGGACACGTAGTACTCCTTGCTCGTTACAGGATACAGCGGCGCGGCGCGACAACCACGGCACCACAGCAAATAGCAGTTTGGGTTTTTGATTATTTGTTATCGACTACGATTGCGCTAAGTCGGATTTAGAAAGGTTGATTTTGATTTACTTTGATTTAGTACAGAACTCGAAGGTATACGGAGAGTTTTTTGTTAATAGTTCCACTTTATACTTCACGAAAAGATATGGTAGAAAGTTCAGGAATGTTACACACACAACACGAAGAGTTAATACACTGGATTTTGTAGTTAATACACTGGAAGCGTTACCAGGGACTTTTAAAATCCCTTTTCGCTGCCACCAAATATTATGACGACCTTGTCAAATTAGTTTTTAAAAAAGAAATTGAAGAGAACACTATGTTAATACAATATAAAATAAAACAAATCAATTGTTTTTAAAACTGAACCGGCGTTGAAGAGAGATGGGAAAGAACTGAGGATGCGAGGTGTGGGGTGTGTGTGGGAGAGAACAACGGAAAGCTGACAACGCAAAAATGGAAGATGGGTAGGCAAAGTAGCATACAAAGGGGCGACATAACAGTACGCGTCAAGACCTGCCTTGCGCTGCTCAACAGGCAAAGAAATGAAGGAATTTTGAAACGAATTGTTGCGTGCGACGAAAAATGGATTCTGTTCGACAATCGAAAGCGCTCAGCAAGTTGGTTAGACCCTGGTTCAGCACCAAAGCAATGCCCTAAACCTAGACCTATTACTAACATTTGGTACGACCTTGGAATCGAACCCGAAACCTCATGCACAACAGTGGCGTACGGTCCCACTGCGCAACCGAGGCAGCCAAATATCAGTAAATAAAACAAAACCATTTAGAGTTTATTTATAACATATTAACTTTTCTGGACTTAATACGAACAAATTTAGAGATAACACTTTCAATGTTAAGCAAATCATAGTCTATATTCATGAAAGTAAGATGATTAAGTCGTTCTTGGCCCATTGTATTCCTTGACTTATTTTTAATGCGTTTTATGTTGAACAAGTGAAATTTTAACAAAATAAAAAACCGACTTCAAGTGCGACCAAATCGATCGGTTTCTCTTGGATGCCATCATCAGATCTTAGTGTCCTTATCATGGTACCACCGTTGGGATATCTCTTTTCCATTATAAAAATAATCATCAAAATCGGTTCATAAACGACGAAGTTATCCGAGAACACACATAAATTAAAATACGGTCAATAACAGTAGCCACATCTATTTTCAGCCACTCGGCGAACTGCACTAATAATTCGTTGCCTAAGCTATTCTCTAAATCATCTTTGTAAGCACTGACCATTATTGAGACTTTTTCCAAAATAAATTTTCCTATCAACAAACCAACACCACGCATCACATGGCCATACTAGGTTAACCTGTTGCTTCTCAATTTTCCATCCAGTGGTGCTACTTTCAGGCTTCCTCTAATGTAGTCATTATAATAATAGTAATAGATCTCTTTATTGTACACCAGATTCATTCCAAGTTTAACATAAAATTAGAGAAGTACAATTGGTGGCCTTATCGCCCGGAGGCAATCATTCTTCACCTTATAAGTTCTAGTCACACCACAAATGCGTCTCAACATTCATATTTCAGCTACATGCAGGCGTTTCTCAGCCGTTTTCTTTATTGGTCAACATTCAGATCCATGCAGGACGGCAGGTCTAATGAGGTTTTATATATTTGTCTCTTTAAAGTTAAAGGGAACTTGGGATCGCAAATAGATCCTGTAACTTGCCGCCACTTTATCCATCTGCATTGATTTGATTTTGCGCAGACCTATTTCGCCATTATTTTGTAACAGCGAACCGAGGTACTTGAAATCGGTGAATACCGGTGTCGTTTTTCCATTTAGTTAGTTAAACGGCAGCAAGACCGAAGAGCCCACCGAAATCGTAGAACATGTATTCGGTTGTAGTCCTGCAGATTTTTAATCCAACATTCTCTAGTCTTTGCTGCCATATTTCTAATCTGCGCGGGACCTCGGATGCGTTATCACCGACCAACACAATGTCGTCTGCAAGTAGCATGCACCATGGTGCCTCCTCCTGTATGTCAGAGCATCCATTATCAGCCGGAAGAGACGTCGGAGACACTGAATTGGTCGGTGTTTCCCGTAGCCGATATTACATAAGTGTTAGATCCTCTGTACATCGATCCCAACAATGCCACATACTTAGCAGGCACTCTTTCTTCTTTCAAAGCCCATTACAAAACCTCTCGGGTTACCCTATCATACGCTTTTTCTAGATCAACAAACACCATATGCAAGTTTGTGTGCGTCTGTCTGTATTTGTCACACAAATTATCGAATTGTGAATATGGCATCTGTTGGCCTGGCAAAAACCCAAATTGGTTTCGACTTATTGCCCTTTCCTCTCTCACTCTTCTCTTAATAACTTTTTCCCAAACTTTCATGCTATGTGGAATGATCTTTATTCCTCTACATTTATATAACTGCCACATTCCTTTCATCTCCTTTGTGAAAATGAAAATGAGTACCGTTCATCCGGGATACCTAATGGCATGCAAAAATATTTTTGGTTTGTCTAAAGTTATTTTTTACGGTTAGACAGGCGTTGGAGCGCGGGGCCTCCCAAAACGCGGGGCCCGTAGCATTTGCTACTCTTGCTACGTGGCTAATCCGGCACTGCCTACAACATCTTATCTAAGGATACGATAAGGTTAAGGTAGTAGAACCACGCCAATCAGCACGAACGGGCCGGCTCGACCGGGGCGGTACTACCCTCGCACAGAAGATAATCGTAAAATGACAGCATTCGTGCTGTCGTGTTTCGTTGGCGAATGCAAGACCGGAGTCCCAATGATGCAGAAGCATCATTAGGCAGCCATAGTGTGGGTCACCATGCTGCATTGTTGAATTGTCTGCCTTCGCAATGAGTATGGTGACCACTACTCTTGAATTCTGCTTATGCTTTTCATCAGGTAGTGTAGATTCATTTTGGCAGGGCCATACATAAAAAAAAACATTAGGTAATACGTGTTGACGACACACAAATGAGGAATAAAAATTTATGAGGAGAAGAAATTAAGAAAAAAAAGTGCTCTGAATTTCAAAATTATGTGAAGACATCTATTTCAAACTACACATGTACATGTTATAGCAGAAAAAAGCCACAATGATAGTTTAGCTTACGCTGGAAATAAATAGTTAAATAGTTTGATTTATATTAGAAATAGGGCATGAATGAAGTAAAAACGTAACACAAAATTTAATGACAGCTCATAAAATTTTAAACGTTTCGATCTGAAGCCGATCATGTTGATGTGAGTTTCTATATAGTATAGGACGACTCACAAAAACTCCACTATGATGTATACAGCTTTAATCCTCTTTCTTCATATTAGCATACAATTTCTTTGATACGTAGGTTATAGACACGGTAAAATACAAACTAATTAATATCCAGCTGGACGCGGGCGTTCGATCTCGCTGCCCTTCGCACAATGCCCCCTTCAACCTTTCTACCGAGTCAAAAAGCAAGTCCAAAATAATCTAAACCTTACAATAGATCTCACAAAGTGGCGGTAGGTACTTCTTTTTTTTTCGATAGAAATGTTACTACTTTCGCTAATACTCAATCAAGAACGCAGAACGAAGTCCACAGTTTCACATTTATTCAGGAATTAATGTCGAACGTCTTTGTGATACTGCTAGAAACAACTTTTTTAATAAAAAAAGGTTATACTGTCGATTGAAAATGAAAAATCAAAAATCCTTATGGTTACGATTAATACATCTTCTTCGATTTGTCGGTAGGTAGTTAAATCAAACGCAATATAAAATACAAATAATTAATAATTGATTTAAAAAAATGTTAACTTTGTTCAGATTTAGCCAATAGCGTTCGTCCGAGGTTAAACGGTATCTATATTTAATTAAATGGAATTAGGTATATGGGTTCAGAAAAGTCTGGAGGTTTTGGCGTATGACATGTAAATAGCCACTATTTAGGAATATCTTTGTTATAATACTGTTATCCATAATCACCCACATGCTATTGGCATTTTTATGTCATGCACTAATTTTCACAACATGTTAACAAGTTGCGACTTGTATTCCGTAACCTCATTGGCATAGTGCCAAGTGGTGCGCCAGAAAACAATTAAACCCGTTTAGTTTACGATTCCCTCTAAGACTTGACGTCTATTGTGACAACCAACGATATAATGTGATGAAGAGCTATTTCTAGATAGGTACAAAGAGAGAAACTAGAGGAGGCTCTTTTGGCAATTGTCCTGATGGACTTAGTTCGTCGTTATCTTCCCTTACCCTTATTTACATCACAGTTAATAATTATGAAATGATTGCGTACTAAAAGCGGCCAAGTGTTCCGAAGGGTTCCGCAGCAGCAAGTAACATAATATAATTTTTATTTTATTTTTATATTTATGTTGATTGAATAAAAGATAAATTGCAGTTTACGATTTATGACGTATTTAAAAAAAAACTACTTACTAGATTTCGTTCAAACCAATTTTCGGTGGAAGTTTACATGGTAATGTACCTACATTATATATTTTTTTAGTTTTATCATTCTCTTATTTTAGAAGTTGCAGGGGGGGGGGCACACATTTTACCACTTTGGAAGTGTCTCTCGCGCAAACTATTCAGTTTAGAAAAAAATGATATTAGAAACCTCAATATACCGTTACAGTATACACGTTTGATGAAAAAAAAATTTTGAGTTTCAGTTCTATGTATGCCCCAAATGGACCCCCAAAATTTATTGTTTTTTTTTCTATTTTTGTGTGAAAATCTTAATGCGGTTCACAGAATATATCTACTTACCAAGTTTCAACATTATAGTTCTTATAGTTTCGGAAAAAGTGGCTGTGACATACGGACGGACAGACAGACAGACAGACAGACATGACTGTATTTCACATTAACACGTTCAGGTTCTTGACAACGGCGGCTTTGCGATTGGTGAAAATTTCAGTGCGGGCAAATCGCACGTCGAATGCGGTCACCGTAACGATCGAGTAGATGAAAAAAGTCGTACTTTACATACATACATAGCATACTCATAATAAGAATACTACGGGTACTTATTCCTCTGCCTGTATTTTATTTCCCATGCAAAATAAAAAGCATCTAGGGAGGCGAAGGCATTCAAACCCATGTAAGTTTGACCGAGGTAATCACTAGAACATATGAATGATGCGTAATAGAAATAGTCGAGTTATTTAATTGTACCTACCCGGATCTAGAGCGTCCACCACTAGGACACATGGTGAACATAGTCAACCAAACTGCAGAGAACACAGTCGATAGCAGCGGCATATATTCAGCAAACAGGCAGTCGGTATCCGTGGCGAAGAGAGTCCTGGATGTGTCGAGAGTTAAGCGGTGGGTTACATTTTCTGAAATATAATCGATGAACCTATAGGTTTGGAATTTAACTCGTTTAATAGCAACATATTTACGAAGTTATTCGATAAAATTAACAAAAATAACAACTCTCGGACTAAAAATACACCCTCTCTCTCAGGGGATAATATAAAAACACTAGTGGTTGCCCGCGGCTCCGCCCGCGTATGTGTCGGTTATCACGACAAATAGTAGCCTACGAGTATGTGTTATTATGATGTATAAGCTATATTACTGTAAAGTTTCGTCCAAATCCGTTCAGTAGTTTTTGCGTGAAATAGTAACAAACATCAAAAATAAATGAACAATGAAAAAAAGAGAAATGATTAAACAATGAATATAAAGAAATTTCAGAATCAGAACAACCATTTATGGATCTTACAAAGTATTGTCCCATGTACAGATCAAACTCAACAACACTGGGGTAAACGTTTAAGCCACTACGCTATCATCATCTAGAAAATATATATATTCCTTTAAAACGATTCTCATATTTTACGTCATGTATGCATGCCAATATAAATTCGAAAATGCAATTTCCATTTGTTCTATAGTTTTGTGCGAACAGTAACTTTTTACTGCTTCAGTACTGGTTGCACCGTGAAAAAATCGTTAAATGTTATTGTTCAAGTTAACTGCTGTACGCTATCGGCTATGGTAAATAAATTGCAGAACTATAGAGCGTCTATCTAAATCTATCATAATAATATTTAATTCGCTTAAAATTTACTTTTGAACTAGTCTCGATCTCGTAAATGTCATAAAAGGTTTCGATGTTTTTTTTTTTTATGTATGGCCCGCCATAATTACTCTACTCTGCTTGATGGAAAGCATAAGCAGACTCCAAGAGTGGTGGTCACCATACACACTGCGATTGCAGACAATGCAGCATGGCGACCCACACCATGGCGGCCTAGTGATGCTTCTGCATCTTTTAGTCTAGTCAACAAGTATGGAACTTGTTGACTAGACTATTTGGGCCTCCGGTCTCGCACTCACCAACGAAACACGACAGCACGAACGCTGTCATTTTACGTTGATTTTCTGTGCGAGGGTAGTACCGTCCCAGTCGAGCCGGCCCATCCGTGCTGAAATCAGCGTGGCTCTACTACCGTTGTCGTCATTTTCTTAGTAAAGTATTACTTAGATCTGGCTATGACTATATGAATATGAATAGAATGGCTATATGAAATTCAACTTTCGATCACAAAGTCACAATATGATAATTATAGTCAACCTTTAATGTTTAACACTTTGAAAATATATTTTATGAAATTTACGAGATCGGAATTGAATAATAACCGAACTTTTGCTAGAAGAGTTGACCTTCTGAAGGTAAGCTTACCCGTTGCCTCGGTAAAGTTTTCCACCATTGCTGAAACTTCATTTGCATCGATTGTTTCGTTATCAGCAGTTTCTCTTTTTACTTTTCCCTGCTCAGCACTTACAGTGGTAGTAAAAACTTCAGATTGAGCATCTTCAGTTTCATTTCTAAAATAAGGATTTTCATTTAAGTCTTCTATGTCTTGAGCGTCCGGTAACTTGATATAATGAAATTCGAGTTTTCTCGGGAATAAAACACAATTGTGGTCAACCAGGTCCATCGTCTTTTGTATGAAAACGTAGTTCATTATGCCAAATACGGCTGCAAATACATATAGTATCAGATGGCATGCTGAAAAGAAAAAATATTTAATAAATATATTTCGGACATCTAACACACAACGCCATCTAGTCCCAAGCTAAGCAGAGCTTGTGTTATGGGTACTAGACAACTGATACAAATACATATATACTTTTTTTTTGTAAATACATACATATAATACATAGAAAACACCCAAACTCCGAATCTAATATTTGTAGATCATACAAACATTTGGTCCGACCCGGGAATCGAACCCGAGACCTCACGATCAGCAGTCGCACAGGCCAACCGCGAGACCAACGAGGCAGAAAAAAAAAGTTTTATAAAAGAAATTGTTAATTTTATTTAAATTTAAACAAATAATTAATTGGTTCATGTTGACTGCCACGTTGGTCTAGTGGTTAGCGTAAGCGACTGCTGATCTAGAGATGTCGGGTTCAATTCCCGGGTGGGGCTGCCGTTGGATTTTTCTTACAAGAAATTCTTAATAGCAGCCCGGAGTATGGAAGATGGCGGTGTTTCCCGCCCGTGCCTCGGAGAGCACGTTAAGTCGTCGGTCCCGGTTGTCATGAACATCTATGGCAATCGTTATTGGGAAGTCAGTGCCCTCAAATATACTGACAACTAGTTCAACCTTCGAAGTCAGTTCACCCTCAGGGTTGCGGAGGTCCGATGCCAGTCGCTCCCTGTAAAAACTGATATTCTGGTAACTGATATTTCCTTTGTAATTTCAAACTTTTGTCGGATACATAAAGCACGTCCAAGAGATAGATTGATCGATTTATTTAAGTAGGTACCTACCTTTCCAAGTGTTAAGATGTCTGGGCGGCCTCTCCTGTAATTCACGAAAGTCGTATAGAAGGATTGTCATGTTGAAATTACTTCATGTCCATATCGATTCTGTAAAATGTAAAAACATTATTGAGATTGCTCCACCTAATCTTTGATCCGAAATGAAAATCCATGCAAAAAGTATGTCTGACTCAGATCAGATCCGATTTAAGATGTTAAATTATATTCCATTGATTCAAGCTATAAAATATACTTTCAAAGTTCAATTTTTATACTACATATTAGCAAAAGTAGGTTGAATTATAATAATTATTATTTTTACGGGAATTAACGCGATCACTTATTTCAAGGTATTACATACCTCTGTTTTGCCTGACGTTTCGACCAGGTTGCACTGACCGTGGTCACAGGCTGACTCAGGCCGAAACGTCAGGCAAAACAGAGGTATGTAATACCTTGAAATCACGTCAATTCCCGTAAAAAGAATATAAATATATCATGGAACGCGAAAGTTTAAAAGTTGGGTTGAATTACTTCCCAAGATTTGTTTTCATAACTAGTAGATAACTTAAAATTAAACTCCCTTTCATATACCTATGTATTTCTAAAGAACAGGGTAAGAGTAAGTGTAGGTAATGTATAAACTTACATAGTTGTACAATTTATATAAAATTAGTAGATATCTATTGGTATATATATATATTTTTTTTTTTTTTTTATATGTATGGCTCGCCAAAATGACTCTACTCTGCCTGATGGAAAGCATAAGTAAAATCCAAGAGTGGCGGTCACCATACTCACTGCGAATGCAGACAATGCAGTATGGCGACCCACACCATGGCGGCCTAGTGATGCTACTGCATCTTTTAGTCTAGTCAACAAGTATGGTACTTGTTGACTAGACTATTTGGGCCTCCGGTCTCGCACTCACCAACGAAACACGACAGCACGAACGCTCTCATTTTACGTTGATTTTCTGTGCGAGGGTAGTACCGCCCCGGTCGAGCCGGCCCATTCGTGCTGAAATCAGCGTTCTCATCGTATCATATATCATGATAGCTACCAATTTCCCCATCGATCGTCGTCGAAGCGCGAAAATATCATTATTCATTAGTAAATTAAAGTGTAGGCTACATTTGTAGGTTAATTAATGTATTGGATTAGTCGTCCCTGGAGGTTACAAATTTATTGAGCTACTATTCGTATTTACTGACAAAAAGCGATGGCCTAGTTAGGTTAAAATATCGCTTATGTTTTACCAAACTAGGCCAACATCGATTTGTGATGCTCGACAAATAAAACAGTCAGTTTATAATTCATGATAATAAAGTTATCGGTATTGAAGTTCTTAATCAATTAGCAAACGTTAGCGGTAGTGTTGATGAAATACTGGATATGTAACTCATTTGTACAGTTGAGGCTGAGACAATAATTTCACTCTGTGCACTATTCATCAACGTAACGACATTTGTAGTGCAAAACATAATAGCAGAATCCACTATCTTGTTTTTTCTCGTCTCGTTATTTTATCACTTTAACAAATATTTCTGGATAATGGTAAATGTTTATTGAGCTTAATTTTTAATCAAGGATCTGATCTTATTCCATAAGACTCCGAGAAATACACAAAAATTATAAACAGCTTCTTTGAAATGCTATATATTTTTTGTATGTAAATGAATGAAGAACCAGTTTATTTTACGGTTTTAAGTGTTTTTTGGCAGAGAGTTTTCGTTGGATGTTTTTTGGAAGTCGGTTTTTTTTTTAAATATAACAAGCATCATCATCTCCTTAGCCTAACTACAACCTGACTTGCGCTACCCTTCTTTTAGAATGTGATTGTTGTCAGACAAGATGCAGAAGATAATCGGGCGAGGAAGCTGGAGTGGAACCGAGTCCTGTGACCAGAAAGACTATGAACAATAACACTACTAACTATAAAACAACACTTTATTTTTATTTTTAAAGAGATGAGGGAGCATAAACCATCTGCCTAATATGTAAGCCACGTAATGGTCAGCGCTCTAAAAATAAATGCCAGTAGCGGAAATAGCTTTACCATGAAGTATAAAAATATATCAGAATTATTTCGATAGCCTTGGAAAACGCTTATTTCATAGTTATTCTGAAGTATAGTACGTCTGCATAAGATAAGATATGTGCCAAGTTATTAGGATTCGTCCTTTGTTTGTTAACTGTATTGGATTAGACATCCCTGGAGGTTACTAGTCTGCAAAAATCCAGCTAGCAATAGCTATATTTATTACAAGCTGGAATTCGGTTTAAACACCACATACGTTTAATATATTATGAAAGAATTAGATTAGTTGTTATTAGTAGTGATTTAAAGAATCCATTTCGACAAGTCGGGAAATTTTACTACTGTGTTTAAATAGTGTGAAATTTGTCTTACAATGTAATTAAAACGTATTTTAAATATACATTTTTTTTAATCATCAATAATGTAAATAACTTTGACAACATTGACAACAATTAATGATAACGTCACGTTTTGACGTTTATAAAAAAACACAGATTTATCTGAAATTGGTGTCTACCATTGTCAGTCTCCAACGACATAATAATAATGAACGTCCTTGTGATAGGTAGGTAGGCAGGTACTATATTATACCTAGGGTATTTTTGTCAGACAGCGAAATAGCAGTTGAATTCATATATGGACTAAGAGCCCGTGAACCCCAGACTTTCGTTATTTTATAAAAGCTGAAAGTTTGTCAGTGCATGCTCCCAACACAGGTAAAAACGATGGCCCCTTATGAAGTTTGGGTTACCGTGGCTTTAGCAGGTAAACGGTACCAAAGGTGTGTAAAATATCAATCTAAATTCGTCAAATAATAAAGCGTGATTTTTTTTGTAGTACCTTCAGAATATTATCAAAAATCACGTTATTCATTGCCAGACACTTAACATAGTGGCAACCCCTTGCCAGACACCCTTAATGTTCATGAAATTAAAATTTTACTTATGTTAATAGCATAAAAGCTGATTTTTAACCGACTTCCAAAAAGGAGGAGGTTCTATGTTCTACTGTATGTCTTTTTAACCGACTTTTTTTTATGTACCTATGTTCTCCGATTACTCCGTCAATTGTGGACCGATTTTGAAAATTATTTTTGTAATCGAAAGGGTATGCTCCCGAGGTGGTCCCATTGCCACCATATCAGGATCTGATGATGGAATCCCAGGGAAATCGAGGGGAAACCCTCATTTTTTTAGGCACATACCATGTTTTTCGTATATTTTCTGAAGTTACACCGGAAGGTCTGGGGTTCACGGGCAATAGTTATTTGTTATACAAGAGTGCAAAGTTGCTTTTTAAAGAAAATGGCGCTGGCAAAGCAAATAAAAAAAAAGTAGATACACCAAGAAGATTCCGAGTCTTAGTATTTAACAAATAAAAAAAAGAACGATAAATTCGACACCATGGTGGTAGAAGTAAATAGGATTAATTTAAATGATGTTTTGACTTCACAAGCTTAGTGCACATGATGTTCTAAATTCAATTTTACTTTATCTTAGTGAATAAAAACGGCTTTTGCACTCAGATATCGTAGATTTACGAGCTGGTGGGATGAAAAAGATTTTACGCCCAATACATGCAGCTTATTGTTTTTAAACTAACTTTTAGATACCTTGTTTTATGTGACAAAATATTTACCTAATTTTAATAAACGTTTTCAAATTAGCTATTCCTTTAAATAAGTTAAGACGCATTGCAAAATTTGCTAACATCAGTCAGACTCAAAATTACTGTAACCTCTGTTGACTGTCCTTTGAAGTAGTTTGAACATTTATGAGTTTGAAGTATACCCTTATCCTTCCTATAATCTTGATATTCGAACAAATTACATCATGTTATATGTATATACACACATATGACATCATTTTATTGTACGACTTTTTTATAAATCGTTTTAAACTTTAAAGCATTGGAGGCGTCGCCATCTTGGTTCAATAGTCAACCCGAGGTCACCTTTGCTTTGGTTGTAGTTTTTTTCGTTACTATGGCATTGTTGTATGTTCTACAGTTATGTGTGTTGATGTAAATTCAGTCTATTGTTACTGCTTAGTCATAAACCATTGGTGTTGCTTAATTTCCTTAGGGAATCGTCTGAATTATTGGCACGAAAATGAATTCATTAAATTGTATGTCTATGCTAGTAGGTAAAGGCGTGTATCAGAAGAGTTCTATTAAAAAGTGTTTTTTCATTTTTCACATACAGGTTTAATACTTTGGCGTAAAAGTGCAACTTTCATGATCTTATCAAATAAGTTTTAAGCCCATCAAATATTGTGTTGCCTATTATTGAAAGTCTTTTTTGAAGTCTGTTAAAAACTGAACATATACCTACTCTAGTTTTGTGTTAAACATGTTTAATTATATTAAAAAAAACCGACTTCCAAAAAACATCCAACGAAAACTCTCTGCCAAAAAACACTTAAAAGCGTAAAACAAACTGGTTCTTCATAAATTGCCTAGGTATAGGCAATTTATGAAGAACCAGTTTCTTCTTTTTTCATTCCATTCTTTATTCATTTAAATAGTAGTATTATAATATAATGTGTGCTAGGTACCTAGAATCTGTTTGAAGTCGGTGCCAAGTAACTATCGCTTAGACCTTTGTAATTGTTCGTTTGTGTTCTTTTTAGCTTAGCACCGACTTCAAACAGATTTTAGGTACCTAGCACACATTATAATAAATAAATAAAAATAAAAAAGCCTTTTATTTCTACTAGAAACATAATAGTTTACAAAGTTAGTTAGCTTTGTTAGTATCAAAAATTTATAGTTTATCAGTTTTAGTGGTTATTAGTAACAGTTTTATGAAAATAATTTTAGATATGCTAATATTATAGTGTAGTTATTCTGTAGGAACCCCTTTGCGGGTAAAGGCCTCTTCCAAACAGTGCCAGTTTTCTCTTGATTGTGCTGTTTGCATCCAGTTTGGACCCACTGTGTTTTTAATTTCATCCTCCCATCTTTTGCAAGGTCTCCCTTTCTTTCTTTTGCCTACTGGCCCCCTCCATTCTGTAACTCTTTTTGTCCACCTTTGATCTTGCAGGCGTGCTATGTGTCCAGCCCACTTCCATTTTAATGCAAGAGCTTGTGCTAAACCGTCTGTTGCTTTTGTGATGTTGCGTATTTTTGTATGCCTTATTTTATTTATTCTTTTTATGTTTAGCATACTCCGCTCCATTCCGCGTTGGCGCGTTTTAATTTTATTCATGACATTTTTGTTAAACCTCCATGTCTGACAACCATAGGTCAAGCATGGAATAAGACAAGAATTCATAACTTTAGTCTTGAGTGTGATTGGCATGTTGCTCTTAAATATTTCTTTAAGGCTCCAATACTTATTCCATGTTAACTAGGCCCTGCGCTCAATCTCTTGGTAGTTATTTGATCTGTCGAAGCTTATTTGCTTGCCTAGATAAATGTATTTGTCAGTATATTGGAGAGGATCGTTGTCGACGTATATTTGCACCTTGTTGCTGTTGGTCATTACCATAGCTTTAGAGAGGTTCATTTCTAGCCCAGCGAGCTTGCTAGCTTTATTTAGGGATTCTACCATGTGTTGTAGTTCTTTTCCATTTTCTGATATCAGCACCAAGTCGTCGGCAAAGCGCAGGTGGCTTAAATGTTTAGTTTTTACTTTTATACCGCATTCATTCCAGTCAAGCTTGCTTATTATCGACTCTAGTGTGGCTATAAATAGTAAAGGTGACAGTGGGTCCCCTTGTCTTACGCCTCTCCTTACAGGGAACCAAGGGCCGGTGGTTTCTAGTTTAACTCTGCTTTTGCTCTTTCTATATATGTTTTTGATTACTCTTATGTATTCATTTTCCACGTTTTGAGTTGCCAGAGTTTCCCAGATATAGTTGTGTGACACCGAATCGAATGCTTTTTTGTAATCGATATATGCCAAGTACAATGGTCTCCTTCTCTCTTGATATTTCTCGATGAGAAGTTCGAGTGTATGAATATGATCGATGGTAGACAAGCCTTTTCTAAATCCTGCCTGTTCGACGGGTTGTGTGGTTTCTAGTGCAAAGCTAATTTTTTTGGTCAGGATTGTAGAAAATACCTTATATGTACTCGGCAGCAGACTTATAGGCCTATAGTTCCCAATGTCTTTTGGGTCGCCTTTTTTATATAACAGAATTATGTTGGATTCAGACCATTGAGTGGGTGTCTCTCCAGATTCGAGGATAGAGTTGAATAAGTTTGTAAGGGGTGTAGCTAGTGTTGCGGTAGCCATTTTTAAAGTATCGTTTGTTAGGTTGTCCGACCCCGGCTTTTGTCTAGTTTCAGTTTGTTCAAAGCCTCTATGACGTCATTCTCTTCAATTTGGGCGCTTTTTTATATGTCACCGTCGTTGCTGTTGTTTTGGTTCTCGTGACTGGTGTCATCTGCCTCTTTTGTGCTGTAGAGATCTCTGTAGAATTCTGTTGCTACGCTGATGATATCGCAGCGGTTGTTTTTGGTTATTTCGTCTCGTTTTAGCTCCTCGATCCAGGTTTTATTTGGTTTCAGCTCTTTGTATGCATTTTTCGTGCTTCCAGTTTGGCGTAGGTGTTTTTTAATAGTTTTATATCTGTAGTTGGCGTAGTCTTTTTTTATGCATTTATTGACAAGTTTGTAAAGGGCCGAGATTTCGTTTCTTGTTGCTCTAGTTTTATTTGAACTTTTTTGCAGGTCTTGTCTTCTTTTAAAAAGTTTCAACGTGTGTTCTGAAAATATTTTGTGAACTTTCTTTGGGTATTGTGCTGCTCGGGCGTTTTGCAAGCTCAATGTGATGACCCATTATAATACTACTATTTAAATGAATGAAGAATTAGGTATAGGCAATTTATGAAGTACCAGTTTATTTTACGCTTTTAAGTGTTTTTTTGGGCAGAGAGTTTTCGTTGGATGTTTTTTGGTCGTCGGTTTTTTTTATATAAAAAGTTTTTATTTTTCAGTTTTTAGTGCAAACAATCGTAGGTAAGTAGTGAGTTGAACTATTTCATCATCAAGAATACAAATTAAGGTCTATACGTACGTGTAATATTAAAATCATCCTCTAATCCCTAACTGTTGAAGAGTTTAACCTTCTATCATCAGCTCACCTAAATAACTTGAAAGTATACTACTGAAGGTCTTTAGATACGTATGTAATTGAAAGAATTATCCTCCAACTCCTAACCGTTGAAGAGTTGTACCTTCCACATTCCATCATCAGCTTACCTAAATAATTTGAAAGAATACGACTAAAGGTAACATATATACACATGATATTTAAAGATTTATCCTCCAACTCCTAACCGTTAAGGAGTAGTACCTTACATCATCAGCTCATCATCATAAAATAATGACTACCAGACGCAAATACCGGTGTAAATTCAGAAAATATATGAAAAACATAGTATGTGCCTATAAAAAATGAGGGTTTCTCTCGGTTTCCCTGGGATCCCATCATCAGATCCTGATATGGTGGCAATGGGACCACCTCGGGAGCATACATTTTTGAATACAAAACAAAATTTTCTAAATCGGTCCACAATTGACGGAGTAATCGGTGAACATACATAAAAGTAAAAAAATACATACAGTGGAACATAGAACCTCCTCCTTTTTGGAAGTCGGTTAAAAATGGCTATCGGCGGAAAAGAAAGCCTATGTCCTGCCTCAAAAATCAAAGTATCTCCATGCCTTTGAAATCGGTACATTAGTTTTGTCATGTAAGCGTAATCACAGAATAACTAATAGTAGTGCGTAATAGACACAGTTCCTTTCGAATTTATCGTAGTATGGATAGATTTTTGTGTATAAAGGTACGAGTTGGTAGCGGACTGAAGACAGCAACAGAAAACGACGTGTCGTCGTTTCATGTCGCCACGACACGTCGTTGCGTCTTGTCGCAGCGACGTCAAACAGTCATGAATTGGAACCCGACTGCAGACGACAACAGCAGGTGGCATCCAGTTGGTTACAAGTGTTCCGTGTAACAAGATATCTGACGTGTTCGAGAACAGTGATCGCAATTTTTTAAGATCTTTTATTAGAAGAGGAAGAAGATGATGATGACTTGCTTTATTATACCGAAAAAGACGAAAAGCCACACGTCCTGTGCTTAAATGCAGAGCAAGTGAGGGAACTTATTCAATACTGATCAAAAACCATTTGGGCCACCTAGTTTATAAGTTTATCTTCTTTAGAATCGGAAAATTCATTTTGAAAAAATGCAGAGATAATTTTATAGGTTCAAAGATTCACCCATCTGTAAAAGTATTGTGAGTGTTTTCAGTTGCTGATTCCAATCACCTTAGGATACATCAGATGATAAATTCAAACAAAAGTGCGAATCGAAGGCCATGAGCAATTCATGGCCAAAAATACATTTCATTAACTTACGTACAGTAGGTACATTGTACAGCAGGAGTAGAATAACGTATAAAATGAATGTGGTTCGCAAATAAACCGCAATTTACAATCAATCTTCGAAATTATTGAAACAGAATCACTTTAGCCGCGTAACAACAAAACTTATATGTTCATACGTGGGCCAATTCACTTGCACAATAAATATTAAACTATCACGCTTAATCATATTATTCGAACTACTCGTAGGTACCTACTTAGATAGGGGTTAACGTACGCTGAAATGCAAATGACATGGATGCAGACTGATACAGAATAATATTCTGTATCAGTCTGCATCATAAACATATAAACATATCATGTCATGTCTGTCATTTAAACATATTATGTTTAAATCAATTAAGATAGGAAGTTCTTGCTAAGGAGAAGGTTTTTGTATGATGCAGTGCTACTTTAAGAAGAAACAAATGAAACATCTAAGAGAATAAAAACCTAATAAAATAAATAAATTAATACTAAGACACACTTCAGAGTTAAAACCTAAAACAAAGATTTTTTTTTCTTTATTTAAAACAAAGATGACTCAAGAGAGCCGATGTGCTGCCTTACTAAGGGGAGATGGAGCAGTGGCTCTACCTCTCCAAACCCCAACCTCATTCAACACTCCTGATTATAGTCTTCTTTTTTTTTATGAGGCCTATTGACCTCTCTGCTTTTCCCCGTCCATAGCACGACAGGACCTTATTATTCCGGTTTGTACTTTTGTGTCGCTTATTTGTGTGAGTCTTGCACACTACGTGCCTCATACCTCATCATTCCTTTTATTGTTTTTAAATTATCTTCTGAGGGAGTATTATTTTACTTGTTTTGTTACATCTGGAATTCATCTATTTTATATTATTTACATTTCTTTTCTTAACTCTTGTTTATTTATTACATCTAATTGTTTACTTCTTTTTTATTACTGTAGTTATTTTTAATGGTAAGCAATTTATTCCGATTTTATTTGATGTTTTAAAGACTTGATTTTTATAGCTTCCTTTGGTTTCACTTTATTTATCCAAATGTCTTATTTTTATTTACAATTTTATCTATGTTTAACAATTCCTATTACTCAATATATTTACTTTTCTCTCGTAGTGTATAGTGCATTTTTGACATAATATAGATTTACACAATATTGTTTCTTAGTATTTATGGTTTTTATTTACTATTTTATTTAATATGTCTTAAATTCTATTTTTGTTCCTGGTTTTTGTAATGTCTCAAAGACATCCCACATAGCCATCGTTATCCAACGCGAGATCGCGATACTTGTGATTCTGTGTGTTTTGTTCATGTGCGTGTCCGGTGTTATGTATGTTTTTTATTCCTATCTTGTGTCAACAATGTATATATAAACTGAAATAATTGTTACACCTTCGTTGTGTATTTTGTCTCTGTGTATTTGTTTGTTCGTGTTCAATGTTTGTGTGCATGTTTTGATTATGTCCATATATATATATTAATATATACTTTTAAATCAGTGTGTGTATGTGTATCTGTGTCGTGTGTGTACGTGAGTATGAGAGTCACAAGTATGCGGTGTTGGACCTCGCCAGGTAGTCCCATTTTTGGCGGGTTGGGCACTCGGCGCTGAAGGCGTTGTGGCCGAGGCTCCGCAGCCCAGAGTGCGAGCAGTTGCAGCACCGCGGTTCGGCTACCGTGGTATACTCAGGGCATTCCCTGCGCAAGTGCGGGCCCCCGCAGTGGCTGCACTTGTCCACACTCTCGGTGCAGAACTTGCGGCCGTGTCCGAAAGCCAGGCACTTCGTACACTGAATGAGCGGAGACTGGTCCTCCACCCTGACGCTCTGCAGGTCCAGGTAGATACATAAGCCATACCTTTGGCTTAACCTGGACGACTATATGCGATGTCTTTGGGTTTCTGGTCCTTTTTTTATATTTGATAACCAGTTCTTGCTCTTCCTGCGGTAGGCCCATGAAGATGTCAGTGTTTTGGGTGTAGATGGCCCTGATCGTATCCTCGTCGTCGCCATCGACAAAAATGTCTTTAAGGACGACGAGTGGATCCTTATTCCTCATGGGCACCACAAGCCCACCATCGCGACTCTCTATTCTCTCGGTCACCCTGTCCCGCTCCACTTTCGTGTCGCAGCCCAGGATGACCGTGCTGCCCTTTGCCTTCCTTGCTTTACTGATTTTTAAACCAGTACCCCTGGCGTCGACCGCCTTCTTCACCTTGGCGAGTACCTCATCCGCAGTCTCCTGACTGTCTTTTGAGGTCACCGCCACGGAGTGAAGCGCCGGTCGGTGCCCGGGTCTGGTTGCTGCGACGCTGGCGAAGGATTCGGGGGGTCGATTCCGGGTGGCTCTGGGGTGCCAATTCCTTTACAGCAGCGCTGAAGTGCGTTTGAGTCTCGATGACGATTTCTCTAGCGACAGTCTCAACGCACGCACGCACTACCATCAGCTCGGTCGCCTTGTCGATGTCCACCTGTGTCTCCTCGATTTTTTCGAGGATCATCTCCATGGCGTCAGCGCTCCGATCTTTGAGGCCTCTGTTGAGGTCCCCAATTTCCTTTGTTAGGATGTTGATACGTGTGGAGATCGACTCCTCCACCTCCTCCAGTCTCGCCAGCAGCCTTCCCTCCTGCGCAGAAGGTACAGCCACTAAAGCTGCATCCTCCCGCGCCGGAGTTGCTATCGTCGCCGCCACACCAGCAGCCCTGGACACGTCCGCCTCTAGGCTTTTCACCCGCTTGCTCAACTCGAACAGGATGCGAAGACCCTTATCAGACTGCACCTCCAGGTAGGTATTTATATCCCGCCGCATTTGGGGATATTGGTGAACTTTTGCGGGGATATCCTCGAAGGTTTTCATCACCTCCTGGATGAGATGGTCGCTCGACTAGTCAGCGTAGGTGTTTTGCTGCCGTTTGTATTGTTCCATGTTATCGAGCGACCTTCTTTTTGTTCCGGGCCTCTGATAAAGGTCTTCGCAGCGTCCAGCACTAATGAAGGCGAGGTAGAGGCGCCGGCAGTGGTGGATTTTTTGGCAGCGCCAGACGTTGGTGGTGTCTGGAACATTGTGTGTTTGTGTGAGAGAGAGTTGTGATATAATGTGTATGTGTTACGGGGAAAGTTGTCAGTTTGTGTAGGTGTATATCAACCCTGTATAGGGGGGTGAATGTCAGTGTTATGATAAAACAAATTAAATTTAAAATAAAGGTGTTTTTAGAACGCAGTTCTACGTGTTATTAAAATATTATGCTCTATACAAAGCCGTTCTATTCTATTTAGAGGTGTATATAGCCTCTGTCATAGACTTAATCTAATACAAAATTTCTGTAAATAAAATTTGAAAATATTTTTTTGGTAAGGACCACGGGTTGTCGATCCCTGTTCAGCCGAACCTATAAAACCAGTGAAATATGGGAGGGTGGGCGGTCAATTTTTTTTATTTCTATACACCGTATCTGTACAAATGGGGTGTCGTTAGACGGGTCTAGAGGAGACCTATCTAAATGTGTATAGTATGTTATTCCCAAAATAAGGGTTATCGAATTATTCGACAGAAACCTCAAAAATATCAAAAAATTAAGTTTGAAGATTGAATTTTTCAAACTTATATGTGTCGGAGCTAAGTAAATAAGTCAATAGATAGAACTAGACGAGTCCTATCCGAATATGTATAATTTATAATTTAGAAGATAAGGGTTGCTGAAAAATTTTGCAAAAATGTCAGGGATTTCCGAGATTGAACAGAATTACAGTTTAAATGTTGAATTATTTAAACTTCTATGTACTGAATCTATGTAAACAAGGTGTCGTTAGATAGAGCTAAATGAGCGCTATCTAAGTCTGTAAATATGTTGAATTTAGAATGAAGGGTTATCGAGTAATTCGATAAAATCCTCAAAATAAAAATAAAAATCTAAGTTAAAATAACTAATTTTTCAACTGCTTTACAGGTTTTATCACTCCTACGGGACGCAGGAGGGTCTACAGGGATGATTGCAAGCAAAAACAATGAAATCTGGTGCTATACTCAATTAAAATTTCGTATCCTGATTATAGTCTAGACGACTGATCGCAGGTCAAAAAACAAAAAAAAAAAAACACAGGTGGACTTAACGGCATTCCATTCAAGTTAAAATGTTAAAGCTAAAATGTCATTCATGGAAATTGTATTTATAAAACTCGGTTGGTTGAACAAATCAGTTTCAAACCTGCATAAAAGCTTTAGCCTATCATAAATTGATTTTTTGCAAGCTTAAACTCCATAATTTAAGAAACTGTTAACTTGTTTATTTACCGTAATATGTAGTAAGATCGTCAAGTATTTTGCGACCTTCAACAAATGTTTGACTTGACCGCCACACCGTATCAGTAATGAACAAAATTGCGATACGAATAACACAAATACAAGCGTTTTCCCACTACCGCTGTTATTGTGTATGTGAGTAATATATTTATGTTACGGTAATATATTGGTTGTTAGTAATAAGTATATTTATTTGTATGCTGTAACGTTTCAGTTCTGTCTCGGCGAGAATTGTGAACCATTCATTTTACTAACCCACACCTAATAAAGACCTTTTTGCTATTGACGGGGTGGAAAAGCCCTTCGGATCTCCGGGTCCTCGGGTACTGAGGAGCCAGGTATGTGATGATTTCACTAAAAACCAGCCAGCCGGCGTGGCGCCCGGTCTCAGGCGCTCTGAGGAGGACCATGTTATTTCAGGTCCCCCCAGGATCGACGCCGCAGCTATCCAGGTTATATCCTGGGGAAACCTGGGCTTCCTCCTGATCTAATGAAGACCTACTAGTATCATCTTTATTAGTAGTTAGGTATCTTTACATAGTGTAAAATAGAGTCTATTCGGCTGTCTGATCGCTTAGATCATTTAAACCACTCAACGGATTTAAGTGATTCAATAGGGAGGTTTATACGTGTCATACATGCATATTATAGTAGTACCGTGGGAGAGCCACGCTTCGGCATGAATGGGCTGGCTCGATCGTAGTGATACCACGGCCTCACAGAAAACCGGTGTGAAACAGTGCTTGCGCTGTGTTTCACCGAGTGAGTGAGGATACCGGAGGCCCATACCCCAAACCCTACCCCCTATCTTCCCCCCATCCTCCAAAGGCCGGCAACGCACTTGTGACGCCTCTGGTGTTGCAGGTGTCCATGTCCATGTCCATATATAAAAAAAAAGAGATAATCCGAGAATTTTAAAGATTTGCGTGCAAAGCGAGGCCCGATCGTTAGTTACTCATAAATACAAGCACGAACAGTAAAATCTCATCAACAACCTCTCATTATTATAAAGGAGGTTTCAACATACTTTACCACGCTGGCCAGACGTGTTGTATCAAGTTTTCCTTCTATTTGCAGCGCTCTGCTGCCCTGCATTGTTTGCTCCCGTAGTTGATTCTTACGACACCCATGAGATAAATAGAGGTGACACTCCGTAGGTATTGTCATCCCACACTGATTAAATCATTCCAAGTTATTTAATGATGACTAATATTTTAATGCGAATTTGTTCGTTTGTTACGCTTCACGCTTAAACCACTAAAATAATTATATAAATAACTAGCTGACCCGGCGAACTTCGTACCGCCATATTTACATATCTGTCTCAGCTTCCCACAGGCAGTGTACAGTCGCGGGCAAAAAAAAAGACTTTTCCCGTTATCTTTTTTTTTTCTTCCTAGCATAGAGAAAGAATGAAATCGGACCAAGTGTTATTGAATTACAACTATGTAGATATTTTAACTTTCATCCTCTCCCCGGAGGAAACCGTGCTGAATATCGGGATAAAAAGTATCCTATGTCCTGCCTCGTAGTATGAACTCAAATCATGCCAAGATTCATTTGAATCCATTCAGTAGTTTCGGCGTGATGCACGGCCAAGATACAGACAGACAGACAAAAATGAAAAAAAATTACAGTTTTGGCTTCAGTATTGATAATAGAGAGCCCTCCAAAAAAATTTCAAAATATCTTTAATGTACAGAATTGGACCTGTTACATTTTTATTTAACAGGTCCAATTCAAACAGGTCCAATTCCATTATATATCTATATAGATATTTAACAATGGAAATCTACATTATTAGCGATTAAGATGGTTATAATATAAATAATATTTAACAAACTTAATCGTATTACGATTACGCTTAAGATTAAATCTTAAGCATGTACAATCTGGATTAAATGGACCAAAATAGTATTTTAGTTTTGTTTCAATCAGAAAAAAAAATGCGTGATATTTGCCGAAACCCCCCTCTCTCCAACGTGAGATTAGATGAGATTTGACTCGACCCCCTCCCCCCCTTAAACATCTCACGTAATTTACCGATAAACGATAAACCGACACACACGAGCAAGAATCAGCAGAAGGAGAATCAGCAAAAACTAGTGTAGTACAGATACGAATTATTATTTATGGCTTGCCCTGCTGATCTGTTAATATGTCACTGATCACTTTTTATTTATCTCTATGTTCTGTTACGTACTCAAAACAGATAAGTGATAGATTTATCTTATAAGATCGCTAACCAACATTACTTCTACCTGCTTTGTTTATTCTAAAAATAGGAATATTAAACGATTATACAAGTTAAAATTGTAAGTATTGTATGTATAGAGCAGCTATAATCTGTGTGGCGATCTATTAAGGATACCAAATGCCACCACCCATATTCATCCCGTGGATGTCGCAAGAGTCGACTCATGGAGCAATCTACAGACAGAATTAAAACTTGATACTCCAATAAGCAGGTGTACAATGTACATTTCATATTGTAACTATATATAACTTATATGTATATTAAAAAAAATCCCTACTCAAGCACTTAATCGAGTAATCATACGCCAATGATATTATTACAGACATTCTGTTATTCTTCCCCACTTTCACCCCCATAACTTTTAAACGGCTCAACCGATTTTCATGAAACATGTCTAAGAACACTCGCAATTAACTCACCTTTCATAAAAAAAAAACTAAATTGAAATCGCTTCATCCGTTCGCGAGCTACGGTGCCACAGACAGACAGACAGACAAACAGACGACACGTCAAACTTATAACACCCCTCTTTTTGCGTCGGGGGTTAAAAACTGTTATAACGCAGTATATCCAGCACGAATGGGCCGGCTCGACCGGGGCGGTACTACCCTCGCACAGAAAATCAACGTAAAATGACAGCGTTCGTTCTGTCGTGTTTCGTTGGTGAGTGCGAGACCGAAGGCCCAATTAGTCTAGTCAACAAGTTCCATACTTGTTGACTAGACTAAAAGATGCAGCAGCATCACTAGGCCGTCATGGTGTGGGTCGCCATGCTGCATTGTCTGCATTCGCAATGAGTATGGCGACCACCACTCTTGGATTCTGCTTATGCTTTCCATCAGGCAGAGTAGAGTCATTTTGGCGGGCCAAACATAAAAAAAAAAAAACGACAGTCTATAAACCACGGAAACCTTTGTTCTGTGGGGTAAATCAGGTACACGATATGTGAGAACGTTGGAGGAATTACGTGATCTTTTATATTGTGAGGCTAATACTTGTAACTTTAATTTGCTACAACATTATTAGTAACTGCAAGTGTCGAACATTAGGAAAAAGCGGCCAAGTGCGAGTCGGACTCGCCCATGAAGGGTTCCTGCAGCAGCAAGTAAAATAATATATCTTTTTTTTATTTTTATATTTGTGTTGATTGAATGAAAGATAAATGGCAGTTTACGATTTATGACGTATTAAAAAAAATCTACTTACTAGATTTCGTTTCATGTGGTGGAAGTTTGCATGATAATGTACATCATATATTTTTTTTAGATTTATCATGCTCTTATTTTAGAAGTTACAGGGGGGGGGGGGGACACACACATTTTACTACTTAGGAAGTGTCTCTCGTGCAAACTATTCAGTTTGAAAAAAGTGCGAGTGAAGGTGCAGTGCGGGTGATCGGTGATTGGTGGAAAGTACGTGAGGACCGCGAATTCGCCATCCACGCGTATTTTCTACCAATCATTGATCACCTCACTTCACACCTGCACTCACACTATACAAAGTGAATACAGGCCTTAAGCTTACTCGTTTAGCAAGATAAGACCTATGTGCAGCAGTGGACTATTAGAAGCTGTTGATGATAATACTTGGAAAGTTATTGATAATATTCAGTAGCAGTGCTTGCTGCCAAACGAGGGTAGGGAAAGTATTCAGGGAAATATCAATCTCGGACCTCAGAGTCACTATTCTGTCTAATAATTTGATATCAGATGTTCTCAATCATTACGAGAATCGACTGAGCAACACCAGAATCGATATTATTCGAAAATGGTGGACTATACTGCGGAAACATCGAGTCATGGACATGTAAGCGTTTAAATTAACGGTGGAACTCATTTGTTCTGTGGGTGAAACTTTGGAATAAGTCCAACTTCGATTTATTGTTATTCGTGAACATTGGAGTAACAAAACTTTGGAGTAGGTTATACGGATATCGAATCGATTTTAATCGTGAATGTTTGAATGGCAAATTTCAAAAGCAACTCAGATAAAAGTTCGGTGTTATTCGTGTACGTGTGAGCAGAGTAAAAAAACGTCGCTTTCTATCAGTATCGCAGTTTCAGCTCAGCACGTTAATAAATAGTAGCGTTTGATTGGATATGAAACAGAAAGTACAAGTAGTCAAGCATAGTACCTCCTTTTTGACCTCATAACAATAATATTCATATTTTTACGTACAATTGTAGTACGAGGGTCAAGACCCTAACTTCCGAACTCCTTGCTGTTATTAATTATTTCTTTAATCAGAAAAACTCGATAACACTTTTTAGCCCGACCCGGGAATCGAACCCAAGACCTCTTGCAATCTCATACACATACCGCTAGAGTTAGACCAACGTGGCAATTAAATAAAAATAATGTTTATAAAAGCATAGAACTAAAAATAGAACCCTCTTTCATTTTTTAAGTTCAATAAAAATAGGTGAGGTCAACGTTTAATTATGTTATTAATAATAAAGTCAGAATACAAATATAGTGTTATGTGTGATAGATAAGCGTAGCCAACGATGATGTAATGCACCCGTTTAATATTCGACTTTTTATAGCCACGGCCGATGCGGTGTTCAGTGTTAAACAAACGATACTCACTATGTAACACTTTGTTCAGCATTACCTATAATAAAATTGTTATATCGCTGAATAAAATAAAGTTACTTAAAATAATTAAATTATGTACCTTTACCTACATTTAACGTTTTTTAATCTTCCATAGTCAGTTTTAACTCGTCTTACTTTATTGCTTCATTATGTCGTAATAGTTACATACGTGTATGTAATAGTTAGCTACTTATTACATCTATGTCATCTCAGTTCGACATGTCTGTATTCAATTTATCACAATAACCTAGCATTGAATTTATTGAAGTCCTAGCTGACCGACGCAACTTCGTATGCGTGTCTTGTCAATCATGTTCAGCTCCTATCAGTCTGATGACGGATGACTGGAGTGATGTAACTATCTTAGGTACGCCAGCAAAACACATTAAAAAAAAACGTGAAAATCGGTTAGAAAGTTTCGGAGTTCATCGTGAGCAACAACGTGTTGCGAGAAATTAATGAAATCATCATCTTCCTAGCCTTTATTATTCCCAAGATTAATTGGGGTCGGCTACTAGTTCAACCGGTTTTACCTGAATATCAGTTTTTCCACGGAGCCACTGGCATCGGACCTCCGCAGTCCCAAGGGTGAAATGCATTCGGTGGTTGAGCAAATTGTCAGTATATTTGAGGACATAGACTTCCCAATAACGATTGTCATAGGTGTGCATGACAACCGGGACCGACGGCTTAACGTGCTCTCCGAGGCACAAATTAATGGAAACGAGGAAACTAATTAAATAGATTTATCAAATACTAGCTGTTGCCCGCGGCTCAGCCCACTTGTATGTCGGTTATCGCGGCAAGTAGTAGCCTATGTGTTATTCTGATGTCTAAGTACCGGGGAAGCTAACGTTTCCCGTAATTCAGGTTTCAATTTTAATTACAAATAATTTCCTTTGAATTGTCCGACATTTTGACTAATAACAACATGTTTATGTGACGTTAGTTCGGATAAGTATATGAACATAGTTATAAGACTTATAAGCTTATCATGTAAAGCGAAAGTTTAAAAGTTGGTTTAGGATTTAGTCTACTTTTGGAGAGAGCTGGTTTTGTATTGCAAAATAATCGGCTTTTAAATGTTACATTAGATACCTACAATTACACCCATTGAACGTAATAATGTAAGTACACAGTATTTGTTACATCGCATCGTGAGAAACGGTCAAACCTTCTTTCTCACCATCCACTGTCTGTAAAACAAACTTAACAGCTACGTGGCTAGTATTGAATTATTATTCTATATTATACTCTATTTATACTCTATATTATTAGACAGGAAAAATTCCACAGGAAATATCGAGGAAAACGTTTGATCCAGTTCGACTAATAATGTTTAATAAAAACAAATACGGAAAACTGTGGTGGTATGTGTAATATGATAGACCTGTAAAAAAATAAAATCTTCATGTTTTGTCTATAATATTTTGAATTTTGATAACATCTCAAATCTTGTGATCGTTTTGGTAGTGGATGTTTCAAATCCTCACAACCTTTGGCTCTTCATAATCTTTACGCTGAAGCTGGAACTTTTGTCAAATTCCTAGCATGCGATGTACAATCGTGTTTCAACCTTATTATGAATATCGAGGGTTACAGTTATTTTTGCAGGTGGTATTAATCACGGTGTTTCGTTTTACCAAAGAGCCGTCATAATTTGGGCCAGAGATTGGCGATATACGGGCATAAGATAAGAGCACTTAGAATTAGAGTAATTAACATATAGAAGTAATATTTGTGAGGTTTGACCGGGATATAGTTTTTCTATTATATACTCAAAGTCCTGGGTCCTCTTTGCAGACAACGCTAATAAGTAGACCTCTTTCTTTTAGTGTTTCGTTTTTTGGTCGTTGGGAATTAAGCTAAATTGATTTGTATTAAGTTTTTAACCGACTTCCAAAAAGGAGGAGGTTCTATGTTCCACTGTATGTATTTTTTTTTTTTTTTTTTTTTTATGTATGTTACCCGATTACTCCGTCAGTTGTGGACCGATTTAAATTTTTTTTTTGTATTCGAAAGGGTATGCTTCCGTGGTCCCATTGCCAGCATATCAGGATCTGATGATGGGTTCCCAGGGAAATCGAGGGAAACTCTCATTTTTTATAGGCACATATTATGTTTTTTTGCTTATCATGTCATCAATTTAGCTAACAAACTCCACAACGCGTTTTTTACTTTTTAAGCTATTGCGTAGATTTTATCGCGGGCTTTGGGGCCTTTGTGCAGAAATTCCGTAACGTAACAAAAAAACCTGACACCCGAAGCTCGCACGGATCGAGCCGAGCTGCTCCGAACGACGAATCAATGAATGTTTCTGTCTGCGTGACAGAGACAGATTCGTTGATTCAACGAATCAACGAATCTGTGTCCGAACGACGAATCAACGAATCTGTGTCACTGTCACGCAGGAACATACTGCTTAAAAAAATATAATTGCATAAGTTGATAAAAAAATGCTATGCAATAGCTTTACCGCGGCAGTCCCCGAGTGCCACACGTATTTTTTACAACTTATTGTTGTATGTACCTATCTACTTATTTAGTGTCTGTATGAGCGCGAGCCGTCGGGGGTTTAACTTGCAAAAGTGTTCATGTAACCTAATTGCAGAATAAATGATTTCATTTCATTTCATTTCGGGTGGAAGAACACTCACTACCGAAATGCAACATCTTGTAAAAAAGCACATATTGATTCAACCTAAATCGAGCAATAAGATGTCTATTAAATAAACTCAATAACTCCATACATGGTAGGTAGGTAGTCTATCATTGAACCCTCAAGGAATGAATGAATGAGTAATAAACAGGTCTTACTTAATTATAATTTATCTTTTCAGAGGCAAAAAAGTATTATTGAAAACATAAACCTACCTAGCAACATAATTTTATTGTGAATTTCGTCATTAAAAGCAGAGAAAGTAAACATATGTATTTATCAAAGAATAACAAGTTTATTATCTACCTACTAGCTTTGCCTGCGGTGCCGCCCGCGCATTTATCGGTTATCGCAGTAAAGAGTAGCATATTATGTTCTTTCTCAAGAATCAAAGTATCTCCATACCAAAATTCATTGAAATCGGTGCAGCGGTTGAGCCGTGAAAGCGTAACAAACTGACAAAGTTTATTATCTACCTACTAGCTTTGCCTGCGGTGCCGCCCGCGCGTTTATCGGTTATCGCAGTAAAGAGTAGCATATTATGTTCTTTCTCAAGAATCAAAGTAACTCCATACCAAATTTCATTGAAATCGGTGCAGCGGTTGAGCCGTGAAAGCGTAACAAACGGACAGAGTTACTTTCCAACTTTCTAGAGCGCTACTTTTCCACTTTTCTTTAAAATTTTATGTATGGATGCACAGTCATAAGTTCATAAACTTAACTAACATAATAACTAAACCTGGTAAGTTTTAGAATCGTCTGTACGTGTTAATCAATTGAGCTGAAGTGATTAAATTGGAGTTATGAGTTCTAAATTCATTACGTCAATATCTGGCCGTCTCGGTGTCGCCGGAGACCCAAGGTCAAGGATTTCAACAAGGACATTACTGATACCATCTTTGTGTAGTATCGACTGCATTTTAAAGACAATGAAAAGCGATTTGGCTAAGTGTTTTGTAAACGTTTTGATTGAAATCGACAAAGGCGTTTAATTATAAAAAAATAGATTAATATTTAAAAAAAATGTACCATATTCCTACTTACATCACAAGTCAAATAAGTAAGTTAACTTAATTATGTTAATACATTCATTTCTAAGCAATCTCTTTTAATTTATCAAACTATTGCATTACTGTATAAAATATTCTAAAATGACTTGGTTAAAATAAAATAAAAGTTTTTTTATTCTTTACGGTACCTACCTACCAGTTATTTTAATATTTTCTTGCGTAAATGAAAGTTTTATTATATTTTTTACGTGAAATCAACGATTCTACTAGGGCCAATAACTTATTTTTCATTTTTAAATTCATGAAGCATGCGCGTACTTACCTTATCGTGAAAAAAATTATGTTCGCCGATAATGCAACACTGATAAAGAGAGGCACCTTTATAGTGCCTAATATTCACATTTTCATTAATAAAAAAATTTGAAGCGTTTAAATCCTGACTTTTTATCAGCTTGACACTACACAATTCCTCTACTTAGTACGCATGCCGCGCCAACTGGCTCGAATAGACTTCATTTCTGTGACTTACGTCCTTTTAGTTTCCAGACGTGAAGCGGTTGGCGAATGCGCACTAAAGAGCGAGACAGCAGGAAAACATACATCACTGTGGTACGTCTGAAAGAGATGGTGTGATGTGATGATGGAAAAGCATGTTCTGTCACCTTCAAACTTTTGACAGCTTTGTTTACATGACGTAACCACATGATGTCATGGTAACGCCACCATGCAATGCTTTGAGCGGTAGTTTTGTTCTGGTAAGGATTATCCAAAAACATCTAAGGAATATCATCTGTACTTACTAATTTCAGTAATTTCAGAATTCGTAAGTCCTATAGGCGTAAAGTACATCCTAATCAATACCAAACCGATTACGTTCTTCACAGTTTTGTTTCCGTAGTTGTAATATTACTGCGATAAATGCGAAGTTTTACAAGGTAAGTTTCTACACCAAAGCGTCTTTTTTTTTTTTTTTTTTTTTTATGTATGGTCCGCCATAATGCCTCTACTCTGCCTGATGGAAAGCATAAGCAGAATCCAAGAGTGGTGGTCACCATACTCACTGCGAATGCAGACAATGCAGTATGGCGACCCACACCATGGCGGCCTAGTGATGCTTCTGCATCTTTTAGTCTAGTCAACAAGTATGGAACTTGTTGACTAGACTATTTGGGCCTCCGGTCTCGCACTCACCAACGAAACACGACAGCACGAACGCTGTCATTTTACGTTGATCTTCTGTGCGCGGGTAGTACCGCCCCGGTCGAGCCGGCCCATCCGTGCTGAAATCAGCGTGGCTCTACTACCTACAAATCTGAATGTTTGGCAGAGATACTTAGATTATAGTCTGGGATAGCAAACAGGCAATTTTTTTAAATTATTAGCCACATTATTGCAAGTGGAGTGAAACAAAACATCTTATAATTTCTACTGCACGGTGCGATCTCCATTCACGTCGTTTTCTATTTCGCCAAGTGTTATGGGTTCAAACCCCATATGGGACAACACTTTGTGCGATCCACAAATTCTTGTTCTGAGTCTGGGTGTTCTTTGTGTCCGTTTCATGTATATTTGCAAGGTCCCCCACGAACGACACAGGATGTATATTCCTAATACGGGAGTTGTCTTCTCAAAAAGAAAATAGTTTTAAAAATCTTTGTTGTTGTTATATCTAGGTACGTTATTATTACTCGTATTAGATCGGTTTACTTTATTTTAGTACTAGTTGTTGCCGGCGGCTCCGCCCGCGTATATGTCGGTTATCGCGGCATATAGTATTTATGTTATTATGATGTAGGTATAAGCTATATTACTGTAAAGTTTCGTCCAAATCCGTTCAGTAGTTTTTTGCGTGAAAGAGTAACAAACATCCATCCATCCATACTTACAAACTTTCGCGTTTATAATATTATTATAGATGCTTTTAAAGTTTTAATCCATCAGTTAAAAACATCATTTCTTATCTATCATATCATATTTTTATTCTTTTTTTTTTTGGAAATTTAAACCATTAGAAAAACCTTTTCTTATAGTGTAGGTAAGAAAAGAAAAAGATACCATCTAAAGGTAAAGTACTAGTCAAGACAAATCAAATGATTTTAAACTCGATGGTGTTGCGTCGTTTCATTACAGAGTTCTATGACCACTTTCCGGCTCCATCATCAGACCCTGGATACTATCAAAACACCAAGTACTCGTCGAGGCGAATCGAATGATTCAAAACAGATTTGGTAGCATCGTTTCATTACTGAGTTCCTATGACCACCTTCCGACTCCATAATCAGACCCTGAATACTATCAAAACATAAAACACTCGTTTAGATGAATCTGAACATGATATATGATGAAACTGCCTCGGTGGCGCAAGCGGTAGCGTAAGCTGCTGTCCTTGAGGTCTCGGGTTCGATTCCCGGGTCGGACCAAGTGTTTGTATGACCTGCAAATGTTTGTTTCGGAGTTTGAGTTTGGGTGTTTTCTATGTATAATATGTATGTATTTACAAAAAAAAACGTATATAAGTATTTGTATCAGTTATCTAGTACCCATAACACAAGCTCTGCTTAGCTTGGGACTAGATGGCGTTGTGTGTTAGATGTCCGAAAATATGCAGTCATGTCATGTTTAGACTAAGGAAAGAAAAATTAGAGATGTTGCTGAAAAAAGTGGTTCATTCATAGAGGATCTATTGGCCAGGTCCATGATGGATCTAATGAGGAAAAATAAGTAATCTCATTAGATCCATCATGGACCTGGCCTATGAGATTGATCTAATGAGATTAGTTTTTCTCATTAGATGAATTATTTACTTTAACTTCTTTCAGGAGATTTCTTTTTGTAACAATAATTACCAGAAAATAAATAAATATCGCTAAAACAAGTGAATATGATTATTTTGAGTCCCTGTACTGTACTTCGTCTTGTCGAAAAAGATTTTTTTCCTAAAAAAGAGAATGAAGCAACGGACGAGGAGATGGGGAAAGGGAGGCAAAATGAAAAATAGGATTTAGTATAAAAATAGGTGCATAGATTAATTATCACTTTTTACGTCTATTTTGATGTGAAACATCTACATATAGGCGCGGGTAAACCTGATATGTGGGAGGCGACGCTCGCCGCTTCGCCTTACCGAAGTCACTGATGAAAATTATTTAAGTTGTCGCGATTTCAAATAAATTAAAAAAAAATGCATTTTAGTATTTTATTTATTAAAAATGAATATTAATGTAATAAATACTTATTTTATTTTATGAAAAAAAAAAGTAAAAAAAGTTTTTATTTTTTATTATAGATATAACTTATACAAAAAAATTTCGATGTTTCACACCTGCCAGGCATCCCGGGCCGGCACACTTTTTTATAGATTAATTATTACTCATGTCTTGAAAAATTAAATCGTCATTAGATGTTAATAAGATTAAGTTAAGATTTTGTTTGTAACTATTTTCTGTATAATTTTCTTTAATAATTTCCTTTTTCTCTTAATTAGTTTGTTCTTGTTTAAATTTTCCTTTATTTTATCTGTTTCTTGTATCAATTCTACTTAATTTTCATCTTTCTTTTTTTTCTTAAATACAAATTGTTGATTGTTTTAGTTGCAACTTATAAATGAAAATACACACATACTTGTATAATGTAAATGAATACATGATGGTACTTTGGTACTTACCTAACAATGTTTCCCAATTTATTAAATACGCACTTGTTATTGTATGAGCACCTTGTCGACTATGATTATTATTAACTAGCTGACCCACGCAACGTCGTTTGCGTCTCCTATTGCCCGTAGCGTAATAATTTCCCCCCGTTTTTGTAACATTCTTCATTGGTACTCCGCTCCTATTAGTCATAGCGTGATGATATAGATAAACTCGATAAACTTCCTCGATAAACGGGCTATCTAACACTGAAAGAACTTTTTCAAATAGGACCAGTAGTTCTTGAGATTAGCGCGTTCAAACAAACATAAACTCTTCAGCTTTATATATTAGTATAGATGACCCACGCAACGTCGTTTGCGTCTCCTATTGCCCGTAGCGTAATAATTTCCCCCGTTTTTGTAACATTCTTCATTGGTACTCCGCTCCTATTGGTCATAGCGTGATGATATAGATAAACTCGATAAACTTCCTCTATAAACGGGCTATCTAACACTGAAAGAACTTTTTCAAATAGGACCAGTAGTTCCTGAGATTAGCGCGTTCAAACAAACATAAGCTCTTCAGCTTTATATATTAGTATAGATGACCCACGCAACGTCGTTTGCGTCTCCTATTGCCCGTAGCGTAATAATTTCCCCCCGTTTTTGAAACATTCTTCATTGGTACTCCGCTCCTATTGGTCATAGCGTGATGATATAGATAAACTCGATAAACGGGCTATCTAACACTGAAAGAACTTTTTCAAATAGGACCAGTAGTTCCTGAGATTAGCGCGTTCAAACAAACATAAACGCTTCAGCTTTATATATTAGTATAGATGACCCACGCAACGTCGTTTGCGTCTCCTATTGCCCGTAGCGTAATAATTTCCCCCCGTTTTTGTAACATTCTTCATTGGTACTCCGCTCCTATTGGTCAAAGCGTGATGATATAGATAAACTCGATAAACTTCCTCGATAAACGGGCTATCTAACACTGAAATAACTTTTTCAAATTGGACCAGTAGTTCCTGAGATTAACGCGTTCAAACAAACAAAAACTCTTCAGCTTTATATATTTAGTATAGATGTATTTATTATACTCTTCTAAGATCTAATACTCATAATCAACAACACATTTATTTGGATAAAGACTAATATTAGGTATTATGTTGATAAAAACTCTTTGGCAAATAACTCAATAATAGGTACCAACTCTTAGCGTCTTATACTCGTGATAACTTCTAAACGAAATGTCCGAATGGGATGAAACAAAAAGTATTTTACTTCTACATAAATACCCTTGATAACATAATGCTTTATTTAGATAAGGATTAATATTACGATACACATTTAAAGTAGTTTCTTTCTTCAGACGATTTAATAAATTTTTTGAACACAAAAGCGGTTATTGTGACTAAACCATGATAGTTAGATATATGCCCTCGCGGACTTTTTTTGTAGATCTTAATGGGACCTACAAACCCGTAATACATGATTTTGTTCTATTGTCAATACTTTTTGCAGCGCACGCAAAAATAGGTTTTCGATTTCACACCTTGTGTTACAAAATAGCAATTTTCTTACGGATCTCTATTATTTATGAAAATAAAATATAGCCTATAGCCTTCCTCGATAGATGGACTATCCAACACTGAAAGAATTTTTCAAATCGGACCAGTAGATTCTGAGATTAGCGCGTTCAAACAAACAAACAAACAAACAAACAAACAAACAAACAAACTCTGCAGCTTTATAATATTAGTATAGATTATTAATTTCTTTGATATTGACCTGATGATTTGCTGTGCGGCCTGAGTACGCAGCTCAACTATGGTTGAATAGGACGATGGCTGATCCATGCGTCTTACTCTATTTTACATTTGTGACATTTATTGATTATTTTATATTTGGACATATTACATCTTTTTAAATTTGACTGTGAGTGAAAGTGCTATTTGGATTTTATTTTCCATAAGTGGACCTCATAATATAACAATACAATGTCACAATATAACAATGTAAAAATCTTGCAGCTATCAGTAAGAACGGCGCATGATCGGTTAGCTCATGGCTGTGCAGCAATGACTCCAAACCTTTTATTTTGTTTTCTTTGGTCGACTTCGTTCTCATTCAAGTCTCTTAGAGAAAAAAATATTGTAAACCGTATTATTATTTTTTAAAAGGAGCAACAATGGAGTTTCTTGCCAGATTCTTCTCCATGAAGGGTAGGCTGCACTTGGAACTGGCGACTAGAATCACTCGATTTTTTAATATTAAATATTGACTATTCATAAGTGCCTGTAAAATAAGTGCCTATATGAATAAAATATTTTTGAGTTTGAGTTTGATGCACCATGTATCTCTGAGAATCTCCAAACAAAAAAATATCAATAGATTCACATCTTGAAATTAGAATTGGAATGAGAATATTTTTCTCGTTAGATTTCTATTAGTTTATGAAAAAAATGCGTGTCAAACAAGAGTCACGTGATAAATAAAAGCTCTCACTTCAATCAATACAATGTTAGCCAAACGATTAATAACAAGACCAGATTCAGATAACTATCAATCATAGGGGTGTAAAAATAGTAAATACACATAGATTGTTTGGGATTTGTTTTATTTTAAGAAATTTTATACAAATTTGGACCCAAAATATCCGTGGGTAGTTACTAAACATTAAGCTCCTTATAACGTATTAATAAACGTAAGGTATGTATATAATTTCAAATAGCTACTTGTATTGTGAACATGACAAGAATTTTTATAACAGTGAAAAATTAAACTTTGCGTTTTTATTTTGAATTATCCAGTAAATGTATAATAAAATCACATTTAAATCGCCTTGCTAGCTTTGCTAACATTTGAGTCTCTATCAAACACAGAACATATGCAACAATAAATAAGTAGTACATAGACAAGTACAATAATGTATTTATAATAGTTAATTTAATTTGTTTTTTAGATAAAATATCAAAAGTTAAATTATGGTCACAATTATAGTTAAGCATGACCATAATTGAATAGTTATCTCCCATGAGGAATACATAATATTTTAGATAGATTAAGTAATCGAAAACTAACGTTAAAAATTTAGGTACTGTGTCTTAAAAATGTAACTTTCAACAGTTTCCTGACTTGATTTACCATGTTATTCGAACACTCCTTGCGTCTTACAAAATTAGATATTATCTAAAAGCAACATAATCAACCACATAGATATAGATCATACCCAAAACATCAGTTGATCACACACATCGAGATTGCAGCTTAGTCCTTATCGCCTACACTTAAATTATAATCTTCTGGTTCCTGAACATCAGTTCTTACTTAATTATATTTCCAGATTTGGAAATTACAAATGATAATATACAATATACCGTTTAAAGCAGTCTTACCTAAAAATTAATAGTCTAATTCAACAGAAGATATACGGCCTGACACAAATAGGACATCTGTCAGATGTGGCAAGACATTTTCTGAGACAGTCGGCATGGAAAAAGTGGGCACATGGAGTCACTCGAGCCGACTTCATTGTGCCAAGGCACACAGCACATACGTCTTCCAGAGTTTCAAGTTCCTCCGATGTCGCACGTCGGAACTTGACGAGTGAATCACATGCCTCTTGAAACTTCTTAACGGATTCCCCGAGTCTATGTCGGCCATGAATAAAGACACAAACATATAAAACCAAAGCGGCTAGTCTCCACCGTTCATAGTATATTAAAGCTGGCACCAAAGGTAAGGCCAATGATGTAGTTATACATCTAGACCATACACCGAAGTACAAAGCCTCCATGCCTTCAAGTCGCTCCAGTTTTAAGGCTGAAAGACCGAGGGGCCAAAGTTCGAGGAAGGTTTTCTCGGTCAAAAGATAATATGTGCCAGTAATGGCCGTGTAAAGCGCTGTCGGTCGGTAATGTTCCAGACCTTGCTCCAACCCAAGAGCTAGAAGCACAAAAGTTATAGTGACAATGAACGTTACTGCTTTTGTCCATTCTAGAACTATTTTTGTGGCGGACATGGCCAGGTGTTTTACACGGGAATGGCGGGTGACGTTGACGTACGGCGACCAGTCTTCTTTGGTGCAGATCTCTCGAACATAGCTGACCGAGTACGTAACAACATTGTAGAACATGAGAGAATACAGACAGGTCAATCTTCCTTGGGAGACCAGCAGACGATCGCAGGCGGTGAACATCAATAACTGAAAATGATAATATTACTCTATCATGTTTACTCATTATTAAGTGCCTTGGAGAGCTGGTTTCTGGCCGGTGACATTCGTTACGGGTAGTTATAGCTCTAAAAGGCTGACAACAATTTTTCTACAGAACTTCAATATAGTACTTGCGTTGTGTGACTCATGGTAGTCACTCCGTGTAAAAAGTTGAACTTCAGCCGTATCGTGATAGACTTAGAGCCGTCGGATATAACTTTAATTCTTGCTAGGGTTTGATTTCATGTAGTTATAATTTACAATTATCGCGTTTGTATTTTTATTTTACTCAAAATTTGGGCAGTAAATAAACAAAATATTTGCTTAAAATAGTATTGACATCGTTGTTTATCGTAATGTGCACCAGCCGAGGGATAAAGTAATGTTTACGATACGATGCGGGCTATGTGTTTATTTATGTATTTTGTTTTCTGCCAATGTTTTCGTCATTTTCTGTTCTAGTATGATACTGCAGAGGCGTGGGATTTTTAGTAGCATTTTCGACAGTTTTCCTCAGAGTATCTATATGCAGAGACTTGTAATCGACGATAGGATTATTTAATTGTAATTATATATCATTGTTAAATGTATGTAAGTCTCTCCAAGAAGAAATAAATAAAAGAATTTATTATTTTTTAACAAGATTATAGGAAATACCTGTCCAATCATAGTCGACAGGTTACTCATTTGCAGGAAAATTCGCTCAGCACGATCCACCGGCGCATATACAGCTCTCGCTATCCTCAGCACTTGTGACGCTGGCTCCCTCAATCTTTTGGCCGCTACTGTAAACAATTATACTAAAAATATTATCCATACTCTTAACCTCAATATACAGTTTTTCAGTGTAAATAAAGTAGTAAATGCCCTTGAAAACGACGACGACTGAATCTAGGTTGATTTGATGTTAAATAATATTTGTAAAGGCCTAGGAGATCAATGCATACCTATCGTTTTTAGTTAGTTTACAGTTTTTCATATTCGAATAGACATTCTCCGTAATATCATTCACGTCTATGGTGAGTCACCATAGAAGTGCATGATCTTTATTATGATGAATGATATAGTAATGATATATATATCATTGATGGCCACTGCACTACACCTGAGAGTTGCAGCGTTGCGTTTTTTTAACCTTATGTATTTAATATTTTCCAAGAATCGAGATACTTCCCAAAATTACACAAAACATGATTTAAATAAAAATATATTATATGATTTTGAAAGATAACATTTCCAAGGAGTTAGTGTCAGGAAGGCGGCCGGTCATACTTTAAGTAAAAAGTCGAAACCAAACAAAAGAAAATGTTATTTGGATTGTAATTGGAAGTTTACCATTCTCGTTTTTTAATTACATATTTCAACATCAAAAGGACTAAGGCATATATTATACAGTTTACTCCTTGATACCTTTAATTTGTGGCTTCTGTACCTACATAGGTCGTGTCGTGTAGCAGTAGTATCTAAGACATATATGTTTGTCAACGATTGTAATATTGCTCTAAATACTTAGGTGCAGCAAAATGTATAATGCTGTACATAGTAAAATATTAAGATATTTGCTTAAACTGATGATTTCAGTTTAAATGTATCTCCTAAGCACCTATTATGCTGCCTTCTAATAATCATAAAACACTCTTGTAAGAACGTAAACAACTATCCACAAGCAGAGGAACACCAGGATGATTTTTAGTCGGTAAAAGTCCGACGCCTCCCTTCGCTCCCCAGCAACGGGCGAAGAATATCCATGAGGATCATCCACCCCGAGAAAGTAGGTAGGTAGGTACCTACTGTAATAATCCGTGGGCGTACGTCTACAAACTGTCACTTCTTATTGTCCACACCGAGTTAGCATTTGCTCATCTGAAGTACTTTTCATTCATTAACATATTTTTTCTTAACGGCCAAGAATATATTTTACTTATTTACTCAGTGAATAAATATTTTGGATAGACAATTCGATAGGTTATCAAGAACATTTAAAATGACTATATTTTAAAGCTAAACTGATTTTATAAATAAATACTATCAAATATGTTAAAAACCTAAGTAGGTATTATTATTTATTACTACATAATATTTATAATATATGTATATAAAATTCTCGTGTCGCTGTGTTTGTTGCCAAACTCCTCCGAAACGGGTGGACCAGGGTGAACCAGGGTGGACCGATTTTTATGAAATTTTGTGTGCATATCGGGTAGGTCTGAGAATCGGCCAACATCTATTTTTCATACCCCTAAATGATAAGGGTGACTCACACCTAAATTTTTTTTAATTGCATAAAAACGTTTGCCCGGTCAGCTAGTAATATTTATAATATTTAAAGTAAACTCAGAAGAATAAATTACCAGATAAATTATTGATTCCTCTGACGACATATAGGTACCTACTATGTATGTAATACTTGATTCAGGATTTGATTTGATTTAAAGCAATTTCGTCTCATTGAAAGAGTGACAACGGCTGTTTTATATTAAGTACATATTTTATCTATACTTATAATAAAAATGTAACAGGTCCAATTCTGTACATTAAAGATATTTTGAATTTCTTTTTGGAGGGCTCTTTATAATCGATATTGAAGCCAAAACTGATTTTTTTTTTCATTTTTGTCTGTCTGTCTGTCTGTCTATATGTATGTATCTTGGCCGCGCATCACGCCAAAACTACTGCATGGATTCAAATTAAACTTGGCATGATTTGAGTTCATACTACGAGGTACTTTTTATCCCGAAATTCAGCACGGTTTCCTGAGAGGGGATGAAAGTCAAGATATGTACTTAGTTGTAATTCAATAACACATAGTCCGATTTTATTCATTCTTTTTTTTGCTAGAAAGAAAAAAATAAAAGATAACGGGAAAAGTCTTTTTTTTTTACCGCGACTGTACACTGCCTGTGGGAAGCAGAGACAGATATGTAAATATGGCGGTACGAAGTTCGCCGGGTCAGCTATAACAAATAAAACTTGGCCTCAAGATTTCTCTGCGCCAGATTCTCCCTGCGCCATATTGCCCGCACGACAATCCTAGGGAACTTATTGGTAGGTACATTTACAACGATTTCTTCTAATTCCGTTAAGATAATAAACAGTAGGTACGCTGCATGGTAAGGGGTGACTGTAGCTAAAACCTTTTTCCAAAACTCCAGAGAAGCGTCGGAAACGCTGGAATATAGAACTAACCCAGTTATTGACTTGATCTTGTACTACAAAAAAACGTAGATTAAGCTGGATCTAAACTTTTTGGTTTTTCGTTAATTTCATCATCTAAGCAGATTAGCACTTGTGACGCCTCTGGTGTTGCGGCGATGTGTCAGGCGATGAGTCTTTAGCGAAGATTCCAACCGTTAATATTTTTCATTTTTTAACTTAACGATCCACTTCACGAGATAATACATAATTGAAGTCAAGATATTAGAATTTAAATAAAATTTTGTTTCTTTAAGAATAATGCTGTCCTTAGATACAAGGAGGATGAGGATATCCAGCAAAATATTTAGTATATAAGGACCACCACTGGATAGGGATGGTCAGTTCAGAACAACAGTTCAACCTCCATTACTATCCTCAAATCTACCCCTGGAAGAATCTGGTAAGCAAACAATTTTTCTATTTCTTTAATTAATATTTTTTTAATTTACCATTTTTTAGGGTTCCGTGCCAAAGGCAAAAAAGGGAACCCTTATAGATTCGTCATGTCTGTATGTCTGTCTGTCTGTCTGTCTGTCTGTCCGTCTGTCTGTCCGTCCGTATGTCACAGCCACTTTTTTCCGAAACTATAAGACCTATAATGATGAAACTTGGTAAGTAGATGTATTCTGTGAACCGCTTTAAGATTTTTACACAAAAATAAAAAAAACAATAAATTTTGGGGGTCCCCATACTTAGAACTGAAACTCAAAAAATTTTTTTTCATCAAACCAATACGTGTGGGGTATCTGTGGATAGGTCTTCGAAAATGATATTGAGGTTTCTAATATCATTTTTTTCTAAACTGAATAGGTTGCGCGAGAGACACTTCCAAAGTGGTAAAATGAGTGTCCCCCCCCCTTTAACTTCTAAAATAAGAGAATGATAAATCTAAAAAAAATATATGATGTACATTACCATATAAACTTCCAACGAAAATTGGTTTGAACGAAATCTAGTAAGTAGTTTTTTTTTAATACGTCATAAATCGTAAACTGCAATTTACCTTTCATTCAACCAACACAAAATATAAAAATAAAATAAAAGTTATATTATGTTACTTGCTGCCGCGGAACCCTTCATGGGCGAGTCCGACTCGCACTTCGCATTATATTACTTATAACAACATTGATGTCAGAGTTTATTATATATTATTTATATGCACTAGCAGTTTACACACAGTTTTCACAGGCAGAAAATTCGCTCCGACATTTGCACGAAATGGTATATTTATCATTCCGTGTAAATATCGAAGCTAATTTAATGATACTATTGTATTAGATAGCCGTAGTTAACGAATTTTAACGTCGTACAACTTTTAAGCACAATTTTCTGATCTTCTGATTGATTTTCTGACTGTACCTGTAGAAAATCAATCCATTATCATTTAACAATATGTAAAAATGTAATTGAAATGGGTTTCTGAAGTAAAGCGTATTTATTGATCGATTTAATAGGTATAATTATATACGTTATCTTGCTTGTTTGTACAATATCTTAGTTTTTCCAAGTCAATCAACATTGTGTAGCTGCTGTAACAATAATGAAAATAAATTAAGCCTTAGTTAAAGGGTTCTTGATCAAAAAGAGTATTTTTCCATTTTTGGTTTGTAAGATATTTTGAAAGCGTGCGCTTGAAATACATGTGTACATACAACTAGACGTGTTTTTGTTTAGACGCAGAAAAGTGTAAGCAAATATTCTGCGGTTGACGCATGTACGGTGGCTCGATGCCAGTTTCCGCTGCCCCATTCAGTTTTTCGACAACGACCTGACTTTCAAATTTAAAAATAATAAACTTACGATAATAACACTACAAAGCCAACGCTTCAATAATCATTGAAATAAATAATAAGAGACGCCATGAGATTTTTATATTGTTGTTTGACTAGACCATATGGTGATTTACTATCTACCTACTTGCCAAAGTTGAGACTGACCTATTTCTTTAATTTATAGACGCACAGATGGTACACTTTTATTATTTGTTTAGCAGGGATGTCTTATTACCACCAAGGTTACCTTTTAAGGTACAATAATTCAGTGTGAGCCATTCTCTGACAGTTTTTAATGATCAAACTGCCATTTCTTATCGCAAGATGTGGTTTTCACGGAAGAACACATCTTCCGATCTGTCGGTTCTTATGGTTTTAAACAAAGGCTCTTTTAACGTCTGTTTTGCCTGTTGCAGCTAATTTTCATATGTACCTATCACGCAATGTGAGCAAAATGTTCAAAGCTTCTTCGTAGATGTAAATCGGTCGGTTGCTCGATGTGATGTATTTTGAATATTGATCAAAATCATCAGCCTATTGCATTCCACTGCTGGACATGTGTCTCTTTGCACATTTATTTTAAACATGATAATAGATAAAACACGTCTTAACTTTTATTTTATTTATTCAATTCTATGGCATGTGAGAGATAGCTGACCTAGATAAAAATTAGATGCCAAAGTATTTCTGTCTGTGGGCTGAAATTGTTTGTTTAAACTTTTTCAGTTTAGGGTATACACAAACATGTACATGATCTTATTTCAGTTTGTATCATGAATTTGATACGTCACGTTCAAACTTCTATTAGATTTTATTTATTCTTTCAAACAATACTTAGGTATTACTTTGTAATCAAAAGAGTATTTAGTCTAGCAAGTGTCTGAGCTCATTTATTTTCTTAAGAATGTTTTCTACGTCACAATAATGACAATTGATATCAATTTAGATTTGTAATCTCATATCTCTGACGACGTAGAAAGACTTTAGTGCATGGTGGGCGGGGCATAGGTCGGGAGATTGGCACACCCCGTTGTTTATCCAAAAATTCTTATTTGTGTTACAGAATCTGTCTTTCCTCTAGGCCTAAAGACAGATGGTCTAAGATCCGACCCTAGATCGACCTTCACCGAGCTGATAATAGAATAAAACTTAGTTTATAATAAATTTAGTATATTAGAAAACATATTAAAAATAGGTTGTCTGTAAAAATCCTGGACAGAATATTTTTCAATAAAATAAAATATATAGGTACATGGTTTATAATAAAACTAATAAATATTAACAATAAAATATTGAACAATTAACATATGTTAAACAAATAAATATATATAATTATATATAAATAAATACATATATATATTTATTTATTTAGTTGTTTAATTTAAATATACATATATATTTTTATTTACTTATTTGTTTAATTTATGTTATACTGTTCAATAATTTATTTTTATTATTTATTAGTTTTATTATAAACAAAAAAAAAATTTAAAAAAATTATTCTGTCCCGGACAACCCATTTTTAATATATTTCTAACATACGGTATTTATTATAAAATAAGTTTTATTCTATTATCAGCTCAGTGAAGGTCGATCTAGAGTCGGATCTTCTACTAAGAACGTTATTTAGAACATCCTTGACGTTGGTAAGCTTATTAGAAGCATGATGAACTGATTTGTATCATAAATAAAACTGTGTTCACAAAGTTTAATGGCTCGTACGTTGTATTACTCACACATCTATTTTATTTATAATTATGTTGTTGCCAAAATCCGTTTCCGGCTGTCGGATCTTACTTTTTTGAATTTCCTGTACCAGAATCATCGAATTGTTATCAATATCACGGTCAAATGAAAAAAAAAATAAACTACTAAGGTATCATCATCGATGCTACGCTTTGAACACCAGAGCTTTCATTACGGGGTATATGCTGACTTTGCCTATTTTAAATTTTTCCTTTTTCATAAAGTTTTTCTGCAATGGACGGTTTTGTGCCCCTACCATCGCATCTCTAGATGACGTACTGCATCGAGTAACTCCCGAAACCTTTCAGTCGTTTGGTCACGTGAACGGTTGGATTAAGGTAATCTATACTGATTAATATTACTTTTTCGGGACAGCTTAGGAGCTAGTTGACCCGTAGGTTAGTGTTTACAACCTGGCCCTACGCTATGCCAGCTGGCTGAAGAATGTTGATACTGAGATAGATATGTTGGCCGGCCCAGCTGATCAGCCTTTGTACCGTAGCCTTAATACCAGGGAAAGGTGGTGGTTTCAGTGTTAGATGGCCATTTATTGAGGAAGGCTATAGGCTGTATATCATCACGCTAAGACCAATAGCAGCGGAGCACCAATGAAGAATGTTTCAAAATCGGGACTTTTTTTCCTTTTGAGAGCTTCCGCTGCGTTCGCTGCGTAAACGGTTAAAGTTTCGCAAGAATCATGTATGACAGAATTGTTCACCTTGAAAACTTCAAAAAAAAAAGTCTGCGACAGCTTATGTCTATCTTTTAAGATTGGCACGCTATAACCTTTTTTACGGGAAACAAATTTGTTTCGGCGCGTGTTTAAAACATCATGCTACGGGCAATGGAAGACACAGACGGGGCTGCGTTAGTCAGCTACTAGCTGACCAACGCAGCCCCGTCTGTGGTAAAATATAGATGTTGGCTGCAGCATGGCGATGAACTTTTGTTTCAGTATCTTTAAATAACGTCAGAAGTAATAAAGTTCTGATTACTTTTGTTGTATGCGTCTTTTCTTTTTTTCAAGTCAGCACAGGGTATGCGCGAATATGCATCAGACCTTAAGAAACAGTAAGTTTTCTTCTATTACGTAAGTTAATTTACATTGTTGCATTGTCTGCATTCGCAATGAGTATGGTGACCACCACTCTTAGACTAAGCTCATGCTTTCCATCATGCAGAGTAGAGTCACTTTGGCAGGCTCATGTATAAAAATTTCTAAATTTTAATAAATGTGCACGACCCAATTAATTACCTAGGTATTTCTATTAATGAAATAAACATATTATAGAATCTCATACCTTGTGCGAGTTTGACCACAGCAGGGTACCAGCTCGCAGGGTATTTGTAGTTAGCTGAGATGAGGACTGGAACCACGAGGCAAGTGTAGGCAGCCATTAACCACGCTCCACCGAGCGCCACCAGCAGCCCTCGCGGCGCCCAGTACGGAAGTAGAAACACCAATGACAAAAGCCATACTGAAATTACAAAATTAATCGCGTATTTATTGTTCGTTCTTAATATTACTATGACGCGAATATGTAAAGTTTCCAACATTTAGAATTGATATGCCATGAAAAGAGTAGGTGAGCAAGACATTTGCTGAACCACCTAAAAGTACCAACATGGCAATAGTGTTTGATTATAGTGTATGATTATAATGAAAGTATCAAAACATAGGCACTTCAGAGTGCGATGAAAAATTTTGAACTAAAAATAAATTAAAACTATTTCACAATAACATCTTGTACAATTTTTTAACCGACTTCCAAAAAGGAGGAAGTTCTATGTTCCACTGTATGTTTTTTTTTTACTAGGTTATTCATGCATCACAAAAATTAATATCGATAATTTACTACACATACCTTAGTATAGCCATAACCGAAAACCTCACAAATATATAACTTCAAATTGTCAACGCTGCTTATGAATCAGAGTCCAAAGTTGGAAAATGAACAATCTGATGTAGGAATTCCTCAGGTCAGGACAGGATTGAGAAGTATAGGGAGAACGTCAATACGGAGAACGTAAATTTTAATGTGAACGGAAATGAATTTGGCAACATCTTTAAAGGAGTGAAAGGGAATCTGTTCGGCGGAGAATGCAACCTTTTTATATCGAATCACATATAGTGTTTTGGAAGGTGGACGAATGGTGAAATTTATCGTGTCACTGACACTCGGTGCAGTGGCCGGTAGACGATTATATTATTATTAACTATCCCAAAATAAAGACTCTGACGGCTGTGAGAAATAAAACGTTCAATGTGAGTTACCTACTGTATTTTATGTTTTGCGTCAGAGCCGCCCTAAAACTTTTATAAATATCATCACAGAGTGATGAATATGTAGTTTTTTTTTAGATCCTGGCGCCAAAAAATATTTATTCTTAACACTACGTTAAGACCCCAATCATGTACCTCTGCCTGAATTAATTTCATGGCTAGTGTTGGAGCGAAAATATAGTCATTTAAATTGGTTTTCCCATTTGATAGAAAACCTCGGCCGATTTTTATTTCTCGGTGTTATTTTCTCGGTCACTTTAATTCTCTAACTTTATTGACTTAACTCATATATTTTAAACCTGTTTTTTTATCGTTACTACATCATATTTTGTACATGTTCAATAGTAAAAAAATGGTCCACGACGTCCACGATTTGAGTTACACTTTCAGTTATTGTGTTTATTTACTTTATCCTACTACAAGTAATCAGTTTTTTACACACTGATTACAAGTTGCTTATTATTATATTACTGTAACAAAGCATGGTTTCTTCTAGAACAGAATAATAAGATATTGATCCTACTATTACATTAACTTCTAGTCCCAATACGCTCAGATTTTCTAAGTTAATTATTTTATCTACGTGTTATTGATGGATATTACAATATTATTCCCAGCTAGCTGCGGGTACTTGACATACAAATATTTGGGGCAACAATTTAGGTTAAACGCATCGAAACGTACTTTAAAACTCACTATTGAGACGAATTATCATTATAAAAGTGTTCGATCAGACATTAAAAATTTCGGATTTTAATCACTGTAAGACTAGATTTGCTTTTCTACCCCCGTTGAATGTCATCTGCTTTACTGAAGATCCGTCGCAAACCCATAGGATAAATATTTGATCTTATTATGAAGAAGACAAGAGCAAACTTGGCTTCTATTTCCGAGAGAAGTATATGATGCCTTCTTCGACAATTAAGTATTATTTTGGCGGCTGAACCGTTCGTAGTACTGCTGAGTTCGTACCTACTGTTACAATATTTTTAATCAGTATTTGAATCGGCGTTTTAATGGAGATCACAATGTATGCTGAAATAATAATTTGACTGCACGGTTGGCCTAGTGGTTTAAGTTGTCAAGCTGGTCGACGCTGCCTCCGCCCTTGGGCGACTTTTGCCCAATTTGGGTGGAGCCAGCGTCGCAACGCGACTCCTGTACACGGGGGTTGTCCGGTCGATGGCGCTGTATGGGGCACCGGTGTGGGTGGCGGCTCTGACTGCCCTAAATAAGGCCCGCCTCTGGCGGCCTCAGAGGGTATTGGCAGTCAGAGCCATACGCGGATACCGCACGGTGTCGACCGAGGCGGCGTGCGCCTTGGCCGGAACACCCCCGTGGGATTTGGAGGTGGAAGTGCTCGCCGAAGTTTATCGACGGGTGGCTGAATATCGGGCGGAGTATGGCTATCGCTCTCCGCTCGAAGAGGTACGCGACTGGCGTGAAGCCGCCCGTCGAGCCACGATGGCTAGGTGGTCGTTCCGGCTAGAGACTCCACGCGCTGGCTTTGCCGCCGTGGAGGCTCTCCAGCCGGTCATCCTCGAGTGGGCAGGGCGGCAGCACGGGACCCTTTCCTTCCGACTGACGCAGGTCCTTTCCGGGCATGGTTGCTTCGGGAAGTACCTGCACTCGGTCGCTAGGAGAGAATTGAGTCCCGCCTGCCACCACTGCGACTGCAGTGAGGACTCGGCCCAGCATACTCTGGCGATTTGCCCCGCTTGGGCGTCGCAGCGCCGGGCCCTCACTGCAGTCATCGGAGGGGATCTCTCGCTACCGGCCGTCATACGCTCCATGGCCGGTAGCGATAACAGTTTTACCGCGGTCGCAACATTCTGCGAAGATGTAATCTCGCAGAAGGAGGTGGCGGAGAAGGCCCGGGAGGACGAAGTCCACTCGGACCCAATCCGCCGCCGGCGAACCGGGCGGCGAAGGCGCGCCTATCAGCGCCTCATGCCGCCCTGAGTGTGGCCGCGGATGGTCGGGACGGGCTTTCCCCTCCAACCGCTCTAGTGGCCTCCCGCGAGGGGGCGACGTACGCGTGTTCCGTACGTCGCCTAATTGAGAGGATACCAGCAGACGGTGCCCGCTTCTGTGCGGGCAGGCGCTGGGAGGGGTCCGGATGTGTTAATAACTGCAGTTCTCGGACTCCTCCCTTCACAGGCGCAGAGTGGCACACCGTGTGGTTTTAGTCGGTTCGAGTCCGACACACCGCCCCGCCGCAAGCCCCGGTGGGGTGACGGTCCGAGGGGATTTCCAAACGTTAAAAAAAAAAAAAAAAAAAAAAAAAAGTGGTTTAAGTTGTCGCTACGCCGCTTATTACTGCACAGAGTATATTGGGTTCAAACCCCACACGGGATAACACTTTGTGTGATCCACAAATTTTTGTTCTGAGTCTGGGTGTTCTTTATGTCCGTTTCATGTATGTTTGTAAAATTGCCGGCCACACAGGAATAAATTCGAGTACGAATTTTTCTTCCACGTACCTATTGTGACTCTTTTTAGTGGTTTGATTTTTTTCTTCTTGACGAGGACAATCAGAATGTAAACAACGATGAGATTTTTTTCAGTCATCTTACACAAACCATACCATACATATAATAACATGTGACCGCAAATAAATTATACTGAGACAGCTAACTATCGTTCTCCACACACCATCGTTTGTTCTGCGTGGGAATTGAACCCGCGTCCGAAGTTAGAAGTCAGGATCACTAAGCCCTAAGCTAACAAGCCCTACAGTGAACTTATACAACTTTTTAACGTGACAACGTCTAATAAATTGATGAACTCCGGCTGTATGCATGAAAAAGGATAACTGAGTGTCCCGTTACGCAAATTGTCCCGTAACGCTAATTGTACGTCGTTGTATGAGACGTTGTCACGTTAAACTATCGTCCATAATCCGACTTTACAGACAACCAATTTTTAATAAGCCATTTTGGGATGCGATTTCTTACATTTTTATTAAAGTTAAAGCGAATATCAAATAAACACTAGAGAAAAAATTGAGACATCATTCCGTCTGGTGACGGGATAAAATATTTGCGCGCAGCAGTTGAACACTTTTTTGTTTGTCCCACATGTTCATAAACACGTGGTAAATGTCAAACAGTCACAACTGTAAACACATGAATCATGAAATAAACGAAAATACAAACAAGATATATAAAAAATAATACGCAAAATTAATATCATCGAAATTGCTATTCATCAAAATGACTTATTTTTTGGACAAGAATCCTCCGCACTCTGGAACTGTGCCCAATTAACAAGAGAGTTCGATGGCCTAAACATAAATGGTGGATACTGGGTGATGAGTTTTCATTCGCATAAACAGAAATAAAAAAATTAAACAACATTATTGAAATGATTTTTTTAAAACAAAGAATCACTCAATTTTTATTCAAGATTTGTACGCCACTTGTGGCAGAATATGCTGTGCTTTCTGATGTTTGTTTGACGAACTTTTGTACCATATTCATACAAATAAATATATTGTATTGTATCACAAATATCACGTACCCGACAAAGGTTAAGTAATTCAAATTCACTTGCGCATTTGTAGATTTGTTAAATATGTATATTTTTAGTCCTGTTTAGTCTTTTTCGTTTTCGCTATTGTAACATTTTTTATTATATTGGTCTCTACCAGTCAGATTCAGATTTATTTATTTTTTTATTACAATAAACATAATCTAGCGAGATAAATGATAATATTTAAAATTGACGCTGATATTCAGAAATGAAGAGAAAGAAAATCTTTGTAATGAATTATTATAAATTTCTAAATGTAGAAAATGTTTTGAAATATTTCCTTACCAATATTAGCAAGTTTGTCCTCCGATTTAAGTGTATGAATCTTAGAGAAAGAATCACTTCTGATTCGGCTACGCACTCGCGAAATCATACCCATCTTAAAATCAAGAAATTTAAACAAATGTAAAACAGTCACTATTTTAATTCACTCTAATTATGACTTAAAACAGTCACGAAAAAAGTTTATTTATTTAAAGTATATAATTTAGACAACGATAAAACTGGTGCCTCTGTATTAGACGAAATATCAGACGTGAATGCACAGAGTAAATACTGAGTTCAAGAAGTTGCAAGTCTCTTACGACCGAGCTGCGCAAGCGCAGACGACACTTTACTCTGGTAAATAACGACACTACTGTACCAAAATAGCAACAACAAGGATATTTCATTCTTAGCTTACTTGATTGTTTTAAGTCGTCGTATTTAGCCAGTAATGAAAACAAAATAGTCGATGGAGCAGTTTTCTCTTCTCTCTCTTCTCCGCACCCGCGTCAACTGCAGTGACGTTTTATTTTTAAATTAAATTCCATCTCACTGACTCTGAAGTTCAAAATATATTTTTATTGCAATTTTTTTATAGATATGACGATCGGGCCCTTTTAGTTTGTCGAACCTATATAACTGTAGACCACGTTGTTTCTAATTATTCATATACTTATTGAAAAAAACTTAGTTAATTGTCCTACGTTCAGACAAAAATGTCATAGGGCAAGCCCCTAAAATAATTATAAACATCGAAAGACAAGTCTGTGTACGTGACGAGTTCCACGATGTTGACAACAGAAAATTACGTAATTCTTATTTTTAAAAGTAAACAAAAAATAATGGGATGAACGCAAATAGGTAGGTATATTTTCTAGTCACTCTTCTTGAATAATCATAAGGTAGTAGAGCCACGCTGATTTCAGCGCGAACGGGCCGATCGGGGCGGTACTATCCTCGCACAGAAGATCAACCTAAAATGACAGTATTCGTGCTGTCGTGTTTCGTTGGTGAGTGCAAGACGGGCGAGACCAGGGGCCCAATGATGCAGAAGCATCACTAGGCCGCTATGGTGTAAGTCACCATGTTGCATTGTTGCATTATCTGCATTCACAATGAGCATGGTGACCACCACTCTTAGATTCTGCTTATGCTTTCCGCGAGAATGAGTAGAGTTACTTTGGCAGGCACATACCTACATAAAAAATAAATAAACACGATTCTTTCCATTACTTACATAACTTATTAAGTTTTATTAATATTCCAAGAATTAAGTACTTGGTTGATTAGTGTAGAACTTTGTTGTTGATAATACGTATTGTAGGAAGTCCACGGGCCAGATGGAGTGATGATTTGCGCAAGATGACTGGCAGGAGATGGATGCGAGAAGCCGAAGGTCGATCGTGGCATGCAAGTGGAAATGCTCATGTCCAGCCGTGGACTATGATAGGCTGATGATGATGAAGTCTTTTTTCTAGATAAATTTCAAGAAGATTCATTTTAACGGTTCCGTACCTCAAAAAGCAAAAACGGAACCGTTATAAGAACACTTTGTTGATCGTCCGTCTGTCTGTCTGTCAAGACCCTTTATTTCGAGAACACGAAGATATCGAGTTGAAATTAAAACCGTATACTCAGGTCTACGGTCACCTGAAGTTGTGGAAAAATTAAACCTCTAAGTTTCCATAAAAAAGATACAGCCGTTTATTCAGCAAAAAACTTATATTTCTGCATTCCCAAGGGAATCAAACTCATAGGTAATGGCCGTTGACCTAGAAATATGAAATTTGGCAAGTAACATCGTTATTTCATCACAAATAGAGGGCAACATCTCAAAACTATACATTTGTAATTAAATCTTAAAGAATAGGTTAGTAGTAGTAAGTCTATGTTTTTATAGGGGGTCTAAATTACGCACTCCATTGTTTTTCAACCGATGTATGTAATATTTTCAATATTTTGGAAATATTTATTCAGGTTTTGTGCCTGACACTGTTGTGCCGCCCTCAATTAGTAGCTATTATTTAAGTAGGTATTAGATATTCATTCACACCGAAAACTTACATAAATAACTCTGTTACGAGTAATACACTATAATAATATCTCGTGATTAATCTCGTTTTATGTGAGGTAACGTGCTTCGAAGTCATATGGCAAGCTCATCAAATGACGTTAAATACTTGTGAAATTCTTAGAATATAATGATTAAGATTTAATTATATATTTTGGTTACAAACGTTTTGAGATTATTCTGCGAATTTCTTTATAGTCTAAAATGTCTAAATTATTATCGACTCGAGTTGTTCCCATTTACCTACACGATGGACTCGAAATAAACATATGAAGTATTTATTATTTGAAAAAATACCACTAACATAACACTTTAATTTTTTATTGGCTGCGTCTGTGGCCCAATGGCAGCGTATGCGACTGCTGTGCTCCAGGTCTCGGGTTCTATTCCCTGGTCGGAACAAATGTTTGTAGTGTCTGGAAAAATTTGCATCGACGCACGGTTCGGGTGTTTCTTCTTTTTGTTTGTTTCTTCTTCTCCTTATGTATAGATAATATGTAGGTATGATTAACAAAAAAGGATATCATAATATCAGTTGTCTAGTACCTACCCATGGCACATTCTCTCGTCGTTGTGATTCGTGATTCATAGTGTTATTTCGTGTAATTTCCAACTTTAAAGCTGTAAGTTTAAAGTTGAAAATAAAACAGAATCGTTGTTTAAAGTTAAGTAACGTTCATGAATAAGGGGATAGTTTGATCGTAATTAAATAGCGTGGAGCAAGTTTTTATTTCTTGTATAGTCCTTGTATGGTTGTTATCTACCGTTCATGGATTATCATGTTTGTCAAACATTCTTAAAAAACACATTTAAATAGAAAATATGTACCAACTCCAAGGAAAGAAAAAACAATTTTGCGCTACGGATACCATGGGCAAACATTTATTCCTTTTCGCTGTTACAGCATTAGGAGCTGTTACTGTTTCAGAACTATACAAGATAGTCCTTGTATGGTTGTTACCCACCGTTCATGGATTATCATGTTTGTCAAACATTCTTAACAAACACATTTATATAGAAAATATGGAGTACCAGCTCCAAGGAAAGAAAAAACATTTTTGCGCTACAGATACCATGGGCAAACATTTATTCCTTTTCGCTGTTACAGCATTAGGAGCTGTTACTGTTTCAGAACTCTACAACATGATGCATCCCCTACTCTATCTGATGTTGTTGACCGGTTTCTGCCTAGCTCACTACAGAGGGTCGTATGACAATCACAACTTAATCGTCAGAGAAGAACCTTATGCCGAGGATGATGGGTAAGCTGAAGGGTTTTAACCACGATTTACAAAGAGGAAGGATCGATCCTAATCATTTCTATTTTACCTAAATTGAAAGCAAAATAAAAGTTAAGTGTTTTGGAAATGGTTCACGAAATGAAACATTTTTGAAATAAAATTTAAAGAAGCATAACTTACTTCAATAGATCTAAATCACGACAAATTCTAATAAGCTGTTCCTTTCCATACCTTTATTTTCCAAAATTAGACATCGTAAGGAAAATATCGTGGATCGACCAACACCGATTTAAGATAAAAAGAATATGTATACATTTTAATACAGTATTTTTTTTTGCTTTTTATTCAAATTTTTGTGTAGTGTGATCATTTCCTAGTTTAATATTCTTAATAATTAGAAATGCGAAAGGGTAATTACGCCTATACTGCATTTAGATGCATCGTAGTTACAATATCTTTACGAAAATGTTTTAACAATTGAAAAACATTAACGCTTCCTGTGAAATTTCAATTACAGAGATATCGTGGAGTGCCCCGTGTGTCAGGAGTCAGAACACTGGTTGCCAAATACAGAGAAATGTGCCATTAGAAGAGGCAACAAGGCGTACAAGAAATGCAAGCTCGGCACGTATATCAACGAGGTGTGCGGCAGCCGAATGGATTGCTACAGGGTACTTAAATGTCTAATTCTACCACTATAAATATGCTGTCAAATGCTATAAAAGCTTATAATATTTATCTAACACTAGCTAACCTTTCAAAAAGAGTAAATTTTGACCTCCTTGTTGGTCTAACGATTAGTGGCACTTACTGCTAAGCTAATTTATCGTTATCATCATTTTATGTGTTTAGGTGTAATTTATACACGATATGTATAATCTAGTTTCTAATACATTAAACGAGCAATTCTCCTATGTATGTATTTTTATAATCTGAATTTCGGAAACGGCTCCAACGATTTACATGAACAACCATGACCAGATATATATTAATGTGCGTGAGATATACGGTACCTATGTATAGGTCACCTTGAAAGAATTCATAATATATCAAAATCGACCTAATGTCATTAATCATCTGCATGGGTAAAACCTGTTTTTAGGATTTCGTACCTCAAAAGGAAAAAACGGAACCCTTATAGGATCACTTTATTGTCCGTCTGTCTGTCAAGAACCTTTTCTCAATAACACGTAGAGATATCAAGCTGAAACTCATATTAAATACTCAGGTCTATTTTCCTTTGGAGCTGTGAAAAACCAAACTTCTAAGCCAACGCAATCAAAAGATACAGCCGTTTATGCTGCAAATGTTTGACACTCGCAAGGGAATCAAAACCTACTGGGAATACTTCCCGTGAACTCAGAATCTTAGAATTTGGTGCGAAGCAACGTCTTGAAGCAGATATAAAGGAAAAACTGCGAAAAGCACAATTTTTTTGTTACATCATAATTATAATATACCGACAGGTTTGTACGGAACCGTCGGTGCGCGAGACCGACTCGCACTTGGCCGGTTTTTTTTATAAATGCGATTACTTCAGACCATTATTGACCGTTGTTTTCTTTTTAAACAGGGGCCCGGCGAACAGTGTACCGTGAAGAGGGAATTTGACAACTACGGCAAGAAGTGCGCCCCCGGCTACTATTGTCATAAGTCTTTAGGAGTGTGCATAGGTCTGGGGTACCAAATAGACAGCAATATGCAGTGGCAACTCAATAGGTTCCCCTACACCTGGCGCCGAAGTGACCTCAAAGGACAGTCTGAGGAGTCAAAATATTCATTCGAAGAAGGCCGAAACTAAAGATTTAGATACAAAAATGGTTCGTTCCGGGACCATTTAATGATGTTTGTAAATCGAGCATTCCAGTTCAAGCAACTCTGATCTCATTTCTAGTCATAATTTATATTAATACCTGCTAATTATTGTCGAAGACATTCCTGTAATCTCGTATATTTTACACAATTTGAATATATACAAATAAATGATGAATGTAAAGAATATTGTTTTTCCTTCTTGTTACCCTTTTCACCAGATAAATAATGTTGACTATGATATGTCTACATCTGTGATGTGGCTCTATCAGTGTTTTTATTTTTTAAAAGACAACTCCTGCATTAGTATTTTTTTTGTGTTTTTATGGCGAAACAACGTTTGCCGGGTCAGCTAGTTTATATTTATACTAGCTTTTACACGCGGCTTCGCTCACGCAGACTTTCATCCCCTGATTTACCCCCTTGGGTGGTATTTCAAAAATTCCTTTCTTCGTGCTCACTTACGTTATATAAAGAACCTACATGCAAAATTTCAGGATTCTAGGTTCAGCGGTTTGGGCTGTGCGTTGATCTCTGGGTATGTCAGTCAGTCAGTCAGTCAGTCACCTTCCTCTTTTTAACCGACTTCCAAAAAGGAGGAGGTTCTATGTTACACTGTATGTTTTTTTTTATTTTTTTATGTATGTTCACCGATTACTCCGTCAGTTGTAGACCGATTTTGAAATTTTTTTTTGTATTCGAAAGGGTATGGGTTGTATTGGATATTTAGGTGAGCTGATGATAGAAGGTTAAACTCTTCAACAGTTAGGGATTAGAGGATGATTTTAATATTACACGTACGTATAGACCTTAATTTGTATTCTTGATGATGAAATTTGATGAAATAGTTCAACTTACCTTCGATTGTTTGCACTAAAAACTGAAAAAAAAAACTTTTTATAAAAAAAAAAAACCGACTTCCAAAAAACATCCAACGAAAACTCTCTGCCAAAAAAACACTTAAAAGCGTAAAATAAACTGGTTCTTCATAAATTGCCTATGCCTAATTCTTTATTCATTTAAATAGTAGTGTGTGCTAGGTACCTGAAATCTGTTTAAAGTCGGTGCTAAGCCGACTAAAAAGGCTAAAAGTCTAAGCGATAGTCACTTGGCACCGACTTCAAACAGATTCTAGGTACCTAGCACACATTATAACACTACTATTTAAATGAATAAAGAATTAGGTATAGGCAATTTATGAAGAACCAGTTTATTTTACGCTTTTAAGTGTTTTTTGGCAGAGAGTTTTCGTTGGATGTTTTTTGGAAGTCGGTTTTTTATATATATAGATTTGATCGTTGTTGTGTAGCTTTATTTTATGATTATTGTTTTTTTTCCTGTACAATTAACATCAGATATGTGGTGTTTACCTGTAATTGTTTGTTACACTTGAATTAATTTTAAATTATATATTATTCATGTAATAGTGTAAACAAATGTTGGTAAACCAAATAAATAAATAATAATAAATATACATCCTGTATCGCGGGGGACTTTACAAACATACACGAGACGGATACAAAAAACACCCAGACTCAGAGCAAACAATTTATGGATCACACAAAGTGTTGTCCCATGTGGGATTTGAGCCCACAACACTTTTGATCGCTTAAACCACTAGGCCAAACGTGCAGTCAATATTTTGTCATTTCTAATAATAATAACTGATGAAAATGCAACAACCACGTTTGACGCATCCTCTACTCACTTTATTTATGAATATGGTGGCCGGGCTGAAAACGTCAGGCCGCACTATGGGCGGAAGGGTCATTTTCAGGTCAAAAATCTATAACTGCGCTGCCTTAAAAGTCAAAAGTCAGTCAAAAGGAGTGGTCGAGAAATTTAGTAGAATGACCAGGCATTTTCAGTTTCAGGTTCTCTGACGACCTCAGTAATTTGGGATGTGTGTCGTGTAAGAAAGTGAACCTTGATTTGAGGTAGCGTGGGGTAAGAGGATTAAAGAGAATGTTATACAGAAGAGAAAGGACGTATGCATTCCGGCGAAAGCGGATGGGTAACCACTTAAGCTTTTTACGATAATAGGAGAGATAGAGACGACAGTGCGAAATTGACGCTTTTTGTGTTTTTTGGTGTGTGTGCGAACTGATGTTTAATTCGGTATAGAGATTCATTTTGAGTGCGATGTTGACGCTTTAAGTGCTTATAATTTGTGACTATGGTGGGAGGAAATACCATTAAATGCGCAAAATGCGGCATTACCTCGAACAAAAGAACCCTCATTTACTTTCCACAGATTTCCTCTTCCGTCAATGCATGGGCCAATTAAGTAAATAACTATTAAAAAATAATTAAATATAAAAATATTAAATCATGTCTAAAATGTCGTTTTATTTATTAAGGTTCTAAGTTGATTATTTTGTCAATATGCATACAAAATGTGGCAGGTATATTTTTAAAAGTTCACTAGTGATATTAGAATAAAACGGTAGATTGTTAAACGATTTCGTTTCTTGCAATTTAACGACATTGTTTTAGTGACATTGTAAGGTTAGGTGTGTTATTTTTTTGTTCTAAAAGAAATAAAAAAATAACATAATTTAACCGCTAGTTTAATGAAGTCGATTGACAATCTACCCTTATAATATCACAATATACCTGCGACATATACCTATTTATGTGTTACGTACACATAAATAGGTTTACGTTCTGTAAACCTGTTCTGTAAATCTGTTTAAGTCGATGCGAAGCGACTATTGCTTAGATTTTTGTAATTGTTATTTGTTCGTTCGTATTCTTTTTGGCTTGCCACCGACTTCACACATATTTTAGGTACCTAGCACACATTATACTACTATTTAAATGAATAAAGAATTAGGTATAGACAAGAATTGGCACATAGCAATTTATGAAGAGCCAGTTTATTTTACGATTTTTAGAGTTTTTGGCAGAGAGTTTTTGTTGATGTTTTTTGGAAGTCGGTTTTTTTTACTATAAAAAGCTTTTATTTTTCAGTTTTTAGTGCAAACAATCGTAGGTAAGTAGTAAGTTGAACTATTTCATAAAATTTCTGCTAACTTTAGTGGTTAAATGTCAACCCCTATTTCACCCCTTAGCAGTGGCGGATTTACCCTTTTTTTTTTTTTTTTTTTTTTTTTTTTTTTTTTTTTTTTTTTTTAACGTGTGGAAAAAATCCCATCGGACCGTCACCCGTTACGTTACGGCGGGGCGGTGTGTCGGACTCGAACCGACTAAAACCACACGGTGTGCCACTCTGCGCCTCTGAAGGGAGGAGTCCGGGAACTGCTGATATTAACACATCCGGACCCCTCCCAGCGCTTGCCCGCACAGAAGCGGGCACCGTCACCTGATGGACTATCTAAGTAGGCGACGTACGGCACACGCGTACGTCGCCCCCTCGCGGGGGGCCACTAGAGCGGATGGAGGGGAAAACCCGTCCCGACCATCCGCGGCCACACTCAGGGCGGCATGAGGCGCAGATAGGCGCGCCTCCGCCGCCCGGTTCGCCGGCGGCGGATTGGGTCCGAATGGATATCATCCTCCCGGGCCTTCTCCGCCACCTCCTTCTGCCAGATTACATCTTCGCAGAAGGTTGCGACCGCGGTAAAACTGCTGTCGCTACCAGCCATGGAGCGTATGACGGCCGGTAGCGAGAGATCTCCTCCGATGACTGCAGTGAGGGCCCGGCGCTGCGACGCCCAAGCGGGGCAAATCGCCAGCGTATGCTGGGCCGAGTCCTCACTGCAGTCGCAGTGATGGCAGGCGGGACTCAATTCCCTCCTAGCGACCGAGTGCAGGTACTTCCTGAAGAAACCGTGCCCGGAAAGGACCTGCGTCAGTCGGAAGGAAAGAGTCTCGTGCTGCCGCCCTGCCCACTCGAGGATGACCGGCTGGAGAGCCTCCACGGCGGCAAAGCCAGCGCGTGGAGTCTCCAGCCGGAACGGCCATCTGTCCATAGTGGCTCGACGAGCGGCTTCACGCCATTCGCGTACCTCTTCGGGCGGAGGGCGATAGCAATACTCCGCCCGATATCCAGCCACCCGTCGATAAACTTCGGCGAGCACTTCCGCCTCCAAATCCCACGGGGGTGTTCCGGCCAAGGCGCACGCCGCCTCGGTCGACACCGTGCGGTATCCGCGTATGGCTCTGACTGCCAATACCCTCTGAGGCCGCCAGAGGCGGGCCTTATTTAGGGCAGTCAGAGCCGCCACCCACACCGGTGCACCATACAGCGCCATCGACCGGACCACCCCCGTGTAGAGGTGTCGTGTTGCGACGCTGGCTCCACCCAAATTGGGCAAAAGTCGCCCAAGGGCGGAGGCAGCGTCGACCAGCCTGGGGCCAAGCTGTCGGAAGTGCTCGTCGAAGAGCCACCTACCGTCGAGGATCAGGCCCAGATACCTCATCTGGGCCCGAACCGGTACGAGGGCCGAGTTGACCTCTATGGAGGCGCCGGCGGGTGGACCACGACGGGGCCCATGGAACAATAGGGCCTCCGTCTTGTCCAGGGCCACCCGTAAGCCCAGCGCCTCGATGCGCCCGACCACCAGAGAAACACCTCTGGTGGCCAGGCGCGCCGCCTCTTGGAAGTTCGCCCCCAGGGCTGTGACAAGTGTGTCATCGGCGTAACAAATTACGCCCAGCCCGGGAGGCAGACGACTTCGTAGAACCCAGTCGTACCCCACGTTCCACAGGAGTGGTCCAAGGACAGACCCCTGCGGAACGCCGCACGACATGGGTCGCCGTCTCAAGACGCCCTCTCGGTCCTCGTACATGACGGTACGCTCCTCTAAATAGTCTGCCACTAGCCGCCTCAGGTACTCTGGCACCCCGTGGTAGTGGAGTGCTTCCCTGATGCAGCTAAATGGCAGACTATTGAAGGCGTTGGCGATGTCCAAGGACACCGCCAACACCACGCCACCACAGCTCACTGCCTCTTCGGTCACGGCCCTAAGGCGCATCACGGCGTCGACCGTCGAACGCCCCTCTCGGAATCCGAATTGGGCGTCCGACAGGTCGGGCCCCACCTCGCAGAGGTGCCGGACGATGCGGGCAGAGAGTATCCTCTCAAAAAGTTTACCCGCCTCGTCCAGCAACACGATGGGCCTATAGGCCGCGACCGAATCGGCAGGCCGTCCCGGCTTCCTCAATAGGACCAGCTTCCCGCATTTCCAGCACTCAGGGAAGCGTCCGGACGCCAGGCTAGCGTCCAAGACCTCCCTGAGGCGGTCCGACATATGGTCGAGGGCTCGGGCCATCACTCGGGCTGGAACCCCGTCCGGCCCGGGGGCGGTGTTCTTGGAACGGATCCGAAGAACAGCCGCCCCAACCTCCGATTCCCTAACGGGCGGCACATCGTCCTCTCTACCCCCGTCATCTATGACCGCATAGGCCATCGACGGGGGTGTGTGCTCCACCCGCTCAGGGAAAAGGTCCTCGACCACTTCCTGCAGGAAGCTGGGCTGGAGAGTCTCGGTAAGGGGGGGGGGCCCGACGTGCGGAGCTTCTGTCTCACCGCACGGTATGGGCGACCCCAGGGGTCACGCTCGAGACCCTCCAGCATCTCCTTTCTCTTCTCCTCCTTGGCGCGGCAAATGGCCAGCTTCAGAGTCCTCCGCGCCTCGCGGTACTCCTCATGAAGCCGGTCCCCGCCACCATCTCCACGGTGGCGTCGCCGGCTGCGGGTGTAGGACCTCCGGGCACGAGTACAGGCCGCACGGAGGTCCGCCAACTCCTGGGACCACCAGTAGACCTCCTTCCGTGGAGGCCGACGACCTTGGATGCGGGGCATGGCCGTATCGCAAATTTGCGTAATCACATCGCGAAAACGGCCAGCCCCCACGTCCACGCCGACCTCCTCGGTCGGGGCCTGCGGAGACAGCCAAGATTGAACAATGGCCGCCTCCTCTAGTAGGTCCCTATCCAGCTTGGCAACAGCCCACCGCGGAAAGTGGGAAGGATGCCGCGCCGTGTGACCCCTACTGGGGCCCTGGGACCGGGAGAGCTCGAACCGGATATATAAATGATCCGAGAGCGTCTCGACCTCTTCCAGGACACACCAGTTCCTTACTCGTGCGGCCACAGCAGGGGTAGCGAACGAAAGGTCCACTATCGACCCCCCTTGCTGTCGCACGCACGTGTTGGTGGAGCCTCTGTTCAGCAAACAGAGGCCCACCGAAGCCGCCCACTCCTCTACGGCTTCGCCCTTGGCGTCCGTTCCGGGGGACCCCCACGCAATGGATTTTGCGTTGAAGTCCCCCAGCACGAGGACGTGCCCAGACGCTAATCGCCGCATCGAGGTCTCCAAGCTGTTAAGGAAGACCTCGAAGTCGCTCAAACTCCGGTTGGGGGAGAAGTAAACACCGTAAACGGTGACCCCCCCCCCCCCACTCGGCGGCAACATATCCAGAGCCCTTGTCTCTAAGTGACAAGGGCGGGGAATGAGCCGCCGCGGAACTGACGACTGCCACGTAGCCGTCCCAGTCACCCATCCAGTTTAGACGGGGAGGAACGAAGTAGGGCTCCGCGACTACGGCAACACCGATCGACCACTGCGCCATGGTTTGCAGGAAGAGATCCTGCGCCGCGGCACAGTGGTTTAGGTTCGTCTGGACAAGGAGGTTGGAGACGTGATCCATTAAGGGATCGTCTCTACAACCTCCTCCATGGGCGACGATGTAGACCCACGAACAACATCGGAGGCAGCCTGGGTCGATTGGCTAGCCCCCGATGTCTGCTGAGAAGCGCGAGATGGCTTACAGCCCCCCTGCCCCATCTGATGATTGGCGGGCTTGTTGTCCGCCGCACAAATAGGGCAGTGAGGGGCGGCAGAACATTCTGCCGCCTTGTGCCCCGATCGACCGCAGCGGAAACAGAGACCGCTGCAGTCGAAGCAGTTCCCGCACTTGACGCGTGTGTGCCCCGATGCTAGGCATTTATAGCATCTCATCGGTCTTGCCGCCAGGACTGTTACCCCGGCACTCACAAAACCGATGAGAAGCCTGCCGGCGTCGCCCAAAACTTTGGCCGACGCCACGGGGCAACTCACCCACGCTGCGCCAAGTCCTCCCGGACCGGGGCGGATGGCGCCAACTCTGACGCTCTCCGCGTTGCAACCCGTCTTTGCCCGGATTGCAACGCGAACGTCTTCGGCCGTCACCGAATCGTCCAGGCCCGAGATGCGCAACTCAGCACATTTCGTAGGCCTGGCGATCTTGACACCATCCGTGTCCGAAAACACTCCCCGCAGCTTCTCAGCTAACGTGTCCGCTGTCTTGGCGCCTTCAGCCCCAGGGAACTCGAGGATTCGAGCTCCCGTTTGGGCGAGGCGCAGTCGGACCCCTGCCGTCGCAAAGTCACCGGCGAGACAGTCCCGGGCCGTCTTAAGGACGGCCGCGTAGGACAGTCCTCCATTTGCCGCCTCCGGTGACACCGTGACCACTACAGCCGCGGTCTTAGGCGGCTGCAGCTTCCGTGGCTTTTTCGGAGTGGTCCGGGCCACCGCTGACGACTGCGGGCCAGAGGCCACCTTTTGGGCAGCCTTCTTGGCCCGCTTCTTGGCCTTCTTGGAGTTCTTGGCCCCCCCGACTTCCTGCCAACCCTCATTGGAGGGGGCAGTTGTGGAGGGGCCAAGCAGAGGTGTTGGAGTGGGAGCGGAGGCAACTCCGCTCCAGTCATTGCCACCGTCTTGGGCGTCGGCTGCGGCGCAGCCGTCTTGGCCGCAGCCTTCGCCCGCTGCTGCGTTCTGCGCGCGGCGGCAGGGCCCGGCACTGACGTCACCGCCGCGTACGACACGCGACCCCCACCACAGGAAGCGGGGTCGGCGCCGAGGTGACCCTCGTCTTCGGCGCCGCGAGCGGCGGCCGAAGAATAGGGGCGGGAAGCAGCCTTTCCTCCAGGCCAGCCAGACGACCGTCCACCAGATTCCCCACCGAGACGAGGATCTGCTGCAGCATTTGCTGCAGGACGTCGTCGGATACCCCGGGTACAGCAGAGGCCGACTGCGATATTGACGGGGCCGGCTGGGACGTAGACGGGGCCGGCCGCGACGCAGACGGGGGCGGCTGCGACTTAGACGGGGCCGGCCGCGATTCAGACGGGGCCGGCTGGGATGTAGACGGGGTCGGCCGCGATGTAGACGGGGCCGGGGCGGGGGCCGGCTGGGACGCAGACGGGACAGGGGACAGGGCCTCACGTCCAGAGCGCTCCGCCCGAAAGACGGCAAATTGAGCGCTGAGCCCGGCCACCTGCTACGTCAAGCGGTCGTTGGCCGCCTGAAGGCGAGCCACGTCTCCAGCTAGGGTCTCCACGACCTCAGCAACGGCGGAAGATGGTGGCCACCTTGTGGATGATGGCCACCGCCGCATGCGCCCTCTCCTGCAAAGAGGCCGGTGATTGGGGCACTGAATCCCCTTCCACCGGCGTCCCGATTGTAAGCAGGAGACCAGCGATCTCCTCCTCCGCCTGTAATTCGCCGTCAGCCCTGGTTCGCCTGTAAGACTCCGCCTTACAAAAGGCGGAGCCCGACGGGGCCGACACCGGAGTTCTAGATCGCCCCCTATGGCTGCTGGCAACCTTAGGCGGAGGCAACATCTCCTGAGAGATGTCGCTTTCGCAGCCCTGGGGGCGTCCGCGCTTCCGGCCGTCTGCCTCCACGTCCATCGGTTCCGGTGCATCCGTCCGCGCACCAGAACTACCACCCGGGACATCCACGGCGGACTTGGAACGCGTGCGTTCCGATTGTCTTCGGCTCCCAGCAGTCGGATCGACTTCTGGGAGCCCCACCACTGCAGGCGTTACAGCCGCAGCAATCTCCTCGTTGGAGGAGTGGGCGTCCGCCTTGCGGAACTGCCCTCGGCTGTTCCTCGACGGGCGCGACACTGCCCCACTTTTTATTTTTTCCGCGTCCTTCGCGTTTGTTTGGGTGCCGGATTTGACCGATTTTGACGGGACTTTCACTGGCAGATAGCTGATGTAATAATTAGTAACTTATGCTGCTTTTTCTAGACTAGCTTCGCCCCGCGGTGTTACCCGCTGTTGTAAAGGTACAACAATAGCCGGGGGTACCACCTACATAAACAAAACAACATTTGGTATTCAAATGCGTATGTATCATATATGTTACGAATTTAAAAACAGTAAGAACATAGTCTTAACCGGCACTGTTGCTAGACAGTTCACTCCTTAGAGCATATATATCTGGGGAGGCAACCGAACGGGCGGAAAGCGTGATCGGAGTAGAGAGTCTCTCTCTCTCTCTCTATACTTCGCTGATACCGATGGATTTACTTATTTATTTATAGGTTCTTGTTTCCTGCAAAGATATTATTTGCAATCGCAGTAAATAAATTTCAGGGTAAACCTTTTTCGATGGTAAGAATGCTTTCTCGTGAACAATTTTTTTAATAAGTTTTCAATGCCACCTGCATACATCGCAATAAAAATAGTGTACAGTGTAAAAGTTTCATATTGAAAAAAATTTCATCTTCTCAGTTCCAAGATTATTTGGGGTTGGTGACTACTAAATAAAAAATTGAAATCCTAAAAAAGAAAATGAAGTCTTAAAATAAAATATTTATGTAAAAAAGAATTGTAACATAAATAAAAAAAATCAATCAAGTTGAGAACCTCCTCCTTTTTAAAGTCGGTTAAAAATGAAGAAACTTAAAAAAAACACAAAAAATACAATCTTTAATAATAAAGTACAAAGAAATATTTTTTTTTCTTTCTTTATTTCTACCATGTGCTAATGAGTACATAAGGAAAAATAATAAAAAAAAAAGTACTCATGAGCAGGTCTACCTTTTGGCGCCCGCTTATCGTTGAATTTTGGGACAGCCTGTATTGGTGACGAGCAGATTCCCTAGCGGCAAGTCGCAGAACTAACGTATGACAGATAAAAATACGTATACACGTTAACATTCCACTTATAAAATACTGATCCCCCTCACGAAGTAATCTTATAGTATTTTTTACTACTCCGTAGACATCTATCAATGAAATCATTGTAGAAAGAATTTAAAATAACAATGCACTCGCTCTGTATATTAAACTGTCAGGTAGAAGTATCTGTCTTACGTTAGTTCCGCTAACGGCCACTAGGGAAATCTGCTCGTCACCAATTTCCACTTTAAAAATACTGATCACCCTCACGAAGTGGTCTTAAAGTATTTTTACTACTCCGTAGACGTCTATCAATGAAATCAGTGTAGAAAGAATTTAAAATAACAATGCACTCGCTCTGTATATTAAACTGTCAGGTAGAAGTATCTGTCTTACGTTAGTTCCGCAAACGGCCACTAGGGAAATCTGCTCGTCACCAATATAATTTTTATTTTCTATTTTACACCCCTCGACTGAGAAACGTAAGAATGTTACGTCAAGAAATTTGACACGCATGTGAGAAACGCCAGAATATTACGTCCAGATTGGTCTAATTTTTTGACTAATTTTAGTAATTTTATCAATAAAACACTTTATTTTAATGTCCAGAATAAGATACATAAAAAGAACCAAAAACTTTAGTCGATTATCAAACCTACACCGAGCAACACTAAAAATGTTCCAAAAATGCCTTATCCGTTGACGTCACTCTGTGGTAGGGTATCAAAGATTGAAAGATATTTCATGTTGGTTACTAATTTATTTATCCTTGTCGCACTTTACTATATTGTACTTAGTAGAAATAGTATAATTTTTCTAATGTAACAGGTATCATTGATAGTAAGTGTGAGAAAATAGGTAATTCCCTTCCAAGAAGTTTAAATATTACCAAAGAATAAAAATCTTCCAACTGCTCACTTCGCATTCATAATTAATTGTAAGATGGAATGATGACAAATGAAAATTATTTTAATCACCATTTTGCAAATGATTAACATTTATTTATAAGAGCTGTTCATTTTTTTTTTTTGCTATTGTTGTTTATAGTATTTTTTTGCTATGGTAAAACGGAAAACAAAAAAAAATCTTGATCTTTTTAATTGATCTGGCAGCACTGACGTGTTACAAAAAGTTGTTTGATTGTTAATTTTTTGTGCCGTTGAGCGATAACAGCTCAGCTTATGTTTCTGCAGTTTAGCATATTTTCTTGTAGTGTGCTGTGAGCTACGAGTGAAGAACTTGTGTCGTAACTGTAATCCTACGTTGAGTAGTCTCTCACTCTCTAACAAAATCATTACTGCTGGGCAGCACAGTGTTTCATATCAATCTTAAGTTTTTTTTCTTTACATGAGCATTTAAAAATGGCTAGTAAATCTTGTGATATATGTTCAGAAAAAAATGTCGATACAGCACATGAGATTAGTGCGAAACATTTGAATAACCTGGCATTTCAAAAGTATAAGAGCAATAAGTAAGTGATAGTTTTGTCTTTCTTTGTAACAACTGTTAATATACCTATTTAAATATTAATTTTCTAAATAAATTGAAACATTATAGAAATAATTTAATCTATAATTCTGAATTATTTGTCCTCTCTGTTCATCTTTAGTTTTATTAAAATAAGAGCTAAATTGTTTATTTTTTATTTCAGGTCTAAGTTAGTTGGCAATCGCAAAGGTATAATAGTATCCTGTGATGTCCAAAGTAGCTTTGGATCTTTTAAGAACTATGTCGGAGCCAAAGTCAACATATCTGTAAGTAAAATATTTTTGTGCTCTTACTATAAAGAAAAGTAATATTTTTAAATGAAGTCTTTATTTAGTTAAAGAATGTTTAATAACTTTTAAATAATATATCATAAATCACACGATCCACTCATTTGTTACCTTTCCATGAAAACACCATGCAGGCACTGGGTCTGTCGCACGATAGATGTGACTATTCACCTCCATGTGGTATTTTCAGTAACTATACACAGAAACTAAATTTAACATATGTTGATGAAAACATATCTTCTCTAAAACAGCACTTAATTATTACACTTGATATGTTATCCTGAAGTGAGGTATATATTATTATGTGTAAGCTTATAACTTAATTTATTTCTGTAAGTAAAATATTTTAGTGCTCTTACTATAAAGGAAAGTAATATTTTTAATTTAAGTATTTGTTTAGATATAGAACATTAATGAATTTTTCAAATTATATATATCATAAATCACACATACCATTTGTTAGGTTTCTATGAAAACACCACACAGGTGCTGGGTCTGTCGCACGATAGATGGGGCTATTCACATACATGTAGTATTTTCAGTGACTATATTCAGTAACTAAATTTAACACTAGTTGATGAAAACATATCTTCTCTAACGTATGACCTAATTATTACACTTGATATGTTATCCTGAAGTGTGTTATATATTATTATGTGCGAGCTCTAAAACCTAAATAGGTGTATTTATTTCTATAAGTAAAATATTTTAGTGCTCTTATTATAAAAAGAAAAGTAATACTTTTGAATTAAGTCTTTATTTAAAACATTAATTAACTTTTCAAAATGTATATTATAATTCACACATCCCATTTGTTACGTTTCCATGAAAACACCATGCAGGTGCTGGGTCTGTCGCACGATAGATGGGGCTATTCACATACATGTGGTATTTTCAGTAACTAAATTTAACACTAGTTGATGCATACATATCATCTCAAATGCAGGACTTAATTATTACACTTGATATTTTATCCTGAAGTGTGTTATATATATTGTGCTATATTATTATGTGCGAGCTTTAAACCCTAAATATATTTCTATAAGTAAAATATTTTAGTGCTCTTATTATAAAAAGAAAAGTAATACTTTTGAATTAAGTCCTTATTTAGAACATTTATTAACTTTTCAAAATGTATATTATAAATCACATCTCCGATTTGTTACGTTTCCATGAAAATTCTATGCAGGTGCTATGTCTGTCGCACGATAGATGGGACTATTCACATACATGTGGTATTTTCAGTAACTATACACGAAAACTAAATTTGACACTAGTTGATGAAAATATATCTTCTCTAATGCAGGACTTAATTATTACACTTGATATGTTATCCTGAAGTGTGGTATATATTATTATGTGTGAGCTTTATAACTTTAATATATTTCTGTAAGTAAAATATTATAGTGCTCTTACTTTAAAAAGAAAAGTAATATTTTTAAATTAGGTCTTTATTGAGATAATTAACTTTTCAAATTATATATTATAAATCACACATCCCATTTGTTACGTTTCCATGAAAACACCATGCAGGTGCTGGGTCTGTCGCAGGATAAATGGGGCTTGTCACCTGCATGTGGTATTTTCAGTAAATATATGCAGAAACTAAATTAAACACTAGTTGATGAAAACATATCTTCTCTTACGCAGGACTTCATTATTACACTTGATATGTTATCCTGAAGTGTGTTATCGAATGCCTTTAAACAAGCAATTCTTGTATATATATATATATAATCTGAATCTCGGAAACGGCTCCAACGATTTTCATAAAATTTTGTATGCAGGGGTTTTCGGGGGCGATAAATCGATCTAGTTAGGATTTTTAGAAAATGTCGTTTTATTCGTGTTTTTAACAATCAAATATATAAAATCAATGTACATCTAGCGCCATCTATCGCAACTCGAGCGAACTACATTAAGCTATACTGGAATAAGGTGCAGAATAAACAGTATCAGGGCGTACCAAGAGAGGGCGCCACTTAACTTATTTTTTTTATTGGAAGAAAAATAACAAAAAGGTGGCGTTTGGATAGTCCCATGTTGCCAAAAAACCGATATAAAAAAATACCGAGCGACGCTCGGTCATCCAGGTACTATATTATTATGTGCGAGCGAAGACATGCCGACAGACTTATACATTTTTATTAAATAGTTGCTGAACCACATGGTGTTGTTTTACCTCAATAACAACCACGGGTATCACCGCAGGATGTAGCTAGTCTAAAAAATAGTAGTTTAAGTTACTCCTTATATCATTAGTTATAGTCCTGTCAAAATTGGTTCAGTCATTACAGAGATTATTAATTTAAACAAACAGATGGATTTAAAAAAAATATTATTCAATTTAATTACTCTATAAACTTTCAAATGCATTTAGTGAAAAGCTAAAACTTTTAAAACACAACACTTCAATTTTATTTATTTGTATAGATAACTTTAAAACAAAAATTTAAAAATATTTAGACTGCCTCTGTGGCTCAGTGGTAGCGTATGGGACTGCCGTGCTTGAGGTCTCGGGTTCGGTTCCCGGGTCGGACCAAATGTTTGTATGATCTGCAAATATGTATTTGTTTCGGACTTTGGGTGTTTTCTATGTATAATATGTATTTATGTATTTACAAAAAAAAATGTATATATGTATTTATATCTGTTGTCTACTACCCATAACACAAGCTCTGCCTAGCTTGTGACTAGATGGCGTTGTGTGTAAGATGTCTGAAATATTTATTTATCATTTATTTATTTAACAGACGAAGCCGAATGAGATGGTGACTTTCAAGTTTATGATATTCAATGAAAGCAAAAGAGACCAATTTCAAGTACTTTCTGCTGGTATATTACATACTAAGTATCAATTTTGTATGAACAACCAAACCTTGGATGGAAACAATCCGCAAATAGTACTGCCAAGTAAGTTCCTTCTGTGTTGTTTTTCTTTAATGTTTTCATAATATTTTTCTTAGATAAGTATATGTTTCTTGGATTCTTTTATTCAATATGTAGAAATGTTTACCCTGATCTTAACTTTTTATTTTGTATTCTTGAAACTAACATATTGGTTGTTTATCTGATAAAGAGCGTTTGTACATTACGCCGATACGATATCGGAGGAAGTTAAATGTATGAAATATGTATCTGTCTTTCATATTGTCCGGCCCGATATCGGATCCGACAAATACACACATATTTAACCGACTTAAAAAAAGGAGGAGGTGCTCAATTTGACTAATTTTTTTTTCTTTTTTTTTATATTTTTGTTACCTCATAACTTTCAACTGAATGAACCGATTTTGATAATTCTTTTTCAACCGACTTCAAAAAGGAGGAGGTTCTCAATTCGACTGTATTTTCAACCGACTTCAAGAAGGAGGAGGTTCTCAATTCGACTGTTTTTTTTTTTTACCTCATAACTTTGGACTGGGTGAACCGATTTTGATGATTCTTTTTTTATTTGAAAGCTGGTGCTTCCCGAATGGTCCCATTTAAATTTGGTCCAGATTTAAGTCGGTTTTTTTTTTGTTAAAATTTGTGATTATTTATTTGAAAGCTGGTGCTTCCCGAGTGATCCCATTTAAATTTGGTCCAGATTAAAGTCGGTTTTTTTTGTTAAATTTTTATATTATATTTAATCCGATATCGTATCAGGTCCCGACACTGATATCGGATCGGATAATGTGAAAACGCTCTAAAGATAATATCTATATTCTCCTTGAGGAAAAACATATTTAGGGGATTTCCCTAGGTAGTCTTTCATTAATCTTTTGTTGATAGATGTCTACTATTTCAGTTTTTGTTTAGCTTTTAGTATTAGTCATGTTGTTAATAATTCAAGGAATGTTGCACTTTTAAGAGATTAGTGATAAAGCTGAGACTGTCTATTTATCTCAATTGATCATATCTTTTTCAACATTATTGAATCGTTAAAAAATATTATGTAATTTATACTGTTGATTGTCGGCACTTAATGGAACTTGTTAAAATACATTCTAGGATTAAACTCACTTGTACATGTAAATCACATTACTTGAAATATTTTAATAGTGGTATTGATGTCCAATTGTTGATTAACAAATTACCTTTGATAATGCCATAGCTGCATAGGGCGCAACCAGTCAGGATTTAAGTTAATATATTAGTGGAAGAAATACAAGTGACTTTAATTGTAGAATGTATAAAATATTATTTTACGATTAATTAACAAAGTTGAAATGAGCGAAGGAAAGGAAACCTTTATTTTTTTTATTAATTTTCTTTTTACAGTCCATTCGTTTAAAATGTTTAGATAGTGTCCGTGCAATCGTACGCATTTGTGGTTATTGTTGTGAAATACGAATATATTAATTCATACAACGGCGTAAACTGACAAATCATACTTGCCTGAGGGTGTACGCCGCAGGCGGGCCCTTTGGTTTTTTGGTGGCTTGCTGCACGTGAGACGGCGGCGCGATCAAGGTGACCGTATCTAAGCGAATTGACTTTAACAAGCAAACAAGCCGTTATCAGGGTTCCAAGAAGTATGTTTGTGAAAAATAACTTTTGTTTCAGAAACGAAGCTACAGCAGAATCTTGACGTGACATTCGGTTCTCCTAATATAGGGCAGTATGAGACTCCTATCGTGTTCCACTTCTTGAAGCTGAATACAAACGAGAAGATTACTATAATAAGGGACATGGTGAGTACCTATTTCTACTTTTCTATTCAATATTAACATCTACTGACAGTAAAACTGACGAAATTTAAAATATTACAATCGTTATTTAGTGGTAACCCAGTAAGTAGGTTTATTGTTAAGCTAAGGAATCTTAGCCATTCAGTTCTCGGATGCATGGGCGTAGCCAGCCATGGGCTCAGGGTGGGGCAGCAGTCTAAAATAATATGTAACTAGCAAACTATACCCGCGGTATCACCCCTACCGATTCGGTCGCGGCCTATAGGCCCATCGTGTTGCTGGACGAGGCGAGCAAATTGTTTGAAAGGATACTGCCCGTATCGTCCGGCACCTCTGCGAGGTGGGGCCTGATCTGTCGGACGCTCAATTCGCATCCCGAGAGAGGCGTTCGACGGTCGATGTCGTGTTGCGCCTGAGAGCTGTGACCGTAAGGCAGTGGGCTGTGGCGGCGTGCTGTTGACTGTGTCGTTCGACATCACCAACGCATTAAATAGTCTGCCATTTGGCTGCATCAGAGTAGAACTTCACAATTACGGCGTGCCAGAGTACCTGAGGCGGCTAGTGGCAGACTATTTAGAGGTTAGATTTAGATTACCGACCAGTCATGTACAAAGAGCAGACGGCGACCCATGGCATGTGTTGTTCCGCAGGTCTAAGGACAGATCCTTAGACCACTCCTGTGGAACGTGGGGTACGACTGAGTTCTTCTAAGTCTTCTTCCCCCCTGGGCTAAGCATAATTTGTTACGCCGTTGACACTTTAGTCACGGCCCGGGGGGCAAACTTCCGGGAGGCGGCGCGCCTGGTCTTCGGTGGTTGGGCGCTAGGCCTACGGGTGGCTGGGTACTAGATAAGACTGAAGCCCTGATGTTCCATGGGCCCGTCGTGGTCCGCCCGCCGGCGCCTCTATCGTGGTCAACTCGGTCCTCGTACAGGTTTGGACTCAGATGAAGTATCAGAAGAAGTATCTACCTGATCGTCGACGGTAGATGGCTCTTCGACGAGCACTTCCGACAGCTTGTACCGAAGCTGGTCGGCCCGGCTGGAGACTCCACCTGCTGGCTTTGCCGCCATGGAGACTCTACAGCCGGTCATCCTCGAGTGAGGCAGGGCGGCAGCACGGGACCCTTTCCTTCCGACTGACGCAGGTCCTTTCCGGGCACACTTGCTTAGGGAAGTACCTGCACTCGGTCGCTAGGAAGGAACTGAGTCCCGCCTGCTACCACTGCGACTGCAGTGAGGACACGGCCCAGGACACGCTGGCGGTTTGCCCCGCACGGGCGTCGCAATGTCGGGCCCTCACTGCAGTCATCGGAGGAGATCTCTCGCTAGCGGCCGTTTTACTCTCCATGGCCGGTAGCGACAGCAGTTTTACCGCGGTCACAACCTTTACGCTCCATGGCCGGTCAACGTAACCGCGGTCGCAACCTTCTACGAGGACGTAACCTCGCAGAAGAAGGCAGCGGAGAGGGCTCGGGAGGTCTAACTCCACTCGGACCAACTAATAAAATTAATGTAGCTATACAATGGCCATGCTTATGGCATGGTTCATATAAAAAAATAAAATTATTAAAAAAAAACTCCACTCGGACCCCATTCGCCGCCGGTGAACCGGGTAGCGGAGGTGCGCTTACCATTGCCTCATGCCGCCCTGAATATAGCCGTCAATGGACGGGACGGGTTTCCACCGCCATACGCTTAAGTTGCTAGTCGCGATGGTGCGACGTACGCGTGTGCCATATGTTGCCTAATTAGAGAGTCCACCAGCAGACGGTGCCCCCTTCAGTGCAAACAGTCGCTGGGAGGGGTCGCATGTATTAATAACAGCAGTTCTCGGGTCACTCCCTTCTCAGGCGCAGAATGGCACACCGTGTGGTTTTAGTCGGTCCGACTCCGACACACCACCCCGCCGCAAACCCCGCAAACCGATGAACCTAGAATCCTGAAATTTTGCATGTAGTTTCTTTATATAACGTAAGTGAGCACTAAGAAAGGAATTTTTGAAATTCCACCCCTAAGGAGTTAAATCAGGGGATGAAAGTCTGCGTGAGCGAAGCCGCATGCAAAAGCTAGTATATGTGCAGGTTGAAGGCATTTCTTAGATTTATACTGTACAGTAACTATACAATTTCGTTTTATGAATTCCTAGTATTAAACAGGTTGTACCTTCTCACTTTACACTTAGCAGTGTATTATACATACATATTTATATTGTTAACGGTAGAAGTTGTAGACATGTAATATGAAACTCAAAACAGTTGAAGAATGCTCAGAAAATATTTTATACATATTTATAAATCACCGCTTCAGAGTGAATAAGGAACAAAAAACTGTTTCGGGGAATCCCTGAGCATAATCTCGTTTCCGATCACACACACAAGGTCTTGTAATCAGTGACGCAACGGCCAAATCGTTTTCCGCGTACATTTTAAACGAATTATGGAAACATACCTCTCTCACTTACACTGTAAAACCACGTGTCATATTAAGAGATATTCAATGTTTGTTCTTTTTTAGACTACCTAGTTTTGCCCCGCGGTGTTACCCGCGGTTGTAAAGGTACAACAATAACCGCGGGTAACACCGCGGGGCTCAGCTAGTAGTTAATAAAAATATTATAAAGATGAGGAATTTGTTTGCTTGTTTGGTTGAACGCCCTAATCTCTGGTACTACTGGATTGATTTCAAAAAAAATTCAGTGTTAGATAGCCCATTTGTCGAGGAAGTCTATATGCTATACATATCGACGAAAAATGTTCCAAAACGGGAGAAAAATATTCCTATTGTAAAGTTCTATTGTGTGCGCTACGTTAACGGTTAAAGTTTGGAAAAAGTAATGTATAAAAGAATTGTTCTCCATTAAAATTTGTAAAAATAGTCCGGGACAGCAAATGTCTATCTTTTAAGGATAGCTCACTATAACCTTTTTTATTGTTAAAAAAATAGTTCACGTTATTTAACATCACGCTGCGGATAACAGAAGACGCAGACGAGGTTGCGTTGCTCGGCTAATATATTATCATACAAATTTGACCAGAACGAGTGTATTATTCAAGCCAAAATAGTGATAGGTACATTCATTTGGTGCAAAAACTGGGGGTGACCTTGAAAGTTTTCCGATAGTTTTAGTAGTTAGTTATTTGATAGATTTTGAACTGCTCTTTGCGAATTTCAACTGTGCCACTTCATATCTTTGCCGGTTGCGCCGCCATATTGAAAAAAAGGGGGTTTCCGGTTTATAGCAGTTTTTTTAACGATACCTCCCTTCTGACCCATTCTACAATAAAAACATAAGTCAGCAAAACACACTATTGTCCATCTACACTAATTGAACCAAACAAATAAACCTTTAGTTCTGATGACAATACAATTGAAGTCGTTAATAAAGAGTCATTCGAATAAAATCGTGTAATTAGTTAATATACTTATCTTAAGTAATACTTACTTAGGTATAGGGGGAATCCCCTAGTAAATGACTGGGCAATCCCTGCGATAATCGGTAGACTCTTTAATACTTTGTTTTTTTTAAATAAAAATTGGTGTGTTCACCTTCAATGTCGAAGTTGTCGAATATTTTTTATTATGAATGATCTGTCTGCATCAAATATACAACAGATATTTTATACTTCATAAAAATGTAATTAAAGCATAATTGTATTTGATTACTCATAGTTACCAACCGTTGTATAAAATATAAAAAAACAAACCTAATTCCTATTGTGTTTTTGTTCTAGGTGGTGTTTGTTGAAGAAAATAAAGCCGTACACGAAAAAATCATAAGCCCGTATGCTTGTAAAGAAGTAACGGCAAATGTGCTGATAAGAAGTCCTGCAGCAGAGTGAGTATACATGCTTATACTAATCAAGAAGAAGAGCCTCATTCTTCATAGACATTTAAATTTTAAACAATTATATACAGAAAACAGCAGCTTTTAATAGTAAACTGCTGGACACAGGCCACTTCTTAGCGTGGTAGCTAGGTTGTAGTTTACTAGTTTGTGTGAAGTTTTCCTTTTTTTTCGGTTACCGCCGCCCATGGACACCTGGTGTTGGGTTTTTCTTACAAGAAATTCTTAATAGTAGCCCCGGAGTATGGAAGATAGCGGTGTTTCCCGCCCGTGCCTCGGAGAGCACGTTACGCCGTCGGTCCCGGTTGTCATGAACATCTATGGCAATCGTTATTAGGAAGTCAGTGCCCTCAAATATACTGACAACTAGTTCAATCTTCGAATTCAGTTCACCCTAAGGGTTGCGGAGGTCTGATGCCTGTTGCTCCGTGGAAAAACTGATATTCAGGTAAACCCGGTTGAACTAGTAGCCGACCCAAAATCTTGGGAAGAATAAAGGCTAGGAACATGATGAGTAGGATCTTGACACCCAAGGGATGAATGGGAGTGGTGACACTCCATGTCCTTAGTCCTTAATCAAATGCGCAGTGTAAACAAATTATATGTCTACAATAATATTAATATGTTTTTTGCAGAAAAAGCAAAGGTTTATTCCTTATCCCTAAGAACAACAAAACCATCTATCTTAACGGCGTGCAGGTGAATAAGACGAGTGACCAGCAAATCAAGATCTTAACATCTGATATTAAGTTTGTATCTAATTTTAGGCATAATATATATTTTGAGGAACTTATGTATTTTTATGTCAAATTAGTGTAATGAGTCATTCGACATTGGAATAATAAGCAAGAGGTAGTAGAGCCACGCTGATTTCAGCACGAATGGGCCGGCTCGACCGGGGCGGTACTACCCTCGCACAGAAAATCAACGTAAAATGACCACGTTCGTGCTGTCGTGTTTCGTTGGTGAGTGCGAGACCGGAGGCCCAAATAGTCTAGTCAACAAGTTTCATACTTGTTGACTAGACAAAAAGATGCAGCAGCATCACTAGGCCGCCATGGTGTGGGTCGCCATACTGCATTGTCTGCATTCGCAGTGAGTATGGCGACCAATACTCTTGGATTCTGCTTATGCTTTCCATCAGGCAGAGTAGAATCATTTTGGCGGACCATACATAAAAAAAAAAAAAAAAAAAAAATCTGTTAGAAAATAAAAGGCCTCCTACACACAATGCCGGTGAGTTTAGGCCGCGCGGGTATAATGCCAGCATCGTAAAGGCGCGTATCCACCGAAACTGTTGGCAATTTCGTGTTTCCAACTGTTGGCAACTCTTCAGAAAATCGCCAACTTTTGTTTCCATTGTGTCTATACCGAGTCGCCAACAATTTGAAAAACATTCGAACTAAGCGTCTCCACAGAGCCAATAAGAAAAAGAAACAAGCGTATTCATTTGATGTTTACCGCCAAAAACAGAAACACGGTTCCCAACATTTGTTGACATTTTTTCTTGCCAACACAAGAAAATTACAGAAACTTTTGTCACCAACATGTGTTGACAACACAAAAGTTGGCACCTTTGTTCGGTGGAGACTCGACTTAAGTCCGCGAGCACAAAGTGCGGAGCATCATTTAATTTCAGTTACGAATACAAAACAAGGTGGCTCTGCTGAGCCACCTTGTTTTCACTCACTCGCCGACATGGTGTGTAGAAGGCCTAAGATATCATCCAGTACTAGAAAGTGATAGTATATACCGATTTTAATTATTTCACAATGTTTTTAAACATTCATCTATTTATTACAGAACTTCTTATTTGAATATGAAAACGAATTTCGACGACAAGTCAGTTAATCTTAAAATTGAATGTTTGTTTTAAAATAATGACCAGTATAACTTGAACTGTCACCAAATAAACTGACAGATTAACATTATAAACAAGTTTTGTTTGAATATTGTAGCTTTCTGCACTTATTGATATGTGATGTGATTCTTAAGACTGTAATTAATTTATTTCAGAAAAGTGTTCGACACGGGTGTAACCCAAGAAAATTATGAAAAGTTCTTTCACAATCTTTTGTGGTATGAAGAATCATTCATCCGAATTAATGTAAAGGTACGTGACTATAAAATAAGAAATATAATTTAAAAAAAAAAACAGGCTTATAAAAGTCGGTTACAAACAGACACACTAAGCTTATATAAGCGTTTTAGTATAATATAGTTGCTCTAAACATACTTCTTAATATTCAAATCCTGCACTATTAGTGTTTATTTAGTTATCTTCTTATAGGGAAATTTTTGTTGTGTCATGTTTTGTTAGTTTTAAAAAAAAATTGAAAACATTTATGGAAGATCACTCACATTCTTAACTAACCGTAATTCTTCTGCATTTTTATTAAAATATCACTTAATTTGCAGAAATACAATATGTCTGGAGTAACCCTTCGACAACTGAGTAACCGCTACGAGCTTCGTGTGCCAGGCCTGGCCGAGAAACGTCCATCGCTGATGATTGGTAAGTAAATTACAAATTACTTCATTTTATTGATATCAAGAACCGTTTTACTTCATTATACCCAAAGTAAATAATTACTAAACAATTTTAATTTAACAATTTAAAGAAAGATTTAGGTATTGCTAATAAAATCATTTATGCAAGTATATAATTGTTTTCATTTTCATACACGTCAGCAATTTTAATTTCTTTTATGCATTTTCAGGAGATTCAGTATATGTAAGGCCACATAACTCTGAAGAGGTGATGTTTGAAGCTCTGGTTACCGAAATAAACGAAGATAAAGCTCTAATTGGAAAATTTCAGGAGTCGTAAGTTTCATAGTTTTCTAGTACTTAGTATGTAGGTAGTGTAATACGCTGTATAATAGTAATACTTCCTCTACTATTGTCGCAAAAGCGATTTATTGTGGATATCTAATACATTTAAACGAGAATTATTGTATATACCTATAAACATTTAGTATACAGGGGGTTTCGGGGGCGATAAATCGATCTAGGATATTTTTTTTTGAAAATGTCGTTTAAACGTGTTTTCAACAATCAAATATCTATAATCAATGTACATCTAGCGCCATCTATCGCAACTCGAGCGAACTACAAGGATACTAAGGAACTCTACTACTATACTGGAATAAAGTGCAGGATAAACAGTACAGTACCAGGGCGTACTAAGAGAGGGCGCTAGTAAATTTAAAAAAAAACACCGAGCGAAGCTCGGTCATCCAGGTGCTATCATTTCAGTATGCTGTTTTCTTGTATCATGGAATTAAATGTAGACTTTAATAAACTCTACATTAATTACTTAAGTCAATTTAGATTGTTTTGCCTGAGTACTGTCATATGAAGATACACTATATCACGAAATACAAGTCAGTCAACTGCGGCAGTAACTGAGCTAAGTTTATTTAGGTTTAGCATTTTGCAAATGCAAAAAAAAGTCTATGTATTCTTTCTGACAGTAATCATTAATACCTTCTTATTTTACGTTTTTTTGCCCGCCTTAATAGAGTTTTTAAGCATTGTGTAGATTGTTTTAGATGTTTTCTTATGGTTGACAACACTATTATAAAAATAATATGAAACTGTTTGTTACAGATTTGCAAACTACTACAATAATGATGCGAAGTTTGACATTAGATTCTTTACATCGCGTCTGCCACTGGAACGCATGCACGTAGCCGTCCATAATATCGCCGGTCAAAGCTTAGTGCATCGCATTTTCCCGAACAGCTCAGAGATCGAATATAAACAACCACAACTCGAGTAAGTTCATATTGTCTCGTAATAATGGGACCATCGTGTAAATGAATGCGATGGCTCGATAAAAAGAGAACGCAAAAATAAAGCCCCCCTCTGTCCTTGTTTAGGGCGTGTGCTTACTGCATGTTCAAAAATTTTATTTTTTAATTTATATCGTCCACAACAAGTTATTAATTAACATTACGTATAATATTGGTTATTAAGGTCATAAAACATCTTATTTTACATCAAAAAATCAAATAATAGTTATAATAACATATACACATTTCAAAATATCTAAGCAGACAGTTGAAAATCGGGCATTTTTTGTAAAAACAATTAAATTCAAATATCTCAAAAACATTTAGATTTAGGATAGGGTGTTTTTAGTGAAATCAGTCAGAAATGATGTCAACTACACGCCCTTAACGGGAATAGGTCGACTTACCTGTAACCCTGTATATTAACTAGCTGATCCGGCAAACGTTGTTTTGCCATAAAAATAAAAAATAAATTTTGCGATATGAAAAATAGATGTTGGTCAATTCTCAGACCTACCTGATATGCACACCAAATTTCATAAAAATCGGTCCAGCCGTTTCGGAGAAGTATGGTAACTAACATTGTGACTCGAGAGTTTTATATATAAGATTATGTGTAGATAGCGTGTTTTCATTGATGTGCAACTAAAAAGAGACAGAAGGGGCCTTTATTGTTGCGTTCTCTTTTTATCTAGCTATCGCATATCACGCCCACTCCCGCGGTCTATTCTTATATGTCTACTATATGTCTCTGCCAAGTGACTATCGCTTAGACTTTTGTAATTGTTCGTTTGTGTTCTTTTTGGCTTAGCACCGACTTCAAACAGATTTTAGGTACCTAACACACATTATAATACTACTATTTAAATGAATAAAGAATTAGGTATAGGCAATTTATGAAGAACCAGTTTATTTTACGCCTTTAAGTGTTTTTTTGGCAGAGAGTTTTCGTTGGATGTTTTTTGGAAGTCGGTTTTTTTTTTTCATCCAGTGGATGTCGTAAGAGGCGACTAGGATAATATAAAGACTGCCTCCTTAGTCTAGCGGTTGGCGTGTGTGACTGGTGATCATGTGGTCCTATTTAAATTTGGTCCAGATTGAAGTCGGTTTTTTTTGTTCAAATTTGTGATTATCTAGTAGTAACTTGTCTAGTTAGTTTTAAAGTTAGGCAGCAGGCCGCCATAGTACTGTGGGTCACGATTCTTCATTGTCTGCATTCGCAATGAGAATGGTCACCACCACTCTTGGATTTTACTTACACTTTCCATTAGGCGGAGTACAGTCATTTTAGCAGGCTTATAATAAAAAACTTACGTATAAAATATTGTTGTACAGGTTTTTCAATAAGCTAGTGTCGGAAAATCGCGAGCAGCGTATAGCGGTAGAGCACATAGTGGCCGGTGCGAGTGGGACCGCTCCGTACTTGCTGCACGGCCCGCCTGGGACCGGCAAGACTGTCACCATCGTCGAGGCTATAATGCAGGCAAGTCATTATAAATATAACTTGATCTCTATGACAGTTGTCGACGAAACCGACGAAGTCACTTTGAACAAGCGATTTTATTTTGTATCACCTGAATTCTAATTCTTTACGTGCCAGTTTTATTAGAAATTAAGTGCAATCTATACAAATAAATAAAATTGGAATGGCACTATCCGCGGTACAATAACCGCGGGTAACACCGCGGGCTCAGCTAGTACATCATAAATATAAAAAATCACATCTGAAATGTACCTCGTAAGTTCTAAAATGACACTAGTGACAACTATCACAGAGATCAAGCTATGTTTTAAGTACTATAACTCAGCATACGATTCTTGTCTGTTAACGAGAACTAAGGAGATCATTTAAAATTGTCATCTTTCTTCTTTAGCTGGTAAAAAAGGACCCGCGACACCGTATCTTAGTGTGCACGGACTCGAACATGGCAGCGGACCACGTGGCTACGATGCTCATTAAATATGTGCACTTATTCCCTCAAGAGAAACTAATCCTTCGTGCTAACTCCAGGTTTAGAGTGTGGTAAGTTTTAAAAATGTATTCAAAACTACTTGTTATGTTAGTTCATTCTTCATGATTTCGCCTGTGTACTCGATAAAGTTTTTGAGTTCATGAATTTTTATACTATTATTATAAAGCTGAAGAGTTTGTTTGTTTGAACGCGCTAATCTCAGGAACCGCTGGTCCGATTTGAAAAATTATTTCAGTGTTAGAGGGCCCATTTAATGAGAAAGGCTATATATCATTACGCTAAGACCAATAGGAGCGAAGCAACAATGAAGAATGTTACAAAAACGGAGGAAAATTATGACGCTACGGGCAATAGGAGACGTAAACGAGTTTGCGTGGGTCAGCTAGTTCCACATAAAAGACCCTACAGAATTGTTTAAAAAATACAACTATTTTTGAATCCCTTGAGTAAAATTTAGCATCAAACGTAAAACTACTGTATAATGCACACAGACCCAGTAATACTGCATTCAGGTACTATCCTTAAATGAGCCGGGTATACCACTGTCCTGCACTTCTCATACTGTACATAACAATTTTCAGGGAAACACTACCGGAATGCCTGAAGAAATACTCTAATGGAACCAGAGCAGAGAATTTCCACCCGGTGTCTATATTCGACTTTATGAGCTATAATATTGTGATTACAACACTTTCCCATGCTGCGAAATTTGGCAGGTATATTTTTTTTTACTTTAAACAGGATAAGAGATGTCGTGTGTCTTTTTACAACCATGAGTCCTTGATATCGTGTATGCAGAGTGTCATAGTCAAATGTCATGATGGTTTGAATAGTTAAAACGAAAAAGAAAAATGTATACTAATATTATAAAGCTGAAGAGTTTGTTTGTATGTTTGGTTGAACGCGCTAATCTTAGGACAAGTACGGTACGATTTGAAAAAATATTTTAGTGTTAGATAGCCATAGGCTTTAAACGCCAAGACTAAAAGGAGCGGAGTATTACTTATTTTTTTTGCTAAAATAGAGTAAAAGGATTGCTTGTTAAATAAATATACAAAAGAATCTAATTTTGAAATTCTGTTTTATGATGTTCGGGAAGTAACTCCTAATGTCAAAAACAATCATATTCCTACAAAAAATATGCTTTTACTAAGGAAAAAATGCGATTTAAATTTAAGTTTAAAATTCAGGCTAAAACGCTCGGTGGTGTACTAGCGTCTGTAACGAGACATCACCATTTGTCAATCAGTGTCAATTATAACCCTTAAAAACAGTATTGTGATCGTTGATTATATCCAAACAAAATTACGTTTACAGACACGTGACGTAACTCCCTCTGATTGGTGATCAACTTAATATGACGGATTTCTATATTTTGTAGTTTTATTTTTGTTAATGCACTATTAACATCGCTTTAAATATGAAAATAAATACGATTTTTATACTCTATGATCCCCATTTCATCAGATACATACCTAATTTTAGTGGATCTTATTTACTGTGATCATGCCTCCAAGTCTTTTTTATCTGAATATGAAACGGGCTATATATTTTTCATCCCACCAGTTCGTAAAGAGTATTTTTGCCCTTCGATATCTGAGTGCAAAAGCCGTTTTTATTCACTAGAGGATAAAGTAAAATTGAATTTAGAACATCATTTTAGAATCCATCGCTTGCTCGGTCATTAAAATTGAGCACGCGGTTAAAAAGCAACTCTGCACTCTTTTATAACAAATAACTATTATTTAGAGAAAAATATCGATTCTAAAGTATCTTTTAAGGTTGGTTGCCTATAACCTTTGAACTGTAAACAAATGAGTTGAGTGAACGTGTCGTTAGGCAACTGGTGAAGTTCCGCAAGCCGCGCTCCGTGACGCACCTGTTCATCGACGAGGCGGCGCAGGCGAGCGAGCCGGCCTGCCTCATCCCGGCGGGCGGGCTGCTGGCGCCGCGCGGACAGCTGGTGCTGGCCGGCGACCCGCACCAGCTCGGGCCCGTCGTCATCTCGCGCGCCGTCAGGGACATGGGCCTCGGTGAGTCACACACCTAATCACACTAATCACATCACACTAATATATAAAGGCGTAACTTTGTGTGTATGCTTGTTACTTCTTCACGCGCAAACGACTGAACGGATTCGGATGAAACTTTACAGTAATATAACTTATACATCAAAATAACACATAGGGACTACTATTTGCCGCGAATACCGACATGTAGTGTGTAGTAATGCTAGTAGAATATAATACATATTTCCGACATCTAACACAGAATCTATAGCCATCTGGTCCCAAACTAAGCATAACTTGTATTATGGGTAATAGACATCTGATAAATACACATACTTTTTGTTTGTAAATACATACATATTATACATAGAAAACACCCAAACTCCGAAACAAATATTTGCAGATCATACAAACATTTGAAATGACTCGTGACTCGAACCCGAGACCTCAAACACAGCAGTCGCATAAACTATCTGTTTCTCCGACGCGACGGGACGTCATGACGATGAATAAAACGTTTAGCATATTTACTACCTACATCATATTCATATACTAGTCTACTATAATACATTTTGAAACTCTTATTAAATTGATTGTTAAAACCTGTAGAACATTTTCTATTTATTAGTTTACGATTAAATAAAAATCGTATAATATCTTATTTATGAAATGTAAGCAATTGACTGGAAAATAAATATATTCAAAATTTTTCATTGCCTAGTCAGTATTATCTATATGAACCCTTGGTTTTTTATGTAAAATAAGTTTATCTATCTATACTATTATATAAAGCTGAAGAGTTTGTTTGTTTGAACGCGCTAATCTCAGGAACCGCTGGTCCGATTTGAAAAATTCTTTCAGTGTTAGATAGTACATTTATCGAGGAAGGCTATAGGCAATATATCATCACGCTACCACCAATAGGAGCGGAGCACCAATGAAAAATGTTTCAAAAACGGGGAAAAAATATCACGCTACGGGCAATAGGAGACGCAAACGAGGTTGCGTGGGTCAGCTAGTGACAAGATAAATGTATTGTTTTTCAGGCATATCGCTTATGGAGCGTCTAAAAAACACATGCCCGATGTACAACATGGAAACTCATAACCCTAATTACACGGTTATGTTGCGGAACAACTTTAGGTCCGACAAGGAAATCATCGACATACCTGACAGATTATTCTATCAAGGACAATTAAGGGTAAGTATTAGAAAACCTATATTGCATTGGCTTAGGCTAGGTTTGTTTTTTTTTTGTTTGGTCTACATTTTTTTTTACACCTCTCATTTTTTTACCCCTCTAATTTTTTAACCCAGAAACTAAAACCTGACTACGCTCACGCTATATTCTTTTTTTTTCTTTTTTTAAAAAATACAACTCCCGCATTAGGAATAAACATTATGTGTCGCGGGGACAATTGACATACATGAAACGGACACAATTAACACCCAAACTCAGAACAACAATTTCTGGATCACACAAAGTGTTGTCCCGTGTAGGATTACATATACATATTGGATATACATTTATGTTACATATTTTTCTAGTAAATACTCGTATTGAACATAATATATTTGGGTTAGATTCCCATGCAGGAGATTACTTCTGTGTATGGGTATCATCATCATCAACAGTCTTTAGCAGTCCACTGCTGGACACAAGCATCTCCTTCTTCGAAAGGAGGTCTTGGCCTACTATGCCACGCTGGCCAGACGGGTTGGTATCTTAGAGCATATATACCTGGGGCAGCCAGACTCAGAGAGAGAGAGACTGAGTTTGTTTAGTGTCTGTCTCTCTCACGCAAGCTTCTGATTGATTGGTGTATATTCCGCCAAAATCAGTCATGCACATTTGGTATGTGCGTCCACCAATCAGAAGCTTGCGTGAGAGAGACAGACACTACTCAAACTCAGTCTCTCTACTCCGATCACGCTTTCCGCCCGTTCGGCTGCCCCAAAGGTATATATGCTCTAAGGTTGATATAGGGTTAATTTGAAGTTTTTCTTTTTGCAGTGATGTTGTCCTGCTTAGTTTTGTTCCCTTAGTCGCCTCTTACGACACTCGTGGGATGAATGGGGGTGGTGACATTTTGTATTCTTAATCCGTCACCACACGGGTATATGTCTGGGTATAATTTATCTAAAATGTTTATGTATTTAGAATATTTAGGTATGTTTATCTTATCAGCAGTCTGATTATGTATAGTTCATTCGTTTAGATAGTGTCGGTGCACCCGCATGCAGTTGTGGTTATTGTTGTGAAATACGAATATATTAACTAATACAACGGCGTAAACGGACAAATCATACTTGCTTGTGGGTGTACGCTGCAGGCATGCCCTTTGATTTTGTGGCAGCTTGTCGCACGTGGGTCGGCGGTGCGATCAATATGACCGTTTCTAAGCGAATGGTTATTATTATATATTTAGAATGTCTCGAGTGAGAGAAATTAAAAATTTCTATGTTACTGTCTTGGTATAACAATATACTTCGCCAGGTATAGCATTCCGAGACACAGTGACTTACGTCATCACCGCTATCGCTGGTTCTGGTTGGTTCATTTCGTGTTATATTGCTACAAAGTGGTAACTGGATAGTGATGTCACATGTGTCACTCTAGGAATGCGAGGCCTTGTTTTCTTAGACCAGGATTACTGTAAAATTGTGTCTATAAAATGTAGCTTGACAGTTGTCAGTAGTATCATTTTAGAACGTATGAAGTACATTTTAAGTGGTAAATTGTAAGAATTTGCACTTGCGTGCACTTCATTTCTGATAAAATAGGAAGTACAAATTAATTTATTTTTATTATTATTTCGATTGCGTAGTCACAGATATATATTTAAAGTACTGTTTAGTGGACAGCCGCTTCTTACTGCGTACGTAATAAGTGTTATGGGTTTGTTGTTCCGAGTCCAGGTGTTCTTTGTGTCCATTTCATAAATGTCTGTAAAATTCCCCGAGACAGGATATATTTCTAGTGCACGATTTGTCTGTAGAAAATTACATAATTAATATATAAAACGTTTATTGACAGGCATTGGCACAGAAAGACTATATAAGCGATGTCGACATACTGGGCGACAAGCCACACAGTCACGCTACGGTGTTCCACAGCATTCTATCTAAAGAACAGAAGATTGGAAAGTCTCCAAGGTAAAGTTCTTACTAATACAGTAAAATACAATAAAAATACGATCGTAAAACATTACAATTTGGAAGGTATCTTTGATAAATTTGAGTTAATTATTCAATTAAAATTGTTTATTTAATTATTCAATTCAAATTCTTGTTAAAAAATGTATCCATTATTTATTTATATGATAAACACCAAAAATATTTATTTCCAGTTTTTTCAACAACATGGAGTGTGAAATAGTAAAGCTGTATGTACAGGCCTTAGTGATAAGACACAAGGTGCTGTTGGAAGATATAGGCATCGTAACACCATATATAAGACAGGTAAGGTATCAACCCAATCATCTCTGCAGAACGTTGGGTAATACTGTTTTTTTGTACCTGGCTGCCTCTGTAGGAGAGTTTTTTTTTTTGAGTTAAGTATTCTGAAAGTCTTGATTGATTCGGCATATCTTATATTGTATTAATTTTCAGAGTGACACAGGGTATATGAAAATCGTACAAATAAAAAAAAAACGTTTTTGTGCAGTCGGGTTATTAACTATTTAATAATCTTCTTAAATATGTAATATTTTTCATGTCTTGTTCTTGACAAAGAAACAAATTATTGTCTATCTAGGTTGCCTTACCTAGGGATAACTTTGACGTTCGAAGTCAATCAACTTTAATACGATTTATAAATATGTAGAATTCGCAGACAGAAACTAATTATACAATTATTTTAGGTCTATACGATTAAGAATATGTTAAGAGACCTTCAATACGAGAACATCGAGGTGGGAACTGTGGAAGCCTTCCAGGGGAAAGAGAAGCGAGTCATTATAATATCGACGGTCCGCGCCAATTGCAGCCTCCTTGATTACGATGCGAAGTTCCAGCTCGGCTTCCTCGTCGATGATAAGGTAACATAAACAAATGATTTATTTTTTAACAAAAGAAAGACTGAAAATACACTGTTTTAAAAAAGAAGTGAGCAACAGAATTTCGTGAGTGGCACAAAAAATGTGCAAGTTCTTTTTATAAATATTAGCCTGCTTATGGAATGTAGAGATAAGGATTACAATGTCGATGTTAAAAAAGTGTCAGCCAAAATGCACTAATTAGGTGACGCCACTGTACAACGAGTGTAAATTTTAAAGAATTAGAAAAGATAATCAAATGAACTATTATTTGTTTATGTTCGTCGGACAGGATACTATTCAACCACAATTAATAAAAAGAATTAAAACGATATCACACTCTCGTCTCACTCTAGCGCCTCTGTGGTCGGTTCTCGAACTATTATTTAGTCATGTTTGATGGACAATTTTCCCCTTGAGCCCATCAGAGATTGTACTCCTTACCTCTATACTCCATGAGCCTGCCGAAGTGTCTCTGCTCTGGTCGCTTACCATCAGGCAATACGTCTGATCGTTTGCCCCCTATTCCATAAAAAAAAAACCTTTACCCACATGTCCGGCCAGCAGGGTATAGTAGACCCAAACCTCCTTCCTATGGAGACGCGTATGTCCAGCAGTGGACTGTTAAAAGCACTGGGTTAAAGGCAAAACCAACTATTTTCTCCAAAAAAGCCTATCAAAATTTTGAATGAGCGGCTTCGAAAACTTTAGATAAAAAATGAAGTCATCCTCATTAGTATTGAAGCAATGGTAGTGTGAGAGCGTATTCTATGAATATCGAAGTTTCAAATAGTTACATGCTAAACGCAAACACTAACTTCTATGGTTCAAAAAATTTAAAATGAAAATTTACCTCTGTTTTTATTTATCTTCGACTTCAAAAAAGGAGGAGGTTCTTAATTCGACCGTATACATATTATATATTTTTTATGTGTTTGCGGATAACTTTGTCGTTTATAAACCGATTTTGATGATTCTTTTTTTAATGAAAAGGAGATATTCCAACGGTGGTACCATGATAAGGACACTAAGACCTGATGATGGCATCCAAGAGAAATCGAGTCGAACCATGAAGTCGGTTTTTGTTAAAATTTTAAATAGAGATAATCAATCGGTTTTGCCTTTAAAGGCTGTTGATGTGATTTAAAATATAATAAATATATTATTTTTATCATTACAGCGTTTCAACGTAGCAATAACAAGAGCCAAGGCAAAAGTAATAGTTGTAGGCAACCCGCTTTGTTTAGAAAAGGACCTCAAATGGAGGGCTTATATACAAAAGTGCCGAGACTTGGGAACATTCCACGGCTTCGATATGGAACAGTTCGCTAATGGCAATCGCGACGATATTGTAAGTAAATTAGGGCCTCTGCTGGCAAATATTACGATATCTGAGCAGTCTGTACCAAAAAAGTAACTTTTCTGTACATTTAAAGTCACCAAAGTGTTTGTAGAATTGTTTTTTAATAGCCGTTTATTTTTTTTATTACGTTGACATTTCTTGTTGAAATAATAAATGACTCAATGATTTAGTGTAAGTTAAACGTTTTGTATCATTCGTGAATTTATACAAATTTTCTCTAAAAATTAAACTATTATGATAAGTGCATACTTCTGCATTTTTTTTTGGTATAAATGTATTTTACGATAAGATCTCACGGAGTCGAGGACCAAATGAGGTGATAAATTTCGTAGATATGCTATAGATATAGATAATCACCAATTACAACACAAGTCGTAATATACTAAACACATCTAGAAAGACATTTAAGTTATTTTATCAGGATTTTGATAAAACAAATAGACAACAGAGATTTCGTCCCATAAGTATTTTATTGCAGTATAATTAATTCTAATATCCATGCGTTCATTTTCTTTTTGCTTGAGAACGTATGCTAAAATTCTTAAAATCTTGGTGTTAGACGGTTGCATATTAGGACATTACTAAATTACTGGAAAACTATAAAAAAGAAAATGAAAGAATGGACAGAGTTTAAAGTACGAAATCTACTAATTACTAAAAATAAGACCTATTTTATTGTTTAGGTCTTATTTTAAAATATTTAAACGCAATTGTATAGGTTGCGTTACCTATTTAACTCGAAGACTGTGACTGTTGATTTATATCTGTGTGATATTTTTGTAGGACATTTTATTAATTGTCATTTTTTCTAGAAAATAAGTGTTTAGAATTAATTGTAGTTAGTTTTACTATATACGTGTCGCTTTAATAACGTAATTAGGAAATGACATGCCACATGTCTGAGAGATGTCTTTTGATATTTCTGAATTGTAAGTAGTTTTTAAGTGTCATTTTAATATGTGGATGTCGCTTAAATATCATGTTTTGGAATGGCAAACCGCATATCTGAGAAATGCCTTTTTTCATTTTCGAATGACATGAATACCGAAGAGTAGGCAGTTTCTAAGTGTCAATTTATAATATAGTTGTCGTTTTAATGTCGTCCCAATAAGAATTAAGCTCACTGTGCTGTAATCTAGTGTAGAATAGTACAGAATGTGATTCTTTAGTATTAATAATTAGCAGCCAGGATTCAGAGATTCGTTTTATATTTCTTTACTACTTTCTACCCACCGAAATAATATTTTTGACTATATGTTATAAACTAAAAACTCTTAAAACATACCTACCTTAACGACTTCATTAAATTAAACCTTTTATGTAATGACTTCGATTGAATGACAGGTCAAAATTTAAGTAAATAATATGTGTCAGTCGCGATGTGAACGAGCAACTGATACAGACTGTAGCGCGGACAGACTACAGGGTTTATATTATAATTTTAAGAATAAAGAAAATCATGGTTAAGTTTTCCTATTTTTATATTATGTGATATTAGTATTTTAACTGCCTCTATGTACATATAAGATTTCATTAATATTTAATATTAAACAATTACATTCCTCTATATCTCTACTGATTTTTCACTGCTAACTTTGATAGGAAAGGCAGCTGAATTCTATTCAGAAATCTTTTGTATTTATTTAAAATCATGATTTTATTTTATTGATATTGTTTAGACGTAATACTTGCATACGAGTCTTAATAGTCAATCCTCTATAGTTGATAGGCGGTTAGTAAACGTGAGGAAAGAGCTTTGATAGTTGTTAAGAAAGGTAATAAAAATTTTAAGACTAAATGCAGTACAGTAGTACAGGTAACTTTAAGTTTATCATGACTTTAAATTTACTGCTTTATACTTGTTTATATAAAAATTACTACACTAAAATTATGATGAGTGCCATTCTAAAATTAAGTATCTTCTATTTCTATTAGTTCGTTTTTGGAATATTTTAAAACATTCTGAAGTTACCTTGGTGCTAAAGGAGTGAATCCGAGATTTTGGATCTTTGTATAAGTTTAAAAACTATTGTATAACATAGGAATGAGTGATGTTAATTAATATCTGTTCTAAACAGTATATCTATGTTTTTAAACCCTAGTTAGTTCAACTTTTGGTTTGTTTTCTAGAATTTCGATCTTTCCATAATATATGACAATTGGTTTAGAATAATAATTTTTAATTTTATCTTTAAGACATATGTATGTTGTATTTCCTATTATGATTTTCATTTCGTTATTAAGTCAAAATAAATAATACTATAAAATTATAAAACCGAATTTTCTTTTGCTTTACACAAACATGCTTTCCTGAGAACAACTATTAAAGTTAGTTGAGATATAAACTTTAATAAAATCTTTACAGGGGGCATCCATTAATTACATAAGGTGTTCTAGGGTGGAGGGGATCGAGCTAAATCTTTCCAAATCTCACTTAGGGGGCCCCGCTCTCCCTAAGTGAGATTTGGAAAGATTTCTCTTGGAAAATATCACGTATTTATTTTGGGTGATGGAAATGGGTGAAAAAATATTTATTGAAATTGAAAATATTTATGGCCCTTAGAGTGGCTCAGAGCGAAGTTGAAGGAGCAGATGATTTTATTGAAAATCACTTGGATTCCAGTAGTCACTCTTGAGGCCGTGCACGAGTCTCCATGGACTGAATTAGAATAAATCTTTACTTAATTTTTGTTTGATATACATTATTTAATTTTATAATTGTAATTATAAACAGTGGCGTAGCTAGGCGTGGGCGAAGTGGGCCCACGCCCACGGCCTCGCACTTAGAGGGGCCTCGCGAGGCCTCTTTGAATGCGATGCCACCAGATTTTAAATTTCCATAATTTTTTTAATTAAATAAAAACCTAAAAATATTGGCCACGCTCGTCACAGACTGGTTACACAGCTTGGCTTTGTAAAGCGTTTATTTACTCACATACAAAACAGCAAAGATGATAATAATTTTGGAAAAAAGGCAGGATTTCTAAAATTCACAATTCGGCGGGATGTTACACGCGGTGAAACCGGAAGGTGATTATATGAACTCTATAATATAACGACGCAACACCATCGAATTTGCATTTTTTTTTTTTTTATGGAATAGGCGGGCTATCGAGCAGACGTATCGCCGGATGGTAAGCGATTACCGCCGCCCATGGACACCTGCAACACCAGAAGCGTCACAAGTGCGTTGCCGGCCTTTAGATGTGGCCAGCACAACGACCCACACTTTAGCGACGATTGGGGAGCTAGCGGCCTCTACCGCGTCCCCTTCATCGCCGCCTGCGTGCGGGGTCGACCTTTTCCGGATCCCGCTCTGCGGACTCCTTCTGACGCATCACGTCTTCACAAAAGGAGACCACGGCCTCCCATCCCTCACTTCTTGCCAGCATTCCCGCTATCAATGCTGGCTGTGACAGGTTTCGTCCAATCTGTCCGACCAGGACTCGACGCTCGGACTCCCACGCAGGACAGTCCTCCAGCGTGTGCTGGGCGGAGTCCCGGTCAGACCCGCAGTGCCGTAGCCGCAGGCATTGTGCCGTAGCCTCACGTTCGTTTCTGTTCAGATACTCTCCGAAGCAACCGTGCCCAGTGAGTATCTGAGTGAATCGGTAGGTGACACAGTCATTCCTCCCTATCCCTTCGTCATTCCGACTTACAGAACGAATTTGGTCGTAGACCATTGTGTCCATGTCGTTCAGAATATCGAAGGGGGGATACCGCGCCATGACCGTTGCTGCCTCGAACGAAATCGTGCGGTAGCCCCGTACGATCCGTATGGCCATAAGCCGCTGCAGACTCCTGAGTTAAGAATTCTTGGGAGGGGAGGGACCGCCAAGTCTTTTGACCAGAGGGGCGCCCCAAAGAGGACCATGGATCGCACGACACCCATGTAGAGGCAGCGAACTTCTTCCCGTGGTCCCCCGAGATTGGACAGCAGGCGATGTAACGCCTCTGCTACCCCTCGTACTCGGGGGACTAATCTCTTTGAAGCTCCACCGGCTGTCCAGGATGAGGCCTAGGTACTTCATGTACTGGCCTACCTGGACTTCAGCGTCACCTACCCGGAGGCATGACCTGGGTGGTTCTAGGTGCTAGTATGCGATTTTTTTTAATCAAAACAAAAATGTATTGACCCCTGAATCTGTAGATTTGGATATGATTATCGAGTCTCAAATGAATGAATCGAATATGTCGTATAATTTATAAAAAAAACTACTTATGAAACAATATGAAGCAGGACCGACAAGCAATACTCTCAATCGAAGCAGATTTAGCTGCAAAAATAAATTACAAATCCTTATTAAAAGCCTCCAGTAAAGCAAAAAGCCGAAGAACATCACTTCTTTTGTAAGAAAAATTAATGACTCAAGTTATTTTAAAATAAAATCTTTTATCTGTATGCTTTTTAATATTCTCCCACTATTCATTTATATTTTATTGTTTTTACCACAGAACATAAAGAATAGGTAGAAATGTTATGTGTCTTAATTTACAACGGAACGACTGTCGCCAAACTCAGTCAAATGAAAGCACTATTTTATTACTGCACACTACTAACGAATTGTTTTGATTTGATGTTTTTATTTGCTCAAAACTAGCCTACAATACATAAAGTCACACGTTTGATAATATATCTTATCGCGTAATGTTAACAGTTATTTTGCCATAGCGTAAGAAGAACTTACAACGTTTCGTAATCTTGAAAGTAAGAATACTTCATTGCAAGCTATTCAACAACAGATGGCGTTATTCTAAATGCACGCAATTATAACATTAATCACTATAAGAATAAATTCGATATTTGTGTCATTCTTCGATATTTACCGCTACTCGCTTAGTGTTGTGGCACATATTACAATATTATCAATAATATCGATACCTAACTTTTGTTGTAATAGGACGGAGCAGATTAAAAATACATGAATTGAAGGATATCTGAGGAAAATTATAAAGGTGAAGAAGCTAAAAAATAAGTACTTGCATAATAATGTTTATTAATTTTAAGAATCTGTATAATAATCATATTATATTTAATAAAGACTGTTTAGCCACTTAACAAAATTCAAAACAGTGGTTACATAATTAATATTTGGCACAGTATGTATTCATATTTAGTTTTATAGGAAATACACATGGTATCAATAATCATAAATTTTATTGACTGCAATGAACAAAAATGCAATACGTCTAATTGTCGACCCGTTGGTATAGTGTTTAGCGATCCTGACTGCTGAGTCAGAGTTCGGAACAGACAGAGAGACAGACAAAATTTAAAAAAAATGTTATTTTGGTATACGGCCCGGCCCGTGCCTGCAAATTTCGCAGAGAAAAGAATCACGCTTCGACATAAATGGGCAGGCTCGACCGGAGTGATACCACGGCCTCACAGAAAACCAGTGTGAAATGGCGCTTGCACTGTGTTTCACTGAGTGAGTGAGGATACCGGAGGCCCATATCCCAACTCCTTCCCCTCCCCACCCCCAAAGGTCGGCAACGCGCTTGTGACGCCTCTGGTGTTGCGGGTGTCCATGGACAGTGGTAATCACTTACCATCAGGTGATACGTCTGCTCGTTTGCCACCTGTTCCGTAAAAAAAAATTGTACCGTGTACCTACACATGCAGATGCATTTAGTAAAAAGCGGATTTAAATATTTAATATTACAAACAGACACTCTTATTATATATATATATTCTTACTATATACTTATTTGTATAGATATTCAATTGTTAAAACAAGTGTTTTTCTTTCAAGGCCACGTAAACAAACAAGCAAAATTTAATATTTATAATTACCATAGTAAGTAAATATAACACGTTTAAAAGTATGCAAATCGATAAAGCTAACATCCTACCTGGCTACATCACTAATCGAGTAGAATAGAAAATACGAGAATAACGTTGAAAACTGATAAGACCCGATCATACCAGATTGAGATTTATGTGAATGGGATAAGGAAGAGTTTAGCTTAAATCTCTAGTCAATTATCAGTTAAATAAAATTTTAAGATTTTATTGATAAAACGTATAAAATTGTACCTACAGATGGTAAGAAACACCTCAATTATCAATCTTTTTCCTTCTGCTATCATTTTTACACTGTAAAACAGAACAGTACTGCATTGTGGCGTAAAAAAGAACTTTCATTGGACGACCTATTCAACGCAGCGTTGTAACACGACTATGATACAAAATACCTACAACTCATAAAGGTATGCGTTGCAACGCTTATCAGTGGCAAGCGCGCCACGCCTACTAGTCATTTCTACTTATATCTTTTTGTTTTGTGGTTTTTACTATCATGAGTAGGCATGTCGTAGCGAAGCATGCAAACATGCTTCGCTACGACATGCGACGTCTTACCAAAGTAAGATAAATTTATTATAATAGGTACCTAGATATTGGGAACGAAAGAAAAGGGGCCTCGCTGATGTGAGTTCGCCCACGTCTACGTAAGTCCACGCTACGCCACTGATTATAAATTATGGTAATATTCACAAGTCTTTGCTAACCTATACTTATAAAATAACATGTCCTAACTGACTGACTGATTCATCATAACAAACTATTGAAGTTAGGGCTATGTTGGTGACAAACACTTTCATTTGTTAAAGTTTAAAAACAAAAATGTATTGACCCCTGAATCTGTAGATTTGGATATGATTATCGAGTCTCAAATGAATGAATCGAATATGTCGTATAATTTATAAAAAAAACTACTTATGAAACAATATGAAGCAGGACCGACAAGCAATACTCTCAATCGAAGCAGATTTAGCTGCAAAAATAAATTACAAATCCTTATTAAAAGCCTCCAGTAAAGCAAAAAGCCGAAGAACATCACTTCTTTTGTAAGAAAAATTAATGACTCAAGTTATTTTAAAATAAAATCTTTTATCTGTATGCTTTTTAATATTCTCCCACTATTCATTTATATTTTATTGTTTTTACTATCATGAGTAGGCATGTCGTAGCGAAGCATGCAAACATGCTTCGCTACGACATGCGACGTCTTACCAAAGTAAGATAAATTTATTATAATAGGTACCTAGATATTGGGAACGAAAGAAAAGGGGCCTCGCTGATGTGAGTTCGCCCACGTCTACGTAAGTCCACGCTACGCCACTGATTATAAATTATGGTAATATTCACAAGTCTTTGCTAACCTATACTTATAAAATAACATGTCCTAACTGACTGACTGATTCATCATAACAAACTATTGAAGTTAGGGCTATGTTGGTGACAAACACTTTCATTTGTTAAAGTTTAGGCAGTTTCATTTAGACTTTAACAATGAAATGTTTATATATTATAGGCACCGTACAAAAGAACTAATAAAATTAGCCTACAATAACTTTATAAATCGTACTGAGACGGATATACAGAGTAACCCGAAAAGCTTTTGGAGTTTTATCAAAGCGCAAAGTACTTTGCGTCCATCCTGTTCGGAATTCGAGTTCAATGGTCATACCGTCTCTGGACTCGATGCTGCGAACGCTTTTTAACCCCCGACGCAAAAAGAGGGGTGTTATAAGTTTGACGTGTCTGTCTGTGGCACCGTAGCTCGCGAACGGATGAAGCGATTTCAATTTAGTTTTTTCTGTATGAAAGGTGAAGGTATGAAGGTTACGTGCGAGTGTTCTTAGACATGTTTCATGAAAATCGGTTGAGTCGTTTACAAGTTATGGGGGTGAAAGCGGGGAAGAATAACCGAATGTTTGCAAAAATATCATTGGCGCATGATTACTCGATTAAGTGCTTGAGTAGGGGGTTTTTTAAATGTTGAATTTTAGCTTGTGCAACATATTTCAAATCAACCTTTTAACAGACCAGTTGATTTTTTCATCTACACAACAAAACCGGCCGGGAACCGCATGAAGTGGCGGTATGTTTGGACTAAAGAAGGTAAAATCTTGGCTCGGAAAGAAAGCGGTCAGTCTGCTGTAACCTTGCGGTCTGAACGGGATATAAGTCGAGTTTTTGGGTAGTATTAAGTTGGCACCTAGCTGTTAAGGTTACTTTTTTTATTTTTTTTGTTTTTAAATGCATGTCAACAATATACTATTTTGCTTTATTTTCTGTGTACTCTAAGCAAAGACCCGTTACTGATATTTATGTTGAGGTGTGTCACCGTGTTAATTTTACTACTATTGTAATGTGTATATCATGTGTTTTGTATTTTGGTCGGTTTGGACTCATTCCACATTCCCGCATAACAGTGAAGGCAAGTTCTACAATGTACTTTGCTTCTGGTTGCAGTTGCGGTCATATAGCACTGCTTTATTTGTGTGTAAGCTATTCACTTAATATCGATGGCTACTAAGTATTTAAAAGTTGGGTTTCATAACGCAGGGTCCCTCTCTACGAATCATGATGAATTTATAATGGCCATGACCAGCCATTCGGTCGATGTCATGGCAATTAATGAAATATGGTTGCGGCCGGGACAGGAAGGCCGAGCGCCTGCAGTGCCTGGCTATCGACTGCGACATATGCCAAGGCCAGCTACCATACGCGGCGGTCGTGGTGGTGGCGTTGGGTTCTACATCAGGACTGGCATCGGCGTGCGTGCATTAGCTCTCCCGGCTCACCTGGAGGCTGAGCAGATGTGGTTGACCCTAAGTGTTAATAAGAAAAAAATTGTAATTGGTACTGCTTATCGGCCACCCTGGCTAAGTGTGGACACGTTCTTTGATGCTATTTCGGATAGTATTAGCTCTTTTCCTCATCATGATTATATAATATTTATGGGTGATATGAATATTAATTTACTGGACAATGTCAATACTGCAACAAAAAAGTTTAACGAATTTCTCAAACACTTCAAATTGACTCAAATTGTAGATTCCCCCACACACTTTACACATGCTAGCCAAACACTTATCGATGTAATTTGCACCGATGCACGTACTCGTGATTTATCGGTGTGTCACATCAGTGAACTTGGGCATCACGCATTCCTTACTTGCGAGATCCTCTTAAAAAGGGACAAGATTCCGTCACGGCATTTAGTTTATCGTCCTCTTAAACACATCGCTATGGACTATTTTACCACTGACTTGGACTCCATACCATGGAACCTATTGTCTAGTATGAATGACGTCAACGACATGGTACAGGCTTTTAACTTTTATATAACACAGTTATTTGATGTTCACGCACCTCTAATAAGAAAAATAATCAAAACGCGTCCTACACCATGGATTACTGATAATATTCGATTAATGGTCAGGCTGAGAGATAGGGCTTTTACTACCTATCGTAGTACTAAGCTAGAGTCACACAAATCGTATTATAAAGAGCTGAAAAGGCTAACATCAACCGCTATGTACAACGAAAAAAAGGCGTATTTTGCGCAAAATATAAACAATAAAATAAACGATCCTAAGGGTCTCTGGGCCAATCTTAAATCTGAAATACTACCTCCAAAAAACACTCACCTACCAAGCTACCTTAGTGATCCAGATAATATTAATGACGTATTTCTCCAAGTGCCTGGCCAGTGTGAAGTAAGTATTTCAGATCTCACTTACTATGAATTTCACAGACACTGTCAGGCCAGTTTCTCGTTGAAAACGGTGAACGAGCTGTGTATACTTAAAATACTGAAACAATTAAAATCTAAAGCTCAAGGCATGGATGGGATATCTCTTGATATGTTGACTCTCAGTATGCCTCAGTCACTAAAGACCATCACGATGATTGTAAACAAATCTATTGAGAGTCATACCTTTCCGCACTTGTGGCGACTGGCTGTGGTCCGACCAATACCAAAATGCTCCAGTCCGCAGGACGTTAAGGACCTGCGTCCTATAAGCATCCTGCCATGTATGTCTAAGATATTAGAGAGAGTTGTTTACATTCAAGTATGTGAATACTTGGAAACTAATAACTTGCTGCCGGAACTTCAGTCAGGATTCCGTAAGAAACGTAGCACTTCCACTGCCTCGTTAGATGTTGTTGATAACATTTTGGAGGCGCGTGACAAGGGGAATGGTACGTTGTTAACCCCATTGGACTTTTCCCGTGCATTTGATTGCATTAATATTTCACTAATGCTTTCCAAGCTTTCCTACTATGGCTTTGATGTTGATTCGGTGAAATGGTTTGAGAGTTATCTGTCCAATAGAGCGCAACTTGTGGAGATTGCTGGAGATGATGGTGGCAAGATATTTTCTTCCCTTCGTTCCGTGAAGAGGGGGGTGCCACAGGGATCTATTTTGGGCCCTCTTTTATTTATTCTGTATAGTGGAGATGTAACAAATTGCATAAAACTTTGTAAATACCACATGTATGCTGATGACATACAAATTTACGCCTCTTTCAAGCCCACACCTGATTCAACTTTAACAGCTGTAAAAGCAATGAATGAGGACCTGGACAGAATATTCAAATGGGCCCGGAGGAACGCGTTAGTTTTGAATCCTCTGAAATCTAAGTACATGGTTTTGGGCAGCGAGAGTCAAATAGATAAAATTACAGCTGCAGACCCTCAGATCATCATTGAGGGAAAACTAATAGATAGAGTTTTCGAAGTTCGCAACCTAGGATTAATCATGGATCCGAAGCTGCAATTTGAATCTCACGTTAACAATATGCTGAGTAATTGTTTTTATCGATTAAAAATTTTGTACAGAATACGGCAGTTTCTCAGCACTGACCTGCGTAAGAACCTGGTTGATTCACTAGTGTTATCAAAACTCAATTATGGTGACGTAGTATATGGACCATGCCTACTGAAGCGCTCTGAGAGGCTGCTGCAGCGGATTCAAAATGCGTGTGCTCGTTTCTGTTTTGACATACCGCGTTGGAATCATGTTACGCCATATATAAATAATAATAAACTTCTCAATATGGCATCTAGAAGAAAATTACACTTTGCCACCATGCTATTTGGAATAGTAAGGAGCCAGAAGCCTAAATATCTGTTTGACAAATTGTTTTGGACGAAAGACAGTTACTGTTATCCTGTTAGGTCGTCAGTTCACATCTTGAATGTGCCTACTCATCGCACAACAGCGTTTAGAGGTAGCTTTAAGTACGCGGCCACAAAATGTTGGAATGACTTGCCTCCACCTATGCGGAAATTTAAAACAACTTTAACATTTAAGACAACTTTAAAAGCGTTTTTATTAACTCAACAGATTGAATCCTAATTCAAATAGAATTTAAATTTAAATAGTATTTAAATCGCGATGAATGGACACTGTGAGCGATGTCAGCTCACTGTCAGTTATACTCTGTAAACTATCTCATAATAATTTAAAAATATTCGTACAATGTAGTAAATTCTTTCTATACACACGTTGTTTCGGTACACAAATCTTGATTTTAGTTTGACTGTTCTAGACGCACGTATCACCAGCAAGGTGTTGCTGAAAATCAGCGCTGTATCGCCAATGATGCAGCATCATGCTGAGCAGCATCTGTTTTTAATGTACACTGCGACGCAACTTAGCAGCAAGTTTTTGTATTGTATTTATATTAATTGTCATTAAATTAACCTTATAACCACTCGTATGTCATGTTCAATACCTAACTGTGCTTTAAGTTAATGCTTCAATTTAATACTGTAATATGTACCAGTTCCTTTAACAATGTGTTGTGTTGCAATGTCGTTAAAATAAATGATTTTTCTTTCTTTCTTTCTTCTTTCAAAAGAACGTCATAATAATTTATGTTCTCCGCGTGTCAGTATTGACTATATTAGTAAAAAATTATCTACCGTGGGCAGTTAACCACTTAAAGTCTCAATTATCATTTGTGCCTGATGGTTTACCTGCGTACACTATAATGGACTGTACTAATGTACTACAAGAACCTCTATTGCAACTTTTGAACGTAACTTAAAACTGCCACATATCCGGATTTATGGAAAATCTCGCGAGTTACACCTATACCCAATGACGGCTTCAGATCTCAAATCACTAATTACCCATAGATCTATTGCAGTTCTGTCAGCGTTTGGCAAAATTTTGATGTGAAACATCTATAGGCGAGGGTAAACCTGATTATTGGCGTGGCGAGATTTACCGTGGCGACGCTCACCGCTTCGCCTTACGGAAGTCATTATTGGTTGGTGTATTTCCCAACAAATCTGTCATGCAAATTGGTATGTGCGTCCACCAATCAGAAGCTTGTATGAAAGAGACAGACTCTGACTAAAATAAGTCTTCTCTACTCCGATTACGCTTTCCGCTCGTTCAGCGCTCCCTCTAATGTATGCTCTAAGATTCGTCGCTTAATTTTTTTTTAAATATGTTTTGTTGCTATCTTCCAACCAAATCGACACATAGAGCTATTATACATAGAGTGGAGAAGTCATACGACTGAAAGTAAGCGGAAATGTCCAACGGTTTTATAGTGAGAGAGGACCGCGGTGTCCCATCTGTCTTTCTCTATTGACGCATGCGCAGTAAAGCACTAATAATGGTAATCCAATCACAACAATTAGGCCGCAGTACGATTTTTTCCCGCTAGCGGTTAAACCGCCAAACCGCAAAACCGCCCGAAGCACACACACTACGGTTAAAAACCGCGAACAGTGTTGCCAACAGATAGACTAGCTCTCCACTAGATTCAACTTCTAAAACCACCAGAAAACCACTAACAAAAATATAGGTACAATTCAATGGTCTGGAATTTTATAATCAAAGCAGCTTTTGCCTTCCGACCGTCGAACCTTCAAGAAAAGAGCGTACTCCTTTTTAAAAGGCAGGCAACGCACTTGTGATGCCTCTGGTGTTGCGAGTGTCCATGGGCGGCGGTAATCGCTTACCATCAGGCGATACGTCTGCTCATTTGCCCCCTATTCCATAAAGAAACACAGCGTACTCTCAATATAGCAGATAAAAGATTTAACCTCATTTTATTTCTCTGCTTCTTTTTAATATATGCATACTGCTAAATAGTCTAAACATTTTTTGTATAACTTAAAAGTAACCAAGAGATGAAAAATCACCTGAAACATTACAAAAGTAACCTTCTGGCAACACTGGCAGAACCGCCCGTGGTTTCGTGGTTTTTCCCACTAGCCATTCTGTAGGAGGTCGCGGTTTTAAAATCAGCCGCGGTAAAAAACCGCCAGTGCGGCCGCTTCCATTAGTTTCCTTTAGTTACAAAATCAGGCGGTTGAAAACCGCGGTGGTTTAGCCGTAGTGCGGCTAAGCACTTAACCGTCGAAAATTTTTGATATGCGCATGCGGGAGTAGAGAGAGATAGATGGGTACCGGCGTACCGCGATCGTCTCGTCGAGGGACGGCTGGAGGCTGGCTCCTTTACTCTATGAATCGACATCGCATCGCATCATTGCCAGACTTGCCAGTGTCACTTTGTGTCAGTGCCGGATTAACCGCGTAGCAGGAGTAGCAAATGCTACGGACCCCGCGCATTGGGGGCCCCGCGCTCCAACGCTTGTCCGACCGTAAAAAAAACGGGTTGCACTACGGGAGTGCGGGAAAAGTGACAACTTGAAGATTAACGTTGTTCATTTTTGTTTTTTTTTTTATTTCCTGTATTTATTAAACACAATGAACGTTGCTATTCAAATCTATGCCTTGCTTTGCCTTTAATATTCCTTGAGAACCGATAACTACAGAAATGCTTATTGTAATGTTACAAAAATATAGGTTAATGATATACAGTATAAACATATTACCCGATCGAAGCCGAGTTTACACACACGCACACTCGCGCAAGCGCCCTGCGCCGCTTGAAAGAAACAGCTGGAGCAGGCATACAAATTCGCCGAACGGTAGAAAGAGAGGGGGATATTACTTCCTCTCCTACGCCACGCCTCCGTCTTACGAATATTCGATCAGGTCACGTGTCCTGAGGCAAGATTCTGAAGCGAGTTTAACATTTTGTACCCATCTCAAAAAAGTGCACAACACCGGTAAATAAGTTTTCGGTTCAAAATTAAGTTTAGATAAGCGTAAAATATCTTGTATGCCTTAAACGCGCCTAGGCTATGCTGTACTTCTACCTGAAAATCTAAAACTTGATTTCGTCACGTTAAATCGTAGGTATAGGTTGTATAAAACCTAATACGAGAAACGATAGTTTCAAAATCTACAACATAAATTTGAAGTGGTACCACATTTCTAAAATTGAGCGCTGGCCGCACAAGCTATGTGTTTGTACTACTTGCACACGCAAGTTGGTAGTACTGCAAAACTAACAGGGGAATTCCCTGATATTGTCATGGATTGAGCTAGTCGTAAAACCCGAATAAATAAAAGAGGATTCTAGTGACCACCAACTATTAGAAATTTATGTACATTTATTTGGTACAACGAAAAAACTGTTAAAAGCTCTTTAGATGTGAGCAATTCTTGAGAAAAATGGTTTTGAGTTCGAGCTTTTCGAGTTGTTCAAGTACTTGAATAAGCTTCAAGTAGGTCCTGCTTTTTGTTAACCGTAGGTAATATGAGCGCCGAATCTAGAGATACGGGTCGGCACTACGCTTCTGGAAGTGCTAAGCGTAAAGTAAAAGATGAAAAAAAAAAAAACGACTTCCAAAAAACATCCAACGAAAACTCTCTGCCAAAAAACACTTAAAAGCGTAAAATAAACTGGTTCTTCATAAATTGCCTATATCTAATTCTTTATTCATTTAAATAGTAGTATTATAATGTGTGTCCTCCTTTTTGGAAGTCGGTTAAAAAGGAAAAAAAGGAGAGGCTGTTCTGTCAAAAGCACGTAAGCTGTTTTAGTTTTTTAATGTTCATAGTGATGTTAATGATTCTACAGAAAGTAAATCAGAAAATACAGAGGTTGTATCTCATTGTACATAGAATACTGGTACTACTTATGTTTCTGATGAAGCTACACTTTCTATAAGTGATGCTGTAGTTGAAGAGACAGTTATTTCTCGTAATTCAGCTATATCATGTTATAACCAAAAATAAGTTAAAAGTTTAGCCAGTCCTCTCGATCTAGAGTCGTCGTGTTCTGACCAAAAAGTAGTACATGCTTCTAATGTCACTACAGTTACAAGTCAAACACTTAACGAAAATAAAATATACTCCAACGATATTGGTGAATGACCGAGCAACGTTAATAGAGATATATCACATGTGGACCAACCAATTTGATTTGTAAAGTAAAAAATAAATATAGGGAGTATATTTCAAAACCTGGAATCATTACACGCACACAGATATTCTGTTCCTAGTTCCTACATAGCCGTAGCCGCTCCTGGTTGTCACGCACACACATTTTCGGTTTTATTCTCTAATCTGAGTTTAATACCATGTGGCGACAGAGCGCCTGCGGTGGCGCCGTCCGGTTGCAGCATGCGTAAGTCCAATCGCTGCGCTAGCAAACAAATTATGAACGGAATCACAGCGCGCGCACGTATTTATATAAACTGTCACTAAGCGATAATCGTTCTCTCTCACTCAATTATATCACTCTCTCACTCACGCGTAAATTCAAGCTCGCTGGTACAGCCACGAGTTGTATGCCAATTTTGTGTATATATTAAAGTGCATTTTAGCAAAATAAATAAGAAAAGTCGTAACCTCCTCCGAGTTTCACTACTATCCTACCTACGGATCAAAGGCTAACAGCTGGGCCGGTTAGGATAGTGAATCACCACCTCTCCCTGGTATTTAGGCTACGGATCAAAAGCTAAACAGCTGGGCCGGCCACATACCTATATCCCAGTACCTACACTCTCAGCCAGCTGGCATAGCGTGTAGGACCAAGTTGTAGGCAAACTATACGGGTCAGCAAGCACACAGCTGTCCCGAAATTGGTGACCCCGAACCCAAACAAACGCTCCTTCGCATTCACGGCGACGACTCGGCGTACCTACTGGCGAGACGTCGTTCGGCTGACCGCGTGTACATACCTATCGCACAGCCGACGCGTCGTACCTACCTTCTCGCCGCTAACGACGCATCAAGCGCAGTATCTACCACTACTGTCCACGTGTACCTACAGCCATGACGAATGAAGCGAACACAGAATTTAGCGATGCCCAGGTAGTTACAATTCAGAGCGACGTAGCCACAATCTCGCTGCCTGCACGTCTACCACCATTTTGGCGCCAAAACCCACGACTATGGTTCGCGCAGTTTGAAGCCGCCGTCGCTGCAAGTAAAATCGGAGAAGAACAGAAATTCAATTTAGTTGTCCCGCTACTCGGCTGCGATGACCTCGAACAAATCGCCGACATTATATTAAATCCACCTGCTACAGGGAAATACATAACGTTGAAGAACAGACTCATATCCACGTATCAAGAATCAGACCATCGTCAGTTACAGAAACTACTTTGTGGTCTAGAACTTGGAGACTCAAAACCTAGCCAATTACTACGTAAAATGCGTGAACTCAGCGGCAAGTTATTAACAGACGAGGCGTTACAAGTAATATGGCTTAATCAATTACCTACACAGATCCGCGGCATCCTAGCCATCAACAAAGAATCTTCACTTGAAATCCTAGCTGCAATGGCCAACAGAATGTTAGAACACTTCGAACCCGCAATCACTGCTGCCATTACAACCACTACGTCGTGCCAAAGTAAAGAAAATAATAATACGGAAACAGGAAACCTCCAAATCAACCTACTTACAAAACAAATCGAAAAATTGTCACTAGAAGTAGCCGAACTAAAATCAAACCAGCAACGCTCAACGTACTTCCCGCCTTACCATCCACCACACCGTTCGCGCTTTGAAGGACACTCAAGAGCGCCGAGTAAATATCGTGCGCCGTCGCGTTCCCGCCAACGCGGGCCCGACGACGCCGATTGGCTATGCTACTATCATTACCGCTACGGTGACTACGCTCGTAAATGCGAATCACCATGCTCGAAGAATAAGCGTAATTATATTATTAATACAAGTAATAAACAGGAAAACTAACGAAAGCACCGACTGTGGCGGGCGTCGGTGTGAACCATGGAACCCACCGCTTATGTATTATAGATAGCAATAACAAAGAAAAGTTTCTAGTCGACACAGGAGCCGACATATCCGTACTGGCCGCAAAGAAAACGAGATTTTTAAGACCTACAGAAAACAGTTATAAATTATACGCTGCGAACGGAACAGAGATACGTACCTACGGCGAGCGCACACTAGAGCTCAACTTAGGCTTACGTAGAAGTTTTAAATGGACATTTATGGTCGCCGACGTAAAAACTTCAATATTAGGTGCAGACTTCCTCGCAAAATATAAGTTATTAGTCGACTTACACAACAGAAAATTAATAGATTGTGTCACCGAGCTCAGCATTAACGCCTTTGAAATATGTAACACTGAAGAATCCGTCTACCTAATTAACCGTAATCACCCTTATCATGAGATACTGAAGCAATATCCTGACTTGTTACGACCAATGTCACTCAAAACTACAGCCAAACATGACGTCACACACCGCATCGAAACGACGGGACCGCCTTTATTCTCAAGGCCGCGTCCGCTCCCGCCCGATAAATATAAAACCGCGAAGATTGAGTTCGAGAAGATGATAGAAATGGGTATATGTAAGCCATCAAACAGCCCTTGGGCCAGCCCACTACACGTCGTAAAGAAAAAAGACGGTTCACTACGAGTGTGTGGTGATTATAGAAGACTCAATGCCGTTACAATACCAGATAGATATCCTATACCAAGGATTCACGACTTTACCTACCAGTTACACGGAAAAACTATATTCTCGAAGCTTGATATGAAAAATGCTTTTTACGCTCTGCCATTAGAAAAAGAAGACGCCGCGAAGACTGCGATCATCACCCCATTTGGGCTCTTTGAATTCAACCGCATGCCCTTTGGTTTACGTAACGCTGGTCAAACCTTTCAACGATTTATGCATGAAGTGTTAAGGGGACTTGATGACATCTGTTTTTCTTATATGGATGATTTAATCATATTCTCAAACCTCAGTGACCATGAAAAACACTTACATAAAGTACTCGAACGCCTTAACCAGTATGGAGTCACACTTAACATCAATAAATGCGAATTTGGTAAAAACAAGATACAATTTCTAGGCTACGAAGTATCATCAGACGGAATCAAACCCACGGAAGAACGCGTCCAAGCGATAAAGAATTACCCGAAACCCACTACGATACAAGAACTAAGAAGATTTTTAGGCATGATTAACTTTTACCGCAACTGTTTACCTCATCAATCAGAACATCAATGCCTACTCAATAAATACTTACACAACTCTAAGAAGAATGACAAATCACCAATTCAATGGACTCCTGAAGCTGAAAAATCCTTTGAGCAATGCCGCCAAAGCATACTCGAAGCGACTACACTCACGCACCCAATACCTAACGCGCCACTGTGCTTATTAACTGACGCATCCGACACGAGCCTTGGCGCTGTACTACAACAAAAAGTTAACAACGTATGGAAACCGCTTGCCTTTTACTCGAAAACAATGAATGACACACAGCGCAGATACAGCGTGTACGATCGCGAATTACTAGCTATGTACACCGCTGTTAAGAGCCTACGCCGGCTGATTGAGGGTAACGATCTCACTATATGCACAGATCACAAACCCCTTACCTACGCACTTACGAGAGCACCGAATAGCAGTGATACACCGAGACGAGAACGACAACTACACTACATAAGTCAATTCTGTTCAAATATTAAATACATTCACGGAGATCGAAATGAAGCAGCTGACGCGTTATCACGAATATCAGAAATAGAAGTACTTAATCACACAATCGACTACAATAAATTAGCAATAGAACAAGAGAACGACACAGAACTACAAGCCTGCATGAAACAAAGTAATCTCAAGTTTTCACACATCACACTACCCGGGGGTCAACGACCGATATGGTGCGAAACGTCTACAACGAACATTCGACCATACCTACCACTAAGTTATCGTGTTGTAGCATTCAAAGCGCAACACGAACTAAGTCACCCCGGCATACGAACAACAAGAAAAATAATGACTACAAAATTCTTCTGGCCGTCTATGAACAAAGATGTAACTACATGGTCAAGGTCATGCATCGGCTGTCAACGCGCAAAAATACAAAGACACGTAATTAGTCCACTCGGAGAGTTTCAACAATCATCGCGTTTTGAACACCTACACGTCGACATAGTTGGACCGCTACCACCATCAAACGACTATAGGTATTTAGTTACAATGATCGACCGCTGTACTAAATGGCCTGAGGCAATACCTACTCGTGACATTACCGCTGAGACAGTAGCGAAAGCTGTTTACGAAGGATGGATAACAAGATTCGGTTGTCCATTACGAATCACAACCGACCAAGGAAGACAATTTGAGTCATCACTATTCCACTCACTAATGAAGAAACTCGGCGTCACTCGCATACGCACCACTGCATTCCACCCACAAGCAAACGGACAGATAGAACGATGGCATCGTACTATGAAAGCAGCACTAATGGCAAGATGCGCGAGTTGCAGATGGAGCGAAGAATTACCTACTGTGCTACTAGGACTACGTACAGCACTTTGTCAAGACTCTTCAGTTAGCCCTGCCTTAATGACCTACGGTTCTACACTGCGCATCCCGTCGGACTTCTTCGTGCCTACAAAGCCGAACATAAACGACGCAGAGTTCGTTCGTCAGCTGACCGAAACAATGTCGTCATTAACACCTACAAAAAGATCGCATACATCGAACCTGCACACATTCGTACATAAGGACCTACAAACATGTACACATGTGTTTGTGCGAAACGACACCGTCCGCCGTCCACTTACACCGCCATACGAAGGTCCTTACAAAGTATTACAACGCAGCGCAACTGGCAAACAATTCACCATTCAATTACCATTACGTACGACAGTAATATCAATAGATCGACTGAAACCAGCCTATACATATAGCGACGAACAATGTACATCACATCCTCAAACATATCCCAATACGACAATGCAAGCAACACCGCCAACTTCGAGTACCAATACTACGAGTGCAGCCGCCGCGACGTCGAGCAACACAGATGAGCCAGCCACGAAACGGAACACCTACGTCACCCGAGCCGGGAGGCCAGTTAAACCCAACGTACGCTTCGCTTGAGGGGGAGTAATGTGGCGACAGAGCGCCTGCGGTGGCGCCGTCCGGTTGCAGCATGCGAAAGTCCAATCGCTGCGCTAGCAAACAAATTATGAACGGAATCACAGCGCGCGCACGTATTTATATAAACTGTCACTAAGCGATAATCGTTCTCTCTCACTCAATTATATCACTCTCTCACTCACGCGTAAATTCAAGCTCGCTGGTACAGCCACGAGTTGTATGCCAATTTTGTGTATATATTAAAGTGCATTTTAGCAAAATAAATAAGAAAAGTCGTAACCTCCTCCGAGTTTCACTACTATCCTACCTACGGATCAAAGGCTAACAGCTGGGCCGGTTAGGATAGTGAATCACCACCTCTCCCTGGTATTTAGGCTACGGATCAAAAGCTAAACAGCTGGGCCGGCCACATACCTATATCCCAGTACCTACACTCTCAGCCAGCTGGCATAGCGTGTAGGACCAAGTTGTAGGCAAACTATACGGGTCAGCAAGCACACAGCTGTCCCGAAAACCATAAACATGAGAACCTAAAGCAAACTAAGGGCCCCTTGGCCGAATTTGCTACAGGCCCCGCGCTGGCCTAATCCGGCACTGCTTTGTGTTTGTCAAATCACTAATAACATAGGCTGTCAGTTGCACAGAGTACAATGTATGTCAGTTCAGTTGTCAGTGTATACCATCGACCGTACATGGGCTACGCATACCTATAAAATTATCGTGCCCACCTACACAAGAAGTTGGCGCATAAAATGGCTGCCTTTAGGGTTGTACCTATGTAGAGTGACTCGAAATGTCGATATCGATATTTAACTGAAATATTTAATAACTTGCAAAAATAACGATAACATTAAATAATTATAGTTAATTCCGATTGTTTTTTATTATTTATAATGGATGGATTAAATTTTGAATGATGGACCTAAGACTAAAATCCAAAAATGAAAGCTGGCCATCACGGGACACCCGGCTAGATATGATATGATCGAAATATTACTTAAATGATTCTTGGGCTTCTACCCAAGAAACCGTTGGCCATTAGGAGTGCTACAGCGTTTGGTGACTCCATTGTGGGTTAGGAGAATGCTAGTCCTCTCCCTTTTCCCACCTTTTAGGCGTACATCACCTCCTCCCAAAATGAGGCCGTGGATTCCACTTGGAATCCCTAAAATCCTGGTCTTTCTGTAGTCTGGGAATAGATGATCGTAGGTGAGGTTTCTCAAATTATTATTTTAAAACCATTTGTTATCGGCTATGAAAACAGCCCTATCCGTTCTATCAGCAACAAGACTAAAGAAAGAACAGAATACCTCCGCATTCAAACCAACGAGAATGTATATCGTTGTTTACCTATTTTTTCGTAGCTCCGACGGTTCTGGGATACCGATATCAACATAAAAAGTACTTATATTATGTTGACATTGAGCGAAATAACAAATTGAGTAAATAAAACCCGTTTTAAATAGTTGTAATATTTATTCACACATTCAGGTTAGGGCACTGCGCAGTCACGTAATCGCGTCACGTCGAGAGTTCTGTTGTAGGATGTTTCATGGAAGTGCATCGAGCCCAGGGCCGGATCTACCATATGGCTTTTTGGGCTTAAGCCCAGGGCCCCGTGGATTCCAGGGGCCCCCTAGCTAAGTCAAGTTAAAGTAAAAAATAGACGATAATGCGTGTCAAACGGAACGGGGATTTCCCCATCGATTATTTACGAACGACAGTATGTTTTCTTAATTTTCTAGAGTTGTAGATACTGTCTACAACTCTAGAACTCTCAACTACACCTTTTAGTCTAGTCAACAAGTATGGAACTCGTTGACTAGACTATTTGGGCCTCTGGTCTCGCAATCACCAACGAAACACGACAGCATGAACGCTGTTATTTTACGTTGATTTTCTGTGCGAGGGTAGTACCGCTGCGGCCGAGCCGGCCCGTTCGTGCTGAAATCAGCGTGGCTCTACTACCTTTTTTGCGATTCTGTTCTCAGTCCCAGATCTATCTCTTAATGATCAGTTAACTATAGTACTTCGATACTGTTTTCGGGGAAAAGTGTACGACAGATGTATATCGATAATTAAAATTGGTAGTCATACTAGCGTACATTTATTTAATGTTTTACAAGACTTTTTGAAATAAAATGGATTACCATTGAATAACTGTAGGGGACAGTCAAACGGTCGTGCGGTCCATGGCCTTTATGGGGCCCCAGTATGGGCGGAGGTCCTGAGGGCATGCACTGTGACGCTATTGCGACGACCGAAACAAGAGCCGGCCATCAGTATCATAAAGGGGTACCGCACGATCTCTTTTGAGGCGGCAAGTCTCCTGACCGGAACTCCACCATGGGACCTGGAGGCAAGATACCTTGCGGCTCTGTATCAGTGTCTCAAGGAGGCGCGGAAGTTGGTAAGGGCTCTTGAGATTCGAGAAATCGAAGATCAGAAATTTTAACTCCGCCAGGTCATCGTGGAGGTATGGAAGAACGACTTGGGAAACCGAGCGCTGGGCACGCTGTTATTGCGGTGGTAAGACTCGTTATGTAGGATTGGCTTGAGAGGCATCACGGGAGCCTCTCATACCGGCTGTCGCAGGTGATCACTGGAAAAGGATGCTTCGGCGATCACATGTGTCTGATCCGTACGGAGCCAATGCCTAAGTGCTTGCGATGGCCAGACCGTGGGCACGGTGCTCCACACGCTGGCAGAATGTCCGGCGTGGGGAGAGCCGAGGCGCGATCTCGTGGCGGCCATCGCAGTGGGGGTTCTCTCACTCAGTAACATGATTGCGGCCATGTTACGGAGCGAGAGCGCGTGGAAATCCGCAGTCTCTTTCTGCGATTAAGTTATGCTCGTGCAGGAGACAGCGGAGCGGGACCGGGACAGGTTTAGAACTCTCCTGGTCCGCCAGGCCCGGGTATGGGCTCGGTACCGCAAACGACTCAGGCGCCAGTGGTCACAAAACGATCTCCGTCCTCCATAAGCGCAAGTCTGGGGATGGCAGATGAGACCACCTGTCACCCTAGCAGATGCAGGTAGAGGCGCAAGCGCTTTTATGTAGCAAGAGAACATCGGGGTTCGTGCTCAGGAGGGAGCCATCTACAAAACCTAGGTGGCCCGTGGTACGTCGAGGTTCCAGGGATTTCCTTTCAAGGGTCGATTCGAGTCCAACATGCCACCAGTGGTATCAGGGGGGATTTCCGCACAAAAGAAAGGAGACAATCAAACAACAACGCTGCGGCAATATGGTGGGTCGTTACAATGGTGTAGAAGCAATTTTAGAACAAAAAAAATAATCTGCGGATTACGTGCATGTGCTGCGCATTCTCTTAACCAAGTTGGTGAAGAATCTGTGAAGGTTGGAACTGAAATCGTAAACTTTTTTGAGAAGTGCGAAAATATGTTTTATTTTCTGCTTCAACCCATATAGATAGGAATTGTTAAATTGTTAAACAAAACTGATATTTACGTTAAAAAGTTTAAGTCAGACTAGATGGTATCGCCACTACGATGCTGTTAAAGCTTTAAAAAATAACTATGATGACATTATGAAAACTTTGATAAGATTCAGTGAAAATGAAGAGGAAGAAAGCTGATTTTCTAAAAGAGGCAAGAAATTTATTAAATAAACAGGCAATTTTGTTTATTTTTTATTGGGAAGAAATTATTGAAAGATTTAATTCAGTTAATAAAAAATACAGAGTCCTGGTTGTGTAGGATATAAGTTAATTGTGTCATTAAAAGAGATCAGAAGCTAAAGGATTACAAAGAAAAAACCCAAAACTGAGTATAAACTACAGACACATTACTATAACTAAGAGACTCATTACATTAAAGTATTCTGATAATTGTACTGAATTGTACAGAGACAGTCGCAGTAAACGGCGCAGAAAAGTTTTAAACAGACACGCTCAACGTTGCACTGAATAATCTGAATACGGATTTAAATCAAAGAAGTCAAGTTTATGAGACATGTAGTTTTTTTTAATGGTTTTGCAAGAAAATATCGTGCAACACATTGATTTAGAAGCACATGTAAGGTTATCGACTATTATCCCTATATTGTGGATGAATATTTAGTCAATGAATGCATCTAATTAAAAACTTATTTGCTTCAGTCGGCAGAGTCCTATTCATCTTGCGTAGACAATTTTGCAATTATTTATGAAAAGAAGCTTGTTGACGTATTCCTGAATTGCTATACAATCTTAAAAATATATTTAACCATACTAATCACAAGTTGTGAAGTCGAGCGATGGCATATATAGGCTATTATACGTTTTGTCCATAAATGTTGATTTAACTAAGAATTTAGAATGTGCGAAGCAAATTAAATTAAATTTGACAAAGGAAAGTGCAGAAAGTTTGCTTTATCATTTGTCAATTTAATTAAGATTGTACTTATTAAACACTAAGCCCTAAGGCATAATATATTAAAATACAAATTACTATCTGCCCCAAGTGATGTGGGTTCAATTCCCACATGGGAGCACACTTTGTGTGATCCACAAATTGTTGTTATAAGTCTGAGTTTTCTTTGTGTTCGTTACATGTATGTTTATAGAGTCCCCCTCGACACAGGATGTATATTCCTAATGCGGGAGTTGTCTTAAAAAAAAAGAATTTGGTGGGCCCCTAAGTAGTATTAGCCCAGGGCCCCCTAAACTCACGGTCCGGCCCTGCATCGAGCAGACATACCACATTTTATGTTGAGGGTTTATATTTTCCAAACCAATGATTTCGATCCATTTCTTTCTTAAAATTTCATTTACAGGAAATCTGATGAAGAAAACACCATGTTAACATATTTTTTTATATAATAATAAAAGTATCGACACTTTAACTCTACCATCACTATCCTTAATCGTATGTAAACAAATCAAAGTAAAACAAAGCAAATAAAACCATTGAGAACCTCAAAAAACTAACAAACGTCTTCGGAAATTATAAAAAGAATATGTATAATACAATACAATAAACAAAATCGTAAAATATTGAACAATTTCAATGCATTTTTGTACTAACCTGTAAAGAGTCAATGTACAATGATTCTTTTTTTTTTCTTTGCACCAGATTGTTTAATGGAGCACGAAGGCATGATTTTCATGTCTAGGGCAAAGCCTTGGATACAATAAAAACCAATTTAAAGCCGTAGTTGGCACGAAAACAAAAACAAAATTTCCAACAATAACCGCTTGACAGCAGATCTACCTCAGAACTTGGTGCATACAATGGCGTCGCCGGTCACGAATTGACAAGTGCATGACGTCACTCAAAAGTGTTGCCAATATTAGTGATCACTAAACTATGTTTATCTCTCTTTTCACACTACCCCCCAACCCCAGCCTGTAAATTTGAGATTTAAAAGAAAGAAAAAATACCAATCGACGTATTTTAAATAGCACTTTCCAAAATTATTTATTATTAAAACAGCACCCTCCTAGTTTACGAGTAAAAAATAAATAAAGTTACTACATGCTACCCCGTCGATATCACCTGAATTACTTCGAATTTAGTACTTTTTGTACAGTGAAAAAACTGCACTCTACTCGAAACTAACTGCACCATCATTAGAATTTCATAAAACTCAAAAAACAAACAAATAAAACGTAATCAGTCAATTGCCGAAGGCGCGTGGTACGTTTGCGCATGCGCAGGCCAAACATAATGCCAAACATCTAGTAGAGGGTTTTTATTTTCGAAGGTTCGAAGCAAGTTCCCACGCCTATCCGTACCTGTGTTTTCTTACTTTTCTTTTCTGCTGTGAATGTTGATGCAATGATGCTAAAAAAACAATGTATTAAATGCGTTCACCTAATAATAAAGAAATATAAAAATAATAAAATTTGAAATAATAAACCACATTACAAAATTATTATTTAATAAATGATATTAATGTAAAAATATAACTAAAATGTAAACAATGAAAGTTATTACACTATATATAATTTTATAGCAACGCACTCTTAAAAATTTAGTCTTTCAGTGTTGCATAATGCTTAAAAAGTTCCAATTTTTGTACAATATTTTAAAATTGGTGATATATTTTTAATAGAGCAAATTATTGGTGACGAGCAGATTTCCCTAGTGGCCGTTTGCGGAACTAACGTAAGACAGATACTTCTACCTGACAGTTTAATATACAGAGCGAGTGCATTGTTATTTTAAATTCTTTCTACAATGATTTCATTGATAGACGTCTACGGAGTAGTAAAAAATACTTTAAGACCACTTCGTGAGGGTGATCAGTATTTTTAAAGTGGAATGTTAACGTGTATTGGTGACGAGCAGATTTCCCTAGTGGCCGTTAGCGGAACTAACGTAAGACAGATACTTCTACCTGACAGTTTAATATACAGAGCGAGTGCATTGTTATTTTAAATTCTTTCTACAATGATTTCATTGATAGACGTCTACGGAGTAGTAAAAAATACTATAAGACCACTTCGTGAGGGGGATCAGTATTTTAAAAGTGGAATGTTAACTATTTTTATCTGTCATACGTTAGTCCTGCGACTTGCCGCTAGGGAATCTGCTCGTCACCAATATTTTTTATATTATCTATTTATTGTACATAATATTCATTTCATATTTTTGGGAAACAAAGTTCGACATCAATTATACTGATATTTTTTTGGATTGAACAATGGCGAACTCCCGAACAAAATTTTGTTGAAGTATTTTTTAGCGTCTAGCAATGAAAAATATACAAAAATATGCAGATGAAATCCCTGAACAATTTTGTCTTAAACAGTATTAGTCTTAGAAGTCTAGAATTAAAGATATTTCAATTTAAAGTTTAGTTAAACCTTAGAGCATACAAATACAGGAGGAAGCGCTGAGAGTTTATCTCTCTCACAGTCTCCGTGATTGGTTGGTGTGATTTGGTGGGAAATACACCAACCAATCAGAAGATTGCGTGAGAGAGACAGACTCTACCTAAACTCGGTCTCTCTCTCTCTCTACTCCGATCACGCTTTCCGCTCGTTCAGCGCTCTCTCTACATATTGGATGCTCTAAAATGTAAACGTGGAAGCTAAGTAGCTGCCACCCAGTTAAAAGCAGATTGGTTATTTATTTCACAAACTCATAGTACTGTTCATAATTGCACGGTATATTTCATATTATAGTAGCCTATATTTTTATAGTGCGCTGTCCTGTCCCTATTGTAGGTATTATAGTCCTGATGATTTCAGTATGAATCAGGGTTGCCACCTTTTGGAAAAAAAAATCGAGACAATCGAATGGTTATCAGAGACGGTCGGTCGGATTTCAGTTCAATTCAGGTCATCAAAAAAACTGCGGGAAAAATAAAAATTATCTGCATCTTTGTACAGAATGTTTAGCTATCTAAAAATTTTTTTTTGAGCATTAACATTCACAGCAGAAAAGAAAACAGATAAGGTTAGGGGTGGGAACTTGCTTCGAACCTTCGAAAATAAAAACCCTCTGATAGATGTTTGTCATTATGTTTGACCTGCGCATGCGCAAACGTATCACGCGCCTTCGGCAATTTACTGATTACGTTTTATTTGTTTGTTGCAATAACTATTGCATTTTAGGAAATTCTAATGATGGTGCAGTTAGTTTCGAGTAGGGTGCAGTTTTTTCACTGTGCAAAAAGTACGAAATTCGAAGTATTTCAGGTGATATCGACGGGGAAGCATGAAGTAACTTTATTTATTTTTTACTCGTAAACTAGGAGGGTGCTGTTTTAATAATAAATAATTTTGGAAAGTGCTATTTAAAATACGTCGATTGGTATTTTTTTTTTCTTTAATATCTCAAATTTACAGGCTGAGGTGGGTGGGGTTTTTCACACCAAGGTAAACATAAGTTAAAAAGAGACAAAATGCTTTTTTGTATATATGTGTCGATCTTATATATATTTGTATAATGAATTGTTCGTATAGTAGAATAGGGCATCTCCTTATATTTTCTTTCCTCATTGATACAATGGCGTCGCCGGGCACGAATTGACAAGTGCATGACGTCACTCAAAAGTGTTGCCAATATTAGTCTTCACTAAACTATGTTTATCTCTTTTTTCACACCAAGGTAAACATAAGTTAAAAAGAGACAAAATGCTTTTTTGTATATATGTGTCGATCTTATATATATTTGTATAATGAATTGTTCGTATAGTAGAATAGGGCATCTCCTTATGTTTTCTTTACTCATTGGTGTATACATTGTACTCTGTGTGGTCAGTGTTGGTCAGTGTCACAGAGTACAATGTATATATTATAGTCAGTGTCATGCTCGTCTTCGCCTAAAGTGGTCGTAAAATGTGTATTTGCTGTTTGAATCAATTTAGCTGATTAAAATACTAATTTTGTTAATTAATAAATTGAACCCTCTATTAAATACTCACTACAAGCAGTATCTATCGCAGTATTCCTGTAGGAAAGTGTAAATAATCCTATATAGTTTATAGTAATGTGAATAGTGTAGTATTGTATCTGCAAATATGTGTGAACCAGTTAATTTTGTTGATATTTTGGAGCCAAGGAGGACCCAGTCAGGAATATTTAGTTTTATGTCCAGAAACTGGTATCCACAAAGAACTCAAATTCTGGACAGATATTGTACCCCAGATGATCTTAAAAATATTGTAGAAAATTCTGCTTATTTGGATGCTATTATAGAAGCGGTAAGTAATTTAGTTTTATGAAGACTTAAAGAAGGTAAACCAAACCACAAAAATCTATTGTGTATTTTTACCTTTGGCCTGCAGAATTATTTAAAATTAATACTGATTTTATCCATAGTTTTAGAGTATTCGAAATTTAAAATACGTGACGAATCTTAATAGGTCTGTCTAACATAATTATAGAATTAAATTGGTGTTATCTTTCAGGAATGTTCAAGAACTGGTATCAACAAAGCCGAATTAAAGAGAAATGTTCACAGTTATTTAGAAGAAATGGGATTGGACAAAAAACTACATGTTATTCGATGGATGGGAGTGATATTTCTGAAGATTTCTTTCATGATGAAAATAAAGATGTTTGTGAATGAAGCTGCTGTCTTAAATGTAAGTTTGTGCTTGATTCCTAAAATTTTTTTGGTAGTTATAACTTCCAATCAATATTAAACTCTTTTTCATCAGCTCATGGTTGAAATTACAGCGAAAAATTCACCCATATGTATTTAACACCAATACTTAATTTTATTTATTATTTTTAAATGGTGACCTCAAGGCCAATATTACTTTGTAGGGTGGACCTCTGCCTATGGTAAACTATTTAAGCCTATTAAAGATGATTTTAAGGTACAACCCGGTCACATTATCTAGAGACCTGGCGTCGATGACGTCACGTTGCGTCGGCGCTCTGATATGGTGCGCAAAACAAGTATCCTCTAGTAGGATATTATTATAAACAAGACTTCCAACAAAACAAAGATTGTGTTACTTAATTAATTTAATGTAGGTAATATTATTATAATAATATTATCATTATCACATTAATTTTAATTTATCTATTTTACAAGCACACTGTAAATTAAATTGTACTATGAAATGCAAGAAATAAAAGGCTTTTTATTTTATTTATTAATATTATTATAATGATATGATTAAAATGATGGGAAATAAATGAAACAATCTTGGTTAAGTGGGTACAAGAAGTGTTTATTGCACAAAATTACAGACTAAAAATCTTCTTCAGAATATATGATTGGCTCGATGCCAGTCATTGTCTCATTATCGCTATCGCTGATCTCACTGTCCGAACTCTCTTCGCCTAGGGATTTCAAAATACTTTCACTGTCCCACTTCAAAGCAACGAAATAGTAACAAACATGTCCAAACTAAACCAAAATGTCTAAACTTAACAAAAATGTCCAACGTTGCAACAAAAACAATATTTTAACGTAACAGCAATAACAAAATAACAATAAAAGTCCAAACGTAACAATGAAATGTTTAAAAATATACCACGAAAACAAGTCGACGCGTATCGGCAACGAAAGTGCTAACCGTACTGACGCGCCGTGGCGAGCGCGGGGAGGTGAAAGGAGAACGGGGCGGGAGGTTCGCATTCCAGCGAGGTCTCTAGATAATGTGACCGGGTTGTATTTAAGGAATTTAAAAAAATAAGATCTAGAAATACTCCAAGATCTGGCCTAAATACTATTTAAGTTTAAGTTTCTTAAACTAAAGTGCTTTTATCTTAAAAGAGACTTAATAACCACATGACTAAATAAAAATAATTTCTGGAAAAAAAAATTGTTTATAGTTGAAGTCAACAATGGGCAAGAATCCAGTACTATTTCTGCCTACACACAGAAGCTACGCAGACTTCTGCTTGATGACATACTTATGTTACCATTATGATATTGACTTCCCTGCAGTAGCTGCTGGCATGGGTATGTTATATATATTTTTTTTATTAGTAATCTCTGACATGAGCATGATAAATTTTTAATGTCTTAGGCCGGGCGCACACCGAAATGGTCTTCGACGAGACCGTCCGTGACAAGACAGTTTTCGACAGTTGTCTTGTGCTGATGCACACCGCATGAGACCGAACAAACGGTCGAAGAAGGGGAAGAGACGATTTGATTATTATTACGCCTTTAAAGAGTGTTTGTTTATTTTTTTTACATTTACATTTCATTACAATTCCACAACGCACATCCCACCTAACACAACGGTTTTTATGGCAACCTAGTCGATCCTCAACAATCTGTCTCATCGGAGACAATTTGTCAACAACAACTTTGGTGTGCGACGGTCCCACCTAACACAATGCTGTTCACGGCTACCTAGTCGAGCCTGTCCGGTGTGCGCCCACACTTAGAGTGTCTTATATAATACTCAATTCAAAAACCAATTGTGGACGATTTTAAATTTATTAGAAACAAAATGTACTACGAGCTAGGTTGGCACATCGTAGCAATGCGGCGCCCCGCCCACTTCCCCGCGCACCTTCCCGTGATCGCCGTCGCATCAGTTCTTACAGAAAATTGACTTTACTAACATTTTGTAACAAAAAAACCTTGTGACAACTTTAAAACAAAAAAAATACACACATCAAAAGTGTCTAGGGATCAACATATGTGTCTAGGGATCAACATATATTTTTGCAATAACTTTTCTCCTGATTGATATTAATTAAAATTTTCTTTAAGGATTCATCAAATAAAGTGTTTTCGTTTGTCACAGTAACGATAAACCAAGTCACCTTTGCATTAATAAAGAAATTTGCCATTTTCCTAATAAAAGGATTTTTGACATTTGAACCACTAACATTAAAGTTCGAAAAAAAGACTGAAATAACAGTTTTCTTTAAAATTTTATTAGCTAACTTAAACAATTAATAATCCGTGTTTCTACCGCGAACACTAACACAAGAACATCGGTTTGGCATACTCAAAATGAGTTCATCCAAATCACGCTGTGGAATGGCCGCCCATGTTCGTTGCAACAACAAAAAAAGGTCTTCTTGCGACTGGATACCCTCCATATTCGGCAGATCTCTTCTCTGTAGCATATCCCATGCATGCTCAATCGGGTTCAAGTCTGGCGACTGAGCAGGCCAGGGCCAAAGCCACATCTCAATCTCAAGAAATCCGCATAAAAATGCTTGATCCCTAGACACTTTTGATGTGTGTATATAGATATTTAGATTTTAGGTATGTTCAAACATAAACTAAATCAACCTAATTTTTCGGTTTACTTATTGTACCTATATGCAAAATTTCATTTCCGATAAGTTTTAGTTAATTGTAATTGTTAACTCGATTATGTACTCTTATGTTATCCACACTTTTTAATTCTATAAATTCGAAAGTAACTCTGTTTGTTGACTTACACAGCTAAATTGCTTCACCGATGTCATGGAGATACATTACTCTTGAGGAAGGACATAGGCTACTCTCTGACCGCGATAACTGATAAACACGCCAGCGCAGGCACGAGCAAAAGCTAGTATTTTATAAAAGTGCACCCCAAGTCAAAATTTAAAAATATATATGTTCATAAGAATATATAATAATATACATAATTATATCTTTTTTCTACGTAGAGAATTACATAGAGAAGGAAATGCCTTTTTAAAGTAAAAGTAGGATTTTATTACAAACCACTATTATATTGCATGATGAATAAATGAATTACTGTTATGTTTTTATGATAGCTTATTATGTAAATAGTCAAACATATATTCCATCTATCTATATACTTATAATAATCTAGCTGGATAGTGTATCTCAACTCACTGGAATCGTCAACTACATCTAATTTTCGTTTAAGACCAACGGGTCTTTGAAGATCCCCTGACCCTAACGAGCATTTTGCTAGGTTAATTAGGTCTTCCATGGTATCAGCCTACTACAGTCACTAAATCATCAACAAATCGAAGGTGTGTAATTAACTCGCTGTTAACGTTGATGCCAAGTCCATTTCATTCTAAAAGCCTAACATTCCAGAACTACTCACCACGGTTCTTATAGATGTTTTTACGTCTATCACGTCTTCCAGCGCCGCGGTGAGTAGTTTCGGATATATTATATCTTCCGGACTCATTTGATAGGTTTTTAGGTCTGATCCTGTAGAAGGACTGACATAATGCCGTTCTCATGAAAAAAACTTTAACATTTCGACGTACTCAGATAGATGATTTGGCCAGGTACATATAATAAATATTATGTGATCTATGGTACTGAAGCCTTTTCGGAAACCAGCTTGTTCGGAAGACAGTCGTCAAATGGGAGTTCGAGATGATGGCTCTCGAGAATAATTATAGCTTATAGACATGATTAAAAATGTAGATAAGTCTGTAATTACATATTTATTTACAATTGGACATTGTCTCCCTTTTTCAAAAAAGCACCACCATATCTCTGAACTATGCTTCAGGCGACTTCCCATCGTGCATGACGGAATTAAATATCTTCTGAAGGACCTTTAAGACTTTCCACCAGTCTCCAGAAGCTCTGGCGTTCCGTCTTCGCCTGGTGCTTAGTTCTTGAGCTGTTTGAGAGCCATACTAATCTCGTGCAAGCTGGCGTCTGGTATTGGTGACGAGCAGATTCCCTAGCGGCAAGTCGCAGAACTAACGTATGACAGATAAAAATACGTATACACGTTAACAATCCACTTTTAAAATACTGATCACCCTCACGAAGTGGTCTTATAGTATTTTTTACTACTCCGTAGACGTCTATCAATGAAATCATTGTAGAAAGAATTTAAAATAACAATGCACTCGCTCTGTAAATTAAACTGTCAGGTAGAAGTATCTGTCTTACGTTAGTTCCGCAAAACGGCCACTAGGGAAATCTGCTCGTCACCAATACACGTTAACATTCCACTTTAAAAATACTGATCACTGTCCCGAAGTGGTCTTAAAGTATTTTTTACTACTCCGTAGACGTCTATCAATGAAATCATTGTAGAAAGAATTTAAAATAACAATGCACTCGCTCTGTATATTAAACTGTCAGGTACAAGTATCTGTCTTACGTTAGTTCCGCAAACAGCCACTAGGGAAATCTGCTCGTCACCAATATCTTCGGTTCAGTGTCGGGTTCAGGTTCTTGGTCCTTGGATCTTTCGGCAAGTCAGAGTTGTTGTGTAAAACTGTAGGTAGAAGTTTCCAATTTCACTCAGAAGCTCAGGTTTCGTCAGTAAAAGTCTGCCATGATCAGTCAGTTTCATCAACAGACTTTACCCAATTGACAGAGCTCATGCGAATACTTTCGTGCTATGTTTCGCCCTTTAACACGCGTGATATTAAATTGGCGTAGATCTGTTTTCTGGCTGAGATTTATCTATTGGGCTGCCAGCATTTGAACACATCGTCTGAAGACTGTACAATCAATTTGTGTCTTTTATCCATGAGCTTAAGAGTGATAGGTGTTGAAAAACTAAGACCTGACCGTATGGTCTTTTTCCAGAAATCGGTCACTGATTTCGTTTCCGTCAACGCAGTTTCATAAAAATAAAGTAGTGGATATATTTTTTTAAAGAAAAACAGAAAAAGAGAACAGACAGAAGAGTGATTTCCTAATGTAACCTTATGTTTTTAACACTTTTGATCTATTTAATATGAATCCCACTAAAAACATTTTCATGTAAAATGTTGCCAAGACGACTGCTTATGGGCTACCCTGTGAAAAAGATATCAGATCGCATGTAGAGCCAAGGTTCTGTATCTACACGCCCTAACTATACCAACCCTAACTTCACAAACTCTACATCTCAGTAAAAATGTATGGCTTCGACTTTTCGCTACCATACCGTCACGAAGGGGAAACGAACGCCTTTTGTGTTTGCAAATATCTAGTTTCTGAAGTAATGTGTTATACGAATATTTAGTTTCTGAAGTAACGAAACAGCCAAGCCATACATTTCTACTGAGATGTAGAGTTTATGAAGTTAGGGTTGGTAGAGTTAGGGCGTGTAGATACAGAACCTTGGCTCTACATGCGATCTGATATCTTTTTCACAGGGTAGCCCATAAGCAGTCGTCTTGGCAACATTTTACATGAAAATGTTTTTGGTGGGATTTCATTTCTTTTTGTAAGTTTCCTTTTTTTTTTGTTTTGGGCTGTATTTCTTGTACATCTTTTTTCTTCCTTCGAACAAGTCCGTGTACCAAAAATAAAACCTCTAGCATAAACATTTGTGAAAGTCTCATACAAACTTTCACCCCCCAAATTTGGGGGTTGCGGGGCAAAAGTAATAGGATTATGATTTTTTTTGTTGTTTGTACACTAAACTTAGTTTACATACCAAATTTCAGCTTTCTAGCACTTCAGGAAGTACCCTAAAAGTTTTGATGATCATCAGTGTGTAAGTGAGAAATCGGTGTTTGTAGGTATCAATAAAATCTGAACTATCAAAGCTATGCAATTGAAACTTTGTACGTTTCATTAGTCTATTAGTAACATCATATCCTGAAAATTTGAACGATCTGGTATATCGGGAACCAAAGTTATGGGGGTTCAAAAAAACGACGAAACACTTCGAGAAAAGGTAGGTAGTGCCCTTGCACTACGCTTGGCTCGTCTTGGCGGGGGCACGACCGTGTCCCCAGATATTACGGTTAAAGTGGCATGAAGCTACCTTTTAGTTGTTTTTAGGTTTCTCTACTTTGTCCGTCTTTCAGGAACCTTTTTCTCAGGATTGTCAGGTCTGTGATACTTTGAAGCAATAAAAAATGAAACTTCTAAGTCGATGCGATCAAAGGATGATATATAATATATATATGCTGCATATTTTGACACTCGCAAGGGAATTAAATGACGTGCAATACTCGTAGGAGATACTTATGTACAGCAGTGGACTGCGGTAGGATGATGAAGGGAATCAAAATCTTAGAGCATATCTTATAATATATAAAATTCTCGTGTCACAGTGTTAGTTACCATACTCCTCTGAAACGGCTTATGAAATTTGGTGTGTGTGCATATCGGGTAGGTCTGAGAATCGACTTTTTTTATGGCAAAACAGCGTTTGCCGGATCAGCTAGTATATATATATATATATATATATATATATATATATATATATATATATATATATATATGTAGAGAGGCAGCTTCACGGACGGAAAGCGTGATCGGAGTAGAGAGAGAGAGACTGAGTTTGTTTAGAGTCTGTCTCTCTCATGCAATATTCTGATGGTGCACGCACATACCAATTTGCATGACTGATTTATCGGGAAATATACCAACCAATCAGAAGCTATAAGATCAAAACCGATAGTCTAGACTTCCCGTAGTCCTATAATTTTAAAATTTGGCATGAAGCAACGTTATGTAGTACAACTAAAGGAAAAAATTAGAAAACCGTAAATATAAGTTCAGGCAAATTTAAGTTCGTCCCTACTTGACTAAAAAAAATTTACGGAACTCTAGGTGCGCGAGTCCGACTCGCACTTGGCCGGTTTTTTTAATCTTGAAACCCCTCCCGAAACTGAATCCTGGCTACGCCCGTGCATAGGATACTTTTTATCCCGAAAGTCAGCACGGTTTCCTGGAGAGAGGGGATGAAAGTCAAAATATGTACTTAGTTGTAATTCAATAACACATAGTCCGATTTTATTCATTCTTTTTCTGCTAGAAAGAAAAAAAATAAAAGATAACGGGAAAGGTCTTTTTTTGTCCGCGACTGTACACTGCCTGTGGGAAGCTGAGACAGATATGTAAATATGGCGGTACGAAGTTCGCCGGGTCAGCTAGTGTGTAAATAAACATGTATTCTCTAACAAAAAACTACATTAGATACTGACATTATAGGCGTACGTACTTTAGATACCCAGATAGATGTTGGTCGATTCTCAAACCTACCCCATATGCACACCAATATTTCATAAAAATCGGTCAAGCCGTTTCAGAGGAATACTGACATCGTGTCACAACTAACATTGTGACACGAGAATTTTATATATAAGATTAATTCCTTTCGTTGTTCAGTCCTTGTAAAGCAAAAATTGTGAACACACAGTCGTATTTACAAGTCATTATTCCAAACGTCGAGGATAGAGTCAGGCAATTTTCATCTAATCTTAGTTCTAAGATAAATACATAGTTCTAGCTCCGATGTCGTTGTAAAAGGTACTTCGGCTAGAATCGCAATACAACTCCGTGTCGACCCCTTGATGCCAAACCTCACTCTTAAAATACGTCTTGCCATGCCAGTTATATCCGCTTTTCGTGAAGAATTTACTAAAAACTGTTAAGGTATAGATATTTACCTATTTAAAGACGGAAATATTTGTATTTGATAAAATCTCTATCACTTATTACTTCCCTATAAGTGCAAGCTACTTCTTTCTTTCATGGCCAAATCGGTCAACTGGCAGAGAATTAAATAGGCTTAAGTCTACCGATGCATGTATTTGTGCACAAAGATAAACAATAACTGAATAAAATTGTAGACTTCTACTCAATGGCGGTGATGGGGCGTCGCATGCGGGAGACTTGCGCGTTCTACATTCGCCGCACATTGGCCGGCGACCAGTTGTATGCTGCTACTCTCAAGCAATACGTACGGACTCTGGTGGCTAAGCATTGCGCACCTATTGAGTTTTTCTTAGAAGGCACAAGAAGTCGCAGCAACAAGAGTATTCCCCCTAAATATGGTAAGATATCTTTTTTTAAAAATTGGAAGTAACAGAGTTGTTTGGACAATAAATAATGATACAAATATACTTTTTTTTTGTAAATACATACATATTATACATAGAGAACACCCAAACTCCGAAACAAATATTTGTAGATCATACAAACATTTGATCCGACCCGGGAATCGAACCCGAGACCTCATGATCAGCAGTCGCACACGCCAACCGCGAGACCAACGAGGCTGTCAAGGCGAATGAATCCTGAACTCATTATAAAAAAAAAACCGACTTCCAAAAACATCCAACGAAAACTCTGTCAAAAAACACTTAAAAGCGTAAAATAAACTGGTTCTTCATAAATTGCCTATACCTAATTCTTTATTCATTTAAATAGTAGTATTATAATGGGTGCTAGGTACCTAAAATCTGTTTGAAGTCGGTGCCAAGTGACTTAGACTTTTGTAATTGTTCGTTTGTATTCTTTTTGACTTAGCACCGACTTCAAACAGATTTTAGGTACCTAGCACCCATTATAATACTACTATTTAAATGAATAAAAAATTAGGTATAGGCAATTTATGAAGAACCAGTTTATTTTACGCTTTTAAGTGTTTTTTGACAGAGAGTTTTCGTTGGATGTTTTTGGAAGTCGGTTTTTTTTTTTTATAAAAAGTTTTTATTTTACAGTTTTTAGTGCAAACAATCGTAGGTAAGTAGTATTGTTGAATTATTTCATCAAATTTCATCATCAAGAATAATACAAATTAAGGTACGTGTAATATTAAAATCATCCTCTAATCCCTAACTGTTGAAGAGTTTATTCTTCTATCATCAGTTCACCTAAATAGCTTGAAAGTATACGACTGAAGATCTTTAGATACGTATGAAATTGAAAGAATTATTCTCCAACTCCTAACCGTTGAGGAGTTGTACCTTCCACCTTCCATCATCAGCTTACCTAAACAATTTGTAAGAATACGACTAAAGGTAACTTATATACATATGATATTTAAAGATTTATCCTCCAACTCCTAACCGTTAAGGAGTGGTACCTTACATCATCAGCTCATCATCATAAATGATGACTACCAGACGCAAATACCGGTGTAACTTCAGAAAATATACGAAAAACATAGTATGTGCCTATAAAAAATGAGGGTTTCCCTCGATTTCCCTGGGATCCCATGATCAGATCCTGATATGCTGGCAATGGGACCACCACGGAAGCATACCCTGTCGAATACAAAAAAAAATTTCAAAATCGGTCCACAACTGACGGAGAAATCAGGTAACATACATAAAAAAAAAAAAAAAAAAATACATACAGTGGAACATAGAACCTCCTCCTTTTTGGAAGTCGGTTAAAAAGGCCACATAAAGTGCCCTTTTTGCGGTTTTCTAACGAGGTAGGTACTAATGTTTTTTGAAAAGTAATAAATGTGTATGTTATATTATATAAATGCATTAAATACATAGATGCATATATTTAAGTCCTTAATTTCATTAACATTCTTAAATCACTACATAGTATAAAACAAAGTCGCTTTCTCTGTCCCTATATCCCTATGTATGCTAAAATCTTTAAAACTACGCAACGGATTTTGATGCGGGTTTCTTTAATAGATAGAGTGATTCAAGAGGAAGGTTTTCATGTATAACAAACGCATAATATAGTATGGGAACACTTTTAATTTTCGAGGTTTCTAATGTGATGTAGCAAATAAACACATTGTTTTGCGCTTACATTGCAAACGCTGGTTGCACCCTACGAGATATATCAAAATAATGTACACTACAGTATTGTGCACCTTAAAAAATACTACAAATAATCACAAATTTTAACAAAAAAATAACCGACTTCAATCTGGACCAAATTTAAATGGGACCACACGGGAAGCACCAGCTTTGAAATGAAAAAAGAATCATCGAAACCGGTTAGCGTGATATTGAGTTATTCGTCACTTTGTCGCGCACATACTTAATGCAAATTGAAGGCTTATATGGTTTTCTCATTGATGACATGTCAGAACTGGACGAAATAGAAATGGGACCACATGGGAAGCACTAGCTTTCGAATAAAACAAGAATCATGAAAATCGGTTCACCCAATCGAAAGTTATGAGGTAATAAGCATAAAAAAAAAATACAGTCGAATTGAGAACCTCCTCCTTTTTTGAAGTCGGTTAAAAAGTCCGCGACGGTATATGTCTATCTCTTAGGGATAACCCACAACAACCATTTTTTATTCCTTTAATTTTTACGAGAAATAATGGTTTATTTACGAAGTGATTTTAAGCAATATAGAATGAATTCTTATACAATTAAGTAAATTAAATACATTGTGCATTTAATATAAGATCCAAATGGCCCTTTACAGTATCTAATTTAAATGAATAGTACCTGGATGACCGAGCGTTGCTCGGTATTTTTTTTTTGATAAATTGTGTTTTTTAGAAATTACATTTTAATAAAGAGTCATATTTTTCTGTTTAAGTGGCAATATTAGGCTACCCAAACACCACCTTTTTGTTATTTTTCTTCCAATAAAAAATAAGTTTAGTGGCGCCCTCTCTTGGTACGCCCTGATACTGTTTATTCTGCACCTCATTCCAGTATAGTTTAATGTAGTTCGCTCGAGTTGCAGATCGTAGATGGCCCTAGATGTACATTTATTTTATATATTTGATTTTTAAAAACACGAATAAAACGACATTTTCTAAAAATGAATCCTATCTAGATCGATTTATCGCCCCCGAAACCGAAACCTGCATACAAATTTTATCAAAATCCTTGGAGCCGTTTCCGAGATTCAGATTATATATAAATATATATATACAAGAATTGCTCGTTTAAAGGTATTAGATATTCGAAGATATTACAGATTTAAAACGCACGAATCGCGTCGTCGGCGGGGGCATCTGAAATCCACCCGTGCGAAGCCGGGGCGGGTCGCTAGTCATTAATATGTAAAATTAATAAAAGTTATACCAATATGCAGTATGAACGTGTTCAATTTTGATTACCGACATAAGAGTATGATTATTTATTATTGATGTTATGGAACATACGAATTAAAAATCAATTTGAATTGAACACCTTAATGAAGCCCTTGAAAAAAAACAAATTTTTTGTCCCCAGGTATGCTATCAATGTGCTTAATGCCGCTGTTCGCACACGAAGTTACTGACATAACCATAGTTCCTATCAATATTACCTACGATCGACTGATGGAACAATCGCTATTCGCTTACGAACACCTAGGGGTGCCAAAACCTAAGGAGTCAACTGGGGTGAGTATTATCTGATTTTCGTTGCTTACATACATTCAGGACTATTTTCGTCTCCATGCGGAATGGTGACGGATTAAGAACACAGAGTGTTATCACCCTTTTTGTCTCATGGGTGTCGTCAGGACAAATTCACTCAACGAGAAAGGAAAATTTGAAATAAACCCTGTACCAACACGTCTGGCCAGCGTGGTATTAAGGTCAAAACCTCCTTCCTGGAGGTCCTACTAGTTTTAATACCATCTTTACATAGTATAAAATAGAGTCGCTTCTGCTGTCTGTTCGCTTAGATCTTTTAAATAGTGTTGCCCACAAGACTAGTCTTGGTCTTGCGCAAGAGTCTCGCAAGTCTCGCCATTACGTATTAGCCTATTCCTATTTATTAAACGTTACTAGAGTAGGTACTTTTGGAACTTGAATTAACATACACACAACAACTCTAAGATCTAAGATGCGCAAGACCAAGACCAAGTCTGGTCATGGTCTTTCGCGTGAGTCTCGCAAGTCTCGCAGTTACTTACTCGCTCTAACGTTACTTTATATCTTAGAACAACTTAACAGAGTATGTTAATTCAAGCTCCAAAAGTACCTACTCTAGTAACGTTTAATAAATAGCAATAGGCTAATAGGTAATGGCGAGACTTGCAAGACTCTCGCGCAAGACCAAGACTGGTCTTGTGGGCAACACTACTTTTAAACCTACTCAATGGATACTAATGCAGTTTTCAGCAATAGATACGAGTGATTCAAGAGGAAGGTTTTATATGTGTAATACATGTTTATTATAGTAGAGAAAATTCGAGAATTTAAAGACTTCCGTGCGAAGCCGGACCGGGTCCTTAATACAAAAGAAGTGTTTATTAAAGAAAAATATGAAAAAAAAAATCTAAATTAATTTAAATATTTTTAAAAAGACCATTTTACTTACTGCCTTATCTTTTACAAAAGTGTATGGAGGCTGGTTATGATTTAATGCTATAATCTGCATAATATATATATATATACACACTCACAATCACAGTTGATTGCAAATGCATTGATAAGACGGAGGCAACTTTGTATGCTCAGAAATTGATAGGTGCGCCATTTCACTTACGTAGGTATGTACAGTCAGCTTCAAATACTAATAATGAATATTCTTCTTAAGTCTTAAAAAAAGTCTTTAAAATATTAAGATGAGATTCGTCAAATGCATCAATTTAAAACGTAAGTAAAGAATAGGAAAACGACTGGAATGTTACGTTTATGTAACAAAGGCGGGTCTATCGGTTGTAGGCACCTATTACTGGGCGCTCCAAAGAATTTCGAGCTGCAGTTTGATGATTGCACTCACACTGTGCGCTTTTCAATCAATTATTTGCTTCACTCTATGTGTGTTACGAATTAGCGACTCCAAAATTCCTCTCGTGTGTCTTTACGACACCTGTACCACACATGTGTCGTATCCCGCATGAGCATTTGTCCACATTGGATGGAACTTATGCAGTTGTAATTTGCCTCTATAAAAAAATATGTTGCTTAATATTACTGAGATTTGTAAGGGAGAGTAATTATATAAGGCATGTTTGACAGCTATAAGTATTAACTACAATTTTAATATTTGGATTAGGACTTAGGCAACTAGTTTATGGTGTTCATTGTACTTACTGTTCTGGCTTTACTGAAAATTAACTAGCATCGTAAACGATAATATATCATCGGTTGTATTTGAATACTATCAGATAATCCGCTTGATTCCAGCAAATAGATAGGTAAATACGAGTATTACTCACTAGCTGTCCCACGCAACCTCGTTTGCGTCTCCTATTACCCGTATCGTGACATTTTTCTCCCGTTTTTGAAACATTCTTCATTGGCGCTCCGCTCCTATTGGTGTTAGCGTAATGATATATAGCCTATAGCCTTCCTCGATAAATGTACTATCCAACACTGAAAGAATTTTACAAATCGGACCAGCGGTTCCTGAGATTAGCGCGTTCAAACAAACAAACGAACTCTTCAGCTTTATATAATAGTATAGATAGATTCAATACTTATAGTTTTTGCTTTTATATAGTTTCTGAAATTTATATGTAATTTATATTTATCTCTTTCTCCGGACGTCGTCTTTGAAGTCGTTTATTAACTATATTTTTTATATATCACTGTTGATAATTTCACTAGATATACCTATGTATATGTTAAATACTTTTTTAGTAGTAGAAAATGGTCTTAGTAGTACTCGCCAATAGCCTATATAACGTCGCGGATCTTTGTAATCGCTCCAGTGCGGGCATTGAACTGATAAAAGTCCAAAACTTACGATTAAGATTACATTATCTTCTAAATGAATTAGATAAAATATATCTAATTCGTAAAAACTAGTTCATCCAAAGAAAATATGCCAAAATTGTATTTCTTATGATACTACTTAAACTACTATTAATCTACTTAAACATTATGCATAGAAGCCTTTATCAACAGGAGGAGGATTTAGGGTCCGTTCACACAGACCGGCTCGGAGAGGAGAGCACATTTTTATCACATTAGAGTAGCCTATGTGTTATTCTGATGTATAAGCTATATTACTGTAAAGTTTCATCCAAATCCGTTCAGTAGTTTTTGCGTGAAAGAGTAACAAACATCCATCCATCCATACTTGCAAACTTTCGCGTTTATAATATTATTACGATGTGCCCTTCTTTTGTCATTAAGAATGCTTGAAAGCGCTTCGTGTGAAATAATAAGACGAGCCGACCGGCTCCAATTGCTTGCTCTTTCTCGTTCACGCTCCCGCAGATCTCTTCCAGCCGGAGCCGGTCTATGTGGCGGCTCCACTTCGGCCAATTCCAAGCGTATACGATCCGGTCTGTGTGAAAAGAAAAAAGCGGGCCGATGCTCTCCGGAGCCGGTCTGTCTGAACAGACCCTTACGCTCTTTAAGTACTACTTAAGATGAGTGATAGTATCTACTGTAAATCCATACTAATATTATAAATTCGAAAGTAAATCTGTTACGACTAAATCTCTGCACTGGTTTCAATGAAATTTGGCATGGAGACACTTTGATTCATGAGGAAGGCTACTCTTTACCGCGATAATTGGCATACACGAGGGCGGAAAGAAGATCTTTTGTATGTAATAATAATTATTTTTACGGGAATTAACGCGATCACTTATTCAAAGCTATTACAACATACCTCTGATTTGCCTGACGTTTCGGTTGCAGGTTGCCAGGTTGCACCGGCCGTGGTCATAGGCTGAAAAAATAATAACTTATGTATGTAATAAAAGTAACAAAACGATCTATGTCATACTTTGAAGTGTATTATAATAAAGTAATTTTTACAACGTTAACTGGGCAACTAGGTGAAAACTGCTAAGTAGGTACCTATTTCACGAATATTTCTGACGATAATGTATTAAACAAGTCGATTCATGTTTAATTTTGCCATATTTTGTGATCAAAACTGTATCGTGTATGTTTTGCGATTATTAGTGCTGTTAATAAATGTATAATAATAGTAATAGCGAACTCAGTCTATGATGGGTGACCATTCTTAACTTTTGAGACCCCTCCGTGCATACGAACAGTTAACCCGTCAGTCCTGTTGCCATATGGACATGTTTGGCAATCGTTACGGGTAGTTGGAGCAGTTCTTCTAGTACTTGGGTTGTGGAGGTCCGATAGCAGTTGCACAAAAAAAATAAGTTCAGCCGTATGGTGGTAGACTTAAAGCCAAGCCCAACCTGATTTGGGAAAAAAAGTTTGGAGGATAGTAGCCCTGCCAAAATTATTCTACTCTGCCTGATGGAAAGCATAAGCAGAAACCAAGGGTCACCATACTCATTGCGAATGCAGCCAATGCAGCATGAAGACCCACACTATGGCGGCCTAGTGTTGCTTCTGCATCATTGGGCCAATTAATGAGATCTAAGTTAGCTCATTCATAAAATCAGAAGAATACGTTAAATCAGATAAGTTAGAATACACACACATTGAAATCTTAAGAAATCTAGAATCATATATACTCAGCGTACTCCCACAGCGGTTGTTTCCCCCAATGCCAATAAGCAATGTCATAACAAAAACCATCTTCATGCAATGCATAATATAATATAGGTAATGTTTTGTTTAAAAGGCAGTGTAATATGTAGTTAAAGCTAATAGATGGCATTTACATACAGCCGTGATCACGTAGTGCGTCAGAGTATTGTCAATATTTGACGCTAAGGTCGAGTTTCCGCATTTGCATATGCAACATATTCGATTTTGGATCGTCGTTTGTATAAGAAAAATCTCACCTGCACCTTGTAGACATCTAAAATTTCTACAAACATACTTATATTAAATTATATCTATATATCTGTATAATTTACAAGGGCCAATCAAAAGGCTAAGTTCGGAAACAGCCCGGGCAAGCCAACCCAATCTATAAAATAATATGTAAAGTAAAACCTTTGTCAACGAAAACTATGCGAACGAAAGTAGAGTTTATATGGAGGAGAATTAAAAAAAAAAGGATTTTGATCGATTTTCCATAATAGACCATGATTCCTTGGGCGACCACTAGTATTTCTAAGTAGATACATATCTTAGATAAATTACATCCAGACACGTCACTTCGTGGGAGAACTACGTCCATGGGCGTCATTAATCGCTTACCATCAGGCGATACGTCTGCTCGTTTGCCCCCTATTACATAAAAAAAACACAAATTTTTGTCCTGGGTGGGAATCGAACCCACGCAGAGGTCGTGGGTATAGTGCATAGCAGACAGGATCACTAATAACTAGGCCAACAGGTCAGTCAAAAATACTAATTAAACAATATGGACGGCCTGGTACGAATACGAATGGTATGACCTTCAGTATTTATAATAAATAGAATTCTTAGATGGTCCCTATTAATAATATCTGATAATAGATCTGCAAAAAGACAATTTTCAAGTAGAGTAGTTCAAATGTTGTTTTAACAATAAAAAACAATCAAAGAACTGAAACAGTTAGTGAAAATTTGAATTGTTAGGGTTTGATTTGTTAGGGTTCCGAACCCAAAGGGTAAAACGGGACCTATTACTAAGACTTCGCTGTCCGTCTGTCACCAGGCTGTATCTCATGAACCGTGTATTTCTGTTGCCGCTATAACAACAAATATTAAAAAACAGTTTAAAATAAATATTTAAGGGGGCTCCCATACAACAAACGTGATTTTTTGCTCGTTTTGCTCGACCCTTGAAATGTATACAACAACACATATTAAAAACAGAATAAAATAAAAATTTAAGGGGGCTCCCATACAACAAACGATCGTTTTGCTCGACGCTTGAAATGTATAGATAATGGTACAGAACCCTCCACGCGCTAGTCTGACTTATACTTGGCCGATTTTTTATTGTCAAAACAACATTTGAACTACTCGAAAATTGTTTTTTTTTATACTAAAAAAACATCTTTTTGCAGATCCTACACTATTAATAGGCAATATCGATTTTTTTTTTACTCTTAACACAACACCTAATTCCCAATAAAGCAGAGCTAGCGTGTCAAGCCAAGTTCAAGCAAAGGAACTGGCTAGCAAGCGCCGAGTGTAATATTACACGAACCACTTGGTGCCCATCGAGATATAATGTTTTCATTACATCAGTCATTTTATAAAGTTATTCTACATATATGTCGTAGCATGGACCGAACAATGATTTTTAGAAAGGGTGATGTCAGCCTCGCCGACGTCACTGATTATCTCAATAGTGTCACTCATGATTTGAAGCAATAGGAATCGCTCTCAATCAATTTATTATTACAAACGTAGGTAGGCAGGGTTTACTTACACAACCAAAGACAATATTGAATTGCAAATAGTTTATTGAATTCATGAAGCTACAGTTAAAATCATAGATCGACACAAACAGATTCCACAGGTATACTGTATTGTCAAGGTCATAATATATGTTGATCCATAATTTCCAGTTCCCAAAATGCGTAGAGCCTTATGAGAAGAATACTGGCAAAGAAACTCATAGCCACTCTTTTAAAAGTCACATCTTAAATTATTTGTCACAGATGTTTAATAATTAATAACAACAATTAAGAAGCCCAAGTACTTAGCTTATTTACAGCTTGTCACACACAGATTAAATAACAAATTAAAATACACCTTAGATAAAACTAAACACACATAATTAAACACTGGACATGTACAAAAAACAAAATACACAAAGTCACAAAATGCCATGATCTCACAGATTAGGAGAAGACATTTAAAAAGCCATTTCCAGAACAAACAGACTAAACAATAACAACAGGTAAAATGTATTAGATAAGAATAAAAAAGTATAAATAAAAAGGAAAACAAAGCATGAACAGCATAAATGGAACATAGCTTAAATAAAATAGTATATATAGTAGTAGTAGTAGTAGTAATAGTAAAATAATAGGAAAATGCACTCAGAATAACACTATAGAAATATAAGAAATTAATATAATACATTGATATAAATTTAAAAAATTAGAAGACTATTAAGAAACCTAAAAATAAAACCTGCAACGTAAAAATCCTTTGTTCTGTATTGTAAATATTGCACTAAGGATAAAGAACGGAAATTTAAGTCGTATCAAATAAAATTTTTGGAAATTAACGCTGCATTGTATAAATTCTGTGTAGTAATGAAACAATAAATAGAAAAATGAACTAAATTCTGTAAAGTAATACATTAAATGGAAATTAACAAAAAGCAAAGAGATGGATGGGAGGCACTTGGTGCAAGGCACATCAATGAACAGCAAATACATATATGACTAGTAGCAAGGTCCTGTCGTTACCATGGACGGGGGAAAGCAGCGTTATCCCAAGGGATAACATAAAAAAAAAAAAAAAAAAAAAAAAAAGGTACCATATTAGCACATACATTATGTGACTTGATATTCGATCCTGCTACAAGTTGGCTTGCTAAGAGTCGGGGTTAAGTACGTCATTCATATATATACCTAAACAAGTATTGGTTTAAGTATTGATATAAAAACATTTGAACAAGTCACAATAAAACGGTGCCTATGCCTGTTACCAAATAATTTAATAATGCAGATTATATACCAGTTAAACTGTGATCGCCGCTAGGGCAATCTTGTCGAAAAAACAGGCAAATCAAAAGAATATACTAAAATACCCATTGCGGTAGGTATCTCATCAAACGGTCGCTAGCGAGAATGGAAAGGAGGAAAGGATTAAATATTCTGCCTTTCCATTTCTTATGCATTTTTACAATTATTAGTAAAAAGAAACAAAATGGCAAAATGTACCGAATTACAGATCCAATGGCATTCCATTATTCGTTGGTTTCAAACATATCCGTGAACAGGGAAATATGATATCGTTTTTCTTGAAATCTCACTCGGTATTAACTCAGACTTTACTTTGACTACAGTTAAAAGAGTTATAAGAAAACATGCAGACATATACATACCTACCTACATTGTAAATCTCTCAAAATTGTAGCTGCAAACTTGCATTTTGAAGTTGGTACGTATGTATAAAAAAATGTATTTAATCATCCACAATATGTGTTACTAATACTTTAAACCTTCCTCTTGAATAATTCTATCTATTGTTGACTGCAACTGCAGTTGAGTTGTTCAAGAGATCTAAGCGAACAGACAGCGGAAGCGACTTAATTTTACACATCTAAAGATAGATATATATATATACACTGCTTTAATTACCTTTTCCTATAAACTTTCTTATACACCAGGCCCAGGCACTACAATAATTTCCATCCCATGGTTGAATAAAAGAGATCGCCTTCGAACGATAAGGCCGCCACTTGTACCTCCTAGTTTTAAGATATCGTTGTAATTAATCTGGTGGACATTCAAGCGATATTATTATTATAATATTCGTTTCTTTACAAGCGAGGTCAACAAGCATTAGCCTGGTTTTTTGTATGCGTAGGTACCATAAAAAATCTTGTTGTCAAAGGTCTTTTATTTTGTTATTCCAAACAGATTTTCGATTCATTTATTCATACACAATGTTTTCTCTTTACTTTTCTGTAGACTTGTTTGTTATTAGGTGTTAGAATCGCGATATAAACCCCTCTCAATCCCCATCTAGGATTAAGATCAGCTATATACTGCAAGCGATACAACTGCTAAGAATGCTACTGTAATTTCTATTTTCATCTGTCAAAGAGTACTTCGATAACAATACCATATATACGAGAGAGACACTCAAGCCCGTGGACTTACAGCAACTAACCAAGGAACAATTCAAACAAGTACAGAGTATAGCTGATTATGTCACTACTCTGCAGCAGAAGAACACTGTAGCCACAATTTCGAATCTATTATCTTTAGTATTAATGCAAAGTGTTATTAAAAATGAGCCTCTACATTTTGACCAAGTTCTTGAAGAGGTTAGTTGGATGGCCACGGTGTTGAGGCATTTAGGTGGATCGGTGTTTGAAAACGATGTAAAAAGCAGTGTGGAAAGTATCCTAGTAGTGCATGGCAAGATGATGCGGCTGGATAAGCAGAGGCGATTGCGACTGATATCAGGAGTTGTAATGGAGATGTCCACCGATGTCGAGAAGAAAATGAAAGGTGAGAACCAAACGTAACTTATTTTTCTATCGAAAGCTCACCCCCTATTCATCATAGATACTGACGATACTGCTATCAATATATTATGATCAATGTTACATTGCGTTCGGTAGGCTTGCAAATATTATACACTAGTTGTTGCCCGCGGCTTCGCCCGCGTGTATGTCGGTTATCGCGTCAAGTTATCTTATCGTTATCGCCTATGTGTTATTCTGATGTATAAGCTATATTATGAGTACTGTAAAGTTTCATCCAAATCCGTTCAGTAGTTTTTGCGTGAAAGAGTAACAAACATCCATCCATACTTACAAACTTTCGCGCTTATAATATTAATAGGATATATATCTGTTAATTTTAATATATGATTTGAATTAAGATATTCAGTATTCCTTTTTAATAGTCAATAGCAATTTTGCAATGTTCTGGCAGGTAGCTTATGATCAGGGATCGGAATTGGGTGTGTGAAAATGCCTAAAGTTTGCAGCGGGACATAACATGGAGCTGTTACAACCACTTAAGTTAAACTGGTTTTGGATATTACCGGTTTAGTTTCGGTTTTTTTTTACATGTTCCTTACCTTTGAAACACCGAACTATAAACATTTACAAGCTGCTATACAGTTCTAAATTAATTTTTGTTTTGTACTTTTCCGGTTAAAATTCAGTCTTTTAGTCCCAATTGTTCTTTGTCGGTCAAACACAGAATTTTATATATCTGCGAAATGCTAATGCGGTTTTAAATTCTTTTTTTTAAATGTATCTTAAGTTAAAAAGTTTTGCTACAGGTTGATGCAAGGAAAACGAACATTTTCGCGTCTTTATATAGTTTTGAAGTCGGCTTTTTTTTTAATTATTAAGCCTGCACTGCATCAAAAAATAAACAGGTACTTCAAGTTTGACTACGTTTTCGTAGTAGTACTTTTAAAATGTCTAAAGTGAGGCCAGAATTAATCCAGAGCTGGATTGTGAACAATCAATTGGTACTAACAATACACATACCAATTGTACACATTAGTGTACTATTGGTACACTTAATGGTAATACAGGTAATCTTCAAAATCACATATGCACACTTAAAAATAAGCGTAAGGCCAAAAATAAGCTGGATTCAAATCTGCGACTGACCAAAATATCGAGAATATAACACGTGTTAACTCAACAAGTTGCGCTGCAAGACTGCACCTGTTTATCGGTCGGTTAAAGCAATGACAGCCACGGGGCGGCGCGGGCGCGCGGAGGAGGGAAGCGGCAGACTGTTTTTTTTTACCTGTTAAACAATGGATTAGCGTGGGCTTTTGTACCGCACACAAAGCCTTTTTTAACATTTGAAGAATATTTATCATTTCTAGGAAAAAAATAATATTATTGCATGTTCAGAACTCTGAATGTGGAAAGTAGTTTACGCACAACTTTCTTGCAATTGAAATAATTTTTTTAAATTTATTTTTTGATGCATTGCAGGTTTTATAATTAAAAAAAAAGCCGACTTCAAAACTATGTAAAGACGCGAAAATGTTCGTTTTCCTTGCATCAACCTGTAGCAAAACTTTTTAACTTAAGATACATTTAAAAAAAAGAAATTAAAACCGCGTTAGCATTTTGCAGATATATAAAATTCTGTGTTTGACCGACGAAGAACAATTGGGACTAAAAGAAAGGAAAAGTACAAAACAAAAATTAATTTAGAACTGTATTAGCAGCTTGTAAATGTTTATAGTTTGGTGTTTCAAAGGTAAGGAACATGTAAAAAAAAACCGAAACTAAACCGGTAAAATCCAAAACCGGTTTAACTTAAGTGGTTGTAACAGCTCCATGTTATGTCCCGCTGCAAACTTTAGGCATTTTCACACACCCAATTCCGATCCCTGCTTATGATGCAAGGAATAACTAAGGCTACTTTTTTTTAAACTAGCTTCGCCCCAGGGCATAACTCGAGGGGCTCAGCTAGTTTTATATGAATTTTAAATTGCCTACCACTTTAAAACTGAACGTTAATAAATATTATCATTCTGGGCTAGGAAATATGTCAATAGGTTGTAAATCTCTATTTAGGGTTTGCTGGAAAAAAACTCATTTTTGGGTTTAGCACGCCTTTGTACATAACACTTCCTTGTAAAAGTTAAATTTATGTGTTGAGTATGTACAATAAAGAATAAATACAAATAAATCATTGCTACTACTTAGTGACAATGAACTACAACCTATTAATTCATTCATCATTGTATTACGTCTAGTGTACGTTCAACGATAATAATTAATGTTAGCAAGAAACACAGTAACTTCGGGAAGGTTTACATGAGACCGAGCCGTGTCTGGCCCGAGTCGAAGCCCAGTCGCATGTTAGCGGACGAGTCCGTACGTACATACAAAAGATATGTAGGTAACGTTCCAAATCCTTGCTATGCCCCGTCCGGGCCACGTACAAGACACGCGGCCACGCCCCAATCTAATATAAATATTTAAAAAAAAAATAGATAGTGTAATTATTTTTTATCTGTAAACTATTATACGTTCATTATATATCTGACACAAAGAATACATCAATATCTATACTTATAATAAAAATGTAACAGGTCCAATTCTGTACATTAAAGATATTTTGAAATTTTTTTTTGGAGGGCTTTTTTTTTTAATTTTTTTCATTTTTGTCTGTCTGTCTGTCCGTCTGTCTGTCTGTCTGTATCTTGGCCGCGCATCACGCCGAAAGTACTGAATGGATTCAAATGAAACTTGGCATGATTTGAGTTCATACTACGAGGTAGGACATAGGATACTTTTTATCCCGAAATTCAGCACCGTTTCCTGGAGAGAGGGGATGAAAGTCAAGATATGTACTTGGTTGTAATTCGATTACACATAGTCCGATTGCATTCATTCCTTTTTTGCTAGAACAAAAAAAAAAGACAACGGGACAAGTGTTTTTTTTTTCTATCCGCGACTGTACACTGCCTGTGGGAAGCTGAGACAGATGTGTAAATATGGCGGTACGAAGTTCGCCGGGCCAGCTATATTATATAAAAATCAATGCCACTTTTCGTTGTAATTTTATAACTCAAGAACGGGCCTATCCAAACCAAATGTTTAGGCTTTGTTCGGACTATTTAGTCGATGGTTTATGTGAAGTTTGCAGAAGATCGGTCTAGCGGTTCTTCATTTATCGACATACACGCGGGCGGAGCCGCGGGCAACAGCTAGTACTTTTATGAAAAAGACCTATTTCTTAGCGTTCCATGATTTCACCGTGCGGGTGCCGGGTCCATCGCGTGATAGATGGGGGCAACACATGCGACTTCGACAGTGCCTGGGAATTGCGACCCAGGTTCAGGTTTAAGGAGCACTCCTTACGACGCGTCAACGCTCACCTCCACTGTCCGCCGTGTTGCCCCCTCTACCTAACCATATTTGAAATGAGCCTAGCAATGCCGCTTTGCATATTCGTTCAAGAAAAGAGCTTACTGAAGCTCTTGGCAATCCAAGGTCTTTAAGCAGGTTATAGAGGGATTTGGCTGCTATACCCCTCGCACCCACTTCCACGGCATACAGCGCAACGACATAACCATTTTTAGTTATTTCGTTGGTTAAGTCAAAGTACTTGTTTCTTTTTAAAGAGTGGTCTTTAGGGATGTTCGTTTCCCACGGCACCGTGAGGTCTACTAGTAATACACGCTTAATTGACATTGCGTAATGAAATATGTCTGGTCTGGACGCCGAGGCACAGATATCCTCCGGTATTCTGTAGTGTTTTCATACGTGTCCACTAATAATGTCCAGTCACTGGCGGTATTTATAATTGAGTACGGCTTTTGTGTGGGTGAAGTCTTTTTTGTTGAGCCTTCCTTTACAAACGCGATGTTGGTTTTTATGTTTGTTGTTATTCCTTTTTTCGCTCTCGCCAGTGATAAACTCATAGCTTCGCGTATGATGTGTAATACCCTATCATGGCGACGTGAATAATGACCCCGGTCTAATAGCGCCTTACAACCTGTCAGTAAGTGCCTGGCTGTACCTATTGCCGCATTGCACATCGTACAAGCCTTTTCTGTAGCTTTTCCCCACCTTACTAGGTTGCTTTGATCGGGGAGAGTTAATTGAAAGGCGTTGAGGTAGAATTTTAACAGGGCGGGTGACCAATCATATAAAAGTGTGCGCCATTTCAAAGCTGGTGGGATACAAAATTCTCTTAGAGTTAACCATTCTTTCTGCATTTCTAGGTTCATTGCGTGCACCTTGTAGGTCTCGTTTTCGTCTTGTTGTATGAAAGATTTTGTTATCTCTTTGTGGGTCTGTCTTCTAGCATTTCCCAATCCAACTCTACTGGACTGTGTACCCACCATGAATTTTTTGTGGAATTGGAGCCGTGACTCTAGCTCTGATGATTTTTTGTCTTTTGGAAGGGATCTAACGATTTCCTCTTGAGATTTTGACAAGACATGCATTTTGGTAACTCTTAGGTGTTTGTAGAGTTCCGAAGGTTTTTTTTATTTCATTCCAAAATTATTCGAGCCCCTGTACAACGTTGACGGGTCTGCAGATGGTGCTAGCCCGAGCTACGACTTCAATGTCTTAGTGACTTTCGCGTCCAGTGTTCTTATGTGGTTCTGGTTTATATCATATACTAGAAACGGCCAGTTGAGACGTGATGTTAAGTAGTTGTCGTAAATCCAAGCTTTTTTTTCGTTACTAATTGGCTGTTGGTCTACCTTGTCAATGTCTTTTACGAAGTCATCGACTATTACGTTTATAGATGGAGTACGACCTTTGTAGTCTATCTTTCTTCCAAGGAATTTAAAGGGCACGGTATCTGATATTATTGAAACACTTTCCCCACCAATAGTCATTCCGGGGTCACATGAGGTATACCTGGTGCCTCACCGGCCCAGACAAAGGCAATAGCATTTGCTAGGTTTTGTCCTCATTCCCTCCGTCCAGGTACAGTTTGTAGTCCTACAGTACAGGTTGTAGTCCTATCGTAAGTAAGAAAAAAGGTTTCCAAATGTTCTATTGATGATACTAAACTAAAAAATACTGCAAACAGTTTATAAGCAAAGGTACTTAAGATTTTATCTGAAAATACCTATGGAAATGTAAAACATGTGTGATTTTTTGTTGGATTTCTCAACTTTTTATTGGCAAAAAATAAAAAAATACTGCTTTATAAACACTAGTAAAAAAAAAATTGCAGTTGTTTCCTCTTTGCAAAATACATAGATGGGCAATATTTATATTACAACTTAATGCTTAAATATTTGTACCAATTTGGATAATATTTAACTCGTTACCTTGAATTAAACAAACCACATATTAACTGAGGCTAAGGCGCCGTATAATGCGACGCACATTCGAATTGGAGCTTCCCTACGCTCTAATCAGAACTGTTATGAAATGCCCCAGTTTGTGCTACTTTGCATTAGTAAAGTTAACCTCTTTGTACGTTACGTACGATGTAATAATTGTAAAGTTATACATGTCATTAAAACACTACATTTCAATTGAATACAACTTATTCCCTCCTCTGCGTGGACTTTTTTATAATTTTGTCCTTTTCTTCTAAAGATCCTTTTTAATAGGAAAAAATGTAGCAGATCACATTATTTGTGTAGCAGATACAATTATTTTTTTCGCTTTTTGGACTCCATATAAACCTTAACTATGCCAAATTTCATCACACTCCTCCTTACGCATAATTTTAATAAAAAAGGGTGCAAAGTTTTTGCTTCATGTATATATTAATATACCTAAAAAAGATATCAACATGCGAGAAGCCGAGGATCAAACCAAGTGGCGTGCAATTGGAAAGGCCTATGTCTATGTATAAAGTATCTCTTGGTTCTAAGCTACCTCCCTACCAATTTTCAGTCAAATCAGTTCAGCCGTTCTTGAGTTATAAATAGTATAACTAACACGACTTTCTTTTATACATAGAAGATTAACACTTAATTATTGCTTAGTCGAATCAATACTGGCCTTGCCAATGTTCTTGCTGATTACTTTTGCCATGAGTTTTGCAGAAATGTTTCTAATCAAAAACTGTTTAGAGTGATAACACAAATTCACTGTCCAAGATTTTCTATATTCATATTGCGAAAATACTCATTTACTTAGTTGTGATACAAAATATATTTCTAATCATTGTTATAATATAAATGGCGTTTTTTTTTAAACGTACTTAATAAATGGAGGAGGAATTACAAAGCCTACATTATATTAATAGTTTAAGAGCGTATTATAACCTAGAAAAATAATTTCAGGTCACACGTTGCAAGCGCAAACCATGGCGATTGCAGTGCCGATAATTCAGTTGCAATTATATGCGAACCCTATATTGCACTGTCTGGTTTCTCCTGCCATCATCTGCCTTATAGTACATAAACATCTTATTGACAAAGGTAAGAAGTTTCACATGTAACCCTAGAAACAGTTGTGTTTTGTAAAAAAAGTATTGTGACATGTTGAGGTTCATTCGAAAATGTAGATTGATTTTTCAGCAATGGACATATTTTGGAGTGAATTAAAAATGTCTATCTTTATGGTTCATTAAATCTAAAATTCTAAAATTTTGTTTTTAGCAATTCTAAGAATTGATTGTACGAAAGTAATATATTACTTTTTCATCCCCCCATCTCGGAAAGAATATTTTTGCCCTTCGATATCTGAGTGCAAAAGCCGTTGTTATCCGCTAGAGGATAAAGTAAATTAAATTTAGAACATCGTGTGCACTAAGTTTGTGAATTTAAAACATCATTAAACCTATTTACTTCTACCTCCATGGTGCCGAATTTATCATACTAACTTTTTTAATTTGTTAAAAACTCAGACTCGGAACCTTCTTGGTTTACTTTTTTTATATTATATATTATATTATGTGCCTCACTCATTCGGTGAAACACAGCGCAAGCGCTATTTCACACCGGTTTTCTGTGAGGCCGTGGTATCATTCCGGTCGAGCCAGCTCATTCATGCCGAAGCGTGGCTCTCCCACGATATTGTTACATCTTCTTATATAATACGCTTTATGTAAATTTTCAGTTAAATTAGAAGTTGATTACCATCACATTAGAAAAATGCTTAGTCACGAATTCTTCTACCTGGAACACGAGGAGGAAAATGTAAGTATACCTTTATAAAATAATAAATGCTTATAGGCTTGTGAATTCTTATCACGGCTGCGCTCGATTCGAAATTGTGATAACAGAATCGACAAAACCCACAGGAACATAAAATAAGTTCTGTTTAAGTACAAGTATTATAAGGGCCATTTGCACATTTGCATATTAGCTTAAATACATTTAAGACATACTAAATGCATATAAAAAGGTTAAACACAATTACCATTTTGCACAACGATATTTTTTTTGCTAAATACGTTCAAGAAACAGCCGAAGTTAAACATCGAAACTCGGCTATTTAGCGGCGCTAAACGTGTTTAACGCGTGCGTGTGCGCGGGTGGAATAGGATAGTGCCGTCTCGTCCACACACGGAGGGCGCGCCGGCGCGTGATGCGACCCCTTATCATTTTTAACTAAATTTACCTGCTGTCGTCATTGTGCAAGAGGGCGCTAAATTTGTTTAAGTTTAACGTGTTTAGGCGTTTGACTGCATTTAACTAATTTTGTTTAGTAGCTATTTAAGTCGAACGTTGTGCAAGTCGCCCTAAATGTGAATGTAAGTTTGTTTGTTACGCTTTCACGCGAAATTATTAGTATTAGAAGTAACATAGAATACTTTTTATTAAATGCGAGCGAAGCCGCGTGTACGGTTTTGTATGTATTATATTTAAATAAAAGAAACTGATAGAAGGAAAGAAAGGAAAGGAAATAAATTTTAAAAATGAAGAAAATTCACAAATTTACACTAATATTTTCCCACTGTGCTTTGGCCCGGCTCGAAGGACCAATAAAATGTACGGTTTTGTATAAACTGCAATTGTGTAAACTGTAATAATGCATCATCAAGTTCGATTCGATTCAAAGTTCTCGATCATTTTTTTTATTATGTATGGCCCTGCCAAAATAACTCTACTCTGCCTGATGAAAAGCATAAGCAGATTCCAAGAGTGGTGATCACCATACTACAGCATGGTGCCCACACCATGGCGGACTAGTGATGCTTCTGCATCATTGGGCCTCCGGTCTCGCACTCACAACGAAACACGACAGCACGAACGCTGTCATTTTATGTTGATTTTCTGTGCGAGGGTAGTAGTCGGGCCGTCCCGTTCGTGCTGAAATCAGCGTGGCTCTATTACCTTAAGGCGCGTCTCCACCGAAATTTGACAACAAAAAAAAAGGTTGACAACACAAAAGTTACCAACTTTTGTTCGGTGGAGACTTGGCTTTACAGAAACTTTTGTCACCAACACGTGTTGACAACACAAAAATTCTCAACTTTTGTTCGGTGAAGATAGAAGTTTTTATTAAAGTTTAAATCATGATATATTATTATAGATAGAAATTAAATTTATTTTTCTTTTAGAGATTCAGCAAAGCTCTCGAATACTGTATAGAAAATAAAGTAGTCAGGTACAACGGTGATGTATACTCATTGGGCGAGGACACAAAGTTACAGTACTTATTGAAGTGGTCCGTGTGGCCGACTCTCACCACTGTGTTGAAGTGTGCCGAAGTTATGTTAGAGGTATGTTGTAAGATAAATAAATTTATAGAAAGCAAAAAAAATTTTAAATTTTTTGTCTGTCGGTCTGTTTGTTTCGGCTAATCTCTAGAACGGCTGGACTGATTTTGATTTTTTGATAGCTGATGATGTAAGGAGTAACTTAGGCTACTTTTTTGTAGATTAGCTTCGCCCCGCGGTTGCGGCACATCAACAACCGCGGGTAACACCGCGGGGCTCAGCTAGCAATGCATAAAGTACCTTCAATCACACTGTTACAATATCCACCACTTATACAGAAATTTTAAAAAGAACAAACGAAAGTTTACATCAGCATGAATAATCACCAGGTTACAGATTTTACGTTTGTATATTTGTAGCAATGCAGTTGTGAACACAAACAAGTTCTGAAGTTAGTCCAGCAGCGCGTGGAGTCAGCTCGTTGTCACCCGTACTGCCTGAGCCTGGAGGCCGCCACCAACTGTCTGCAGGGGCTGGTCGCCGCCGGAGCTATGACTAAACTAAAGAGGTAACCCGTCACCTATTGTATAGTCTATTTAAAATATTTAAAAAAAAACTGTTCAAAACTCTAATTAAATTATAGAAGTTATTAACAGACAAAAATAGTATGAAAATATGTCAGTGTGGTGGTGGATTATTATGTCCTTGTATTGACGGATTTAAAATACGGAGTGTCACCACCCCTAATCATCTCATGGGTGCCGTAATAGGCGACTTAAAGCCGGGTCTCCACCGAACAAAAGTTGACAATTTTTGTGCTGTCAACAATTTCCTTGTTGGCAACAAAAATTGTCAACAAATGCTGGCAACTGTGTTTCTGTTTTTGGCAGTAAACATCAAAAGATTACGCTTGTTGCAGTTTTTATTGGCTCTGTGGAGACGCTTACTTCGAATGTTTTTTTAAATTGTTGGCGACTGGGTGTAGACCAGTTGGAAACACTGAAATTGCCAACAATTTTGGTGGAGACGCGCCTTATCCCCGGGACTCCCCCGTATGTATGTTGCTTATCGCGGTAAAGTGTAGCATTGTGTCCTTCCTAAAGAATCAAAGTATCTCCATGCTAAATGTCATTTAAGTCAGTGCAGCTGTTTAGCCGCATAATAAACAGAGTTATTTTCGAATTTATACGTATATGTTTCACCGGTTACAGATAAGTTTCGGACAACTTATGTGACAGATAATTCGGCGTATCTTCCATATAAATTGTGTCAAACCCTCTGTCAGATAAGCTATCCATAACCTATCTGTAACCAGTAAAACAGAGAGTTATTATGGATAAATTATGATCATTACGTATTTATTTCAGAGAGCAGCAAGTGATTTACGAAGTGATCCCTGCGGTAATGGAAAAGTGCCATAGTGTAATTAAGTCAATAGTACCACAGTTCACTGTTGACTTTGGCAACAGCAATACAGTCGTGTTAGATCACAAAACATTATCAAGGTTGTAAATATTGATTCTCAATGATCAATAATGTGTTCATCAAGACGACACTCAAATGTTCCTTTAAGTCGCTGATATTGTATTATCTAGTTAAGTAGATATTTATTTGAATTTAGTTATGTCTACTACAGCCAGAAGTTCTTTTTTTATGAATATCAATGTGACTCTACTCTGCCTGATGGAAAGCATAAGCAGAATACAAGAGTGGTGATCACCATACTCATTGCGAATGTAAACAATGCCGCATGGTGACCCACACCATGGCGGCCTAGTGATGCTTCTGCATCATTGGGCCTCCGGTTTTGCACTTAAATGCGGTTGTCAAAAAAAGCTATTTGCATTCCACTGATAATCACGATTTACTCAACGAAAAACCATAAACGATTTTTTTTTGTATATAATGCTAATATTATTAATAGGCATGATGGATTGTGCATTAGAATCAGTTGCATGACGTGAGTCTTTAACGGCTCACACGGAAGAATATTATGGAAATCAGAGCAACGGTATGAGGTGATCCACTAATCACTAATCGTGTGTCAATGATCTATACTATCATAATAAAGCTAAAGATTTTGTTGGTTTGGTTGACCGTTCGAACGTTCTCAGGAACAAGAAGCTCGACTTGTTTTTTTTCAGTGATAGATAGTGCGGTTTACAGTTAAAGTTTCGCAAAAGTAATGTATGACAGAATTGTTCGTTCCTGTTTGAAAGTAACTAAAAAAAGTTCGCCGACAGCATTAATTTGCCTTTTAAAATTGTGGTCACAATATATTCTATAGGCTAGCTAGATTAATGAAATATTTTAGTAAATTATGTACAAAAATTAGTATGAATATTCTAGATGAATTTTCAAGGTTTCGCGGGTCGGGTTGTGGTGGCATTTAGATTATATTGAATAAAACTGTAATTCTAGTATAAAACAACTTAAGTACCTGTAAGTTAGGTAGATAAAGTATTATATAGGTATTTTAATGTGTATTCATACTCGAGCATAATACGAGTATATATATATATAGAGGGGCAGCTGAACGAGCGGAAAGCGTGATCAAAGTAGAGAGAGAGACTGAGTTTAGTTAGAGTCTGTCTCTCACTCTCTCTACTTCGATCACGCTTTCCACCCGATCAGCTGCCCCTTCATATATATATGCTCTAAGGTATTCCTATAATAATACGTCTTGCTATCAAAACTGAGTTTGAAAAGTATTGATCTCCGTTACAATTTTTAATTTAACAAGTTGACCTTCTATTATAGTTTAACAATGATTTATGCTAATAATTTCAACCGAATCAAGTAATTAGGTAGGTACTTTCTAGAAATTTTGATTAAAAAGTTTTTTTGTACATTTCTAGAAACCGAAACTAAAATGTATTATAGAGGTATTACATAAGTTTATAAAGATTCGTCATAATGAATGCGGTCAAGACTGGTTAATAAATTTTAAATTCGCCCAAATGACAACAGCCGCATAGATTCTACGTTCTTATATTTAATATTATTTCTAATCAAATTACTCTGAATAATCTTATGCGCTGTGTCGAAGTGTCGGCTGGTAGGTAGTGTGATATTAATAAAAGTTTTTACACTCACGGATCAGTCGTTTACTTCCACATAATACAAATATACATCACAAGCAGATATAGTTAAGGTACAGAAGGAGAATAGACAGATTAGAAGCAGAATACACAGAGAGAAATATGATAGCACAGCGATAGGTATAGCAACATACGAACGGACAAGTAATTAGCGGGCAACGCGTCTAAAGGTTGTGAGCCGACTGCCCAACGGTTGTTGTTGGGATGTTGTATGTATCTTAATTGACGCGCGAACTTTCACTGCGCGATTCAGGATTAGTAGTTTCTTAGTTGCCTTCGTTACTCCGTAGTTCTGTGTAACTTCGGTAGATGGCGCTGTAGTATATTTCTGTTGCGCTGTATGTGGAAGTCGCCACACACTGCTTTTGCAAGGATAATTAACCTAAAACTAATATCCTACCATAACATTTTTTTTAGCTGAGCAGTGAGAATTTTGCGCCCATGATATTTAGTTTCCACCCCCGGGGGCAGATTGCTGACTTGATTGTATTCGTCTCTGCCATGATAATTCAGTATTTACATAGAGCAGGATCTAGACATCATTTTCTTGGTAAAAACGTGTAATGTGATAGCATAGATAATATATAATTAACCTTTTGACGTGACAACGTCTAATAAATCGATGGACGTCGGCTGCACGCACGAAAAAGGTTGACATTGTCCTGTTACTCTCATCATTTCATCAATGCTTTTATATGTCGTTGTCATGTTAAACTGTCCGTAAACCGACTTTACAGACAACCAATTTTTTTAGCTTCTCTAAAAAACAGGTAGCTTTACAGAAAATCGCGTAATTTGAGCATTAACTACAGATCCAAAACGTTTGTATATTCCATTACTATAAATTCTCAAAATTAAAAAAAACCCCGACATAACCCGAATTCCCTTTAAAAAGTAAAAAACACGTTATGCGCTTTCATTTGAGACCCCACTCGATGATATTTTTGCAGACATTCGGTTATTCTTCCCCACTTTCACCCCCATAACTTTTAAACGACTCAACCGATTTTCATGAAAAATGTCTAAGAACACTCGCACGTTACTCACCTTTCATACCAAAAAAAAACTAAATTGAAATCGCTTCATCCGTTCGCGAGCTACGGTGCCACAGACAGACAGACAGACACGTCAAACGTATAACACCCCTCTTTTTGCATCGGGGGTTAAAAAATAAAGCACGAAATTAATATTGTAGCATTTTTAAGAAGAAAAAATAACCACGCAGCTGGATTTTATTCTTTGTATCTATAACTAAAAGGGTTTAATTCTATCGGTTTTACATCTCCTAATAATTTAATTAAGAAATATGAAAAATTTTACTGAATTTTTATTTAATATGCAATAAACTACTGATTTATATTATTTATTGAGCAATAACAGTATTCATAAAGATTTAGTTAAGTGTTCTGTTTGTAAATTGTAGAAGTTATGACATTGTTGATTTTTTATGTTTGAATAAATTACTCTAAGTTAATTTGATTTTTTATTACGTAACCTTTAAAATCGCTACTCTTACTAGACTATCAAAATTCGACTAGTGCCTTAAGGGCTTCTTAATTTTTTCAACCAAATCTATACTTAGTTTCTTTTTTGAAATATGAGGAGCACCCGAGCACCAGCGTCCTGAATTAATAGAATCGTAGAGGCGATCGTAGTAAAGTTCTTGTAATCATTAGCTTCTATACACTTCAGTTATATTTAAAAACTCATATTTTAGTCCCTATCACCTTTTCTTTTGTAAATGTATATTAAATAAAATTTATGTACGCTGAAATTTTTTGTAATCTTTTGCTTTGATGTGAAGAATAATGTCACTCAGAAACACTAAAGGTATTATTGTTTTAGACTATATCGAGTCAGCACTTCCCATGATTTAAATAACCTCTTACCAGATTTAAGTCGTTTCTTTATTCACTCTTCTTATAATCTTCTCAATGTTGATCGATTTGTTAGTATTAAAAATATTTTTTATATCTCTCATGTTCGGTAAGTAGGTTCTTATTACCTCCAAATAGGGCTTGTAGGTGACTAATTAGCGCTCTAAGGTATAATGTAGCTAGAAAAGCCCTAGGGCGGTAAGTAATTGAAAAAAACGCTTCTTTCTTTCAAAAAGTTAGCGTACATCTAACCATCATACCGGCAATAGACATCATGCATTCAGCCTAATGACCAAAGAGGTCGCTTTGCTATTCAGCCTTGTCTTCGTGTGAGTATAATAGTCATCAATTTTAAATATCGAACGGCGAAGCTCAATATCATTCTTGAAAAAAAAAAAATTAAAAAGTTCTTTACTTGATTCTTTTTAATGAATAATCACAAATTTTAACAAAAAAAAAACCACTTTAATCTGGACCAAATTTAAATGGGAATATTGAGTTATTCGTTAATTTGTCGCGCACATACTTAATGCAAATTGAAGACTTAATTAAATGGTTTTCTCATGAATGACATGTCAGAACTGGACATGTCATTCATGTCAATGAAATTGGACCACATGGGAAGCACCAGCTTTCAAATAAAAAATGTATCATCAAATTCGGTTCACCCAGTCGAAAGTTATGTGGTAACAAACATAAAAAAATACAGTTGAATTGAGAACCTCTTTCTTTTTTTGAAGTCGGTTAAAAAAGGCGGGAATGTTCTTATTTCACTATATCAATAAATAAAATGTTTTATCCTTATAATGCCGGTTTTTTTCTACTTACCTCACAATCGAGATGTAAAGCAGAATAGTTAGCTCGGGTGTAAGCACCAATTACACTCTCGAACTATAAGGCGCCCTCGCTTCGATCGTGCGCCTAAATATCTCGGGCTGCAATTGATGCCTTACAGCCCTTGGCTACTAATCTACTATTAAAGACTTCATCTGTCGCGAGGGACTTTACACACATACATGAAACAGACATAAAGAACATTCAGACTCAGAAGAACAATCTTGAGAACAAGATAAATATAGCTTTAAACCTTAAAACACGCTTATCAAATTCGGTTACAAACAAACATACAGGTAAAGCAAATAAAAGCGTGTTAAAAAGAGCAATGTGATACAAGTACCGTGGGAGAGCCACGCTTCGGCATGAATGGGCCGGCTGGACCGGAGTGATACTACGGCCTCACAGAAAACCGATGTGAAACAGTGCTTGGGCTGTGTTTTACCGAGTGAGTGAGGATAACGGAGGCCCATACTCCAACCCTTCCCCCTATACCCCAAAGGCCGGCAATGCACTCGTGAGGCCTCTGGTGTTGCGGGTGTCTTAGGCGGCGGTGATCGCTTACCATCAGGCGATACGCCTGCTCCATTCCATAAAAAAATAAATAAAGTACTTTTCTTGGGTTCAAAAATAAAACAACCACTTGCTAACACCATGTTCTATATTTACAAAATTACATTGAAATGCATTTACATGTTAAATTGGACATTATAATACAAACTTCACTCATACTATACATAACAGGGTACAAATAAATTCTAGGTCTGAAGACATTTAAAAATTGAGATCTAATATGGATATACTCCAGGATATTATCGAAACGATAACTTGTATTATAAGGTGAGCAGCCCCCTAGCCAAGTTGCAAGCGTTCTTCTTTCTGCAATCGTTAACGCCTGAATTCTCGTGTGTCATTGGCTAATACAGATATCCGCATAAAGAAAATACATATGAATTAGATTTTTCTATAAAGAAAATTGTATTTATTCTCAAATTCCTAAATATATAAGCATATTAAACATGTTTTGAGTCTTCATTGGAGAGTAAAATACATATTATTGTATACAGTTTATGTAATTATTAACAAATTAAATAGTAATAAAAAATAATAGAACCCAGTTGTAAAGACAATTTAAATAATTGAAAACAAATAATTTTATCTAATTTTAAAATTTAGGTAATAATTTTAATTAAAATAGTGATTTTTCATTCGTATTTCAGCCTTAACTCTTAACTGTACGGATAATAACTTCATTTAATATTTTGTCTTCTCGTGTTTCTTGCAACAATTGTCTTTGTGCTTTTATTGTACTACAAGTTATGGCATATTTTTGTCAAAAACTTTAAAAGTAGTTCCATAGAGAAGATCGACAGTAAACAGTCGCCGCTCTTTGACCGATTTCGGTATTCTATCATTAATCAAATCAAGGATCTTTATAAATCCTATATTGACAAATTGGCAAATCGTACAGGTTCCCCCCTCCCAATCAAGCAATATACATCGTAAGGGTCAATTTATACTGGCGCAGAGTCGAAGCGCATCGAAGCGTTTTTCCAAAACTGAACATAACAAATTCAACCCTAACTCCACATTCTCTCCACACTGAGATTTTAAAAAGACGCGCGCTCTCTTCGGAAGTAATGTGTGCGTTACGCTGAGGAGTTAAGGTTGAATTTGTTATGTTCAGTTTTGGATAGACGCTTTGATGCGTTTCGACTCTGCGCCAGTATAAATTGACCCTAAGTGACTATAATATTAGTCACCGTTAAGTATTCAAGTGCTTACTATTTACAATACTTAAAGCTAGTAACGATAGCAGTTATGTAAACATAATAATTAAGTATGTTGTGATATAACAAATAGAATAAAGAAATGACGAAATGGTCCAGTAGGAACATAACCACGTACAAAAAACAATTAGAAATGTTTTCTGACGTTAATTGAGTAAACTTGACATTGTAGTACTTAGGTTATTAACCCTAAAGTCCATGGATCCACTCCATTCCTTTTAAGGATATCTACAGGAAAAATATAATATTTTACAGGCAAAATATGATTCGGCAGATCCTCTTTTCCAGTGGCAAGATAAACTTATAAACGAAGTTTCATTGATACTTTTACTTTTCATGTACTAATCTTACTAACTGTCCTGTACTAATATGGCGAAGGAGCTGCCCCACTAGCCAAGTTGCAAGCGTTATTCTATCTGCAATCGCTAACGCCTAAATTCTAATTATAGATATATATATTTATCTTCTTATATATAAAATTCTCGTGTCACAATGTTAGTTACCATACTCCTCGGAAACGGATGGACCGATTTTTATGAAATTTGGTGTGCATATCGGGTAGGTCTGAGAATCGACCAACATCTATTTTTATACCCCAATATTTTTTTTTGGCAAAACAACGTTTGCCGGATCAGCTAGTATTATATATAATTCTAATTATAGACAAAGTAGTCTTAGATAATAATATGTTTATTAAATACGCACTCGTTATTGTATGAGCACCTTGTCGACTATGATTATTATTAATTATTAATTTCTTTGATATTGACCTGATGATTTGCTGTGCGGCCTGAGTACGCAGCTCAACTATGGTTGAATAGGTCGATGGCTGATCCACGCGTCTTACTCTATTTTACATTTGTGACATTTATTGATTATTTTATATTTGGACATATTACATCTTTTTAAATTTGACTGTGAGTGAAAGTGCTATTTGGATTTTATTTTCCATAAGTGGACCACACAATATAACAATACAATGTCACAATATAACAATGTAAAAATCTTGCAGCTATCAGTAAGAACGGCGCATGATCGGTTAGCTCATGGCTGTGCAGCAATGACTCCAAACCTTTTATTTTGTTTTCTTTGGTCGACTTCGTTCTCATTCAAGTCTCTTAGTGAAAAAAATATTGTAAACCATATTATTATTTTTTAAAAGGAGCAACAATGGAGTTTCTTGCCAGATTCTTCTCCATGAAGGGTAGGCTGCACTTGGAACTGGCGACTAGAATCACTCGATTTTTTAATATTAAATATTGACTATTCATAAGTGCCTGTAAAATAAGTGCCTATATGAATAAAATATTTTTGAATTTGAGACAAAGTATTAGCCAATGACACACGGGAATTCAGGCGTTAACGATTGCAGAAAGAAGAACGCTTGCAACTTGGCTAGGGGGGCAGATGGCTGGTCCATGCGTCATACTCGTGAACGGGTGCTGCTTGGGGTGACTGGTCGGCCTAGTCAGCGATACTTTAGCCAATACTATTATTTGATTCGTTCAACTGCAACTCTAGCCTCATCCAGTCACGAATTATTTTTAACAGTAGATTTTGCAACTGAATGTAAGGAGATGTGCACCTTGAATAATTTCTATGTTTAATAGGCTCAAACCTTCAACTGTATCACTGTGTTGTTTTTTTGTTGTAACGTAATTTTGGGAGCATTTCAATACAATGAAATTCAGGTCACCTTTCATGTTAAATATTAACACTATTGTACCTGAATATTTGACTTTTAAAATAACCATGAGTTTCTTAGTCAGTATTATTTTCATAAGTCTACGCATTTTGGAAACTGGAAGTTATAAATCGACACAAACGGTAGCTTCAAATTAGCGTTCATAAATGTCACTTTGAATAAATAATTTTGAATTTGAACTAACATGTCAAAAGGCATGATATAGTAGGGTTAAATATTCAGTTTCATTCGTATCAGCCCTTATAAAATATTAGCACTAATAGCTAAATTTTCAAGTTACATTTTTGTTACATTCAAAAAAGATTTCGGTGAAAATTTCACCCACTGGCAAATTCTTAGCTTGTTGTCTACATACGATAGTAAAATACGACAACATGTCTCTTTAACACCTGTATGAATAGTAACACACACACGATTCAATGAATATTTGAGTCTCACACAAATGTTAAAACACAAAAGTAATTCCTTATATTATAAAATATTACATGTGTTAATATCATATATGTATATCGAGAAAATTCATGAAAAAAAATCAATAAATAGTCTACTTTTCACAAATGTCCATCTCTCATGAGATTTTAATTCAGGGAACCCTGTTTAAAGAAAAAATATTATGCATACATGCATTATGTCATAGGAAGGGAGTTGGCATTAAATGTACACATGTCTTAGGTGTATGGTAATAAAATTAAATTACCTTATCGCTTATACATACATTTTTTAACTAAATTAATATCAATCAATATTAATTAAAACAAATATCCGTTCGTTTAGAAAAAACACAAATAAATATTAGTTTATCGACAGAGTCACAATGGTCAATTTAAAAGCATAATGGTTTTCAAGAATTGTTTCGCAAGAATGTAGGCTTTTAAAAGATCCAAAGCTTAGGAACGAACAAGTAAAATTTTAACAAAAACAAAAACCGACTTCAAAGTTCGACTCGATTTCTCTTGGATGCCATCATCACATCTTAGTTTCCTTATCATGGTTCCACCGTTGGGATATCTCCTTTCCATTAAAAAAAATCAGTTGTCTGTAAAGTCGGTTTACTGACGATAGTTGAACGTGACAACGTCATCAAGTAGGAGAGAGACAGATGTCGAACGCTGACGAACACGGAGGCCGATTGTGTCTCTTCGTCGCTCGTTCCGCGCTCTCGCTTGCACTTCAAGCCTTAAATGGAACGACTCAGAGCGAGGTAACGCCGCATGAGACATTTTTTCGTGCGTGCAGCTGGCTCCATCGAATTATAAGACGTTGTCGCGTCAAAAAGAATCATCAAAATCGGTTCATAAACGACGAAGTAATCCGCGAACACACATAAAAAAAACATATACGGTCGAATTGAGCCTCCTCCTTTTTTGAAGTCGGTTAAAAAAGGAAAGTACTCAGCAACAACGAAGAACAATATTTTCTGATTACAGAGCAAGAAATGAAATATAGTGAACAAAATTAAGACCAGTAAAAAATATGGATGTAAGAAAATGATAGAAATTGAGAATCAAGAAGTCGGAAAGACGGAAAGGAAGTAATTTTTTCAATGAGTAAATGCAATTTCTAAGTCAATAAATTAACAAACTGAACCATCATGGTATATTATAGATCCCTCTAATAAATATCTGTGGTGTTTGGTAGAACAATGTTAACTCCAAAAACCATTTTTTACAGTACAAGCTGTTAAACATTTAACTTAAAATTGTAAATAGGAAATATACTTTAGATGAAATGTCACTCTGTCACCGGTATTTAATAGCAATAGAATTATATTTTCTAGGGATTTTATTGTAAATAAGTTAATTAATTCGGGAAATAGTGGCACTTAACATATATATAGCAAACCAAAATTGGATATTCCAATGATGTCATCTGTTAAGTTATCATATACGTAACATATTAAAAATAAAAAAAATAGAATGGAGAGGTCTACGTAGACGAGAATGCAAAGGGATATATGAAATAAAACAATTTTAGAAAATTCGAAACTTATTTATTTGATATTAGATCACATTTATTCGTAGTTTTCTTCACTATCGCTTACATTATTTGATTGCGGAGAATAAGTTACTTTTAAGGTTTTATAAAAATCGTGGTAAACTGAATCAATATATGGGAGTAGATCCAAAATGTCTTTATATTTTTTGGTATCTATGGGTAAAGGCTTGTTGTAAGCTAATTGTGGCGATACCTTCCCCAAATCGACAGATTTTCCTCTTCGTAAGACACTGTAAAACCTAAATGGCTCTTTTGCATCTAATTCGTATTTGAACGATATGTCCATGTTCCCCTTTTCAAACTTCAACCAGAATTCACCAGAATACACTATTCCAATTAATATATTTTTTGTCGGTGTCCACGCTCCTTTTTATGAAATGAGTATTTAATAATTGCGAGGAACGGAAGAAATTCTTGTGAAGAATGACAAAAAATTGTTATTACATCTACTGTTACAAATTAATATTATTATTAAATAAATGATGACTGTAACTTACTGAATCAGAGAATGATTCTTCCATGTTTGAATATAAATAACTGTTGTACCTACCGATTCACAAACTTTTCTCTAACCGACTTGAAAACTTTTATGACATACAATAATCAGTGTTGTCAATGTAAAGAAGACGCACGCCATCTACTGAATATGCAATGAATTAATAATATTAAAATATGTTCGTTATGTTTACAATACTTTTTAACCGACTTCCAAAAGGAGGAGGTTCTCGATTTCATCGGTATTTTTTTTTTTTTTTAATCCCGGTCTTGCTTGATTCAAGACAATTCTATTCTATATATTCTAGATCTAATATAAATTTGATAAAATTTTATAATAAATTGCCTAAAGATATAAAAGAAGCTAAAACATTTAAAAGGTTATTAAAAAGACTAAATAAACCTCTTATACTGTTTTTAATAGCAAACAAAATGTTAACATCAATAGATATGTCACTAAGTCATAGGCCTTAGTAAACAAATTGTTTCTCCACAAACATTTTGAACCTACAACCTTCGTTTGTACTACCCATCTAAACAAAAAAAAAACACAACTACCTTACTAACCACGCTAATTAGGTAATATGTTTTTGTTTAAAACTATATTTTTCTCTGTGAGTGATTATTGTAATCTTTTGAGAAAATAAATGTCTTTAACCACAAAAGACACAACCGGATTACATCATAATTTTTGGGTACAAATGTGACAAGTGTAACGTATCATATTATCTGGACCAAATATAATTCAGTCATTTATTTGGTCCACTTCTGATAAGTAAAGTTAACATAAATATACTAAACGTAATCTTAGAAATGTGGACATATCATTTTTTGACCATTCCATTTCTAATACTTCTATAGGACTTGGAGTTACCATCTATATACCAATTGAAAATATAGGAAAAAAAAATATTGACAATGTACTAAACACAAAAGCTACAAAAATGGAGTTATCATTGTTCTACCAAACACCACAGATATTAATGTGATGGTTTAAATCAACTTCAGCTCTATGTAAGGCCAAAAGCTAAATACATTAAATAAATTATTCTTATTTAATGTAAACTTGAGAAAAGCAGAATTTTAAATATTTAAATTCCGCATAACACATTGACTTATGTAAATGGGTTGTACATACAATAACTCATGCTGAAACAAATATTTAAATATTCAGTTAAAAGTAGGTAATCATTCTTGTATAATATTTGTACGAAAAATAAATAAATAAATAACTAACTTTACATATAATTTTACAACACATTTTATCATAGCATATAAATATATTTTACAGTTTGTTTTCATGAGTACAAATAAATCTGAGATGTATCAGAACTGCATTGAGTTGCATTGCATGCATTGGATATGTCGAATATATCTCGCTCACTGATTGAGAGAAAAGCTTAAGCGAGTTTGTCTTTGCTGCATTTCACTCAATGTCTATCCCACTAATGCCTCGGTACTAATACATATATCACAATAGTACCTTAATCATAATATTAGTTGTGCATTTACCATCCAAAATGTAGGTAATAATCTAGTAAGCCTTGAGAGTGTCGTTGATGAACACCGAGCGCACTTCCTGAGGACACAGAGTGACAACACCGTTCGGTATTTGGTTCTTGACATTGACGAACGTCAGAGTACTTTCGTATACGCTGTTTGCGGGCGCGTCCACGAGCTCCGTGATTTGAAACTGTAATTGTGACAATTTTCTTTTAATATCATGGTTGTTTGATACCAAGCTAGACAAAACCTGTACCTTGTTAAAGCGACAGCTAACAAACTTACGTATATATTTAAAAAAAAATACAATTATTTAATAGACAAATTACACCCAGATACTAATCCCTCCCACAGCCCACCACTGTAACTCCTGTACACCAGGATCAATAGCAGTGACCCACGAACACACTGAGTTATGACACTCGGGAAGTCCCAGGAAAAAATTTAAGTCTTGGAACTCACAACGAAATTAATCAGAAGAAAACACCCAGACACATAAATTAATGATCATGTTTATCACACTATTTGTCCTGTGTGCAAATAAAAAATCTATTCTTTCGTCCTTAATAAAATCTTTATAAAGAAAACGATTTATTGTAATGGCTATATGTTCGATACCAAGTACGCTTTCCGCCCGTTTAGCTGACCGTCCGTATATATATGTTCTGAGGGAAATGTAATTTATGGTGACATTTTGTGAGGTTGTTGTCTTTGAAATGTCATACTACTGTTGGATAGTTTTCGGTCTAGAACAGTCAAAATATTAGTTATTACGAATGAATGGCGCGGATCGCCTCGTAAATAGACAGTCGGAGCTGTTTTTTTTTTGTAGAAACGTCGATTAGTGTCGTGGCTAATTGTTGTATTTAGCTCGATGAAGATTTTAGGGCCATCATTATTTGATCGGCTAAATAAATTGTTAAAAGCCGTCGAATTTATGAATGAACGGTACTGACCTGGCCATCGGAGAGAGGATACCACTTGTTGATTTCTTTGTTGCCGTAACACGGGTCCAGGTACACTCGCTGGAATGTCATCCCCATGCCGTGGAGCACGTTGCCGTCTTTATTCTGTAAGCAACAGACGTACCATAACTTTGAACTGGATAATTGTTTCTTATCTAAAAAAGATTGCATTAAAAACAGTTCGAATTTTACAACTTGTAAAAACTGATGGATCTTATAAAATACTCAAATAAGAATATTTGTAGTTCTAACACAGACTTGTTACAGCTTCTCTGCATGTGTGAATGGCACGGAACTACACTTCTTGGCGTGCTTATGAAGAAGCCCGTATATTCCATTCGCTTAGATCGCGCCGCCGCCACAAAATCAAAGGGACCGCCTGATTACCTGGCCACAAGCAAGTGTAGCGACTTCCACATACAGCTCAACAACAACATAACATACTACAGCGCCATCTACCGAAGATACACTGAACTACGGAGTAATTTACTACACAACACTACTAATGCTGAATCGCGCAATAGAAGTTCTCGCGCCGATTAGCTTATATATACTAATCAACATCCCAACCTCAACCGTTGGGCCGTGGCTAGCCAGGCATGATCGCCTCGCCTGGTCGGAGAATCCTCCCTTTGTGTTGGAGGGACATGATACCAGTTCCTCCACACAAGTATGATTTGTCAGTTTACGCCGTGGTATGAATTAATATATTCGTATTTCACAACAATAACTACAATTGCATGCGGGTGCACCGACACTATCTGAACGAATGGACTATACCCATCTTTGGGTACCTTTGGATGGGAAAAGTTAGCGTTACCTTAGTAGAGACATGTGAATGATAGGCGGCGATCACGAGGTCAGCTGCGTTGAGAGTAGCTCGCGAGTGTCCGGCTCTGGGCGAGTCGTCTCGGGCCGTGTACTGCATGTCGATGAGCGGCTGCAGCTGTAGCTGCTGGGACACGTGCGCGCCCAGCGACAGCTGACCGCTCGGGTGCTCCGCCGGACTCCGGGCCTGGGGTATCACCAAATTGCGCTTATACTGCTCCTTTGACGAAAGTGTCGTATGGTAAATCGGGCTAAAGTTTTTATCTGAGTCAAATGTCTATAGAGAATTAAAATTTAAAAGTAAATAAATATTTTCTATTTTATAAGAAGCAAAAAACGTTTTTTTTATGTATGAGCCTGTCAAAGTAACTCTACTCTGCTTGATTGAAAGCATGAGCAGAATCCACGAGTTGATAAATTTTACTTTTTAACCGACTACAAAAAAAGGAGGTGGTTATCAATTCGACTGTATTTTTTTTATGTTCGTTACCTCATAACTTTCGACTGGGTGAACCGATTTTGAGGATTCTTTTTTTATTAGAAAGCTGGTGCTTCCCGTGTGGTCCCATTTTAATTTGGTCCAGATTGAAGTCGTTTTTTTTTTGTTAAATTTTGTGCTTATTATATCGTTACTCTTGCTCTTTATGTAAAAGGCAAAGCAAGAACAACAAAATGAAGAACCATTTTATCATATTTGTTAACCAACTTTTTTTTTATCACTGTGATGAGTTTTTACAATTATTCCATAAAAAGATTTAAACTACATATTGTATTTAAAACAAGTCCCTTTTCATACTTAAATCTTAAATTTTTGCTTTATACTCCACATTCAAACGCAGACATAATTATTATCAAATATGTTTCTCTGGACGAACAGTAATTTACTCGTATATAAAGAACAAATGCTACATACGTACCGGACATGGATTGTTGGCGTTCTCTACAATGAGTTTGAACGTATGTCGCGTCCTTACATTGTCCAGCACTCCTTGAGCCAAACCTCTCGCGTCGTCTCTGCTCAATCTTCTATCTTGCATCACCTGCAATAATTAATTTTTGTCTAACTTGTGGCGACTTCCACATACAGCGCAACAAGAAAAAACTTATGACAGCCCCATCTACCGAAGATACATCGAACTACGGAGTAACGAAGGAAACTAAGAAACTACCAATCCTGAATCGCGCAGTGAAAGTTCTCGCGCCGATAATCATATATACAACATCCTAACATCAACCGTTGGGCAGTTAACCCGCTAGGCATGATCACCTCACCTGGTCGGAGGATCCTCCCTTTGTGTTGGAGGGACATGACACACCTGTCCCCCACAAACTTTTATGCACGGCAGTGTCATTTATTTATGTAATTTGTTACAACATTAATAACTGTTCGTTTTATTTGGTAAAAAAGAAAAGAGATTCGACTAAACTGTCTGTTACTTTTGGTTTGGGTTTTTGAAGTATAACTTCTTACGGGAGAGTAAACCGCTTCGTCACGTAACGCGTTACGGCGCCAGTCTGTCTGGCTACCCTTTCTCTCACGCATGCCACAGCGCTAGCCGTAAACTTAGATTGGTTTAAGTTATCACTTCTGTCGGGCGTCACGAGACGCACACGTTTTTTATTCAGATGTTTTAGACGATACTGACATAAAGCTTAATCGTTTCGTCTAAGCTAAAGCTTGTCTCGCGGAATTAAAGCTAAATATATTTAATAGCATTTAATGTCATGGATTTCCGCAAAGTAACGCCTGATTCCATAACTTATAAAGCTTAGTATATTATAGTTTTAAAAATTCCATAAATTTTGCATCAATTGAGTTCAAATTTTGACAGATATACCACACGTTTCAAAATATGGATTTTATAGATATGGATGAATACTTTTTTTAATGACAACGTGCTACGACTACGGCAAAGGCAAAAGAGGGTTATGATTTTGACAGGCTATGTTTCCAAGTTTCAAGTTACCTCGATCTGTCCCGGCTGCAGTGCGGCTACTCCGAGCGGCGTAGAGGTGAGTAGCGTGAGTCGGAGGTGCTCGTCCTCGAGGTACGCGGCCGCCGGCAACGGGTAGAAGTTCGCTTGGAGCGGCAGCTTGTCGAAGTAACGACGTTTTATCATCTGTAAGAAATATAGGTATGTAGTAAACTAACAGCAGCAACAACATTCTTTTTAACCGATTTCAAAAAAGGAAGAGGTTCTCAATTCGGCTGTAATTTTTTATTTTTGTTACAGAACTTTCGACTGGGTGAACCGATTTTGATGATTTCTTTTTATATGAAAGCTGGTGCTTCCCGTGTGGTCCCATTTTAATTTAGTCCAGTTTTTTAAATCGTTTTTTTCTCTCCAAAGTTTCTAATAACTTTTTTATGGTTTAAGGGACGATCAGAGTGATACCACGGCCTCACAGAAAACCGTGAAAAGTGTTTCACCGAATGAGTGAGGATACCGGAGGCTCATACCCAAACCCCTCCTCATCCAATTTAATAAGTGAGATTATCAGAGGCCTAATCTAGCGCCCATTTTTCGCCTGATTTGCAGGTAGGGCAGCGTTAGGCACTTACCATCATGTATCCATTTATTTGTTTGCTCTTATATACCGTAAAATAATTAATAATAAATAATTGAATTATTATTATTTTCATCAACAACCCATAACGTCCCACTACTGGGTCGGGTCTCCTCTCAGGAGAGAATTATTATTATTATTTAATTAAAATAGCTGGCAGCGGATGAAAGCGGACTGCCAAGACTGGGATATATGGCGTTCTTTGGGAAAGGAATCCGTTCGTCAGTAGAAATCGATAGTCTGAAGCAGTAGTTTTTTTTTATGGAATCGACGGGCAAACGAGCAGATGTATCACCTGATGGTAAGCGATTACCGCCGCCCATGGACACCTGCAACACCAGAAGCGTCACAAGTGCGTTGTCGGCCTTTTGAGGATGGGGGGGGGGGAGGTAGGGGTAGGGGATTGGAGTATGGGCCTCCAGTATCCTCACTCACTCGGTGAAACACAGCGCAAGCACTATTTCACACCGGTTTTCTGTGAGGCCGTGGTATCACTCCGGTCGAGCCGGCCCATTCATGCCGAAGCGTGGCTCTACCACGGTAAGATGAATTTATTAGTGTAACCATTTAAGTAACTATGTAGGGTATTTTAATACATACGTGCATTCCATTAAGATCGGTGTAGAATGTGTCTCCGTTCTTGATGTCAGTGGAGAACCGCATGGCGAGCTCCAAGTTGTCCACTTGTGGGTCTATGAGCAAAGTGTTACTGATCTCCACCTCGCTTTGTTTGAGAGACGGGTTGTTATGGACGCTGATCTGTAGATATATGTCTTAAATTGTTCAGTTTCTATGCACAGAAAACTTGACGATGAACTGAATAAAAATTAAGTATTGAACTTTCGTTTTAGTTTTATTTGCGTGAGTTTAGTTCACACCTGATGGTTATTTTTTGGTTTGATTGAAGGCCTAGTGTGAATTTATTTAACATGAAGATGATCGTCACAGCGACCGCGATCGGTGTTTGCATCGCAATGTCGAAGTCGGAGGAATTAATTTTATCTTACTATCACACTAATATATACAGGCGAAAGTTTGTGTGTATGGTTGTTACATCTTCACGCAAAAACTACTGAACGGTTTTAGATGAAACTTTACAGTAATATAGCTTATACATAAGAATAGCACATAGGCTACTGTTTTCCGCGGAAACCGACACACACGCGGGCCGAGCCGCGGGCAACAACTAGTCACACTAATCACACTAATATATAAAGGCGAAAGTTTGTGTGTATGTTTGTTACTTCTTCACGCAAAAACTACGGAACCGGGTGGATGAAACTTTACAGTAATATAGCTTATACATCAGAATAACGCATAGGCTACGATTTGCCGCGATAACCGACATATAGGCGGGCGGAGCCGCAGGCAACCACTAGTGTGTAAATGCGCGTCTTCACCGAAATTTGACAACATTGTTCGGTGGAGACTCGGCTTTACAGAACTTTTTGTCACCAGCACGTGTTGACAACACAAAAGTTGCCAACTTTTGTTCGGTGGAATCTCGGCTTAATAAACTCATACTAGGCCCTCTAGAACTTATTTACAGTCAACGTTGAATGTTTTATACATACATAACGAAGACAACTATTTTTTTAAATCTTGAAGGGAATTGTATTATAATTCATGTAGAATTGACACTCTAACCATATCATGTCATGAGGTAATCATAGACCATTGCATGAATTGAAAACTTTTTTATGAAATAGTCTCTCTCTCATCTCACTCATGAATTGAAGTGACAGAATTAATACGAATGATGACTGTATCGTAAATTAATCCGAATATCTATTTTATTAAAGCGAATATTAAAAAAACATCTCGAAAAATATAAATATTACAGCCTTCCATTTCTATTACAAATTTTAATCAAATAAAAATTGATATATATTGCTCAATTGACTAGTCTAAAACAGTGACGTCACAAGTTTGTATTTTGTACATTTTTCAAACAAAGGTATTGTTTTGACAGATGATAAAAAGTAACTAATTTGACTAAGGTGTCCTCTACCCTATTCCGTGGTTTGATCATGACAATAAGTCGTCAAGTCCGTCAAGTCGTTAGGTGAGACAATTTTAGATAGTTAGAAAAATAAATATTACTCACCGCTAGAACGATCTCAGCTGCTTTAGGCGAGGTGAGTGCAGTATAGATAGTAGATTTATATATGCCCTCAGTGGTGACGATCTCAGGGTAAGGTTCTGGTTTGAAGGGCGTGGCGGGTCCCGCCGGGATGAACAGGTAGGCGCCACTGTTGTTGTCTTTACCGCGATTACTGTCATACCTAGAGATTATAATGTTTAAATGTGTAAAAATATAATTGAATGATAGAATTCCTTGCTAATTTTTTTATGGAGATCGCTACCAATGTACGATAATAGTTATTTGTTATACAAGAGTGCAAAGTTGCTTTTTAACCGCGTGCTCAAATTTGATGACCGAGCAAGCGAAGGATTTAAAATTGAATCACGAGCGTAGCGAGTGAATCAAAAATTAGAATCCTGAGCGTCAGCGAGGTTTTATTCCTCTAGAGGATAAAAACGGATTTTGCACTCAGATATCGAAGAGGAAAAATACTCTTTACGAGCTGGTGGGATGAAAAACTAATTTGCTATCAAAAGGCTAGTTTTTGTTATACTTTTCACTCATCATCTCTCTACCCTTTCCCCAACTTTATTTGGGATCGGTGCAATGAATAATGAATTAAATATTTATTTTAATGAATAAATAGTAATATTGGTGCCAATTCTGTTGTTTGAAAACTCTTTAAACTAAAAATCACTGAAAATGAGTTTAGTCCTGTCAAACGACATTCTCAATGTCAAAAATTGACTAAAATTGTCACATTGTAAAAATAGGAGTTATCTAAATACATACATGCAAAAATAGTATTAAAATAAGAAAATAAAAGAAATTTTAGGTACCAAAACTTACTGAACAAAGTCCATATGTACAGGCACGACCGTCCCATCTTGTGACACGATGGCTTTGATGAGCCCGTTCATGGTGGCGACTAGCTTAGTGCCATTGGTCACTTGTACAGTGATGTCCTCGTTCAGTCGCTCTGATGGCTGTTCCACTGGGAACATCTTCGGCAGGTCCACTGTCCAGTAGTCTGCGTTGTATACTCGTATGTGGGCATAGGATGTGTACCTGGCAAAGTACTATTACATCAATAACAATAGGTATGGTTATTACTATCGAGTTTAAATAAAGCTAGCTACACACATCAAAAGTGTCTAGGGATCAAGCATTTTTATGCGGATTTCTTGAGATTGAGATGTGGCTTTGGCCCTGGCCTGCTCAGTCGCCAGACTTGAACCCGATTGAGCATGCATGCATATGCTACAGAGAAGAGCTCTGCCGAATATGGAGGGTATCCAGTCGCAAGAAGACCTTTTTTTGCTGTTGCAACGAACATGGGCGGCCATTCCACAGCGTGATTTGGATGAACTCATTTTGAGTATGCCAAACCGATTCTTGTGTTGTTAGTGTTCGCGGTAGAAACACGGATTATTAATTGTTTAAGTTACCTAATAAAATTTTAAAGAAAACTGTTATTTCAGTCTTTTTTTCGAACTTTAATGTTAGTGGTTCAAATGTCAAAAATCCCTTTATTAGGAAAATGGCAAATTTCTTTATTAATGCAAAGGTGACTTGGTTTATCGTTACTGTGACAAACGAAAACACTTTATTTGATGAATCCTTAAAGAAAATTTTAATTAATATCAATCAGGAGAAAAGTTATTGCAAAAATATATGTTGATCCCTAGACACATATGTTGATCCCTAGACACTTTTGATGTGTGTATTTCCAAGCGGTTCATAAGATACAATAATTTTTATAGGATTAAAAGTAGCCTATGAGTTAATTCAGGGTGTCGACTACCTCTATACTTAATTTTATTGAAAGTACTCAATTTGTTTTGAGCGAGAAAAAGTAACAAACATATACTCACAAACTTTTACCTTTAATATTGGTGTGGTTAGCAAGGTACGTGTAAATTAGGCTTTATAATGATATCATTGATTGTCGTTTGTTTACTTGGACAACGTGAATATATTTTATATCAAGTTCTAGACGTCAAACATTAGCACCCTACTAATATTATAAACGCGAAAGTTTGTAAGTATGAATGGATGGATGGATGTTTGTTACACTTTCACGCAAAAACTACTGAACGGATTTGGATAAAACTTTACAGCTTATACATCAGAATAACACATAGGCTACTATTTGCCGCGATAACTGACATATACGCGGGCGGAGCCGCGGGCAACAACTAGTATAAGAATATAAATGTAGACTGTATTTAGACATAATAAAAGGTGGTGTGACATGCTATGCACGCGTTTCTTTTACCTGGAGAGGGTTAGGGTCGTTATACTCTACAGTGTGGCTACTTATTTATCATGCGGCCTAACTCAACCGGGGTTTTCGGTGTCTGTGTGGTTCGGAACTATCTGGGATTAGTCAGTTCGAGTCGGATATAACACTAACCCCAGGTTCTGGGGAAGAACATCCCACGACGCGAAACCACAGCCATATAATATTATTATTAACTTACTTATTAATACTCATGCTGTCTCTAAGCGCGACCGTGTAGGTAGTGAGCGCTAGTGCGCTAACAGTCACGGGGAAGGACAGCTGGTACTTATTGGCTGCGAACGCGAGCCTCTTTTCGCCTGCCACCACCGGCGCTATCTGAGCCATCATGGGATTGCCTGCTGGGTCAAATACCTGATACAAGATATATTAAACTGGTTAATAAGCATATGTACAATCAAAAGTCATATACAGTCCCACAGGAATTTTTATAAGGCTCACCGCCTTTTATATCTATATAAAGTATTTTTCTAAAGGATTTCCAAGGTTTAGTGCCAATTCACATAAGGTTGTTAGAGAGTAGGTACTATTTTCTATTTACTGAAATCCCATGGAGTTTGATGAAACGCACTATAAGAGTGATTTTACAGGACCGGTGACCTTACATTTATAATTAAAGGAAAGTAATAGCCATAAAAATTACCATAACATGTAGATTTGATTTCTGGAATAAATTAAAAAGTAATATTTAATTATGTGTTATATTTAATTAAAATAATAATTAAAGTTTTCAATAAATATGGTTCGGAAAGGATTAAAACAAAGAGGAACCTAATAAGAGAAATTGTACTACTTTGCCTGATGGAAAGCATAAGCAGAATCCAAGAGTGGTGGTCACCATACTCATTGCGAATGCAGACAATGCAACAATGCCGCTTGGTGACCCACACTATGGCGGCCTAGTGATGTTTCTGCATCATTGGGCCTCCGGTCTCGCACTCACCAACGAAACACAACAGCACGAACGCTGTCATTTTACGTTGATCTTCTGTGCGAGGGTAGTACCGCCCCGGTCGAGCCGGCCCGTTCGTGCTAAAATCAGTGTGGCTCTACTACCTTTACTTACTTTATTCAATTCTTCTTTCCTTAAGCTTCCTATTATAGGTTTTTTTTTCTTTGAGTGGATATCAAAGTACATCTCCTTCAAGGTTTCAAGATAAGAAACAAAAAATAAAGATGCCTCCTTCATTTAATTTTGGTTGGGAAAAGTGGAATTAATATTATGTATTCCATGTTTTGCACTAAGCGTACTCAAACGTTGCACATTATTTGTGCAGTCTTCAGCAATACAGAGTCTTCAGACTTAACGGAATTGTACTTTTGAAAGATAATAAGAAATGGCACAGAACAATTACTGCTTTAGGTATTATTTTGATTTCATAGTTAATTTCATATAAGGAATATAAGTATGTAAACATACTTTTTTTTTATTGGTTTACCAACAATTGTTTACACAGCACATAAACAAGTAAATAAGAAAATCACATAAGAAGGAAAATAGCAATAGTGTAACAATTACTTAAGAGGTAAACTCCGCATGCATAAAAAGAGTTGTACCGTATGTTACTAAGGACAATAAAAAAAAGAAGAAATTAAACATAACATAACACAATTAAGTGTCAAGTTCTTTAAGTTGTCATACTATTTAAATTATTTATACAATAATAACAAAAAAAAAATAACAAAAATAGAGTGAGTATGTTTTTACACATTCCAATTTACATTAATGCCCCCGTCGCTATCGATATGGAAGATTTTTAAGCAAACAAGACTTTACTTTACATAAGGAATCAACGTTTAGGTCAATCAAATCACTACAACCATTAATGACCCTGCAAAAACGAGCATATGGCGAATTGGCACCAAGAACCGTTCTTCTCAGAGGTGCGCGTAATGGTGTTATGGCTTTACGAGGGATCCTTGAAGGAACACGGAAATCAAAGCCCTCTAGCAATTGTGGACAGTCAGTTTTATGAGTCATTACGGTACACACAAACAAAACGTCATTTATGTGTCTACGCTTATCAAGTGACGTCATTTTAAAGTAGTTTAATCTACTGACGTAAGTTTTCATTTTTTTAACCGTTCCTCTATGAAAAGCCAGGTTCCATAAAAAACGTTTCTGCACACGTTCAAGACGCAGTGTATGCGTAGCTGTGTTGAATTACTATGACTTGTGGTAGCTAAGTTATCGATTTTTTTAGCGTCCTGCACTCCTCTTCAATATAAACTTTAACTGAGCCAAATTTTATACTCTTCCGTTGGCATAACTTTCGTAAAAATGGGTACAAAGTTTTTGCGTCACACATTATATTATTTTTTATATATAGAAGATACTGATAAAACTATTTATAGTAATAAAAATCACAAATTGTATCAGAAAAAAACTACATTAAGAACTGGACCAAATTGAAATAATCATTTAAGCATAATATTTTCCAATGAGCCAGACAAATCTGACGGGCCAAACACCGTCCGAAACTCGTTTAAAGTTTATAGGAGCTAACGCCTCTGCTATATTTACGACTTTTCGCGGTTCAACAATTACCGCAGGTAAAAATTGAAATGGGACCATACGGGAAGCACCAGTTTTCTAATAAAAAAATCATCAAAATCGATTAACCCAGCCTAAAATTATGAGGTAACAAACATAAAAAAACAGTCGAATTGATAATTATATTCACCTCAACATGTGGCGAAGATACGAAGACAGTCAAAACTTCATGTCTTGTAAACGGCAAAGCGTTGTACAAGATAATTTTTCTCGAAGGTGACACCACGTCGAGTGTTATTGTAATCCTGGAGGGGATCTCGTCGTGTCGCCGCCAGATATCGTCCACGTCGAAGTAGACATCGTCCTGGGTCTGATCTAAGATCGCTGGTTGCTTCAGCAGGTAATAAGCCGATTGCTGTATGGCGGATTGACAGTACTTTATTGCTGTCTGCATTCTGAAAGGAATGAAGTACATTATTTCTTAGGCTTTGTGTTTGATTTACGTCATTATTGGATAATATTGGATAAGTCCCGTCTTCTAAGCCAATCAAGTTCCAAGAAATTATCGTTTCGTACAAAAGCTTGAAATCTGATTGATGGAATAGTTAATCATTGCGCCATTATTTTATTAACGCGAATGGACTATGGGTATTATAGAACTTTGCAATCTCTCGACAGCGACTTATAATTTCTAAATTTGAATAAAATGTTGTTGCATATTTCGTTATTCGGATAAGTAAAAATACCAGCTCTTCAGATATATACAAAGCAATACCTGAATATAAATAGTTTTGCAGATACTTCTCAAAAGGGCCAAATATACCTACAATGGTCTACTAAAGTTACCCTACGTATGTGAAAATGAACATAAGTGAAGGTGATCCCCCTGATGCAATACAACTTAGTATGTTTGCGATGTTTGTGTGAGAATATTATATGCAATAACTGATACTTAAATTACATTCTCAGGCATACAAATAACAATTTTATATACAGACTAGGATATTTCAAAACTAACGCTGAAAATGATTGAACTAAAGTATTTCCCAACTAAACATACGTGAGAAGTTCTATTTCTTTATTATTTCTGTATAACTTACTTTTTAGCGTAGTCAATGACGACATTATCCCGCGCCGTACCAGTGATGCCGTCGTGATGTTGGAACAGCGACAACGATCGCCTGGCTTGCTCCACTCGGTCGCGCAGCTGTAGCGACATGATATGAGACACAGAACGCGAAGCTATCGCCTGAGCACTTATTGTTTCTGCAGCTCTGGGAATAGATGACTGTATCGTAAATAAATACCGATGTCTCCTTCATTAAAAGGAATATTACAAAACATCTCGGAAAATATAATAATAACAGCTTTTATTTATGAGACAAATTTTAATCAAATAAACATTGAAATATATTGCTCAATTGAGTAGTCTAAAACAGTGACGTCACAGGTTTGTATTTTTCATTTTTTTATTTTTGTACATTTTTCATACAAAGTTATCGTTTTGACAGACACGGCGCAAAAACCGCGGCACACTTAGTAAAATCAACTCTGACTTTGAAATCTAAATGTTTGTATGTTACTTGTTATAACATTGGTTTCGAATTCTTTTAACCTTTTCTAGCGTTCGACAAAAAAATTGGCAGCAAGAGATTAAGTATTTCAATGTATCTGATAAGCATACTTCGAGAGATCAGGACCTTCAATAATATAAAATATTAACAAAAAAAACCGACTTCAAGAACTGGACCAAATTGAGATGAAACCACACGGGAAGCACTAGCTTTCAAATAAAAAAATAACCATCAAAATCGCTGCACCCAGTCGAAAGTTCTGAGATAACAAATATAAAAAAGATACAGTCGAATTGAGAACCTCCTCGAAATGAAATGAAATCATTTATTCTGCAGTTAGGTTACATGAACACTTTTGCAAGTTAAAATTTTTTTGAGCAGATGAGTTCGGCCTTTCCTAACAGGACTAGCCTTGAGAAGAAAGGACGAAACAAACTCGGGATCATCGTCTCTTTTAAAGTCCAGACAATATTCTCAAATGCAAAAGACATTATTTCAATAAAAAAGCGATAATTACACTTTGAGTCACAATTACAATAATCAATAAAGATGATAATTTGAAAAAAAAAAAAAATTCAACAACAGCAATAATTTAAGATGAGTTTGTTTCAAACTACAAGTTATCGTCACATCAAAATAAATTTAAACATTCAAAATGAACAGCATGTGCAGAATGGGCAGCTCAATCCCAGGCGGTTTTATCATCAAGATATTCTGGTATAATACCCCTTTGCGGATAACTTAGATTTAATGGTATTCCTAAATTTCCTTAATGGCAAATTCCTAATATCAATAAGGAGTTTATTGTAAAAACGTATACATTGTCCCTTAAACGAGTTGCTTACTCTGTGGAGATGAGTGACGTGAACACTAAGATTATGTTTGTTTCTAGTATTAACCGAATGAACATCACTGATTTTAGGAAACTTTGATATATTTCTTTGAACATAGATTAAATTTTCGTATATATATTGTGAAGATACAGTCAGAATATTTATCTCTTTAAATTTGGAACGGAGGGAAACTCGAGGACCTAATTTAAATATAGCTCGTACGGCGCGTTTTTTGAAGTCGGTTAAAAACAATATAGTAAAATAATATTGAATATTACCTGAGGTATGCCAGTAATATCCTATCCATGTTCTTGTAAAACGGTCTAGAAGTGAAATATCCGCTCCAATAATGTTGTTGCCTATCGGCATATGTGAAGAAGTCACCAGAAAGTACAGGAAAGTCGGACATTTTAACCTCCGCGTGAACTGCTTTGAAATAATCTTCTAGAGTGCCAAATTGTATCTGTAATTAAATTTATTTATGAATCTCTATTAATATTATTAAGCTAAAGAGTTCTTTTGTTTGCTGGAATGCACTAATCAAAGTAAATGATTCAAATTGAAGAATTTATTTACTGTTAGCTAATACCTATCGAAGAATTATATAATACATACAAAGAAACATTATTGCACAATTGGGAAAAGTTATTGAGAAACGCAAACGAATTTAGGGTCCGTTCACACAGACCGGCTCGGAGAGAAGAGCACATTTTTATCACATTAGAAACAGAGTTTTGAGTAATTGCAGTAAGGTTCATTTTTGCATGTGCACTTCTTTTGCCATTAAAAATGCTTGAACGCGCTTCGTGTGAAATAATAAGAGGATCCGAGCGGTTCCGATTGCGTGCTCTTTCTCGCTCGCACTCGCGCAAATCTCTTCCAGCCGGTCTATGTGGCGGATCCGCTTCGGCCCATTCCAAGCGTATACGATCCCGTCTGTGTGAAATGAAAAATGCGATCCGATGCTCTCCGAGCCAGTCTGTGTGAACGGACCCTTAGCGCGCGCCAACTTCGCCTGCAGAGTATTATGTTGTGGATCCCACATGGGACAAAACTTTGTGCCATCCACAAATTGTGTTCTTCTGCATTTGAGTGTTCTTTGTGTCCATTTCATGTATATATCTAAAGTCCTCCGCGCCACAGGAGTATTCCTAGTGAGAGTTGTCTTTTTGCAAAAATAAAATAAGCTAGAATGATATACATTTATGGAGTTAGTAGTTTATTTTAATATGCATCTAATCATTTATTAAACAGTCCTTACCTCAGCATTCCACGCTTCATTGTTATTGATATAGTCAATAAGAAGGTCATAATTCTGAAACTGGTTGTCCCATTCGTTGGAGCGGTCGTACCTGAAGTCGTCACCCAAAGGAAATAGGATAACATTGCTTCGGTACAATTGAGCCTTCTTTCGCCACTGGTCCAGTATCAAGGACGCTCTGAAATTGGTAATTTATTTTCATTTCTGTAGGGTTTTCGATACGTGATCTGTAATCTTTAAGACGTAGAACTGCGTCACATTTATTTATTAGTTCTATGGGTTAGTCCGGGATCCCCGGAACAAATTTTAAAAGTTATTACATTACTATTACGCTAATTTTTCGTGAGTGGCTTCATTTTGATGAGGGGCCCACCTTTCATCTTACAAAAAGTCTCGATTGTGGTAGCTAACAGGGGTAGCAGGGACAAAAAAGTTTTGAGCGTAGGACCGGGATAACAAACCACCCAATTTGTAGGACAATGTGGCTGTTAAATTATATGAAGCCTCATCAAAATGAAGCCACTCACGAAAAATTTGCTTAATAGTAATAACTTGTAAAATTTGTAGCGGGGATCCCGGACTATAATGCAGGTATATTATGTTCTCTTTCACTGAGAGAGATGGGAGCGAACTAGATTAGATTCAACAGCGGACAATGATAGCGCTAGATGACGACCTTTATCGAAATAACATAAATTAACGTAAACAAAACAAAAACGTACATACATAGGTACGGATCGCAGTCCTACATAAACGAGTAAAGTAAATAAAGTCATAAAATTGATGTCTTGTTAATTTATTACTTACTTTTCATGAACATTCTTTGGAGTAATTCTCTGAGGTGCAACACCCCAAGGGCAGGACATGCCGTTGCCGGGGAGTCTTTTAAAATCAAATTGACAGCATATCTACAAAAAAAAATGAAGACTATTATTTAAAATCAATGCACTCAGAGAATAAATGTGTATAAAGTTTCTAAACTACCCGCACTTCGGCATGAATGGGCCGGCTCGACCGGAGTGATACCACGGCCTCACAGAAAACCGGTGTGAAAGAGCGCAAGCGGCGCTGTCTTTCACCGAGTGAGTGAGAATACCGGAGGCCCATACCCCAACCCCCTCTCCCGGCCCCACGATGGTCGGCAACGCACTTGTGACGCCTCTGGTGTTGCGGGTGTCCATGAGCGGCGGTAATCGTTAATAAGGTTGCTCGTTTGCCCCCAATTCCATGCAAAAAAAACCGCAAGCACTACCGTAAGGTACCAAATCGTATCCTACAGAATCGATAATGAATATATAACTAGTATCACGGATATTAATAGCCGTAACGTTTCATCATAAAGTAGAACTGTACGCTGAAGAAATTATTTGAATGATTGGATAGAATCTTCTTTTCTTCATATTAAATGTGGGTAAATAAAACATATTCAGATATCATCTTAAGATCAATAAGAAAAGTCTTACTTTAGGATCAGGTCCGCAAGAATGTGGCACGTCATAAGAGTAGAAAGGAAACATGTGTGTAAACATATCTGTTTTGCCAACACCATCTGCAATTAAAAAATAATGCCAGTTGGAATTTTACATCACATACTGTGGGCTGTGTGGTAAACGAGAAGGTTAGCAGATTGCATAATTACAGTTCTAGCTAGGTCAGACTAAGGGTGGGTGATCATTTTTTAACGCATTGACCCCTCCATGCCTCGGAGAACATGAGAAAGCCATGCCATGCATACATCTATGGCAATCGTTATGTATATCTTTGTTATATATATCGATGATCTGATACCAGAGGCTCACCCTCCCCTATCTCCCTCCTCCCAAGCCCCCAAAGGCCGGCACCGCACTTGTGACGCCTCTGGTGTTGCGGGTGTCCATGAGCGGCAGTAATCGCTTACCATCAGGCGATACGTCTGCTCTTTTGCCCGCCTATAACATAAAAAAAAATAGCAATAATTTGTGGATCCCTCGAAGTGTGGTGCACAGATTATTGAGATTTGAACCCACAACACTCAACGCAGTAGAGAGGTGCGTGGTGACTGCTAAAACTAATACGCAATCCGTGCAACTTCCCCCATAGTTTAACTGCATAGTAGAAGATTTAAAAGAATAGTCTAGTCAACAAGTTCCATACTTGTTGACTAGACTAAAAGATGCAGAAGCATCACTAGGCTTGTTAGGTTACGAACAAGGCTTGGAGGGAGGATGCTGTCAAGCTACTGAGAGGAGATTAAGTGGAAATGCTACTTACCCCACAATTGACGCCACTTGAACTCCAACTGCCTGTTAGAAGCTAATTCTTTCTTCACCCTGTAATGCACTCTCTGAATGACGGAGTTATCAAAACCAGCCAACTTCAATAAGTAGGGCTGACTGCTGGAGTGGCCGAATGGATCAATCGACCAGGAGTTCTTCGGCACGATTCCTAAATTATCCATACACCACTGATGACCTGTTGTGAGCTGTTGCGCTGTAGAGATCCAGTGGGAATTGGCCTCATCGTTCATAACCCATCCGCCTGTTACAATTTCTAATTTCTTGTTTTTTAGTAAGCTGTAAATTTAAAAATAACATATTATGTATATATCATCATCATCTTCAGCCTATCGCAGTCCACTGCTGGACATAGGCCTCTCCAATTGCACGTCACTTAGTTCGATCCTCGGTTTCTCTTCGAGATATATCATACGGATATTAAAATATACTAGCCTATACTAGGGATCTTTTGATCTCGGGATAAGGCCTGACAAGGCATTGCATTTATTTGAGGTGGACCTGAAATCACATAGTCCGGATGCTCCCAGAGGCCAGCCTTCAGTATAGTCTTTGGTGTGGAAACATATCGTACTCCTGACTTCGCAAAGATTAGGAGATACGAAAGGATTTTCCACCCCGTGAACAAAAAAGGTCTCTTTTGATAATGAGATATGAAGAAACATAAGTTAATAAACTTTACCACATCTGTTCTACAGCGGGTATTGTTGGAAAATTGCAGAATTAACTAATATTCTTACTGCAGTACTGACTCTTGAGTATTAGGCACAAGAAATGTTTGTGTTTTATTTAATACATATTTAAAGAAACATAACTTGTACTATTACGACTAAATACTGTGAGGTAAGTGGAATATTACTTTAAATATAAACTTCTTGACTTATTTTTATCGCCACCAAAATTGTTGGCAGGGATGACATGGCATTCAAATCATCATTAACATTAATCATTCGAATTATGACATTAGATTATTAAGGAAGTAAATATCATCCGCTATAAGTACATATTGTAAACTGTTTTTTATCATTCCTAGATTAGATTAGTTCATGCATCTATAAATACCAATTGTACACTTACTCCAAAAATAATGCCTTTTCTTTATCGCTCGCGTCGTTGTTCCACCACAACGCTAAGTAGCTTATCTCAGCCCATATGAACTTCCTACCGATACCTTCGTTCATCTTCTCTACCATATTGGCGAATATAGCTCGGGTTTGCGTACTGTAATAATTCTCGAATGTCTTGAGCCAACCTGAAATTTATTATTCTTCAGTACATATTATACAATCAAATTGAGAACCTCCTCCTTTTGGAAGTCGGTTAAAAATAAAGTACGCCGCCGCGTTTATCTGTCTGTCTGTTCACGATAAACTCAAAAGCTACTGCACGGATTTTGATGCAGTTTTATCAATAGATAATGTGATTCTTGAGGAACGTTTAACGTATATAATTTGTTGATTTTTTTTTTAGTAAATTGACTAAACTATAACGATATTTGTTGAAGACATCGGAAAAAAAAACTACTGGTAATATAGGCCATATTATATTTTGCGTAGTGCTCGTGCGAAGCCAGACGGGTTGCTAGTTTCAAATATAAAGGTTTTGAATATTTTAGATAAGTAATAATAAGACTACAGAGCATTATCACATATATAAATATAAAAAATACGTGTGGCATTCGGGGACTGCCGCGGTAAAGCTATTGCATAGCATTTTTTATCAACTTATGCAATTATATTTTTTTAAGCAGTATGTTCGTGCGTGACAGTGACACAGATTCGTTGATTCGTCGAATCTGTGTCACTGTCAGATTCGTTTCTGTCAGAAACATTCGTTGATTCGTCGTTCGGAGCAGCTCGTCTCGATCCGTGCGAGCTTCGGGTGTCAGGTTTTTTGTTACGTTACGGAATTTCTGCACAAAGGCCCCAAAGTCCGCGATAAAAGCTATGCAATAGCTTAATAATAATAAATATCGCCATTTAATCCCAAGCTAAGCAGAGCCTGTGTTATAGGTACTAGACAACTGATATAAATACATATAATACATTTTTTTGTAAATGCATACATACTATACATAGAAAACACCCAAACTCCGAAAAAAATATTTGCAGATCATACAAACATTTGGTCCGACCCGGGAATCGAATCCGAGACCTCAAGCATAGCAGTCGCATACGCTACCACTGCGCCACCGAGGCAGTCGAACATCAACAGTCTTTAATTATAGTCCACTGCTGGACACAAGCCTCTCCTTAGAAAGAAGGTTTTGGTGTGTAGATACCACGCTGGCCAAACGGTTTGTGTCAAGTTTTCCTTCTCTTTGCAGCGCTGTTGTCATGCATAGTTTGCTCCCTTAGGGGCGTAACACACGCGCAAGTATCACCACAGTTTTGCCTGCGCAGGCCGGCTTGTACACGGAACACCGTGCGTGTGGTTGGTAAAACTGTATCACGCGCCAAACGTGATACAGTTTGGCGCGGTACAGTTATTCGGTAATTACCGATGAATGGGCCGGCTCGAGCGGAGTGATACCACGGCCTCACGGAAAACCGGTGTTTCACCGAGTGAGTGAGGATACCGGAGGCCCATACCCCAAAGGACGGCAACGTACATGTGACGCCTCTGGTGTTGCGTGTGTCCATGGGCGACGGTAATCGCTTACCATCAGGCGATACGTCTGCTCGTTTGCCTACGTATTCCATAAAAAAATATGTATAACGACAGTTTTACCTGCGCAGTTATAACTGTGGTGATACTTACCCGTGTGGTAGGTACTTTAGTCGACTCTTACGACACCCACGGGATGAATAGGGGTGGTGACACTTACTTTTCTTAAACCGTCACGACATCGACACGGAATAAAACTACACAAATAACACCCAGACTCAGAACAACAATTAGTGGATTACACAGAGTATTTTCTCATGTGGGATTGAACCCACAACACTCAGCGTAGTAGATAAAGATCGGCGAACACTTGAATCAATATGCCACCCGTCATCAATATTATACAAATTACATGACGTGTGCAGAACAGCGATAAAGCTGCTTTTACTTGATTAATGTATGTATACGAGATAAGATTATTCGATAAAACATATTCAATGATCGAAATTAGTACTTAATCTAATCTTATTACTCCGGTTGTACAGCACTATATCCCTAAATATTTAGTTCCGATTTATTTTTGTTCAACTTTTATGTAAAATTATTTTGTACTAGTTGTTCCCCGCGGCTCCGCCCGCGTGTATGTCGGTTATCGCAGCAAATAGTAGCCTATGTGTTATTCTGATGTATAAGGTGCAGCGCAGACGGCACACTTTTTGTGTGATCGAGTCTGCGGCGCACAAAATGTCTGCATAGCAATTTTATGTGTTAATAGAACGTATAAAACTGAGCTGTATAAATAATACCAATATGTTACCATAATGGTTTGTAAAATACTGGGGTATTATCTATATACTAATATATAAAGCTGAAGAGTTTGTTTGTTTGTTTGTTTGTTTGAACGCGCTAATCTCAGGATCTACTGGTCCGATTTGAAAAATTCTTTCAGTGTTGGATAGTCCATTTATCGAGGAAGGCTATAGGCTATATTTTATTTTCAAAAAAATTAGAGATCCGTAAGAAAATTGCTATTTTGTAACCCAAGGTGTGAAATCGAAAACCTATTTTTGCGTGCGCTGCAAAGACTATTGACAATAGAACAAAATAATGTATTACGGGTTTGTAGGGCCCATTAAGATCTACAAAAAAGTCCGCGAGAGCATATATCTAACTATCATGGTTTAGTCACAATAACCACTTTTGTGTTCGAAAAAATTATAAAATCGTCTGAAGAAAGAAACTACGTAAAATGTGTATCGTAATATTAATCCTTATCCAAATTAAGCATTATGTTATCAAGGGTATTTATGTAGAAGTAAAATACTTTTTGTTTCATCCCAATCCGACATTTCGTTTAGAAGTTATCACGAGTATAAGACGCTAAGAGTTGGTACCTAATAATGAGTTATTTGCCAAAGAGTTTTTATCAACATAATGCGTAATATTAATCTTTATCTAAATAATTGTGTTGTTAATTATGAGTATTAGATCTTAGAAGAGTATAATAAATACATCTATACTAATATATAAAGCTGAAGAGTTTGTTTATTTGTTTGAACGCGCTAATCTCAGGAACTACTGGTCCAATTTGAAAACTTATTTCAGTGTTAGATAGCCCATTTATCGAGGAAGGCTATCCATACTTCCATACTTTATATTATAAATGCGAAAGTAACTCTGTCTGTCTGTCTTGCTTTCACGGCTAAACCGCTGCACCGATAACAATGAAATTTGGTACACAGATAGTCTAGAGCCTGAGAAAGGACATAGGCTACTGTTTATTGCGAAAAAAAGGTAATAAGGGGTTGAAAGGGGGGATGAAAGATTGTATAGGGACAGGAGACAAAACTTAAGTGTGCTTACCCGAACGGGCAGACATGTGAGGGCAGACGACTGTGCCGCATGCGGATGTTGAATTTTGCTACTACAAATTCGTTATTATTCACTAGGATTCGATTTGTTTACATGATTTTTTGTTTATTCAAATAATTTTCTTCGTGAAAAAATCCGAAGGAAAAGTATCCGGCGGGAATTAAACACAAAAAAAAGCAAAAGGGGTACGCCGCAAGATGAAATAAATGCCTGTATGAAACATATGTATTGTGGGTACATGTTAAAAAGTTTTGTCTTACTACAATTATGCGAGTACAACTTCACAATGATTTATGAGCAGTGTCAATAAGCAAATGCTCTTCTAAAAATAGGAGATGATTGTATGCCAAATGACAGTAACGACATGATTACACTGAGACGTGAGTTCTGGTATATGATAGCACACATGATCTAAAAATAATATCTATTCTGATCCGCCGACTAATGAGACAGTTATCAAATAAACGAACGGATCATGTCAGACGTGGAGGAAGATGTTAACGAATACCTCTCAGGAAACAATGCAAGGGAAACTGAACCAGTCATATCATAGCTTATGCATAAAGTTTTTTAAATCTTTAGAATTACCAGGAGCGCCTTCCCATAAGTTAAGACTGAAAGTTAATGTTCCAGTCCTATTAATAAGAAATTTTGAGCGACAAAGATATGTAATGGTACACGGCTACAAAATACACATCTGGGGTACTACATTGTAAAAGAAAATGTTTCAATTCCCCGTATTCCAATAATTCAAACTTATTTGCAATTTGAATTTAAAAGAATGCAGTTTCCGCTGAAAACAACATTTGCACTACCAATTATCAAAGCCCAAAGACAGACGGTTAAAGTTGCAGTTCATTTAAAAAAAACATGTTTTTCAAATGGGCAGCACAATCGCGTGTATCAAATCAGCTAAATCACTATATTTTGACAAAGGATGGCAAATCAAAAAAAGGAAACCTCAAGCAGAATCCAACAGTGGAGGCAACCATACACGCTGTGAAAGCAGACAATGCAGAACCAAACCGTTTGGTTCGAGAGCGTATTTCTAAGACTGAGGCGGTGACTTCCAAGACCAGCACGTGTTGTTCTGTAGAGGAAGGGAGAAGGTGGGATCAGTTGGAAGAACGCTTCAGAACACTCTCCATGTTAAAGCGGTAGAGGACTGCCATAGAGGCGATATCTCTCCGCAACTGCAGAGGCTCAAAGGAATCGGTAGTAATGGGACTGTTGATAATGCGGACTGATTGCCGCTGCAAAAGATCGAGAAAATCAATGCCTAGATCCATCACAAAGATGAGAACAGTACGGACGAGCGTACCTGGGTCTTATAAAGGAGTCACAAATGCTCAGGCGCGCAAAACCGTCTCACCCTGTTCAGGCTGCCTTAGTGGTGCCCTCGATGTACTCCCGTGGGTTGAGGTCTCGGCAAATATCCATTTCCAGGACACCGAGCTTATCCCGTAGTGGCAGTTGAGTGCTCTGAAAAGTGGGGAGGGGAAGAAACGGAGACCTTTTGGTAGAGAACGGGCACACCTGTGTTTTCTTAACGTTGAACTCGACCAGATTCTCATCACCCCATTGTTAAATGCGGTTCAAAACCCGGTCAAGCTCAGCGACAAGCTCCTATCCATTTTCCTCAACGTCTACTATCTTCGCTGCAGGGTATCCATAATATCACCCATGCACTGTGCAATCGTCTGCATAGCAATGTATATTGCCAAGGGGTAATATGTCATTGACATGCAGAAGAAACATCTTGGGCGACAGGACCGAATTCTGAGGTACGCTAGCGTTTACCTCCAGAAAAACAGAGGCCGCGCCGTCCGTCGCAAAGAACCCGAATGCGAAGGTGCTGATGAAGAAAAGAGTCAATCTAGAGACGACTCCAGGAGGCAGACCGAATGCTTACAGCTCGGAGAGAAGCGGACGGTGCAAGAACAGGTTGAAAGCCTTGGCCATATCGAATGTCGAAATAAGCTCATACAAAATACTTTTTATTTTATGTACTTATATAAATACTTAAATATGTTTTTAACGCGCCGCACACATTTTGTGCGGCGCGGCGCGGTGCGTTCTGCCCGAATTACACAGATTTTTTGAGCACCGGACTTTTTGCGCGTCGTGAGCGTTACTGCATATATTTGCATAGGTTCTATTATCACAGACTAAAAAGTGCGTCACGGATAGTCTGTCGTCTGCGCTGTGCCTGAGCTATATTACTATACAGTTTCATGCAAATCCGTTAAGTAGTTTTTGCGTGAAAGACTAACAAACATCCATCTATTCATACTTACAAACTTTCGCGTTTATACTATTAGTATAGATCTTTTCTTACTATTTTGGCATTCAAATTTTTTCCATGTAGTAATTATAAATGTGGAAGTTAATAAAACAAACTGGTTTTATATCTGAAACTCAAGGACATTACAAATATTGTTTGTGAGTATTGTTTGTTTCGTGTGGGTATGGTGGATTAAAAATACGGAGTCACAGATGTCACCGCCCCTATTCCCGCCGTGGGTGTCGCAAGAGCCGACTAAGGGCTCAGACAGACGACGCGAAAATTTTCTTGCGGCCGCCGCGCTGGCCGCGTATTGACCGCGTACTTGTTTCTTTTTATAGCAATTTAAACTTTATTGAGTAGTCCACAACGTACAAACATTACCACTCATTCATGCCGAAGCGTGGCACCCCCACGGTAAAATGACACCCATGGGATGAATAGTAGGTGACACTCCATATACTTAATCCGTCACCACACAAAACAAAAAAAAAACACGGTAATGTATGTAAACATAGAATTCAAGTATTTGCAATGTCCTTGAATTTTAATTACACACTACGTAGACGCGGTTTTACGACTACTTGTATTTTTTTAATCAAATTTCTATTTACTGCCTATTATATAAAAGAATATTTAAAAAAAAATAACAAAAAACGACTTCAAGGTTCGCCTCGATTTCTCTTGGATGCTATCATCAGATCTTAATGTCCTTATCATGGTTCCACCGTTGGGACATCTCCTTTCCATTAAAAAAAGAATCGTCAAAATCGGTTCATAAACAACGAAGTTATCCGCCAACACACATAAAAAAAAACATAATATATTATACGGTCGAATTGAGAACCTCCTCCTTTTTTGAAGTCCGTTAAAAATAGGCCACCTATTGTAAATCAGTTTGAAGCTTAAAGTAGTATCAAAACAGATGTAACATTTTTATAAGAATGAAGCTCAGAATGTGTATACTTAAATAAATTTAGCTTGGACCTTTTTATTATGCATAAGCATAATAAAAATATATTATGCTTAAGCATAAATACATAAGCATATAAAAGCATAAGCAGAATCCAAGAGTGGTGGTCACCATACTCATTGCGAATGCAGACAATGCAACAATGCCGCATGGTGACCCACACTATGGCGGCCTAGTGATGCTTCGGCATCATTGGGCCTCCGGTTTCGCACACACAAAGACAGCACGGCACGAACGCTGTCATTTTACGTTGATTTTCTTTGCGAGTGTAGTACCGACCCGGTCGAGCCGGCCCGTTCATGCTGAAATCAGCGTGGCTGTACTACCTTTTATTAACTTTTAGTACCGTGATAACGTAAATAAACAAGTAAAATTATTAAAAAGAAAATAAACCCGACTGCGTCAATATCTGCCATCTTTATTACATTCAGGTTTTAGAAAAAATATTTTTGTTATTTTATTTATTTTTAATTTTGATGTACCCAGTGTTATTCTCACGACTAAGACTATTGACACCACTCACATTAAAATACGACAAGCCGTTTAGGCTCTAGGGCGTGCCAAAGAAATATACATACATACACTCGAAAAACATAACCCTCCTTCTTTCGCAGTCGGGTAAAAAACGGGTAAAATTAATTTTTTTTTGAGCAACGCAGACATAAATTGCGCGGGTCAGCTAGTTTTTAATAAGCCGAAAACTAAACACGAAATAAATGATTACCTACAGTCGGTACACGATACGATTGTATAGATAAAACCACTTTATTTTATTGAGTTCCACATTTAATCTTATATACGAGTATATAAAATTCTCGTGTCACAATGTTAGTTACCATACTTCTCTGAAACGGCTGGACCGATTTTTATGAAATTTTGTGTGCATATCGGGTAGGTCTGAGAATCGACCAACAACGTTTTTTTTATGGCAAAAAAACGTTTGCCGTATCAGCTAGAGCATATATAAAAGATCAGTCACATAAAGCCCTACATTCAGTCTACTGCTAATTTTGGATGTTTTTTTATTTAAAACATTCGTATTTCCATCGCTCAAGAGCCTAAAACCTCAAGACTGTTACCATATATACCAAGAAACACAACTGCCTATACTCTGTCCATTCGTTTATTTTCTTTTTGACAGTTCAAGAAATTTCGAAATTAGTGACGCCCTCACACATTACCGATTCGATTTGAAATGATAAGCAATTTTATTTATGAGGAACTTTCAATCGATTTAATTAAATATTTATAGTTTAAATATTAATTATTTCTTTATTAGTTTTTTATATTATATAAGAAATAAATATAAATAATAAATCAGTAAATTAGATGAATGAACAGAGCTATTGTTCTTTACTCTTGGTTTGATCCTAAATTCCAAGATTTCGACTTAATTTCTTGCAAATAATCAAGCTTGGAGTCATAGATACTATTTTTATTTCCTTTTTTTCATTACATTTATAGAAAAAATAGTTACATAAAGTCAAATTATTTTTATCAATGATCGATTTATCGTATTCCGTATCGTGTTTTATAGTCTGTGGTTGTTTGTTATGCACAGGGCACTTCACTAAATTACCGTCACTGTCAATAAAGTACAACATGTAGCGTATTATTCCGAAAAAAAAACGGTAATTTATAGGCGTGAGCTGTCAAAAAGAAAATAAACGAATGGACAAAGTATAATTATACGAGTATGTGCTTAGGGGAAAGTTGTAATTTTTATTTTAAACAGAGAGATAATTAAATGTTTACTATAACATTTTTATTAAAGACTAGCTGAACCCCGCGGTTATTGTCGTACCGAGGGTAACGCCGCGGGGCGAAACTAGTCTAAAAAAGTAGCCTAAGTTACTCCTTATATCATCAGCAACCTATCAGTGACAGTCCAGCCGTTCCAAAGATTAGCCGGAACAAACAAACAGACAGACAGACAAAAAAAAATCTACCGTGTATTGTTAATTTTTTATTTTTATTTTAAGCGTTTTATTAAATAAATATTTTTTTGAATGTTTATGATATTATTAGTCACTGTACTAAGAATATGTGTGGGGTCGCGATGATGCAATACATTGTAATAATAAAATGCATGATCAGCTAATGTAGCACATCGCACCTCGGGCTCGACAGGGCTCCGCTGGAGTCTTTAGTCAGTCCGCACCTCCGATAGCTAACACACGTTAGTGTCAGGCAATCTCAGTCACTCAGCTCAAGTAATTAATGTATCCACTCCGCTCAACTAATTAATGTACAGATGAACGCGAAATATATTCGGTTTACATAAAGAACCTTTTATTTACAACTACAACATTACTATATTAGCGACATATGCTAAAATATGCATCACTTGAGGAGTCATATTAAATACAGTACCCAGAGGTAAGAACCAAATGAAAGTCATTAATCATACCTGGATCATTGTGAGAATGTGGTACTATAAATACTTTGAGTTTATTCTTTTGGTTCCATTGGTCCTCTTTGTATTCGACATTCCAGCCTTGTTTCCAAACGCCACCGTCGATGTCTTCAAACATGATCCGGTCGTACATCGATAACATCTGCAAAAGAAATATCGGAATTTAAGAAATGTATATTGGATCATAACGCCATTATTCTTATGCTGAATTTATTTGATTTTTCTTGATTGATTTGATAATATTATTTTTTGAAAGAGGCTAAACGAGTAGATGCGTCACCTGATGATAAGTGAATACCTTCGCCTAGGGCAGGTCCAACTCAATAATCACAATTGCGTTGCCGCCTTAGTTTCTCCTTACAGAATCACGAGCAAGGCTTCCCTTCCCGAAGCGCCGTTAAACTCACTTTCACATGACAAAAAGCAATAATTGCTTATCACCGGTTTTCTGTGAGGCGCTGGTATAACACCGGTCGATCCTGTCTCAGATGTGCTAAAGAATGGTTTTCCCACGATAAAAATTATGTAACAGTGATACATACAATTATATGGATCGAGAAAACAGCAATGTTGCAGGAGAAAACATTTGTTTAGCAGGTAAAATGTAGATGTTTAGCTGTTCTGAAGCGATATTTCTGTTTACTGCATAACTCGATCCATATTTACATGTTTACATTTCACACTGAAGAAGTCATGGGCAAACCTAGTGGGGTCACCATTTAAAAAAAAATGGATATTTCACTTCGAAAACAATCAATAAAAAAAAGAATATCGGCGATTCTAAAGAATAAAGAAATAACAATAGGTACATTATTTGTTTATGACCAGTTAGTACTGACGTGTACCAACTACAAGAGTGAATACTGATGTGATAATAATGTTCGATTTTAGTCTGCATTGCGATGGCAAAAAAAAAGCAATGACACATCTGACCGTTTCTCAAAATTCAGGATGATCTTCTGAATTTTGTCGAGAACAAAAATAGCATCTTGAATTAACTGTGACTAATATAAAAACTGATTGTTTGCTCCTTAAACATCTTTTTGCTGTGAAAAAGTTGCATGAGTCTTATGAGACTGTTTTTTTTTGGTTTTTGATGGGATTTTATAGTGATTGAAAACTTGGCTTTAAATATTTAAATCGAGATAATAATCTCATGGTAGGCCAAAATCTCCTTGCTAAGAAGTCTACGTCACGCAGTGAACTGTTAAAGTCTGATAATGAATCATCTCATTTTATTAATCTTTTTTTTTTATGTTTGGCCTGCCAAAATGACTCTACTCTGCCTGATGGAAAGCATAAGCAGAATCCACGAGTGGTGGCCACCATACTCATTGCGAATACAACAATGCAGTATGGCGACCCACACTATGGCGGCCTAGTGATGCTTGTGCATCTTTTGGTCTAGTCAACAAGTATGGAACTTGTTGACTAGACTAATTGGGCCTCCGGTCTCGCACTCACCAACGAAACACGACAGCACAAACGCTGTCATTTTACGTTGATTTTCTGTGCGAGGGTAGTACCGCCCCGGTCGAGCCGGCCCGTTCGTGCTGAAATCAGCGTGGCTCTACTACCTACTAGATGTATGTGTACTGTACTAAATGTTATGTTTTATTCATAACAATAAATAAAAATAAATATTTCGGACATTTAACACACAACGCCATCTAGTCCCAAGCTAAGCGGAGCTTGTGTTATGGGTACTAGACAACTGATATAAATACACATATTACTTTTTTTTTGTAAATACATACATATTATACATAGAAAACACCCAAACTCCGAAACAAATATTTGCAGATCATACAAACATTTGATCAGACCCGGGAATCGAACCCGATACCTCAAGCACAGCAGTCGCATACACTACCACTGCGCCACAGAGGCAATGAACGTGATGTTTTTAAAGTTTAATTTACTTTTTCTGCAATTATATGTTAAGTGTATTCGTCATTAATAGTTAAGAATTAAGAAATCTCAAGGATACGTTTACCGGAATATAGATCCTAAAGGTTCGTTTACAATTCAAAGATCAAAGTACAATACACATCAAAACGTAACAGCGCAATTTCGTACATTTTTCTGAATTCAAAATACAATTGTGTTTTAATCACATCGTATAACTTGGCGATAAGAATACTGTTAGTGCTATTTATATTAACAGTGACACTAGTTAGGCGAATCTGCACGATAGGATTGCACAGTTAATGGTTTAAGCGTTCGCCTCGTCGCTTTACACTCCGCCAATTGCTGTGGTTCAAATTCTACGTGGGACAAAATATTGTGTGATCCAGAAATTGTTGTTTTGAGTCCATTATTTATTTCCCTTTTAAGTATGTAAAATCCCCCGCGACACAGGATGTATATATGTATTTTCTAATGCGGGCGTAGTCTATTTCAAGCGCGCGGGTGTGGGAGTCGTCTTTCGAAAGAAAGGATCTAAAATCCTAATAAACATGAGCGTACCCAGGTTGGGGCAAGCGCCCCACCCTGGGCCCAGACGCTCACAATATTTTTTTTCAAGTGTGGAGTACCTAATTGGAAAAAAAATGAAAACAGTTTCCACAGCACTTTCAGGCCGATTAGTCCCCCGAGTACGAGGGGTAGCAGGGGCGTTACATCCTCTGCTGCCCAATCTCGTGGGACCACGGGAAGAAGTTCGCTACCTCTACATGGGCGTCGTACGATCCATAGTCCTCTGTGGGGCGCCCGTCTGGTCTAAAAACGTGGCGGGTTCCTCCAGCTGTAAGGCTCAACTCTGATGGTCATACGGATCGTACGGGGATACCGCACAATATCGTACGAGGCGGCAACGATCTTGGCTCGATGTCCACCTTTTGACATTCTGGCCGATATGGACACAATGGCCTACGACCTGTTGCTGTACGACGGCGTTGGCTGTGGTAGCCAACGCGCTGTCGGAGCCGTTCTGACGAGCTTCGAAGCTGTCCCTATCCAAGGGAAGATCGACTGTGTCACCTACCGATTGACTCAAATACTCACCGTGCATGGTTGTTTCGGTGAATATCTGAATTGAAGAGGTCGGGAGGCTACAGCTCAATGCCACCACTGCGGGTCTGAACGGAATTCCGCCCAGCACACACTGGGGGACTGCCGTGTACGGGAGTCCGAGCGTCAAGTCGGATAGATCGGATGAAACCTGTCACGGCCAACATTGATTGGGCCAAGGCTGGCGAGAGGTGAGGGATGGGAAGCCGCGGTCTCCTTCTGTGAGGACGTTATGCTCCAGAAGGAGTCCACAGAGCGTGATCGGGAAAGGGGTGGATCAAGCTTGCTGGAGGCAACGAAGGGGACGCGGTAGAGGTCGCTAGTTCTCTAATCGTCGCCTAAGGGTCGCTGCGGCCACTTATCGGAGAGATGTGACCGCTGCAAACGACCCGGGGCAGGTGACAGCCCGGTGCGGCCGTGCGGTGTCGTCTAAGGTATTCCGCCTCTTACCGTGTAGAATGGTGTGTGGCGTGACAGCGTCCTGCCCCGCGGGGGACTCTGGTCCGGTGGGGTACGGCAGGGGGGACTCAAGAAGCTGCCGATGCGTTCCAGGAGCTCCTCCCGACAGCCGAGGGAGGCCGCCGCGGGGTTTGGTGGGTAGACCAGTCCACTGGGAGCACAAGCCATTCGTCTCCCCATGGAGGGTATTGTTCGAATAATCGAGTAATCATATGCCAGAAATGCCTTACATCATTTTGGAAAAGAGCTGATACTCTTACACTGCTGGACCGATATTAACCAAACATAGCTGAGAACCACAGCAAGGAAACTTGCTTTCAAATAAAAAAACCGCATCGAAATCGGTCCATCCGTTTGAGAGCTACGATGCCACAGACAGACACATACCTTAACAAAAAAACTAATTGTCCCCTTTCTCAAGTTTTGCGCTTAGTTGCTAACATTTGGTGATTAATTTTTATTTATACAGATGTGTGTGTTCATACTGGTAGATGACAAAATAAATTTAATTACCTGAATATCTGTCTTGGGAACAGTTTGCTTTTGTATAGGGCACGAAGATTCATTAAATTGAATACGCATCTTGGGTGGTTCATCCGCAACAGGCTTAAATTCTCGAGGTTTGAGTATTTCATTGTACACATCTTTAGGCCTTTTTTGTGGTGGATAGTATTCCTGCGACTTTTCTGCTATCTGGTCAACTGCATTTTTGATTTCACCAACCATATCATGATGTCTATTAAGTTCACTTTCTATATGATGTAACTTTGATTCAAGTGCGGACCATTTGGCCTGAAATAAATGTTTAATATTATTCGACTGTAAATCGGGACTTAATTGCGATAATATCTACAAGGTACAATAACTTTTTTGGTTTCCCGATGTTTCGACCGAATTGCATTGTGGTCACAGGTAGACTCAGTCTACCCACGATTGGTGCAATTCGGTTTAATAATTATTGTTCTGACTTATATACAAACTTTTATTTATAAGTAATATGATACTATAAGTCACATCCATAAGAAATAATAAGACCCATTATAATTCAGAACACCAAAAAGAAGAAACCCAACCCCAAGATAACTTTTTTTCAAAACTTAATACTACACTAAGCCAATTATGCACTAGAATGAAAAGAGATCAAAACCAATACATTGCTGACTCTTATTCTGAATATGTTAATCTGTAAAATGCACCCACACACACAATAAGTTAATTAAATCTACTAATTAAAGATCTACATCCCATAAATTTTTTAGAAGTTATAATAAGTTATAAGTCAAAAATTCATCAGTTTTCTTTCACCGAGATTACAAATTTATACCCCCAACCATGTGCTCTAAATTTAAACCACACACCAAGACTCTTTACGGATATACTGATCATAGTTTATACCAGATGCATAAACTAAATGATGATACAAAATTTTTCAGTCACATTAAACATTGATATTTTTAAACAGTGTTTAACAAAACAAAACTTTATTAAATTACAAATAATCATAATTCAAACCTATTAGTTTTTTTTTCCAATAGGTTTGATTTAATTTACTGGAATATATTTACTGTTTTGCTAAATAACATAATTTTGTTTGTATACTTCCATAATTTATCTAGATAGTATTAATTCTTTTAGTAAATTTTTTGAACTAATGGAATTTTACATAATAGCAGAATTATTCAGTTGATGTGTAACTAATTAGTTTCTTAAAGATGTTTCTTTAATGAAGAGATGTTAAGTGAATCATAAAAGAAATAAAGTGTTAGTAAAGCAGTAGAAAGAACAAAACACAGCGTATAATGACTATAATGAATATAATGACTAATTATTATTAAAACTTACGGGATCACGGCCAAGCACCTAGAAAATATTATAAAATATTGTTTATGCGTTTGTAAACATTCTAAGGCAATTAAAACTCACTGTTTTAGATATAAATTACTTACATTGTCTACATCTTCTATTGCGGGTTTAATGCTAGGCAGTTTAAAACTTAAATCAGTTACCACATAAATTATTAAAATAAATGTTACAAGGCACGTTGCCCAAAATACTGCCGATAATCTCCGGATCCTCATTCTTAATTCTGACACTAAAAAAAACAACAAAACGGTCACATCTATTACACGTTACTTGTACAAAATAGAGGAATAGCATTACTTAATAAGTATTAAATTGAATTTCCAAAATTCCATATACAACTATTGAACACAAACGATATCGGCAATTCAATCATTAAAAATAAATTCGCCGAGAGGGTTTCTTGTACACTTCAAACACAGCCTTATTAATGTATCGATAAATGATAAACTCACAATATTTAATTATCGCGTCTAGTGATAAAAATAATTACTGCGTTTTTATAGTTTAAAATCTACACTATTCTGTTTAAATACATGTCATAATTTATTATTCTCAATTTTACTCCTTCCTTGTTATGTTGTCACTTGTCTGTCTTTGTCAGTCAGTTTTTAATTGCCAGAAGCAAGGCCGATCAGTTGATTCAATGTTGGCAACGAAAAAATTACAATGCATCCACGTCAGATCTAATGATGTGTAAATGCGCGTCTCTACCAAAATTGTTGACAATTTCAGTGTTTCCAACTGTTTGCAACACTTCAAAAAATCGCCAACATTTGTTTCCATTGTGTCTACACCGAGTCGCCAAAAATTTGACAAACATTCGAACTAAGCATACAACAAACAATATTTGCAACAAGCATATTCTTTTGACGTTTACCGCCAAAAACGGAAACACCGTTCCCAACATTTGTTGTCAATTTTTGTTGCCAACACAAGAAAATTACAGAAACTTTTGTGAAACTTTTGGTGTGACTGGGTATTTACTGGGAAAGAGAAATTTTATTCATTTCAGAAAAAATATTATTTTAGGTAGTCATTACAGTACTTGATAATTAAAGTGTTGGAAAATTTAATTAAATCGTGCTTTCCAGCGAAATTTCATGAAATAAATGTTTTTTTTTGTGACAGGATGGGGTTACTCATTCCACATCGTCACTAAATTTAAAAGAAAAATGAAATAAAACTGTGCAATTTAAGAGAACCCCTAGCTACTTTAGGCCGACACTATACCGACGAACTTCCCGAAATGGCAACATCAGCATTAACGAAGCATTAGCCCTGAAACAACTAAAAATGGAAAAGCCCCGGGTGAGGACGGAGTTACAATTGAGCTCGTTAGAGCAGGGGGAAATTCTGTTTTTATGCTACTGCAGCGTATATTCAACTCCGTTCTCCATAAAGGGAGAACTCCAAGAGCGTGGAGCAGAAGCATGGTAGTCTTATTTTTCAAGAAAGAAGACAAGACCCTTCTCAAGAATTACGGATCGTCCTATATCGCTTCTGAGCCACATCTACAAGTTGTTCTACAGGGTTATCGCAAATAGCCTGACGCGACGGCCAGACGACTTCCTACCAGGCTCCGCGGAGGATTTGGCACCATAAACCATATACACACTGTGAGGCAAATCATACAGAAGACCCAGGAGTATAATCAGCCTCTGTGACTCGTTTTTGGGGACTATGAGAAGCAGGGCCGTCTTAACCTAAGCTGGGGCCCCTGGGTACACAAGAATTTGGGGCCCTTTTCTAAAGTAAAGAAAGCGTATTATACTAACATTTTTCTACTGTGATCATTCATGATCATGGAATCACGTATTCTGTTAGTTTTTGGTTACAATTACAATAATGGTTTCTTTCAGGTTCTTTGTTAAGCAAACCCTTCTATTTATTAACCAACTTCAAAAAAAGAGGAGGTTCTCAATTCGACAGTTTTTTTTTTATGTTTGTTACCTCATAACTTTTTTGATGATTCTTTTTTATTTGAAAGCTGGTGCTTCCCGTGTGGTCCCATTTAAATTTGGTCCAGATTGAAGTCGGTTCTTTTTTGTTAAAATTTGTGATTATTATTACGTGTTCGGGCTCGACGAATTTGAGAATTAAGCCTTCTGACGTGTTCAAGAGACTTTATATCATGAGGTCTCGGGTTCGATTCCCAGGTCGGACCAAATGTTTGTATGATCTACAAATATTTGTTTCGGAGTTTGGGTGTTTTCTATGTATAATATGTATGTATTTACAAAAAAAGTATATATGTATTTGTATTAGTTGTCTAGTACCCATAACACAAGCTCTTCTTAGCTTGGGACTAGATGGCGTTGTGTGTTAGATGTCCGAAATATTTATTTTATTTGACGCACTGTAGATCAAACTAAACTGCGATTTTATACTAGATGCGTATCACTAGATTATTCGGTAAAGTTCAACAGCCTCTCGAAACGCCCGGTTCCGAAAAAACGCTGTCGTAACGTAAACAAGCCAACGGCGCGACACTCAGTCTATATTCGACGCTATGTATATTCACTTCAGGTTTATTGTTCTGTGCCTCAAATAACCGACTAGAACTTTCTCGGCTAAACCGATAGACAAGTCTTTTTCTGGAATGCTCATTTTTCGTAACACTTGCCATTTTGCTCGTCCCGAGCATCGCTATTGCTACCACGATATTTAGCCATGCGGTCGATATGCACTACTTTGTACAGATTAGTCTCTACAGACTATGGAAACTAATCGCAGTTGACATCGCGAGCAGGAACGAGAAAACCCGATATGATTGGCCCCTATATCCAATTATATCGGGTTTTCTCGTTCCTGCTCGCGATGTCAACTGCGATTAGTTTCCATTCCGTTTTTAAGTTGCTGGTTTTCATGGTTTCGCATCTGTGAAATTTTTTACAACGTACATTTACGGCACCACTACGGCACCAATCTTGTATATCTTGCCGACATTTCTTGACACTAGGATGGCCTCCTGACGCTTTATTGTAAACTTCACGTAGAACGTTCGGCACCTTAGCTCTTGGCACAATTATCTGCAGGTGGAACTCTCTGCCGTAGGACTTCTCCCATTTTCGGTACAGTATTCTGTTTTGTAGAACTTAACTATCCCAGGTTTATATCATCCTGTGCTTACCATGTGATAAGTTTCAACGTCATCCCCCTGTGCTATCTTCATTGTTTCATCTTCACATGGTCCCGAAAGTCATGCCTGTTGATTTAAAGTTTGGAGTCGGAGTACATTTTCTCAGGGAGACATATTCTTTGCATTGTCTTATGATGTCACCTTTTATCTTGCTGTCATATTTTCCCAGAACGCTGCCTTGGAACTTGCGTCTTGTGTGCATCTTCTTTTCGCAACGTTTTCTCATCAGCTCCTACAGGCAGTCCTTATTTTTTTCACCCTGGACATCTGTAAACTCTTTAGCGGGCAACTTAGCTGCAGATGACCTTTCTCAATCCCAGAACCCCTCTTTAAAGGAGACATGACTTCTTTGATTTCCTCTGAGACTTAGCTTGTAGGACGACCGGATATCCTGTCGAACCGCTTCGACCTCCAGTGCGTGTGCCAGTGCTTCCCTTAGTGAGGCATGGTGCCCAAGCTTCACGGCAGCTCTAACCTACAAGTCATTGATGCCGTTTATTAGAACCTGCACGATATTTGCATTTATCGTCTTTCCGTCAGTCGAAAGGTTCGCTTTCCGTACGAGGTTCTCAATTTCCAATGCACATTGCTGCAGGCCTTCTCCTGAGTCTTGGCCTGCTATCTATCGCGTAGCTGGGAGCGGAAATCGTGTTTCAGATGGCGTTTCCCATATCTCGACTCTAGCGCTTCTAACAATTTGTTTTCTTTATATACGCTACCTGAACCAGGTAGTGCTTCTAGGACTGACAACGGTTGCTCTCTAAGCGCAACAGTAGGGGCAGTCAGACACTATTTATCACTCCAACCGCAATTTTTCCATGCGGCCCACATCTCATGACTTCCCGCGACCTTCGCCAGGTCGTCGGACCACCTTGCGAGGGACCTACCAAGGGGGAACTTTGTGGCCCCATCGGCTTTCGTTTTTACGAGAAATATGCCTCACCCACTAACACTAAAGTTAGTTATTTTCTTACACAATTTATAATTACAGATAATAAAATAACATTAGCGATAGAGCATAATTGTATATAGATCAAGCACATAATCTCAACGATGAGTATTTAGTGATTTAAAGATTTTTCAACCACTACAATTAAGCGAATCCTAAGACAGATAAAATATTGAATTTAAGATTTAACGATCGTAAAGAAGGTGAAAGAGTCAGAACTCTATTACACGCTTTAATTTTTTAACCGAAGAAATATAAAAATTTAAAGCCTAAATAGTAATTATTTCGATTATTTTATATTTTAATGTACCTACTATACTTTTTTTTAGAAAAAAGTGTACGAAAATTTATAACGAGAACATATGTCTGAGATAAAATTCTCGGTTCCTCGGGGCCCCCTTGAGAATGGGGGCCCTGGGCACTGGCCCCGTGTGCCCTTATGGTAAAGACGGCACTGGTGAGAAGGCCTTTGACACTGTTGAGACCTGGTCTGTTCTGGACGCCCTGCAGTGGTGCCAATTTGATTTTCGGTACATTGAGGTGCTGAGGAGCCCGTACGATACGGCAACTATGTCCGTCCAAGTACAGAATAGTCATAAAAAACAGAATCCATAGCATCGAAAAGTAACACAGGGGGATGTGATATCCCCGAACCAGTTGACAAATGCTTTAGAGGACGTCTTCAAGACTCTGAACTCATCCAAATAAACGGCGAATACATCTCGCACTTAAGGTTTACCGATGATATCGTTAGGGGTGTAAGGAAGCGAACCACAATCTTTCGCTCCCAGCCAACCTCACCTGCACGTGGTCGTCCACGTCCACGGCACCCTGCTGAACAACAAACGAGACTCTGGCAACCGACGATGGCGATTTATCCATCCAAACATTCGTAACTAAATACGATAGACCGGTGACGACCACGTTATCAGCGGGGCAGGGGTGTAGTGATTGTGTCACTTACTATTACGTACTAAGCAAGGCGGCAAAAGAAATATACGTAGCAATGGCGATAGTATTTATTTTGCTAATATGCAGACAGAAAGTATAATGAATTTTATTACAAACAACACAGGCATTTATACAATAACATTTTGCACACGGCACTACTATAGCGGGACTCAGGTAAAGCTGTGCACATATAGCCGCGCGACATCCCTCTCTGTTGCGTGGGTTCTGAAACAATGGCGCGCGGCGTCCATGTTGCCGCCGAGTGGGGGGGATCACCGTTTACGGTGTTTACTTCTCCCCCAACCGGAGTTTGAGTGACTTCAAGGTCTTCCTTAACAGCTTGGAGACCTCGATGCGGCGATTAGCGTCTGGGCGCGTCCTCGTGCTGGGGGACTTCAACGCAAAATCCATTGCGTGGGGGTCCCCCGGGAAGGACGCCAAGGGCGAGGCCGTCGAGGAGTGGGCGGCTTCGGTGGGCCTCTGTTTGCTGAACAGAAGCTCCACCAACACGTGCGTGCGACAGCAAGGGGGGGTCGATAGTGGACCTTTCGTTCGCTACCCCTGCTGTTGCCGCACAAGTAAGGAACTGGTGTGTCCTGGAAGAGGTCGAGACGCTCTCGGATCACTTGTATATCCGATTTGAGCTCTCCCGGTCCCAGGGCCCCAGTAGGGGTCACACGGCGCGGCGTCCTTCCCGCTTTCCACGGTGGGCTGTTGCCAAGCTGGACAGGGACGTCGGAGGAGGTCGGCGTGGACGTGGGGGCTGGCCGTTTTCGCGATGCGATTACGCAGATTTGCGATACGGCCATGCCCCGAGGCCAAGGTCGTCGTCCTCCACGGAAGGAGGTCTACTGATGGTCCCAGAAGTTAGCGGACCTCCGTGCCGCTTGTACTCGTGCCCGGAGGTCCTACACCCGCTGCCGGCGACGTCACCGTGGAGACGGTGGCGGGAGCAGCTTCATGAAGAGTACCGCGAGGCGCGGAAAACTCTGAAGCTGGCCATTTGCCGCGTCAAAGACGAAAAGAGAAAGGAGATGCTGGAGAGTCTCGATCGTGACCCTGGGGTCGCCCATACCGTGCGGTGCGTCAGAAGCTACGAACGTTGGGCCCCCCTTACCGAGACTCTCCAGCCCAGCTTCCTGCAGGTAGTGGTCGAGGGCCTTTTCCCGCAACGGGCGGAGCACACACCCCCGTCGATGGCCTACGCGCTCGGAGACGACGGGGGTAGAGAGGACGATGTGCCGCCCGTTAGGGAATCGGAGGTTGGGGCGGCTGTTCTGCGGATCCGTTCCAAGAACACCGCTTTGTCTAGTCAACCTTTTTTTGTGTTGTCTTTCGGTGGAGACGCGCCTTTTAGACTTTTTAATCAATTCTCTGTCTTGTACCTACATTTTTGGAATGTACCTAGAAATATTTTTAAATATGATATTAGGTGGACGAGTAAAAATAAAAGTTTTTATGATTATAGAAATACTTAATAACAGCTCGGAGTTTGCAAGGGGATCTTAACCCCCGTGCCTCGGAGAGCACGTAAAACCGTCGGTCCTGATCTCTCCCCGGTCGTGTCGGTTAACCGTCCCACCGGATTATGTGAGTGAGGGAACAGAGAGTGCACCTGTGTTTGTACACACACTTGTGTACTATAATATCTCCTGCATAGTTGGCCGGTCTCCGTTGAGACAAGCCGCCGTGGCCGTAATCGGCTAGGAGAACATTATTATTACTTAATCATATCATATCAAACTAAGAAACCATCTTTGGGCCAAGCTAGAGGATTAACAAGAATAACCTATGTAGACGTGACCCATGGGTAGTATTTTCTTTTAAAACGATCCTCAAAAGTTATACATTAACTTAACTAGGTATATATATGTATAATAAACGTTTATTTTATTTATTAATTGCTGTCAATTTCAGAGCATCTCTAATTCTAGACCAATGGCGTAAAAAGGCACAACTTTACCGAAGCAATGTCGTTCTGTTTCCATTAAGTGATGATTTTTGATATGTGGATCGAATGGAGTGGGAAAATCAATTTCAGAACTACGATATGCTTCTAGTTGATGCTATCTATGCTTGAGTTGAACACTGAGGTAAGGACTTCTCGAGCAGTAGTAATGTAAAATGAAACTTGTTATTCGTATCAAAGTAATGCTCCTGCGATTAGTAAAAAAAGCGGCCAAGTGCGAGTCGGACTCGCCCATGAAGGGTTCCGAAGCAGCAAGTAACATAATATAAAAGTTCTTGTAGTTCGTTGTAACTTTGATCGATGTTTTAATAATAGTGTTTTTTTTTTGCGGTTCACGATTTATGACGTATAAAAAAAACTACTTACTAGATACCTAGAAATATTTTTAAATATGATATTAGGTGGACGAGTAAAAATAAAAGTTTTTATGATTATAGAAATACTTAATAACAGCTCGGAGTTTGCAAGGGGATCTTAACCCCCGTGCCTCGGAGAGCACGTAAAACCGTCGGTCCTGATCTCTCCCCGGTCGTGTCGGTTAACCGTCCCACCGGATTATGTGAGTGAGGGAACAGAGAGTGCACCTGTGTTTGTACACACACTTGTGTACTATAATATCTCCTGCATAGTTGGCCGGTCTCCGTTGAGACAAGCCGCCGTGGCCGTAATCGGCTAGGAGAACATTATTATTACTTAATCATATCATATCAAACTAAGAAACCATCTTTGGGCCAAGCTAGAGGATTAACAAGAATAACCTATGTAGACGTGACCCATGGGTAGTATTTTCTTTTAAAACGATCCTCAAAAGTTATACATTAACTTAACTAGGTATATATATGTATAATAAACGTTTATTTTATTTATTAATTGCTGTCAATTTCAGAGCATCTCTAATTCTAGACCAATGGCGTAAAAAGGCACAACTTTACCGAAGCAATGTCGTTCTGTTTCCATTAAGTGATGATTTTTGATATGTGGATCGAATGGAGTGGGAAAATCAATTTCAGAACTACGATATGCTTCTAGTTGATGCTATCTATGCTTGAGTTGAACACTGAGGTAAGGACTTCTCGAGCAGTAGTAATGTAAAATGAAACTTGTTATTCGTATCAAAGTAATGCTCCTGCGATTAGTAAAAAAAGCGGCCAAGTGCGAGTCGGACTCGCCCATGAAGGGTTCCGAAGCAGCAAGTAACATAATATAAAAGTTCTTGTAGTTCGTTGTAACTTTGATCGATGTTTTAATAATAGTGTTTTTTTTTTGCGGTTCACGATTTATGACGTATAAAAAAAACTACTTACTAGATCTCGTTCAAATCAATTTTCGGTGGAAGTTTGCATGTAGATCGGTGGAAGTAAGTACATCGTATATATTTTTTTAGTTTTATCATTCTCTAATTTTAGAAGTTAGGAAGGGGAACCACATTTTACCACTTATATATACTTATACATATATACCAAGTATAGAAAAAATGATATTAGAAACCTCAATCCCACCAAAAACATTTTCATGTAAAATGTTGCCAAGACGACTGCATATGGCTTACCCTGTGAAAAAGATATCAGATCTCATGTGGAGCCAAGGTTCCGAATCTACACGCCCAACTCTACCAACCCTAACTTCATAAACTCTACATCTCAGTAAAAATGTATGGCTTCGCCGTTTCGCTACCATACCATCATGAAGGTGAAACGAACGCCTTTTGTGTTTGCAAATATCTAGTTTCTGAAGTAATGTGTTATACGAATATTTAGTTTCTGAAGTAACGAAACAGCCAAGCCATACATTTTTACTGAGATGTAGAGTTTATGAAGTTAGGGTTGGTAGAGTTAGGGCGTGTAGATTCGGAATTTTGGCTCCACATGAGATCTGATATCTTTTTCACAGGGTAAGCCATATGCAGTCGTCTTGGCAACATTTTACATGAAAATGTTTTTGGTGGGATTTCATTTCTTTTTGTAAGTTGCTTGAGGCAGTTTTTTTTTCTTTTTTTGGGCTGTATTGATGCCTTTCTTCTTTCGAAAAAGCTCGTGTACCAAAAATAAAACCTCTAGCATAAACATTTGTGAAAGTCTCATACAAACTTCCACCCCCCAAATTTGGGTGTTGGGGGGTAAAAGTAATAGTTTTATGATTTTTTCTGTTGTTTGTATACTAAACATAGTTTACATACCAAATTTCAGCTTTCTAGCACTTCAGGAAGTACCCTAACAGTTTTGATGATCATCAGTGTGTCAGTGACGAAATCGGTGTTTTTTAGGTATCAATTAAATCTAAAGTATCAAAGCTATGCAATTGAAACTTTGTATGTTTCATTAGTCTATTGGTATCATCATATTCTGAGAATTTGAACGATCTGGTATATCGGGAACCAAAGTTATGAGGGTTCAAAAAAACGACGAAACACTTCGAGAAAAGGTAGGTAGTGCCCTTGCGCTCCGCTTGGCTCGTCTTGGCAGGGGCACGACCGTGCCCCCAGATATCAGTTTCGAAGATCTATCAATAGATGGGTTTGATGAAAACAAAAGTTTTTGAGTTTCAGTTCTGTATGGGGACCCCCTTATTTTTTTGTTTTTTTTTTAAATTTTGTGTGAAAATCTTAATGCGGTTCACAGAATACATCTACTCACCAAGTTTCAACAGGATAGTTCTTGTAGTTTTGGAAAAAGTGGCTGTGACATACGGATGCACAGACAGACAGATATGACGAATCTATAAGGGTTCCGTTTTTTGCCTTTGGCACGGAACGCTAATAAAAAAGGTTAAAATATGAAAATTGCTAATAAGGCCATAATTGAACAGATAACAAATCTACCTTAAGTGTATTACCAAATTTTTATTTCGTTCCGGAAAGTGAGTCCCTTGGGAGCTAGCAAAGCTGAAATATTTGTACCTTGCTACAGGTACAGTTTGGCAATCTGGATGATTACTTCAAGGCGCTTCATGCAGAAGTGAACAACTCAGACTTCCCAGTACTAACTGGCGATTTTTTCACATACGCGGATGAACCGTTACAATACTGGAGCGGATACTTCACATCCAGGCCTTTCTTTAAGAATAAGGATAGAGTTTTACTAGCTCATGTCAGGTTAGGCGATTCCCACAAGTTATATTTTATGAAATTATGTATAGTTTTGTAACGTAAGCTATTTCAAAACCTTACTTATATGTATTAGTCTTACTAATGTATAATGAAATTACTTTCAATTTTTTTTATCGAGGGGGCAAACGAACAGTTGGTTTACCTGATGAAAAGTGACGACCACCGTTCATTAACACTTGCAACTCAGAGATCACCATTGCGTAAGGCCTTTGAGGTAGAAGTGCCTGAAAATCACGCAAAAAGGAGAAGGATCATTTGCTGCTTGATAAACTTTGTTTGTTAAATGAAATTGTGAGTTTACACGATTCTTTTAGTGACCGACTGTTTCTAGGGCGGCAGAAATAATAAGTTCTCAGGTGATGTCATCGTACTGTTTGCCCAACATGATGTCACTCCAACTGAGGGACCGAGTGGAAGAAGCCAGGCGATCGTTGGCATTATTTCAACATCACGACGCAATAACGGGCACATCTAGAGCTGCAGTCGTTAAGGATTATGCTAAGAAGTAAGTAAAACATTAGAATTAATTATGCACGTTAAGTTAGAGTGATCACGATTTTGTTAACAATATGCTCTAAGCTTAAGAGCTAAATGCGAGAAGCCCAAGATCAATCTGAGTGGTGAGCAATGGGAGAGACCTAGTATATTCAGCAGTAGACTGCTATAGGCTGATAATGATGCTCTAAGCTTATGTAACAAAAGTGGGTACCTACTCGATGTAGGAAATTTTAAGTCGTTGAAATTGATTCTGTTTAGGTATGTATACATTTTTTTATAAAATAGGTGGCAAACGCGCAGACGTATCGCCTGATGGTAAGCGATTACCGCCGCCCATGGACACTCGCAACACCAAAGGCGTCACAAGTGCGTTGCCGGCCTTTGGGGAATGGAGAAGGGGGAGGGGTTGGGGTATGGGCCTACGATATCCTCACTCACTCTATACTATCCGTTATGTTACAAGGAACCAGGATGACCGTAACGCCTTAAGGCGAAGTCAAGCTCAACATTTCAACCATTCATTATTCGTGTCTAAAACTGTCACCTTACCTGAACATAATTTGTTGCTCTAGAATACAATAAACATTTTAATCAATTCGTTTAGTATGCAAACCGCAATAAAGAATTGTCAGGCAGTCATACAGCAATCGGCATACTATCTTCTCGCAAAGCCTTTGAACATGGAGGAGACCCATAATATTCATAATAATCATAAATCAGAAAATACATTAAATTATATAATTTATGTAGGTATATATTTACTTATGTATACTAATGTTGCTACTTGTACCACAGTGTACCACTGTGTACGTTGTTAGGGCCAGAGATTTAACAACCACGGGAAATGAAAGCTGGTACTTATAGTCTGCGAACGTGAGCCTTTGATTACCCAAAACCGCTGGAGATATTTGTACCATCACCGGCTTACCTGCAGGATCGAATACCTGAAAGCAAATTATGTTAAGTAAACATCTAATTACAATTGAGGCAACCGAGATTCAGGGCCAGTTTTACCAGTTCCTGTTAAAACTTTAGATAGAGTTGCCAATATGACACTATTTGACAGATAAAGTTGCTAAACAATCTATGTAGGTATATCTGACATTAAATGTCTCTATCCAAGACTTGGGCAACCCATGGGGCAACCAAAATCTGAAGCTATTTGACAGATAAGTTGACGTTGGTCTATAAGGAAATGTATCAGCAATTGGTAAGTAAATCTGACCCTTAGACTTTTAAACTCGTCTCCCTAGCTTTAGTATTACCAGGCTCAGACGTATTTCCGAACCTGTCGCCCTCTATTTATATAATTAATTGAAAGAAGAGGCTCAGCGCTCAGCCGTATGTTTCAAATTAAAGAACGTTCAGTATCTCCTAACATAATAAGTACAAATACAAGGCACTTACCTCAACAAGCGGTGAAGAGACGAATACAGTCAATACTTCATGTCTAGTAAACGGCAAAGAGTTATACAATACTATTTTTTTTTAGGGTGACGAGTAGTCGAAAGTAATCGTGATCTTCGAGGGTATCTCATTATATCGCCGCCAAACGTAGCCAAAGTAAATATTATGGGTCTCCTCCATGTTCGAAGGCTTTGCGAGAAGATAGTATGCCGATTGCTGTATGACTGCCTGACAATTCTTTATTGCGGTTTGCATACTAAACGAATTGATTAAAATGTTTATTGTATTCTAGAGCAACAAATTATGTTCAGGTAAGGTGACAGTTTTAGATACGAATAATGAATGGTTGAAATGTTGAGCTTGACTTCGCCTTAAGGCGTTACTTCAGAAACTAAATATTCGTATAACACATTACTTCAGAAACTAGATATTTGCAAACACAAAAGGCGTTCGTTTCACCTTCGTGATGGTATGGTAGCGAAACGGCGAAGCCATACATTTTTACTGAGATGTAGAGTTTATGAAGTTAGGGTTGGTAGAGTAAGGGCGTGTAGATTCGGAACCTTGGCTCCACATGAGATCTGATATCTTTTTCACAGGGTAAGCCATATGCAGTCGTCTTGGCAACAATTTACATGAAAATGTTTTTGGTGGGATTGAGGTTTCTAATATCATTTTTTCTATACTTGGTATATATGTATAAGTATATATAAGTGGTAAAATGTGGTTCCCCTTCCTAACTTCTAAAATTAGAGAATGATAAAACTAAAAAAATATATACGATGTACTTACTTCCACCGATCTACATGCAAACTTCCACCGAAAATTGATTTGAACGAGATCTAGTAAGTAGTTTTTTTTATACGTCATAAATCGTGAACCGCAAAAAAAAAACACTATTATTAAAACATCGATCAAAGTTACAACGAACTACAAGAACTTTTATATTATGTTACTTGCTGCTTCGGAACCCTTCATGGGCGAGTCCGACTCGCACTTGGCCGCTTTTTTTACTAATCGCAGGAGCATTACTTTGATACGAATAACAAGTTTCATTTTACATTACTACTGCTCGAGAAGTCCTTACCTCAGTGTTCAACTCAAGCATAGATAGCATCAACTAGAAGCATATCGTAGTTCTGAAATTGATTTTCCCACTCCATTCGATCCACATATCAAAAATCATCACTTAATGGAAACAGAACGACATTGCTTCGGTAAAGTTGTGCCTTTTTACGCCATTGGTCTAGAATTAGAGATGCTCTGAAATTGACAGCAATTAATAAATAAAATAAACGTTTATTATACATATATATACCTAGTTAAGTTAATGTATAACTTTTGAGGATCGTTTTAAAAGAAAATACTACCCATGGGTCACGTCTACATAGGTTATTCTTGTTAATCCTCTAGCTTGGCCCAAAGATGGTTTCTTAGTTTGATATGATATGATTAAGTAATAATAATGTTCTCCTAGCCGATTACGGCCACGGCGGCTTGTCTCAACGGAGACCGGCCAACTATGCAGGAGATATTATAGTACACAAGTGTGTGTACAAACACAGGTGCACTCTCTGTTCCCTCACTCACATAATCCGGTGGGACGGTTAACCGACACGACCGGGGAGAGATCAGGACCGACGGTTTTACGTGCTCTCCGAGGCACGGGGGTTAAGATCCCCTTGCAAACTCCGAGCTGTTATTAAGTATTTCTATAATCATAAAAACTCAATAACACTTTTTGGCCCGACCCGGGATTTGAACCCGCATACGTCAACCGCTAGACCAACGAGGCAACTATGATTAAGTAAAAAGCACTGACGAATATTGTGTCATTGGTACTAAGTAAGGGCTTACTAACCTTTCTCGAACCGTACTTTTGGTTGTTTTCTGAGGTAAACATGAATCTGAATTGCTACCAAAATCAAATTGACAGCATATCTAGAAGAACACAAAATATTTCATCACACTGAAGATAATGTTCGATCGACCTTATTTATTCACTTAAGTTTAAATATCTTTGTACTAAATTTACATGAATAATTTTACTTATGTTTACATAATATAGCTAATTAATTAATACAATAACTATAAATTCTCTAAATAAAAAAAAAAAACCGACAATAAGGGAACTCAGGTGAGTTCCCTTTGAAAAGTAAAAAACACGTTATGCGCTTTCATTTGAGACCCCACTCGATGATATTTTCGCAGACATTCGGTTACTCTTCCCACTTTCACCCCCATAACTTTTAAACGGCTCAACCGATTTTCATGAAACATGTCTAAGAACACTCGCACGTACTCACCATTCATACAAAAAAAAAAACTAAATTGAAATCGCTTCATCCGTTCGGGAGCTATGGTGCCACAGACAGACAGACAGATAGACAGACACGTGAAACTTATAACACCCCTCTTTTTGGTCGGGGGTTAAAAATAACCTGTGGTACCTTACGTACCTACGTACATAAACCATTTATATTTAGTATAATTATAAGGAAGCCTAAAGCTAACTAATTTGTGCATTTGCTTAGTGTATAAAATTGTAAAGGCCACATATAGATTTCAGGATCCAGCATATATTTTCATCTTTCTACCTACTATAAAATATACACTGACAGTTCAAGTTATATTGGCCAGTGAAATAAAAGAAGAGATGAAACGGTCGAAAGTCAACCGTTAGATGATTTTTAGTAGATCGGTATAAAGCTCACTTCAGGATCGGGGCCGCAAGAATACTTCACGTTATACGAGAAGAAAGGCAATAAATAATGTGTAAATATATCCGTTTTGCCAACACCGTCTGTAACAAAAAAAAACTTTTTCACTTTACAACTATACCTAAACGAAACTGTAGATAAGTACGGCACGGTTCTCCAATACGAGTGTGAGTTTGCATTTTCTATCACCGTTATAGACAAAGAGAAACATAATATGGAAAGTTTGATACATCTGTAGAAGTCAATTGTTGTTTTGTCTTTCATTCTTTACGTCAATTAGCTTTCCGGTCACCCACGGCCAATGGCCAATTAATTTCCAAGTGGCAAAAGTCAAATTTAAATACATTGATCAGTGATCACCTCTGAAAAATGTGACATTAAATTTGCAAATAAAATTTTTCATGGATGATGTATATTAATGTACCTACATGATACCGTTTTCCCGCTCATAAAAAATACTAATACATACCCCACAACTGTCGCCATCTGAACTCTAACTGCTTATTGGCTGCTAATTCCTTTTTCACTCTGTAATGCACTCGCTGAATGACGGAGTTATCAAAACCAGCCAACCTCAATAAATAAGGCTGAGAACTGGAGTAGCCGAAAGGATCAATGGACCATGAGTTCTTGGGTGCCTGCCTAAGTTCTCCATGCACCATTGGTGTCCTGCAGTGAGCTGCTGGACGTTTGAAAGCCAGTGGGTATTCGCTTCATCGTTCATGACCCAACCACCAGTCACTATTTCTAATCTCTTGTCTTTTAAAAGGCTAGAAAAACGAAAAGTGAGGTTACTGAAGCCTATCTCCCGTCCCCGTTCTGCAGAAAGGACGCAGAGGAGTCACTAACCATAAGGATACTAGAGACCAACCTAGTTACTCCTCATCCTTCACCTGTATTCCGGCGAGACAAGGTGAGTCACCGTCACCCGCGATTTACCCCGCTAACCATAAAAAAGCCACCCTAAATATTTGAACTAGAGGAGTTAGTCTACTGTGTATAATAAATAAATCAATAATGTGCAATAGTCAACAAGTGGAACTTGTCGACTAGACTATTTGGGCCTCCGGTCTCGCACTCACCAACGAAACACGACAGCATGAACGCTGTCATTTTACGTTGATTTTCGTATGGTAGCCGGAATCGACGACTTCACATGCGACGACTGCACAGTTGGCCTAGTGGTTTAGGCGGTCGCCACGCCTCTTTCAACTACGCCAAGTATTGTGGGTCCAATTTCCATATGGGACAACATTTTGTATGATCCACATATTGTGTCCGTTTCATGCATGTTTGTAAAGTCCTCCGCGACACAGGATGTATATTTCTAATGCGGGAGTTGCCTTTAAAGAAAGAAAAGAAAATATGCTCTTTGAGGCACGGAGAGATCTCAATGTGTTATGGTCACCCATCCATCAACTGACCCCGCTAAGTTTGCTTAAATTTACAATTTGTCTCATTCGGTAACCACGAGCCTCCTTACAGTACCTACAGCCTTTCTAAGATTGTTTCTATTAACAAATCTAAGAAAGTAAAAAAGAAACAAGTATGGAGACCAGTACGTAACTTGGCCAGATTCGTTAGATGCGCAGAAGTTGATTTTTAGGTCCCTTTGGTTCATAGAGGATCGCGGGGATTGTAGTAGCACCGTTCCGAGCAAGCGGTCGGTCGACTACACTTCGATTTTGTTTGTTTTGGTTTGTTGCACTATGCGCGAACTTACCCCCACTACGCCGAAGTCTGGCCAAGTTAGGTGCCGGCGCGGCGCCTAAAAATGGAAGTTCATTTAATATTTTTTTGAAGTTTATGTGATCTAATACTCTAATAAATACCTGGATCATTGTGCGAATATGGAACTATGAAAACTTTCAGTTTATTCTTTTTATTCCATTGGTTTTCTTTGTACTCAATTTTCCAATCTGGAACGCTGTTGTCATCAAACGAAATTCTATTATACAATGACAACATCTAGAAGCAAAATCAGAAATTATATACCTACACTAGCTGATCCGGCAAACGTTGTTTGGCCATAAAAAAAATTGGGGAATAAAAAATAGAGGTCCAGGCGTATGTTATGGTAATTAACATTGTGACACAAGAATTCTATATAGAAGATTATTAATTTACAACACATTTAGAGGCGAAGAAAAATAGTATAGTATTAGGCAATTTTATTCCGACATACAACCACACATACAACTTGATCGTTAACTCCGGTGCCGGTTCTGACAAATAAACTAGCTGAACCGGCGAACTTCGTACCGCCATATTTACTTTTCTGTCTCAGCTTCCCGTCGCGGACGAAAAAATTGTTTTTACCATTTATCTTTCAATTTTTCTTGTACACAAACCTTGTCCTAACAATAACTTCTGCTAAACAAAAAAATGAAAAACTGTGTCTGACCTGTGTCATTAGGTCAGATACAGTTTTCACACTAAGGCGGTGCACAACATAGACAATTTTTGTTGCCGACACGGCGCACCATCACAGGGAACCGTAGTTGTTGTGTTATGTAGCGGTGATCGGACACAGTCGCTTGTTGCTACTACTGGTCACCCGTCACTGGTAATCGTAGTTGCCGAATCGTGTCCGATGGCGTCAATCGGACACAGCCACCGGTTGCTACTTCTGGCAACAATTCGTCGCTTGTTTTCCGTCAGTCTCACGATGGACGTCGTGGATGGCTTGTTTCGCACACAGGATCGAGACGGACACCGAATGCAACTCCTCCGTTTGCGCAGCTCAGCACATTTATAAGGAAATTTGTTAATGTTACTTGTGTCTTCAACTGACGACCTTTACTTTCCAGTTACCGACACCGAACACTTTTTGATCAGTTTTTGATGAGTTTAGTGGAAACGTTCCGTGGGAGAGCCACGCTTCGGCATGAATGGGCCGGCTCGACCGGAGTGATACCACGGCCTCACAGAAAACCGGTGTGAAACAGCGCTTGCGCTGTGTTTCACCGAGTGAGTGAGGGTACCGGAGGCCCAACCCCCCCCCTCCCCATGATGGCGCAGTTGAAAGACAGATTGATACCCCAGGAGGGTACCAACTGCGCTAGCGTTGGAGAATCCCTCTCTGGGCGTCCGCGCTCAGGACACAACGCGCCTGAACGTGGATGCCGAGGCTGCCCCTCGTATTCTGGGGATGGCAAAATTGCGCTAGATCACGCTCGGGGTAAGAGCAGTAACATCACGGCACCCCCTACCACGCTGGTCGTGGACTTCTGCAACGTCAGGGGATTACATAGTAATCTTGATGCTGTCCATCACCACCTCGAGACAGCAAAGCCAGCATTGCTCTTTTTGACCGAGACGCAGATATCGTCTCCTGCGGACACATCCTACCTCAGCTACCCGAGGTACGGACTAGAACATTCCTTTATGTCTAAAGCCGGAGTGTGCGTGTACGTCAGAGACGATATTAGCTCTCGTCGCCTCAGCAACCTTGAAGGTAGGGACCTCTCCATCTTATGGCTCCGTGTAGACAGCGACGACCATCCCCGCGTCTATGCGTGCCTCTATAGGTCCCATAGCGGTGATGCCGAAACTGACCGACTCATTGAGCACATCCAGATGGCTACAGACCTTGTGCAGCAGCAGATCCCTTCCGCAGAGATCATCGTACTTGGCGATTTTAACGCTCACCACGCCGGCTGGCTCAGCTCCAGTAAAACGGATCATGCGGGGAGATCTGTTCACGACTTCGCCCTGGCTTATGGCCTGACACAATTGGTTACCACGCCCACGCGAGTCCCAGATGTGGAAGGTCAGAATTCCTCTTTGTTGGACCTTCTGCTGACTTCTCATCCGGACGGATACCACGTATCCGTAAACGCCCCACTTGGCTCCTCAGACCATTGCCTTGTCCGGAGTACAGTGACACTCACATGCTCACCGCGATCGCGAGTTGCACGCAGTCGCCGTGTGTGGCACTACAAGTCAGCAGATTGGGATGGGATGCGGTCCTTCTTTGCGTCCTACCCTTGGAGACAGTTGTGCTTCTCGCCGGATAATCCCAACACCGCTGCTGATTCTATTGCTGATGTTGTGCTACAGGGTATGGAGATTTTCATTCCATCCTCTGTGGTTCCCATTGGTGGCAAGTGTCGGCCCTGGTTTGGTTCATCTTCCAAAAAAGCTTCTCGCAGGAAGCAGGAAGCTTACCAAGCCTGGGCTGACGCAGCGGCGGTACGGGATCAAAACACCAGCGCTCTAAAAAAGGAGTACAACTTTGCCTCCAGGTCCTTCAAAAGAGACATAGCTAGGGCGAAGTCGGTGCACATTGCTGGGATTGGCGAGAGGCTTGAGCGTCTTCCTTCGGGGACTCGAGCATTCTGGTCTCTTGCCAAGGCTATCGAAGGGAATTTCTGTAAGCCATCCCTTCCACCTTTGCACTTGGGAAATAATCCGTTGGCCTATGACGCAAAGGAGAAAGCCGATCTCCTGGCAAAACACTTTGCGTCCAACTCGACCTTGGATGACGGGGAACAGGAGCCGCCTACCATACCGCGGTGCGAGAGCCGTATGCTGGATATCCACGAGCATTCTGGTCTCTTGCCAAGGCTATCGAAGGGAATTTCTGTAAGCCATCCCTTCCACCTTTGCACTTGGGAAATAATCCGTTGGCCTATGACGCAAAGGAGAAAGCCGATCTCCTGGCAAAACACTTTGCGTCCAACTCGACCTTGGATGACGGGGAACAGGAGCCGCCTACCATACCGCGGTGCGAGAGCCGTATGCTGGATATCCAGTTACACCAACGCTCAGTGCGCATAGAACTTTTATCCCTGGATATCCATAAGTCGAGTGGCCCGGATGGAATCCCCCCTATAGTGTTGAAGATGTGCGCTCCAGAGTTGGCACCGGTCTTAACGCGTCTTTTTCGGCTCTCCTACTCTTCTGGCGTAGTCCCGACAACATGGAAGGCAGCATTAGTCCACCCGATCCCAAAAAAAGGCGATCGCTCTAATCCGTCCAACTACATGCCGATAGCCATTACTTCCCTCTTCTCGAAAATAATGGAGTCCATCATCAACTATCAACTCCTACGGTATCTAGAAGATCATCATCTGCTTAGCGACCAGCAGTACGGCTTCCGTAAGGGTCGATCAGCTGGTGATCTTCTGGTATACCTGACACATCGCTGGGCACAGGCGATTGAGACTAAGGGGGAAGCCTTGGCAGTTAGTTTGGACATCGCGAAGGCCTTCGATCGGGTCTGGCACAAAGCGCTTCTTTCGAAGCTCCCTTCCTATGGGCTTCCCGAGAAATTATGCGATTGGGTCACTAGCTTTCTAGCAGATAGAAGCATTAAGGTCGTAGTCGACGGTGAATGCTCTGATTCCATATCTGTGAATGCTGGTGTCCCGCAAGGCTGTGTGCTATCGCCTACTTTGTTCCTCCTCCATATCAATGACATGCTGCAAAATTGCGGCATTCATTGTTATGCGGATGACAGCACCGGCGATGCTTTTTACACCGGCCGCGCCAATATTTCTCGGGAAAACGTCATTGAGAGTCGAAACAAACTTGTGTCTGAAGTCGAGACTTCTTTGGAGAAGGTCTCAGATTGGGGTAGACTTAATTTAGTCCAATTTAACCCCACAAAGACACAAATTTGCGCGTTCACCACTAAAAAACTTCCGTGGGTCGTATGTCCTCGTTTCGAAGGCACTCCACTATCTGCCTCAGCCAATATTGGAATTCTTGGTGTCGACATGTCGAGCGAAGTCCAGTTTCGCGGCCACCTGGAGGGTAAGGCCAAATTGGCCTCGAAAAAGCTTGGTGTGCTCAACAGATCGAGACAGTATTTCACTCCGGCCCACCGCCTTATACTTTATAAGGCCCAGGTTCGGCCTCACATGGAATACTGTCCCCATCTTTGGGCGGGGGCACCCCAATACCAGCTCCTCCCTTTGGACCGCATTCAACGGAGAGCGACCCGAGTCGTCGATTGCCAAGAACTTTCAATTCGGCTAGACTCTTTGGCGCTGCGTAGAGATGTAGCTTCGCTGTGCATCTTCTACCGCATTTATCATGGGGAGTGCTCCGAGGAATTGTTCGGACTGATTCCTGCCGCCTCTTTCCGCCATCGTCCTACGCGACAGAAGTTTCATCCCCATCATTTAGATGTTTGGCAGTCCTCAACTGTGCGCTTTTCCAGGAACTTTCTGCCTCGCACAACAAAACTGTGGAATGAACTGTCGCCTGCGGTATTCCCGGACCAATACGACCTTCAAACCTTCAAGAAAAGAGCGTACTCCTTCTTAAAAGGCCGGCAACGCACTTGTGATGCCTCTGGTGTTGCGGGTGTCCATGGGCGGCGGTAATCGCTTACCATCAGGCGATGCTCGTTTGCCCCCTATATCATAAAAAAAAAAAAAAAAAACAACTAGACACAAAAAATATTTACGTATCCGCAGGGAGTGGATGATTTCATTCATACTGGATCTACAAAAATCAAATATTCATCGGTAGTTTGTATCTGACACAAGACACAAAAGTGTCCACGTTTGCACCCTGCCTATGTCCACCGAAAAACGGTTGTTGTGTTGAAAAAAGGGGTGCGTGGGCTGTGGATTAGTGAAAAATGCACAAATTAATTACCTGTATATCTGTTTCTGCAACAATTCGCTTTTGAATAAGGCATGATGAAACATTAAATGCAATCTTAGATAATTCCAGTACTTTATTAGAAAAGTTTGTAGATCTCTTGTGTATTGGATAGTTTTTTTGGTGAAATGCAAATTTGATATCGTTGAACTTCTCGTAACGTTTGTTCAGTTCACTTTCAACTGGATGTAGCTTCGATTCTATTGCCGACCATTTGGACTGAAATTGTATTTTGTATAATTACCCGACTGCGAAAGGAGGGTTATGTTTTTCGAGTGTATGTATGTACCTATATTTCTTTGGCACGCACTAGAGCCTAAACAGCTTGTTGTATTTTTATGTGAGTGGTGTCAACAAATTCGTCTTAGTCGTGAGAGTGACACTGGGTAAATCAAAATAAAAATAAAAAAAGGATTTTTAGCGCCAAAAAGTAATATAAAAAAATAACGTTTTCAAAATGCATCGAGTGTGGTATCAAAATAAAGATTTTTTTACGGTGATTACGAATATATATAAAACTTTAATGTTTTTTTGTTAAATATTGACGCAGTCGGGTTTTTTATTTTTAATAATTTGTACTTGTTAAGTGATCTCTAACTACGTAATTTTTTAAAGGGAAAGGGTACTAACTCATACTGATATACTCAGTAGTAGTACCTAGTACTCAGTACCTAATATAATCAGGAAAACTGGTAAACTTCTTAAACTGTAAAAACAACATTTGGAAGGAGTTTATTAGTACGGAACCCTAAAAACGAAGAAAGAGAGCTTCATACCACTTTAAGTGTGATATGAATGTTAATAAATTGAATTAAAAAGCTTTTAAAAACAATCTTTTACTGGAACGCCTCGAGAAGAATCAAACGAGTCCAAACTCGATGATGTTGCGTCGTTTCTTTACAGAGTTCCTATGGCCACCTTCCAGCTCCAGCATCAGATCAGCTCCATGTCATTAAAATATTGTATTGTCACGCTGTATACATATCTATGCTTGCAAAATTTCAGCAAAATGGGTTAAAGATATCTGCTTCAAAATTGAGTTGCAAGATTCCACCCGAATATACAAGCATACATACATACCTACATAGATTGCAAGTTAATAAAAAGCTTGTAAAAAAGAGGTGTAAGGAATTTAAGGTTATATTACAGGATCAATCTTCTGTTTTTCTTTCCAAAAAAATATCCCGTACTTTAATTGTATGAATACCTAGAGATCTGCGTTGATAGCAACGCAATCAATGACCGATAAGTAGAAACTGACCATACACTCAGCCCTCAGGTATTAGTCATTCAAGACCCGTAACTCTTATGCTCGTGAATTAAAAACGTAAGATGATTCTGCAATCTCCAGACGATGTGAAAATCCGAAAACCGTATATTTCTTGATCTATTACAAAAAATTGCGTTTATAAACTTATTTACTGGTACATCGTGACCCATGTCGATGCATGCAAAGGTGACTGCCAATTTTTGACTTCGTTTTGTCTCCCGCTTTGCTAAGGAGGGAAGTGGACTTATTATATTTCCAACTCCACCAGTTTTTCTTCTGATTAATTTTGTTGCGGGTTCCAAGCTTAGGTTCCAAGACAGTTTAATTTTTCGTGGGACTGCCCGATTCGACTGTCATAACTCGTTGTGTTCGTGGGTCACTGCTGTAGATCCTGGTGTACAGGCGTTACAGTGGTGGGTGTGTGGGCGGGATTAGTCCCATTAAACTGTAGAACACTGTAAAACGGTTTGTAGTATTTCGTAATATGTATGTCGATCTTATATAAATTGTCACCATCTACCTAGTCTTTAGTATTCCCAAGATTATTTAGGGTAACGGCTACTGCTACTAGTTCATAACTTGAATGTCAGTTTCACGGAGCATCGGCATCGGACATCCGCTGTCCGCAACCCGAGGGCTAACTGAATCTGAAGGTTGAACTAGATGTCCGCATATTTTAAGGCACTGACTTCTGAATAACGATTGTCATATAGACATGATATGTTCATGACATCCGGGACCGACACGGCTTAACGTGCTCTCCGAGGCACGGGCAGTAAACACCGCCATTTACCATACTCCGGGCTGCTATTAAGACTTTCTTGAATGAAAAACCCTACAGCAGTCCGACCCGGGAATCAAACCCGAGACCTTTTGATCGGCAGTCGCTTACGCTAACCACTAGACCAACGAGAATCATAAAATAATATTTGAGTATTCAATCTTTGAAAGATAAATACCTACTTACCTTATCTTCATCTTCTGTGTATTTACTCCTAGGCAATTCTAAAGTTATACCAGATTCAAAATAAAGTATTAAAATGAATATTCCAAGGCTTGCCGTCCAAAATACTGTCGAAAGTCTCCGCATCTTCATACTTTGGAGAGACAGAAATAAAAATCACTTTCTGTAAGTCGCTTTAACATTACAGTAAGTACTACAGCAGTGCAAGAATATTTCCCACTCAATCATTTGCCAAATGTCCATAGACTTTTGATGATGGCAAAACATGCGAAATCACCCGCAAGAATACTTTTGCCCAAATAACGCAGGTACGTATATAACGTTGTTGCAGTTCAATAAAGCAAATGCCAACATTCCACAATTTCTTAAACTTCCATCAATTGTCTGCAAATGGCATTCAACAAACCTACGTCTCGCCTTATGATGAATTATCACATGCTTGCATATCTTCATAATTGACAGTGGTTGAAGCAGTAAACATTTCCAACAGTTTTAAATTAGGTAGTTTGTATTTTGCAAAATGAGAGTATTTATTGCCCATAATATGTTAACGTACCTAAGCATAATATCTCACCGTAAGCCAAAGTGGATCTGCGCTAGTTTGTTGAAATTCTATATTTTTTTTTTATCTAAAAAAGCTTTGTTATGTACCTATCTAAATATGAGCTTATTTCGTTTTACACTACCTACCATTCCGGTATAAACATAATTATCGTTCAGTCGTAAGTACTATTAGTTATTCTGTGTTACAATTATGCATTCAAACTGATGTTTGAATAACTTTAAAATTTATGCAGAAAAAAACAGTCTAAAAGTTTTTGTGTGTTGCAGTTATAAAACTGTTTTTTTTTTGGAACGAAGTTCCTTATGGGGCGTTGCGGAGGGGTACCCTAGCCGGCAAAAAACGTCCATAACGTAAGATTGACGCCTCGGTGTAAAAATTGTAGCGTATGAGAATGATGTGAGGTCTCGGGTTCGAATCCCGTGTAGGATCAATTCTTTTTTGATTTGCAATTATTTGTTTTTTGGATGTTTTCTATGTATAATATGTATGTATTTACAAAAAAAAATGTCCGAAATATTAATTTATTTATTTCGTGAACGAAAAATTTATATAATCTGTAAGTTGCATGTAACAAGTACGGAGTAACTCTAGACAGAACTTGTTTCAGTAGAGATTACTAGGTTTAGTTATATTTTTTATTTTCATCGTTAAAAAATCATAGTATAAAACGTATACCTGAATAGTTATTTTCTTTGTACCTCGCATAGAACTTTTATATATTTTCATAAATCATTTTAAATTAAATAAAGGTGTTAAGACAATTTTGTGGTTCTTAAAGAGCCTGAACGCAAAATTTAGTACAGCGCCATCTGTAAGTTGCATGTATTATTATATTTTATCTATAATTCTATTTGTTAATATACTCAGATGTCAAAACAATTATTAAACGGCTTTATTATTACAGTGTATGTTTATTTAAATAGTAGAAACATTACAAATCTATATATATAAAAGAGGAAGGTGACTGACTGACTGACTGACATACCCAGAGTCCAGAAATCAACGCACAGCCCAAACCGCTGAAGCTAGAAGCTTGAAATTTTGCATGTAGGTTCTCATCGAGAACCTTTTATATATTTTCATAAATCATTTTAAATTAAATAAAGGTGTTAAGACAATTTTGTGGTTCTTAAAGAGCCTGAACGCAAAATTTAGTACAGCGCCATCTGTAAGTTGCATGTATTATTATATTTTATCTATAATTCTATTTGTTAATATACTCAGATGTCAAAACAATTATTAAACGGCTTTATTATTACAGTGTATGTTTATTTAAATAGTAGAAACATTACAAATCTATATATATAAAAGAGGAAGGTGACTGACTGACTGACTGACATACCCAGAGTCCAGAAATCAACGCACAGCCCAAACCGCTGAAGCTAGAAGCTTGAAATTTTGCATGTAGGTTCTCATCGAGATATAATGTACGTAATATCTCGATGTAGGTTCTTTATATAACGTAAGTGAGCACAGGCGCGGTTCCAGCCTGAAATTTTGGGGGGGTCACTAATCAAATAAGTCGAGTAAATTAGACTTTATTGCACAATACACAATTTCATTTGACACATTAAAAACAAATGGATATATTTTGTTTTTATTGGTAAATCTATTGAGATCACAATATTTGAGACGTCTGTGACAATCTCTGGATGAATATTTAGAGGATTTAGCTCGGTAGGGGGACGAAGGGCGTGTATAAAACTCCCGGCAAATCTGTCTTACCACTAAACTCTGGCGGCGGCCTACATCTGCAGTCAAGAGGAGCTCCAAGAACGCATCAGCGGCTTCTGGAGTTCCCCCTGCCTTACCTCATCACTGAGGTACATCCCGGGGTAACCAGATTCAAACCCGGGGCATGTCGCTGTCGTACCTCTCACCGCTCTACACAGTAAGAGAGTCGGAACACCGACCCTGAGACGACACCACCGGCCGCACCGAGGGCGGGTCGTTTTCAGGGGCCACATCTCCCCTGTGTCCACAACGACCCTTAACCGCTCTTCGGACTCCTTCTGGAGCATAACGTCTGAACACTACTCGCCAGCATTGCCGCGATCAATGCTGGTGGTGACAGGTTTCGTCCCATCTGTCCGACCGGGCGAAGTCACCGAAGCATCCGTGCCCGGTGAGCATCTAAGTGAATCGGTAGGTGATAAGTTGGTTCACTCTATGCAAGCTTCGAAGCTCGGCAGAAAGGCTGCGACAGCGCGTTGGCTGGCGCAATCATGGGTGTCGAACCGTGCCCGCCAAGCTCGTAGGGCTTGCGTATGTGTGTTCTGACGATGCATTCCGGGCTCATGATACGGCGCTATCTCTTCGTCATTCCGACCGACGGATCGAATTTCGTCGCAGACCATTGTGTTCATGTCGGCTAGGGTGGAGATGGTGCCAAGATCGTCGCCGCCTCGTACGAGATCGTACGGTGGCCTTGTACGATCCGTATGGCCATCAACCGCTGCAGACTCCCGATTTGAGCATTACAGCGGGAAGATCCCGCCGGTGCCCCATAGAGGACCATGGACCGCACGACGCCCATACGCACGCCCACGCACATAGAGGCAGCGAACTTCTTCCCGCGGTCCCCCGAGATTGCGCAGCAGACAATGTGGCACCCGTGCTACTCCTTGTACTGGGGACTAGTCGCCCGAAATGCTTTTCAAAGCTCTACCGATTGTCCATGATGAAGTACTTCATGTACTGACCCACTTGGACTTCAGTGTCATCCACCCGGAGGTATGAGCTGGGTGGTTCCTGGCGCTTACGTAGGCCATGGAATCATATCGCCTCAGTTTAATGAGGCGCCACCCTCAGGCCCAACTCATAAATCTTATCCACGACACAAGCCTGGAAGGTCACAAAGGTTATCTCGCATTAACTTCAGGTCTTTGTGATGCCTTCGCCATATACTCGGTATATTCTGGCCCGAGAGAATATCCAACGCTAACTTGTGGGATCGCTGCGATGAAGTCCCGATCGACCAACAAATCAAACGACGCAAATGGGGCTGGATAGGCCACACCCTCCGAAGAGATTCCAACCACATCCCGAGGCAAGCCCTAGACTGGAATCCCCAAGGAAAACGCAAGCGTGGCCGTCCAAAACAAACCTGGCGGCGGACTATCATCGATGAAGCGAAGGCTATTGGCAAGACCTGGAGCGAAATCAAGCGAGACGCTCAAGACAGAGCGGGATGGCGATGCACGGTGGACGCCCTCTGCCCCATCTAGGGGACATAAGACTTTAAGTCAAGTAATTCACGACACAAGCCACCCCTTGCGAGCAGAAGCACCTCCCCGAAGCGTGATCCTCTAGCCAGTATTAGGGTATCGTCTGCTTAGCAGGCGACACTGATGCCCGAAGTCAGACTAATGCGAAGGCCCGCATCGTATACAAGGTTTCATAATAATAGGCCCAATACAGAACCATGGGGAACCCCACAACACACCTCCCTTGAATTTTCCACTCTGTTCCGATCGACAAACTTCACTGTGCTGTCGCGCTGATAGACCTCTATGACGGCACGCAGGTAAGTCGGCACCTCGTGATATTCAAGGCCCTCCCTAATCGCGCCCCATTGAAGGGTGCCGAAAGCGTTAACGATTTCAAGGCTAACTACCAACTCCCCCCCCCCCCCGATCGGACTGCCGACCCCCCGACAGGGAGCGAACACACCTATATATTAGCGTCCACTGTCGAGCGTCCCCGTTGGAATCCAAATTGGCAGTCCGATAGATCAGGGCCCACTCGCGACAGGTGCTCGCCGATACGACCAGAGATAACTCTCAAAGAGTTCCTATCCTTTGATTTCTTATCTCAATTGAACAATTATGGAAACTGATAAGAATAAGAAAATCAGGTTAGCAGATTTTGGGGGGGGGGGGGTTCACGTCCCCTGTGACCCGCGCCTGACTGAGCACTAAGAAAGGAATTTTTGAAATTACACCCCTAAGGGGGTAAATCAGGAGATGAAAGTCTGCCTGAGCGAAGCCGCGTGTAAAAGCTAGTATTGTATAAATTTAGTCATAGACATAAAGTATTTCCATTATCATTAATTTTTAATGTAGCTAAAAGAAAAGATTAGCACCTAACCCACAACTAAGACCTCTATCATTACATTAAACAGTTTATGATGTTGATGATGATGATGGTCTCAACTATGGTAAAATTTCCATTATTTTTTCTGAAACATCAGCGAACGAAACGATTCATTCTGATAAACAGTGCATTTAAAATTGTATTCTATCTATCTTTCACTTCAATTCTCTGCCATGGTAATCGTCTCCTTTTTTATTTTTATCGATAAAAAAAAACATAATAAAAATGTATACCTACCCGAATAATTATTTTCTATATATCTTGAATAGAACTTGAAATAAATATTTTGTATGTTATGGAACTTCGTTCCTATCTGGTGTCCCACAACACCACACGATTTTTTTATTTGTCTGTCTGTTTGTTTGTTTTCTTTCAACATGTAAAAAAAAACTTCGTTTAAAAAAAACGACTTCAAAAACGAAAAAGTATAAAATCACTACATAGTATAAAACAAAGTCGCTTTCTCGGTCCCTATATCCCTATGTTTGCTTAAATCTTTAAAACTACGCAACGGATTTTGATGCGGGTTTCTTTAGTAGATAGAGTGATTCAAGAGGAAGGTTTAAATGCATAATATAGTATGGAAACACTGTTAATTTTCGAGGTTTCTAATGTGATGTAGCAAATAAACACATTTTTTTGCGCTTAAATTGCAAACGCTGGTTGCACCCTACGAGATAGATCAAAATAATGTACTACAGTATTGTACACCTTAAAAAGTACCACAAAAAAGTCCGCGACGGTATGTATGAATGTAAGCCAGGGGCAGGGTGGGGCACTGGCCCCACCCTGCCCCTGGCTTACATAAAAAAAACTGACTTCATCTGGCCCCGAACCGGTTCGCGGAACGAGTTTTCTACGATGGAGTCGGCGAGGGGTGAACCATGGAACAATAGGGCTTCCGTCTTATCCGGGGCCACCCGTAAGCCCAGCGCCTTAATGCGCCTAACCACCATAGAAACACCCCTGGTGGCCAAGCGTAACGAATTACGCCTAGTCCGGGGGGTAGACAACTTCGAAGGACCCAGTCATATCCCACGTTCCACAGGAGTGGTCCAAGGACACCCCTGCGGAACACCGCACGATATGGGTCGCCATCTCAAGACGCTATCTCGGCCCTCGTGCATGACGGTACGCTCCTCTAAATAGTCTGCCAGTTGCCGCCTCAGGTACTCTGGCACGCCGTGGTAGTGGAATGCTTCCCTGATGCAGCTAAATGGCAGACAATCGAATGCGTTGGCGATGTCCAACGATATCGCCAACAGCACGCCGCCACAGCCCACTGTCTCTTCGGTCACGGCCCTCGGGCACTACTCGGCATCGACCGTCGGACGCCCGTCTCGGAATCCGAATTGAGCGTCCGACAGATCGGGGATCGGACGATACTTGCAGAGAGTCCACTCAAACAATTTGCCCGCCTCGTCCAGCAATACGAAGGGCCTATAGGCCGCGACCGTATCGGCAGGGGTAAGACTGTGGGTATACATAATCTGGCCATAAATACTGTTACATTTAAAAATAAACAAAATATTACTTTTGAATTTGAAATCTGTCATTTTAATACGATTGTTAATTGTGTTTTCTGATTTCGCGCTAATATATTGTATAAAATAAGAACAAAACATTTTAACAAAAAAAAAACGACTTCAAGAACGATCAAATTGAATTGGGTCCACACGGAAAGCACCAGTTTTCAAATAAAAAAAGAATCATCGAAATCAGTCGGCGTGATATTGAGTTATTCGTAAATTTGTCGCGCACATACCTAAAGCAAATTGAAGATTTATATGATTTTCTCATGGATGATATGTCAGAACCGGACCAAATTAAAATGAGACCACATGGAAAGCACCAGCTTTCAAATAAAAAAAGAATTATCAAAATCGGTTCACCCAGTTGAAAGATATGAAGTAACAAACATAATAAAAATAAAAGAAATACAGTCGAGTTGAGAACCTCCTCCTTTTTTTTAAGTCGGTTAAAAATATTTTGTGATATTAAAATGGAGTGGGGTGATAAAGAGAGCCAAATCGCTGTGATTGCATTACATAAAACAGGTATTGAGCCAAATACATTTTTTTAAATTCTCCATACGCTTGATGTTAGTCAAATGTTTTTGTAACGGGCTCAATATAGGTACAATGAGACCTCCTCTGTTTGTGACAGAAAAAGAAGCCGTCCACGTAGTGTTCGTACGAAAAAGGCGATCAACGCAGTAAGGGAAAGAATGCGAAGAAATCCTGCCCGAAAGCAAAAAAAAAACAACTCGGGAGATGAAGATAGCACCCAGAACCATGTCGCGTATTTTAAAAGATGACTTAGGACTTGTAGCCTAAAAGAGACGCCTGGTCATTTCTTAACTGATAATTTAAAAAAGAATAGGATGGTAAAATCAAAACAACTACTTAAGCGGTACGCAAAGGGATGTCACAGAAAAAAAATGTTTACGGATGACAATTTTTTTACAATATTTTAACAAATAAAATGACCGTATTTATGCTGAAAGCTCTAAATAAGTTTCTCAATTAGTTAACAGAGTACAACGTGGGCATTATCCGACTACAGTGATGGTTTGGTGGGATGTTAGCGAAGGAGTGACTGAGCCATATTTTTGTGAAAAAGGTATCAAAACATCGTCATAAGTGTATCAAGAGAAGGTAGTTAAGCCTCTTAACAACACCATGTTCAATAACCAAGAGTGGTCCTTTCAGCAAGATTCGGCGCCGGGTCATAAAGCTCGATCCACCCAATCTTTGTTAGAAACGAACGTTCCGGACTTCATCAGACCTGAAAACTGGCCGTCATCTAGTCCAGATCTTAATCCACTGGATTATGATTCATGGTCAGTTTTAGAGAGTAAGGCTTGCTCTAAACGCCATGATAATTTGGAGTCCCTAAAACAATCCATACGATTGGCAGTGAATAATTTTTCCATAGAAAGAGTGCGTGCTGCACTGCATTGATAACTGGCCTCAACGTTTAAAGGGCTATATTGTTGGGCTGTGTGACGTACAATAAAAAAATGTTGTTTTTCTTTGAACAATATTTATGACAAGACTAAGTAGTTTGATAGTTACATATAATTTTAGACTGCTGCCCCACCCTGAGAACATGGCTGGCTACGCCCATGGCAATACAGAATAAATTCTTATACCATTAAGTATATTAAATACATTGTGCATTTAATATAGATCAAAATGGCCCTTTACAGTATCTAATTTAAATAAATACATCGAAGATAACACAGATTTAAAATGCACAAATCGTGTCGTCGGCGGGGGCATCTGAAATCCACCCGTGCAAAACCGGGGCGGGTCGCTAGTAACTTAATAAAGATTTAATTAAATACACCTTTTATGCAAACCTTTAATATTGATGAAACACTATTATTTGCATGTACTACATATTCATAGGTTTGAAGTCGGTGCCAAGCCAAATGTAATAATAGGTACCACACTCGCTTTAATTAGTATATTTCAAGAAAACCGTCAGCGACGTCAGCCCGCGCGGGGCTGCCCGACTGGGTTGTTTTGTTCTACACGAAGAGCAGCTATCCCGCTCAAGGTCACGCGCGGCGAGTGGCTACCTATAATTACATTTTGGCTTGGCACCGACTTCAAACCTATGAATAGGTAGCACATACAAATAATAGTGTTTCATCAATATTAAAGTTTTTCATATAAGGTTTATTTAATTAAATCTTTATTAAGTTATTTTATACTTTTTAGTTTTTGAAGTCGGTTTTTTTACGAAGTTTTTATATTTTTCCCTTTTTTAGTTTTCTAGGCAGGGAGTTTCCTTTGATGTTTTTTTTAGTTAGATCACCTTGACAACTTGAAAGAATACAACTAAGGCTCTACAGATACGTATGAAATTGAAAGAATTACCCTCCAACTCCAAACTGTTGAGGAGTTGTACCTTCCATCATTAGTTAACCTAAATAACTTGAAAGAATACGAATAACGGTAACATACATACACGTGACATTTAAAGATTTATCTTTTAACTCCTAACCGTTAAGGAGTTGTATCTTCCATCATCAGCTCATCATCATGAAATGAAATGATGACTACCAGGTGTAAATAGGTACTGCAATAGCTTTAGAAAATGTATGAAAAACAGTACTAGCCTAACAAATTTGAGGGTTTCCTTCGATTTCTTTGGGATCCCATCACCAGATTCTGATATAGTGGCAATGGGACCACAAGGGTAGCATACCCTTTCGAATACAAAAATATTTTTTTAAAGTAATCAGACTAATCAGTGTACATACCTGCATAAAAAAATACCAATAAAATTGAGAACCTCCTCCTTTTGGAAGTCGTTTAAAAATATAGGTTTGGTTACACATTCGTTTCATTTTACGAAGTAATGCTAACGAAGTAAGCGAAATGAACAATTTTGCTGTTTTTTTTTTGTAAAATCTATACAAAAGAAATCTTAAAGGAAATGTTGAGTAGGTCGCACACATCAAATTATTACGAAAGATAAAAGTGAATTACCTACTTTGGAGGTGTATCCGATCAAAAACCTCGAGAGTTGTTATCGATTTTAGAGAAACGTCAAATCAAACTAATTTGTTTGTGTGTGAAAAATGGCGTCTAAGGAGTCTCTGGACGTGAGTATTATTTGTTTTCTACCTTAATATCGTTGTTACCAGACTATTACCTCGTTCTTCAAGTAGTTTAAATGTCATAGAAAGTATTCTCCATAACTTTCGCATGTAGATTGTGACATTTTCCAAGCAAAAAAGTAAAGAATGCCACGCCCCTACCGTTGGTTTCTGTTTTAATTTATATTTCACCGGTTTTAATATTATTTTGAATTAAAACTCGTTATTTAAACACATTAAACAATCGGAGATTAATCTTGTCTTTTTATACTCTATTATTTTGCTGTAATCATCAACTTTTAATTGACGGAATGCATTTAAACATCCAGAAAGCAACATTCTTATAAGAATTAAGCCGGTAAATTAATTAATTATTTCATTAAAAATAAAAAAGCTAATTTTAGTTGTTACAATATTTGCCGTTAAACTTTTTTTTTATTTCAAGTGGGTCTTGGTTAAATAATCTTAATATCCTACCTAAAAGATACCTAAAAAAAATGATTTACTTTCATATAAAGTTAAAGAAAGAACAAAGATGAAAGTTCTTAGTTCAAACGTATTCATATTCTTAAAATTACGTAATTATCAATAAAGCTTGATTGTAATTATTTCTAAAGCTGTTTAGTTAACCATTTCAGTAAAAATATTTTAGAAGCCTAATAGAGAAACGGGCTTGGAACGAAAAATGTTCTACGAAAAGTACAACATGAATACATATTATTTTTGTTGCGTGTTACATAATAATACATGTAACATTTTATGGTGTTAAGAATGAAGACTGCAGTATGTTACTGGCAGTATGAAAAAAGTACTTTTCCTTTCTTATAAAAAATTAACTAGCAGACCCACGCAACCCCGTTTGCGTCTCCTATTGCCCGTAAGCTTTTCCCCCATATTTGAAACATTCTTTATTGATGCTCCGCTCCTATTGGTCTTAGCGTGATGTTATATAGCCTATAGCCTTCCTCAATAAATGGGCTAAGACTAAGAGATTAGCACAATCTAAGGAACCGCTGGTCCGATTTGAAAAATTCAAACAAACAAACAAACTCTTCAGCTTTATATATTAATATAGATTAAGGTTTTAGGAATAGAAACGGTTGGCATATAACATGATATAGCAGTCTTTACTTATTTTCTTTTAATTCTTCATTTGTTACAGTCCAATAGAAATATAATGATGGCAGAAAATGAAAAGATTGAATCCTTGTCTGAGAATTCATAAATTGTAAAGTTTTTCATATAAACACTAAAAGAACTTTAAAAACATTGATACTGTTCATAAAATTTTTCATCATAGAAATATAAGACAGAATATTTGACAGTGCATTTTTCTTTGATTAATTAATTAATCATTAATTGATTCATCCAAAATACATAAAACCTTTCTATGTTCTGTCATTATAATCAATTTAGGACAAATTAACTTTTCTATAGCTACAAAATTAAAAGTCTGTGGAAAATATATACATAGTGTAGCGGTGTACAATGAAGATGTATAAATTCATAACTTACTCATTACATGAGGTTTCGTGAGGTTCTATGGAGTTTCTTGCTGGTTCTTCTACATAGGAATGACATTTTGGAACCATGCAACTAGAGTCAGTAATGTAACATTTCGAAAAGCTATTTGATTTTGACACCATAATTACTAATTCTACCAGCTAAGGTAATAAAAATGCAATTACGGTTGAATACCATTCAATATTATCGAATATTGAATAGTATTAATAGTATTAGTTTTAATAGTATTCCGGGTCCATCTATCACGCGATGGACCCGGCACCCGCACGGTGAATCCATGGAACGCTAAGAAATAGGTCTCTGTAAGAAAAATATATTGTTGGGTGAGTTCTCTCAGTGTAAGCCATCCAACTCATTGCACCTTGGACTAAGACATTATTTCAAACATACATTTTAAACTTGGTTGTCTGCCAAGTTCCATAAAATTTTGCAGTTACCTGTTTTGTAAGTATGTTTATTAATATTATGTTAATCTACAAAATAGTACTATAGATATCCACAAGATGGCGCTGACCAGATATGACCAATTTCACCAATTTGCAGTTAAAAAATTAAAGGAGTTAGTAATAATGAGTATTAAAGAATGTATTTGAAACTCAGATATTTTGTTTGTTTGTGTAATATTACTATTACATTTCTTTAATAATGATTTCATCTGTTCAGATTTTCAACTTTGGCCAGTAACCAGCAGGCATTCACAAAATGTTGATAGCCTTGTATTGCATTTGTATTTTTCAGACCTATTTTTACAACTGTCCTATTTTGTGAATCTTTTATTCCCCCTTTTTTTTTCTCGTGCGGAAATCCCCTCGGATACCACCGACTGGTGGTTATGTCGGACTCGAACCGACTAAAAACCGCACATCGTCTCGGGTACTGAAAGCCGGGGAACTAGGTGCACCCTCTGAAGGAAATCCCACCCACTATTTGTAGGCGGCCCCCTCCTGTGTAGCAACCCTAACACTTCTATTCACAATAGGGTGCTCAGGCTTGCGCTTATGGAGGACGGAGATCGTCTTGCGATCTCCGGCACCTGAGTCGTCTGCGGTACCTGGTCCGTTCCCGGGCCTGGCGGACAGGGAGAGTTCTAAACCTCTCCCGGTCCCGCTCCGCCATCTCCTTCGCAAGCATAACTTGCTCGCAGAAAGAGACGGCAGAGTTCCACGCGCTCTCGCTTTGCAACATGGCCTATTATTCCCCTAAGTGACACCAAAATGTGTATTACCTATGTACTACCTTTATTGATGGCAATTTTCTCTACTATCAAAAGTAACTAATTACTACTGCACCAATTTCAATTTGTCTTCAATTTGTCATGCATGTGTATTAGAATTTTTAGGACATAGGCTACTCTTTACCGCGATAACCGATATATTACGCAATCAGAGCAGCGGGCAATAGCTATTTGTGATAATATCTCTCTTTACCACGCCCGTTTTTATAGAAACTCATTTTGAAGCTTTCATTCAATACTAACTTTTAAACTTTCGCGTTCCATGATATAATGTTCATTCAATGTTACTACTTTCTGAGTCAATGTATTTATGAATTACATTTTTACATGAATTACATTACTACTTACGGTATTCAGGTGATGGACCATTCTTAATACCCACACACACCTCATAGACACACACCAGATATTTTACCGTTGTTTCCTTATATTCCTGCAGAAGCATTTATTTTATTTTTTCTCGCTGTTGCGGGGAACGGTTACGACATGTTCAAGAATCGGTTTCTCCTAGGGCGTGACCGCAGTTTCTGAAGGAGGATACAAGGGAGTTTGTTCTCTAAATATTTCTCCTGGGGCTCTGATTATCAGAACCATTTTTGCCATCCACTATATTTGCTTGCTCTATCTTGCAACTATATTTAAAAACTTTTTTTTTTCGGACATTTAACACACAACGCCGGCTAATCCCAAGCTAAGCAGAGCTTGTGTTATACCCATAACACAAGCTCTGCTTAGCTTGGGATTACTACTACTACTAGACAACTGATATAAATAAATATATACTTTATTTTTTTTGTAAATTCATACATATTATACATAGAAAACTCCGAAACAAATATTTGCAGATCATACAAACATCTGGTCCGGGAATCGAACACGAGACCTCAATCACGGCAGTTGCATACACTACCACTGCGCCACCGAGGCAGTCTTAAAAAAACTGGAAAATTGTTGAAAAATACATAAATGGTTAAAAATAACAAATGCCCATTCCCTTATTCGCGAACTGAAACACTGCAAAAGTGGTCTAGTACAGCCTTGCGTGGTGTTTTAGCGCGGTTCGATAACGGTCACCGCCAATTGAGCGCATCCGCATTTGTGTCAAAGGACACAGCACGCGCTCCAAGACGAAATCATCTTAGTCCAAGGTTAGCAACACATCCGTAGGCAAATACCCCGCCTGGATACCCACGTACGTACCTAGTGTTGCAAATTTCGTCCATCGAGTATAATCCATGATTTATAAGCAGAGAAACTTGGTAACGCATTAGTTTTAGAACATATATTATTGACTGCACGTTTGGCCGAGTGGTTTAACGGTCACCACGCCGTTTCCTACTTCGCCAAGTGTCGTGGGTTCAAATCCCACGTAGGACAACACTTTGTGTGATCCACAAATTGTTGTTCTGAGTCTGGGTGTTCTTTGTGTCCGTTTCATGTATGCTTGTAAAGTCCCCCGCGACACAGGATTTATTCCTAATGCGGGAGTTGTCTTTTAAAAAAAAAAAGTATATTACCAATTACCATTTTGGTTACATAAAATGATCACTACGTTAAAGTATACGTTTGTTGATTCCTATTACATTTGCTAAAGTAACTCACTAATTAAGAGTGGATTCCAATAGGGGAGTGGTCGTTTTTATCACTCTCATGGATCCTTTACATAAGTAATGCGGATGTATAGCAACTTTAAACGACTGATTAATTCATCAACAGAGCTATCTGTTAATGTTCTTTGTCATGTCATTCACAAAATTTATGATGGCTACCTCTTCCTCATATGAATGAGCTGGTCGTACTTAGCAGAAATAATTGGCAATACGTGAATAGTTAACCTTCCTCGCCCATCCTAACATTGTACCACTCGCATTATTACTTCAATGAGTGCGCCTGCATTGTCCATGCCTCTCATTTTTTAACGGAATTAAAGGACGTACTTTGCCATTGATAATATTTGTCCACAAATAATTTTCTGGCCAGTACTTTTGGTTTTAAATTTATTGATACACGTAACTCAAAACATCTCATAACTTTATGTGATCTATCGTACTTCATTCATAGCAAATAAGTTTCTCCTAATTTGGAAAACTTTTCTTGCCCCACATATCTCACAGAACTCGTATCTTTTAGCGCCCGTAATAAGCAGTCGACTGTGAAATTAGAAAACAACCTTGCGAATATAGGTCAACGTCAAAACGGAAACCCTTTTTAGGTATATCTTAATTCAATTCACAGATCTTCAGAGTAAATTCATTAGATGCAAATCTCTTCCATGGGAGTGCGAATTGCATTTTGCGTCAATTTTTCGCTTATTAGACATGGACAATCTATTCATTGCATTACTTAGTGCTCTCAGTATTTGAGTATATAATGGTGAATCAGTGTGTGAAAACTTATTTACCGTCTAAGACTTCATAAATCCTACTTGCAAGCGTCTGAAGGATCGTCTACAATAGGGTAACTACAACAGCGAGGCTAAGGTCCTGCACGATGCTGACGCAAGTAATCTCACTTCCCGCAGGATGTCGGGAATGAGAGCGTGTCCTCATAACTCTTGTTCTGTCGTGGGTGGCGATCGTCGCAGACGTTGTGTAACTCTTGGGTCTAATGAGGATATTATTCAGGAGCATCACAATGTTAACGGAGACGAAGCGCGCCTTTTGAAGCTGTTTAATTATATCGTTGTAGGCGGTCACCTCGTTAGTGCCCGTCGAAACTCCAGACAAATCGTGCCATTAATTAAAGTTAACCATCCCTTGGTGTTAAGTTCACTCGTGCTATTGTTTACCACAGATTAAGTTAAAAAGCTAAAATTAACAAAATTCGTGCAGGTATATAAATTATTATATTATTTATCAACATCTTTTGGCATATGATAGAAACATGTAATGATTTGTATTTTTTGTTAAATATTATATTTAGTAACTCTCGTTTGTTTTATAAATGTAAAATTTCTGTCGAAAACGAGTAATTTAAAATGCTTATCATTTTTCACTTATACATAGCTTTAAAAGCGACCTCGCCTCCGGAACATCGCTATCGGGGCGTGAATATTTATCTCGGCTCCAGACCCGTTGAACATTGTTACTAGACACATAATGACCAACACTTAAGGGTGAAATGCCTTGATCGAGATTTTTTTACGACTGAAAAACTTTTTTAAACTCAAGGTCACCCGCCTAAAGTTGTTAAATATTTCATTACATTACTGATCTTCTTAATTTGAAGTTAATATGAATATTTTGGAAAATTGGAAAACTGCTAAGTCTTATTGCGGCTGTTAAATACGTTGAGATTCAATTGAAATATAGGAATCTGTTCTCAAGTTATGTAAGAGTTTGTAGGTTACAACAGATTTTCGACAACCTTGTCGAGAAATATCCTGACTGCTAAAGGTGTTTTGCAAACTAAACGTATTGAGGTTGGTTCTAGATGGGTTTTTAACAAGGCCAATACGGTTAGGTAGTAACAGCTATTTCTGTTCTGATATAGTTAGCGATCTAGAAAAGCCGATATTTGTCGTTGCCTCGAAAATACTTAGCTTACCTACGTAATTTAAAAATCTTGAATATTTTAAATGGTTTCTACCTAATAAATAATGAACTTATTAAAACCTAATAGGCATTCTGGTGTATACTGAAATATAGACTAAAAGTAAAATACCTTCTTAATTAATTAATTGTTAAGATAGCTTAAAGTTTTTAGGTTAGGTTTTAGAGGGTTAACTGGTTGTTTGTGGAAATCCATGCTGATAATTTATGATACATCTCAAATTTATTTTATTTTTAATCATAATACACTGACTGTTTAGTAATTTCAATTAGTTATGTTTCTACTCTAGACATTGATAATGTTTATCTTTATCGGTAAAACATGCAAAGAAAAAGCATCGGATATATTGCATAAAAACGGAAAAAAATGAGTTTCATCAATATGTAACCTCAGATGAAAGTATAATAAATTTTGATAATGAAAATTTACCTTTGCAAAAAGCTTGTGTCTTCAATCTTTATTATAATATACTAGCTGTTGCCCGCGGCTCCCCCCGCGTGTATGTCGGTTATCGCGGCAAATAGTAGCCTATGTGTTATTCTGATGTATAAGCTATATTGGGCGTTCGGCGCCAGTGTAACGTTAAGAAGCTTTCTCGGTCATGAGGTGACCTCAAAAGTAATTAGAGATATAAATTACACACATTAGCACGAGAATTTATATAATATTTATTATCACTACAACAAGAAAAGTTAACAATTGTTAATACAATCAATGCGCGAGTATACAATACAGATTAAGATCTGGTCGAGGGTTCTAGAAGTGATTCCACTACAGCGTCCTCCACGTCAGAGGAGAGACTTAACTGGAACAGTAGCCACTTAGTAGGCCACGGCTGGAGAGGTGCTTTGTAGAAGCGCTAGACTTCGGCGTTAGTAGCCGAGCCAGGGCTGGGGGCGTAGACCACCAGGCAGAGAAGAAAAGCAGTGCTGGGCTCGGCTTTAGAGAGCCCGTAGAGGCTGCGCAGCCGCCTGGCTTTGTAGACGCCAGCCGAAAGAGGTTTAGTCCACGGTGCGCTCGTCCTTTTATCTTGTGTTCCCAGCGGTGGTGGAACAGCGGTCCACTGGTGGGGGTAATAGTGTTACCGCGTGACAACTGTAAAGTTTCATCCAAATCCGTTCAGTAGTTTTTGCGTGAAAGAGAAACAAACATCCATCCATACTTACGAACTTTTTCGTTTATAATATTAGTAGGATACATTAGGAAGGATGTTGATTGTGATTAAATTTTTTTGAACTAATTGCCATTGTGTGATAAAAGAGTACTAGTAACAAAAAATCAATAAAACTAGATACAGTTCTTTAATAGAACGTTCATATTCACAATTTCTAGATCAACAAATTCGTTACAAAGGAAAATGTACATAAGCTATAGGAACAGTATTATTAAATTGGTAACCGGCCTTTTTGCTAATAAGAGGATACATTTATAGCTTACCAAATGGAAAAATACGCCCGAAATTTCATCGTGAAAGTATCCTTTATTACTTATTACTCGTAACTCCTAGTGTTTTGTTATATGTATTCTTATACACTCCGTTATTTTAACTGTTGGCAACATTTTATGGTTCGTTCAATATCTCCAAGGACTGTAGTTCGTTAAAAGACTGATGAGTATTTCAGAGGTGTTCGTGAGGGCTCGTTATTAGAAATTCATAACTAGTAGGTCGTCGGGCTCACTACAACTCTATCTAAAAGTTAATAACATGTGTAATGAACTTGTAAACTTTATGAGCACGTAATCTGAACTAATTTAATTTTCAACTTCAAGGTGACATTGTAACATTTAAATTATGATTTCATCCGTCACGTAAGATTTAAAAGTTGTGACAATCAGTATGCATTTTTAAATCAACAATGCGAGTTATTAAAATAATTCTGAGGTAGGACAATTGTCATTTCCCGATAGGAACAGTCATTCTGATTACTGGTAGTTTCTGTAATAACAATAAATTAAATAGCTTTTTAAAAACAAGCTTTTACCGGAATGTCTTGAGACGAAACAAACGAGTTCAAACTCGATGATGTTGCGACGTTTCTTGACAGAGTTTAGGAACTCTGTCAAGAAACGTCGGCCACCTTCCAGCTCCAGCATCAGAGCTCCATGTTATTATAATATTGGATTGTCACGCTTACATTCTTCTTCTAACTCGCTTCACTCTTGGCAGAGCGGTCGTGATCACGTAGAGTGCACACTGGTTGTGGAGGCGGACAAAGCCCCTCGTACAACTTCCCGCTGTCTCACCCTGTCAGCAGACTGCCGGCTGCAGTCAGACACGCGGCTTCCGATTGTGGACCTCACCTGGTCGGTCCAGCGCATGGGTGCCCTGCCGCGGAGTCTGATCCCCTCCACCTTTCCCTGCACTACCAGTCGCTCTATTGAGTCACTATTCCGTCTAGAGACATGGCCAAAGTACTGCAGTATGCGCGACCGTACTATGGTTGACAGACGCTGTGTAATGCCGAGTTCCGCTAGCACGGACACGTTAGTACGAAACTCCGTCCACGATATCCCGAGCATTTTTCTCCAGCACCACATTTCCAGAGCATCTATCTTCCTTCTTTCCAACTCGCGCACTGTCCACGCCTCCGCGGCGTATAGGAAAATGGAAAATATAAGCGATTGTACAAGCCTGATCTTGGTGGCTTTGGTAATGTTCTGATTTCCCCAATTTTTTTCTCAATTTCTCCATTGCAGCTTTGGTTATGGCTATTCGTCGTTTTACTTCATCTACGCAGCCACCATTGTTTGATATTAAAGCCCCAAGGTATACGAAGCTCTGCACTACGTTGCAATTCGCAATCTGTGTCACTTCGGGCGAGTTATTGTTGACGCGGTCCACGATCATCATTTTCATCACGCTTACATATGCTTGCAAAATTTCAGCAAAATCGGTTGAAGATATCTGCTTCAAAATTGAGTTGCAAGATTCCACCCGAACATACAAGCATTCATACATACATTGCAAGTTAATAAAAAGCTTGTAAAATCTATCATTCATCTTTAAACCAAAAGCCAGTCTCTAAGCAGTACTAAACTGTTATTTTATTTAAGTTACGACTTCATCATAACATTATGTAAAGGGATTTTATGTACAGAGCTGATGATATCAGGTTTCTGTACACATCTTTAACGTCTTACGCAAATGGGAATATTGAGAGCAGCCTCCGTAGCTTGAAAGGCCTACCTTTTGTTAACGTAGAGATATGGCTACGGAAGTAACCGTCTTCTAGTAAATGTGTAGTCGTAGGTTAGTCAGTGCTAACCTACGACATTTTTCTTAAAGATTTGGGACTTGTATCAGCAGTTATTATAGTAATAGACTTTTCATATACTTATTATTAAGGTTTTTGATCTTTAAAGTAAGTTCCTATTGGTTTGTTATTTGACTTGACTAACCCAGCCGGGACCATCATGTAGTTCAGAGATTTTTTTTAAAAGCTAGCACTAAGCTGTTACACTTATATTTAGACAGTAGTTTATGGTAAAAGGTCTTGGTAGCTTGAAGAGCAAATATTTTGAACATCAAGGTTAAGGAATCTTGAAATTTATGTGATACGTCATAACATAAATATAATTCGATGATATCCCCCTGAATAATTCAGTGGTATAAAGTACATCGAACTATCCCCCGAACACCGAATAGCAAATCATCCATGACACAGCAAACAAAGTTAAGGCAGCCGTTTATTGTTGTCACTAAAAATATTTATTTCATGTAATTCTATAAAGCTTTCCCTGAAATAACGATGATATTTCATAAGGTAATTCATTAAAAGTTTCGGAACAACCCAGGTATTATGATGTAATACCAACAATCAATGACACGACTCAATCACAAATGAAACTAAAGCACCCATCTTTATTAACATCGTCACCACATTTTAGTGATGTAGGTTTTCCAGGCCGAATAAGTACCTATTCGGTACTCGGCCTAAACACATCCTTTGTGTACACTTCTATAGCGTAGTATTAGTAGTATATAACACTCGGAGACTAATCTAAGCCTAGATATTAAATTTCTCAAATATAAGGAATAATATTTATTCATTCACGATTTAGCGGTCATATTAAATAAATGTATTAGATAACCCTTTTCGTATAGTTAAATTTGATCTCTCAATTGTCTTCCGTCCATTTTGTATAAGATTACAACAGTAAAAGTATTATTCAAAAATATTTCAATGCCGATTTCTCCAAGTGAGGGAAATGTTCGTATTTCTTTGCGATAGTTTCACGTTTCAAAAATCGTTTAAATCGATCCGTTTAGTGGTGTACCTATTAAATGAACGCGCGAACCTTATCTATGGTTGAAATTCGAGAATTAAAGGAAACCGTAATAAGTTAATAGTCTACTCTTATTTATTGATCGGTCAATGCACATAAAAGGCTATGTAATCCGACATATTAGAAAAACTACAATGACTGACTGACTGACTGAATTATGAAAATGAATGAATTTTTCCATTGCTAATGTTTCTGATAATCTTTATTCTCTAACGTATTTACTTTACTTTCCCAACCATAAAAGATTTTAAAATAGCACAGTGTTTTATAGGCATGATTTAAAGTCGGTTCACTTATTTCTGTAACGTTGCAACAAAGCACACGCTACTATTTGCCCGGGCAGTAACTTGGTGCATTGGTCTCTAAAGAGGTCGCAATCGATCGAGCCAGGTCGCTTGCAAGTTTCATAAGTTAGATATACTGGCGCCAAGGCGTAACTAATATCTGTTTACGCTTTTCAAAGTTAGGGCTTGAATGCTTGAACTACGTCCAATTTTTGTGGCAACCACTATTATGATGACAATTTGTCATTTGTAATGTTATATATAAACATAGCCTAAATGGTGATAAGCGTCTAAAAGCTACTTTATTTCATGCTTTGTAAAGATACGTAATGTAACATAACACTAAATCAACCGTACAACCTTGGGTTTCGACAATTACAATAAAAATTATATTGGTAGTTTACATTTTTTTTCATTGTGTGGTCACACTACTCGTATATCTGTTCATAAGGTCACTGAAATGCTATAATCTCATTTTAGAGGTAAGATACACACAATTAAAGATACCTATTATTTTGTAGAAACTTTTTACAAAAAGTTTAATACACTAACACTTTGTGATACTTTAGTCGTCTAGCAGCTAGACATGCAAGTAGGTTTGAGAACGTGAGGATTGAGAGACCAGCTTTAATTATAAATATCTTCAAAGTGCGTCGATATTTTTTTTTAATTTATTTTTTACAAATTGCTATAAGACTTGTTCTAAAACATTATGTAAGAAAATAAAGATTTTATTCCGTTGATGTGATAATATTCAGTATAACATAATCTTTCGTGTGTGGACTGAGGGACCACAGTATAGTCGTTATATTTTTTTAATCGTTGATGATTTGTGCTCAGTTATTTAGTATATATCTTTACAAATTCTCTACTAAATGTCTGCAGTCACAATACCTTATTTTTTTACATACTTGCCGAGATCTGGCTGATGGTATGTGAGGATTGAGGGACCACACTTAAAGGCCTGTAGTTTCTAACATATCTTTTTACAAATTCTCATATTTGTTCTACAATTGTTTTGAGCCTACTACTAAATCTTATAAAAATTTCAAACAAAAATATCACTATGGTCCCTCAGTTCACACGCACACAGCTTTTAAAAGTGCAGTGCGGGGGGGGGGGGGGAGCTGTTTAATTGCGTTCAGTTTGTCTTTGTAGGACACGAATACATTTTGTTCGCTTATCACAGTAGTTATATAAGTATCATACTGAAAATCTTATAAAAAAAAAACTTTGTAACACTCTAGTGTCTGTTTATTTTTTATTCATCTGCAGTGACTTTCCATACTTTCGTGATTATTCAGTTACATTATTTTCTAATTGCGTATCACATTCACAGCTATTCAATTCAGGATATTCAACGATATGAATCAGGGTTCGAGGATATGATATATATCCGATATATATCTGATATATATCAAACTGGTTTCGTTGATATATATCAATGCTAGCTGAAATTAGATTGGATATCGGATCCTTCTCATGATGATAGCGGATGATATGATTCAAAATGTCGTTTATGTCCTGTAATCCAGTCCAGACTCAGAATCGATAGATGACCTATCTTTATCTTCCTTGCAGTCAAACTAAGCACTATGAGTATTATGAATACTGCATTTTTTGATGATTTTATTAATTATTTGATAATATTTAACTGTTTATTACAGTCAAACTAAGCACTACGAGTATTATGAATACTGCATTTTTTGATGATTTTATTAATTATTTGAAAATATTTAACAGTTTATTACGAATGACTGACGACTGATTTGGTAACTAAAAGACTTATGATATTATAAAGTTATTATTATTATTTGTAATATTTTAAAACATTAACATCATATTCGTTTTTTTTTTAATAATTTCAGTATGTTTATGTAACACATATGCAAATAGTATTCATAAATAATACAATAACATGATAATATGGATTACAAAATTGATATAAATCAAACTTGATAAATATCGGATATTTTCGAACCCTGATATGAATAAAGTTCCGCGACTCATGCGGAATTAATTACGTTTTCTCTTTTATGTGCGAGGTGTGCTGGAAATTGCTGCTGAACTTACTCAGTTTAATATTGAAACTAACCGTAAATGCTCAACTTCATTCTGTTGGAGTTTTTTATATAATGCTACTGAATACTTTTCACCACACTGCACCGGGTAATTTTCTACAGGTTAAAATCGTAACAAAGTCCACACAAATTTATAACCATTTCATTCTTCTCGATTCTCACAGGATATATATCTTCCAACTTATTGATCGGGTGGCTAGTTTTATGGCTGGAAAAAGTGACCTAATTAAATAAATTCTCACGGACGCCGAAGCCGGTGTTAGAATTTAATTAGAAGCTTAAATAGATTTTGCCAAAACCTCGATAACAGAGTGCTTCAAAGCCCTTAATTTTTATAGAACTCTGTATTTTAATAACGTAAAATGTACGTGCTAAGATATTATAAATTAACTTTCTCACGAAAATACTGTGTAAGTTTTTACCGGCTTTTCGTTACATAATGTATAACAATAGTTATGTTGAATACACTTGCTTGTTTTACGGCTTTTGGTTTATATATGACCAAAAACATCATAATGTGATGTGCAGTGCGGAAAGTGGAAACAATTAAGAGAGAGTAGATCAATTTACTTTGACGATTTTTTTTTAGAACTGGGGAAAAAAACCTTCACAAGGTATTTTCCACTTTGTTATCAATACATCTTTATACATAAGATTGCCAGCCTTTGTTGAAATCATAAATAAACACGGTTTAATTCAATGTTTATTACTTGACCCTAATAAATATTTAGTCTGTACTTAATCTTCATTAGTAAGACACTTCATTCTTTTGTATTCTAAACATCGATTTTCTTCAAGTCAAGTGTTACACAGCATTCTAAGTAGGAAAAACGTAATTGGAAAACTGTGTACAAGATGTATAACAGTTCGCTTCTCCGTATACATCTTCTGATGCTAAAATTAGATAAATTAATTATAAATGAAATTGTACGACGTAATATCGAGTAATAGGGAATATGCATGTTTTTTTTTAATTTCTTAATCTGATCATATAACTCTCCATAACATAGAATAAAATATAAATAGGTTTGAAAACAGTCAAACTAATTTTCAAAGTGAAATTTAAAACACCGACTAAATTTGAGCTATTCAAACGCCGCCATTTTTCGCGCGCTATTGACAGGACGAATGACGTCATTGTCATTTTGTGTTTGTTTGCTATTGAGTGTTTCAGTTATTTCATACCTATTTACAGTTTTGATTGCTATAAAAATCATGGAAGAAGTTATTTTTTCTCACAAACACTACAACACGGTAGGAATTTCGACGCCGATAATGTCGACGCCGATAATTTCGATAACGTAACAATCGACGTCACATTTCTTTTCGACCAATAGGACGCGTTTTATAGGTTTGATTTTTCCTCCCTTATTTTTAACTATTTATTTAATATTTTCTGGGTTTAAATAATCTCTAAATAAAAAAAAACTTTTTATGTATATTGTAAAGACAATAAAGAATCCAGAAAAATGTTTGAGACAAATAACATTTTTTGCATATTCCCTATTATAGAAGCACGTGTCGCGTGATGGAATAATCTAATAGAGGGATAATCTAAGGATAGGTAGGTACCTATTTTTATAAGATTTTTTTTAAGCCATTCTGAAATGGAAATTTCGATTGTTACTACTATTTTTTGAAATGTAAACCCAAAACAATAAAAGGAAATAATTTCATGATAGCAAGTAAAACATTAAAATTGCGTATCTATGTTAACCTTCCGATTTGTCACTTTTTATAGAGTACCTAATTAATTTGACTTGATAATGATATAACTTCCTTGATAAAATTTTGCAAGCTGCATTTTAATGTTACCTATGTGGAGAAGCTTCATACATAAATGTTTTTTTTTTTTTTGGTAAAAGGGATAATGAAGTGAATCTTATTCAAACGATGCTATTCATTTATGCAAGTACGTACTCTGCCTTGCCAAATGACATCGTGAAAAGTTCACAATATATTTGAAGTTGGGGAAACTGCAGATAGATATATATGGCGCTTTAAGTAAACTCAAACTCTTCTAAGTTTTTATTTAATAAGCCACATTTCGTCTAACTCCACCTTATATATCGTGTATACTACTTTAATTTCCTCTTCTTATAAAATACGCGCTCATACCCAAGTTGCACTCGTTGATTAGAAACAATTACCGAGGGGAAGCAACGACGGCGCGTTCAGTACCTGAATGGGTGACCGCTGGTGGCATGTTACCATGAGCGTCTCCGTGATTCGGAGGTCACGTTAAGCTGTCGGTCCCGGTTGTTATAGGATAACAGTCGTGAAGCTTAGTTGGAGGCCTTTGGGCGGCTTAAAAACATCCAACGGCAAGATTACGTAGCCAGTTGTCGTGCCAGTCCCCAACCCGCACTTGGCCAGCGTGGGGACCTATGGCCTTAACCCTCTCCTGAGAGGAGACCCGAGCCTAGCAGTGGGACATTATGGGTTGTTGATGATAAAATATTAATACACCAGACACAACCCTCTACTTGCCCTATATTGTTTTGTCTCCATCCTAAGGGTGCCTGTAAGAGATTGCCTCCGGGCGATAAGGCCGCCAATTGAACCTACTTATCTTATATTAAGACCTTTATAATTTACCTGGTGTACAATAAAGACATTATTATTATTAAAATTTTGTATAAATCAAGCAATTTACTAAATTGCCATTTTACGATCAGTAATTATAGTAATTTAAACTACTACGTGTCACTACGAATTGTTAATTGTTTACAAAAGTCTCAGCTTACTATCAGTTATAAATAGCGTAAAAGAAATAACAATAAAAAAATATTGTTCTATGCATAAAAAAATGGAAACTGTCAGGGTAGGACCCGTATAGTAGATATACAAGCACAGATTAACAAGGCATTACATATCTAAAATACCAGAGATCTTTACCTATTCCACCCTCCATTTTTATTATAAGATTACACGGATTTGAGGTCATCCGATACCTACAATGGACTGATTCTGTTATACATATAACCGTAGAAGGCATACGATTTGCAAAAAATGTGGGAAGGTAAATTCATGTTCGAAAACCGCCATTGGGTCATCGTATCTAGAGTACATTTTGTATCTACAATAGTACACAATACCCTCACTTCGATGAGTCTGAGCTCATCTTATTACACGTACTCCTGAGACACCTCGTTTCTTATTTCAACAAAGTTATATTCCCTATGTTATGTAAGGTCAGAAGTTATAGGGGTGTAGTTGCGTGTCGGTGTCGAACGACTTCGTGTTTATGACTTAGGGTGCCTTGAGAAATGTCCTTGAAATAAAATTCAGGGCATCTTTTCGCAAGGAGGCTATTAAGCTGCGTGCGTGATCAGAATGGTTCTTGTTGCGTCCTTTTTTTACAAACGATCTAGAAAGCAAACGACCAATAGAGTTAGTGGATGTTTTCATAGAGTTTTTGTTATATTAGTACAGAGTTAAGACTATTAGATAAGTAGTTATATAGGATCCAGTTGAGAGGCTGTAAATAGATTTTTAATAATCGACCTAGGCAAATTTGTGGAAAGTGGTTGTTTTATACCGACCCGTCTAACATGCAAACCAGATACCTTCTATTAGAAATAACAATCTTATTTGCAATATTATTGACTTGCAAGTTTCATTTGGGCACCTTGAAGTCAATAATAGGAAGTAAGGATTCAATTCAGTCTGATAGAATAAGTATCTAATCTTTAACAACGTTTTTCCTTTAATTTAACCAAGAATGAGACAAACCTTCATCTTAAATCCGATATTTTGTAATTTGTAAGTAAATTTTGTTATCTCGCACTGTGTAAGGATATGATTTGTAGTGTACTTAAACCAACAATGTAATAATAGCTCTAGTAATATAATTTGCGATGGCATTTATATTGGTATAATGCCCGAATGCGTTATAAATTACTCATTTTGTAGTATACTCGTAACTATGTATTGTAGGCGAATTGGCTCAGCTACAATTGTTCCGTCGAAGGCAGTTAAGTTTAAAAATGTAGAATTTTATGTAGAAATTATTGAGCAGAGGGTTTGTTCTTTGCTAAGTAATTCTTGTGTTCATTTCCAAACGAAATATAATTTAACGCTTCATTACTTGATAGCAAAAGTATATTATAAACAAAACAAATTAAATAATTTTAGAAATAGGGTTTCTCACGAAGATTTCTGTGTTCGACAAAAACATTTCTACACTTTAATTTTTAGTACACTATTGATTTCATAGAATAAAAGCTGAAGCTTTAGTTCTTAACACCACATTTCCACGTGATCTTTAACCCAAAATGTCGAAATAAGATAGGCTAACGCGAATTACGCGTGTAAAGCCTGTGCCAAGATGTTTGCAAGATATCTGTAGAGTGGAACATTCCGAGCTGTTCCTAGTACATTGGCCCTGCCAGCATGAAATGCCCGCCGTCGTCGTATTGATTAGACGGGACTGTTGAATGTTACGTAACTACTGAGCGCAACTCGGCCGTAGACTCGTAGACTGCAAGACAACACTCATTGATTATGCTTCTATATTGATTTCGAAAACTTAATACGCGAACTCCACGAAAATTTCTACGAGAAAAACAAGGTGTTACATAACTTTTACTTCCTTGTCGTAGATATGGATGAGTTTATTTTACTTTACTATTTCAATGCTACGTGGCAAAGCGCTACATTATCTGTGATTCAAAGATTTATGACAAAATAGAGTAGGTATTGATTTAATGCAACTATATGTTTAAACTCTTGGCAATTTTAATACAAAGAAATACTTCTAGACACTTCTATCGGTTTACTAGAAACAGTATCACTATGTACGTGTTATCTATCTCAGTAACAGTTGTCTTTGTTATAGAGTTTCTATTCATCATAAAATGAACGTGGATAAAATTCTCAAATCTTTCGATACCTAACCCACCTCTTTTAGTCACTGTTCTAACTAAATATTTGGTCTAAAAGCATAAAATGAAATATCTTCAACATTAATAACTTGTTCATCACTTAATTAATCAGCTCCTTTGTATGATCATAATTACTTCATGAAAACATTTCGATACATACAGCCTCAGTGCCAAGAGAATATCTAGGAATAAAACGACATTTAGTATTAACAGGACGGGCTGATACGTAATCTATATCTATACTTATAATAAAAATGTAACAGGTCCAATTCTGTACATTAAAGATATTTTGAAAATTTTTTTTGGAGGGCTCTCTATAATCGATACTGAAGCCAAAACTGTAATGTTTTTCATTTTTGTCTGTCTGTCTGTCCGTCTGTCTGTATCTTGGCCGCGCATCACGCCGAAACTACTGAAAGGATTTAAATGAAACTTGGCATGATTTATAATTTATTAATTCAAAAAATTCTTATATCTAGGTTACATCATTTGCAGATACCTACATAATACAAATCAGTGAATATCCACGTCTAAACTAGATAACTAAATATCTGTATTTTAGACGACGGCGCTCCTCCTATTTAGTTAGACCTCTGAATGAATCAGTTTTTACATTTCAGTATATAATGCAAAAAGAACCAATGAATAAATTCAATAAAAAATAAATAAAAACAAAATAATATAATGAAAAGATTACAAAATAAGGCATTGTGAAGTGTAGAAAATCCTCCTTGTGTGTAGTATGAATGTGTGTGTATGTGTGTAGGAGGTTGAAGGTAAATTTTAAGAGGGTACGTGAAGTAATTGTTCAGTCTCAGTGTAGTCCAGTTTATGGATATATATAATTAATTTCTTTTTAAGCTCCCTTATGTTCAGACCTCGTATGTCAATAAGTTTGCTGATTTTTTTATATAAATATGGGCCAAGAAAGGGAAAAAATCTATTTGTGAATTGGTGTTTAAATGCATTTCTACTTGGTAAGAATATATCTTTACGGCGCCTGGAGTTTATGGCAGTTGTATCAGAAATGCAGCTTGAGTATTGTTTCATAATAGTAAGCAAGATAAACAGTTGGCGCACAGTGAGAACCCCATAAGACTGATACAGAAGGTAGGTAGGGAACAAATAGGGTCGGAAGGTGCTGACTTTAAGAATAGCTCTTTGGGCAATCTCAAGTGGCTTAATAGTCGTTTTGGGTGCACCTCCCCATACGGTAATGCAGTATCCCACTATAGATTGGCCCAGAGCCATGTATACCTGTTTTATTAATTTAGGATCTGCCACATTCCTTAGATTTTTAAATAAATATATTAATTTCCTCATTCTTGCAGTGATTAAATTTACATGATGCCTGAATGAGAGATTGCTATCTATAAGTATCCCAAGATATTTTACAACATTAGTGGGAGTTAGTGAGGGACAATGACATCGATCAACATTGCAGCAATCATGTGCAATCAAAGAATATGAAGGTATTGTGAGGTAGGATTTCTAATGGAAAAAGGTATATAGACAGTTTTTTTTGCATTTAACGTCAACATATTGCACTTAAACCAGTGACACACAGTATCAAAGCCCGCCTGTGTGACTCTATAAACATCTTCCCACTTGTCGGCTGAGAATATAAGCGCAGTGTCATCCGCGTAAGAAATGATCTTTCCACCATCTAGATCAAGGTTACAAAGATCGTTGAGGTAAATTAAGAAAAGAGTTGGGCCCAATATACTGCCCTGGGGCACGCCATAGGAGACAGGTAAGTCATCACTAATCATGTCGTCAATCTTGGTGCACTGACAGCGGTTCGAGAGGTAGTCTTCAAATAATTTTAGCTGATTACCTCGGATTCCCAGCCTGTCTAGTTTATTCAATAGCAGTGATATCGACACCGTATCGAAGGCCTTGGCTAGGTCCACAAATATGCCTACCGTTTTTTTGCCAGCATCAATATTCCTTACTAAATGATCAACAAGCTCATGGACCGCATCACTTGTTGACTTACCAGTTCTAAAACCAAATTGGTTTTTTGAGAGTAAGTCATTAGCTTCTAAGTATACTATAAGTCTACTATTGATGATGCGTTCCAAGATCTTGGAGAGTGAAGGCAGGATCGAGATCGGCCTGTAGTTTGTAACATTATTTTTATCGCCACTTTTATAGATAGGTATTATCACTGATTTCTTCAGTACCGTGGGAAAGGTGCCTTCTTGTAAGCATCGATTAAAAATGTGAGTTAGGACTGGAACCAAGACTTGTCTATTCTCCTTTAAGAGGTAGTTGGGGATGGAATCCCATCCCACTGAACAAACACTTTTAAAGCCCAATATCAAACTCTCCACTTCAGTCTCATCAGTGTCCAATAGAACAAGAGACTGTAAAGACCTTTTTGACTGCTGTGCAAAATCTTTCACATGTGTTGGATTTTCACAGGTTATAGTGTTCTCAGCCAAAGTCTTGCCAACCGAAACAAAGAACTCGTTAACACCTTCAACAGATTTTTTTGGTGAAACCACATTTAGTAAATCCGTAGCCGAGCTTTTTGTTTTTGAAGTATTAGTAATATTTTTTATAGCGTCCCAAAGTTTTTTATTGTTGTTACCTGCAGCTTTTATAAGGTTAGTTTCATATGCGACTTTCAGTTTTTTAAGTAATTTATTACAGTGATTTCTGTATCTTGTGTATTTGAGTTCATACTATGAGGTAGGAGATAGGATACTTTTTGTCCCGAAATTCAGCACGGTATCCTGTAGAGAGGGGATGAAAGTCAAAATATGTACTTAGTTGTAATTCAATAATACATAGTCTGATTTCATTCATTCTTTTTTTGCTAGAAAGAAAAATAAATAAAAGATAACGGGAAAAGTCTTTTTTTTTTGTCTGCCACTGTACACTGCCTGTGGGAAGCTGAGACAGATATCATGTAAATATGGCGGTACGAAGTTCGCCGGGTCAGCTAGCTTATAATAATAATCTTTATACAGGGTTACAGGTTAAGTCGACCTATTCTCGTTAAGGGCGTGTAGTGACATCGTTTCTGACTGATTTTACTAAAAACACCCTATCCTAAGTCCGTTTTTGAGATATTTGAATTTAATTGTTTTTACAAAACGTGCCCGATTTTCGGCTGTCAGCTTAGATATTTTGAAATGTGTAGGTGTTATTACATAGGTACTGTTATTTGATTTTTAACCGTCTTCCAAAAAGGAGGAGGTTCTATGTTCCACTGTATGTATTTCTTTTTTTTTCTTTTTTTATGTATGTTCACCGATTAATCCGTCAGTTGTGGACCGATTTTGAAATATTTTTTTTATTCGAAAGGGTATGCTTCCGAGGTGGTCCCATTGCCAGGATCTGATGACGGGATCCTAGGGAAATCGAGAGAAACCCTCATTTTTTATAGGCACATACTATGTTTTTCGTATATTTTCTGAAGTTACACCGGTATTTGCGTCTGGTAGTCTTCATTATATGATGATGAGCTGATGATGTAAGGTACAACTCCTTAACGGTTAGGAGTTGGAGGATAAATCTTTAAATATCATATGTACATATGTTACCTTTAGTCGTATTCTTTCAAATTATTTAGGTAAGCTGAAGGTGGAAGGTACAACTCCTCAACGGTTAGGAGTTGGAGGATAATTCTTTCAATTTCATACGTATCTAAAGACCTTCAGTCGTATACTTTCAAGTTATTTAGGTGAGCTGATAATAGAAGGTTAAACTCTTCAACAGTTAGGGATTAGAGGATGATTTTAATATTACACGTACGTATAGACCTTAATTTGTATTCTTGATGATGATCGATTGGATACTCTAAAATATCATCTCAAAATTAATTGAGCATATCAATGTAAGTAAAATTTCGTATAATATTAGTTTTTAAGGTCATAAAGCATCATCTTATTTTACATGTAAAAAAAACTGACTTCCAAAAAACATCCAACGAAAACTCTGCCAAAAAAACACTTAAAAGCGTAAAATAAACTGGTTCTTCATAAATTGCCTATACCTAATTCTTTATTCATTTAAATAGTACTATTATAATGTGTGCTAGGTACCTAAAATCTGTTTGAAGTGTTTTTTTGGCAGAGAGTTTTCGTTGGATGTTTTTTGGAAGTCGGTTTTTTTTACATGTAAAATAAGATGATGCTTTATGACCTTAAAAACTAATATTATACGAAATTTTACTTACATTGATATGCTCAATTAATTTTGAGATGATATTTTAGAGTATCCAATCGCTCCAAAATATATTTATAGTATACTAGCTGATCCCGCGAACTTCGTACCGCCATATTTATGACCCACGTAACATCGTTTACGTTTTTGTGAATCTAAACCATTCCCAGATCCCCTTGAACACACACAAAAAATTTCATCAAAATCGGTCCAGTCGTTTTTGTGAATCTAAACCATTCCCAGATCCCCTTGAACACACACAAAAAATTTCATCAAAATTGGTCCAGTCGTTTAGGAGGAGTTCAGTCACATACACACGCACACATGAAATATATATATTAAGATAATGACCCACGTAACATCGTTTACGTTTTTGTGAATCTAAACCATTCCCAGATCCCCTTGAACACACACAAAAAATTTCATCAAAATCGGTCCAGTCGTTTTTGTGAATCTAAACCATTCCCAGATCCCCTTGAACACACACAAAAAATTTCATCAAAATTGGTCCAGTCGTTTAGGAGGAGTTCAGTCACATACACACGCACACAAGAAATATATATATTAAGATAAAATGAAGTCGATTCGCTTGGATCTTTTAAACTTCTAAACGGACTAAAATGCATTTTAAGCAATAGATAGAGTGAGAAAGGTTTATATGTGTAATACATGCATATTATATATAGGAAATCTGAGAATTTCAAAGACTTCCGTGCAAAGACAGGCCGGGTTACTTGTATAAAAACCGAAACCTCCAAAAAGTTGTAAAATCTAATTGTTAGTTAATTTGTACAACATCTATAGAATATTTGTGTCGTTTCTTATCGTTATTTCTCTAATATACAATAAGTTACCCTTGACCTGTAAATATGTTATGGTTCGCAATGTTTCCTAGTATTTTAGTAACCCTTTTGCCATAGTAGAAGTGTTCTTAAGCTTATTTTTAGCCTTGCAAGCTTCTCAATGTATTATAGGATATATAATATACAATGGTATGGGAAACCATCTCTTATCACAAAAATACTTATTCTTTTTACACCAAAAAGTAGATTCAGTTCGTCATATAACATAAACCTTTTAATAACTTCGAGTACTTTCTTAATGAACGTTCATAGTGAAACCTAAAAAAATCTACAAAACTGAGCATTTATTAATAGTAGATGTCCGTAAAATGAAAGTAAAGCCTGGGCTCGTTTTATATAATGAAAAACATAGTACATACGTGCCTAAAAAATGAGGGCTTCCGTCTTGATATGGTGGCAATGGGACCACCTCGGGAGCATACCCTTTTAAATACAAAAATAATTTTCAAAATCAGTCCACAACTGACGGAGTAATCAGTGAACATACATAAAAAAAGAAAATACATACATTGGAACATAGAACCTCCTTTTTTTAAGTTTGAAACTAATAACCTTGTGAGTTCCATAGCCACTTAACGTAATTAAAGTACTAATACGTAGTATATCGTTACGATTATTCCGGAATCGAGTGACGTGATATACTGACGTGACGTGACACCCACGCTCCGTAACGCCATCGCCAATATATTGAAGCGAAAATACGTTGAAAATGTACTCTTACTATGTAAAGCATGGAACAGAATAAATTGAATTTACTTCATACATTGTTGCAAATTGAGACACCGAAATCGAAATCAAATTTCTCTTTTAAAAGGAACTTGCTGAAAGTAATTTCACTGCTCTGAAGGCTACAATTGAAATTCGACTATATTTGCATTTTATTATTTGGTAGTTAAGACTGAAACTGTTAAACTACCTGAAATGGTATTATTGCTTGCAGCGGTAAACTCAATGAAACCTTATAAGTAATATATAAGTAATAAAATCAAACCAGACATGGTGGCGCTTAACAGTGTAGGAACTTTTTTTCGTCTTTGGGTTACCTAATTTTACATTAAATGAAATTAATTTAACTTGCTACAATGCTTCAGATGAAAAGGTTTTATATTGCTCTGTAAGCTATTACTCAAAACAGTTTACTGCTTTTTTAACACCTCATAAATCTCTACGAGAAACCTAATAAATCTAACTTCGAAGCATTATTAGCTTTTTACTTCAAGATGATAAATGACTTTAAAAGGAAAAAATGCACGCGATTTAATTCAATGAATCATTAACAGAAGCTTAAGAAAAACGCAATTTACTATTTTTTTAAATTAGTTCTATTTTAACACAACGGTACGATAGTCAAGTAAAGTTATTTTAAACAAATATATTAATAGTCTGATTGGCAGTTCAGCAAACGTATAATATCTATGTTCAAAGCAATTCGCAATCAATTAATTACTGTTTTAAATTCAGTTTATATCTTCATTCTATTCTTCGACCGAAATATCGATTTCCTTTGAAGTAATTAATTTTTGTTTCCGACAATTACATCCGATAAAAACCGAGTACCAACTCTAATTTCTTTGTAATATCAGTGTGATCTTTCGTTTCTTTTTCTTTTAGTAACATCTGCAAAGTCTGGAAATCCAATCCCGTTTAAAGAGAACCATCTCACCAGCTTTGTTAAAGAACTAAGTTCTTGTATAGTTTATAAACTTTTAAAGGACTTCCCACATGACAGTGTGCGACTCCATTATATCGTACACAACCTGGTTAGACTTAATATCAAGTTTGCTTATTTGAAAATAAATGATGAAGCTTTTCTGAAACTCTTCTTTGAATCCTAAAGGTTTGCATTAGCACTTTCAATATGGCTTCTCATTTCAACGGGATATGTAAAATGCCTTCTCAAGTTTTGTTCAAATAAAAACTATGTACGATTTCAATATCTTTAGAATTGTAATTGTATTTATTATGTCGGTTATTGCTACTTCTATATTTTGATGTGCTCTTAGTGTTCGCGAACAATAACATCTTATTTTATGAGTTTAATGTTATAAAACGTGACCTGATTCGTTATTGATATGCTTTTATACTTTTCTCTCTCGTGCGTTGTAAGAAATCTGGAGTAAAAGCATTTGTGACTATTTTCGTCATAGCAGTCATACGCAATCCACTTACGTTACCATAGCAGTCATAGTAATTGGGTACTAAACAACATAAGCTACTTTTATACTATTCGCCATCGCAGTTCTAAGATACCTAGCATGTTTATCCAAATACATTCTCAGAAGGGGTGCGACAACAGGGTAGGTACTTAGAAGCTTCTTATTAATACCTACTTGCCCTTAATTCTCATGAATATAGATGAAATACTTTTAGTTATATTATTTTGTCAGGATTTGTATTCATAATAAAATTCCCTTTAACTTATTGTGATATACATATATATAAATCAACTGTTCAAAATCTGGTGCGGGATTGAAACTAAATTTTAACTAAAAATGCACTTACGAAATGTCACTTCTTAAAATACTAAAATCAGTGCAATGATATCAATTACACTATCCAACTGTACTCTAAAAGTAGAGTTGCTTTAGATTTGATTTAGATTAGATATTTAGATTAGATTTATTTGATTTGATTAGTGGTTTAAGCGGGGTCACCTCGCCACTATCTTCTGCCCTGAGTGTTGTGGCTTCAAACCCCACATTTGACACTTTTGTGATCCACAAATTGTTATTTTGGGTGTTCTTTGTACCAGGGTCATATATATTTCTAAGTCCCCCGCTTCACTGGAGTATTCTAAGTGCGAGAATAGTCTAAAAAAGGAATAAAAAAAGAAAGATTTATCGTTTAAGTCCTAGTTGTAACTTTTATTGAAGTAATCAATACCACATACAAAATTAATTGTTAGTACTCGATCTATCTAGACGATAAAAGTACAAACACCAATGCATGTCTGACCTGACATTTGAAGTCACGCCAAGGAAGCATAGCAACTGTCGATCGATGTTCGACCTGTTTTTACTATCAAGTATTTTACAAGCTTTTATTTAGCTTCACCTGTCTCGATGTTTGTCTGTTCCTAAACCTTGCAAGTTAAATTTGAAGCAGATATCTTCAACCGATTGTGCTGAAATTTTGCAGACCTAAGTAAACAGGGTGACAATGCATTTTTTTTTTTGTTTTACAAAGACAACTCCCGCACTAGGAATAAATCCTGTGTCGCGGGGGACTTTACAAACATACATGAAACGGACACAAAGAACACCCAGACTCAGAACAACAATTTGTGGATCACACAAAGCGTTGTCCTACGTGAGATTTGAACCCACGACACTTGGCGAAGTAGGAAACGGCGTGGTGACCGTTAAACCACTAGGCCAAACGGCATATTATGGCGACATGGAGCTGATCTGATGCTGGAGCTTGAAGGTGGCCATAGGAACTTTGTAATGAAACTACGAAACCCATTGAGCGTGGAATCGTTTGATTCGTCTCGACGAGTATTTTATGTTGTGATAGTATCCAGGGTCTGATGATGGAGCCGGAAGGTGGCCATAGGAACTTTGTAATGAAACGATGAAACCCATTGAGTGTGGAATCGTTTGATTCGTCTTGACGAGTATTTTATGTTGTGATAGTATCCAGGGTCTGATGATGGAGCCGGAAGGTGGCCATAGGAACTTTGTAATGAAACTACAAAACCCATCGAGTGTGGAATCGTTTGATTCGTCTTGACGAGTACTTTATGTATTGAAAGTATCCAGGGTCTGATTATGGACCCGGGAGGTGGTCATAGGAACTCTGTAATAAAACGACGAAACCCATTGAGTGTGCAATCGTTTGATTCGTTTTGACGTTTTCACGAGTACTTTATGATTGGATAGTAACCAGGGTCTGATGATGGAGCCGGAAGGTGGCCATGGAAAATCTGTAATGGAACGACGAAACACCATCGAGCTTGAAATTGTTTGGTTCGTCTTGACGAGTAATTTATGTTTTGATAGTATTCAAGGTCTGATGATGGAGTCGGAAGGTGGCCATAGGAACTCTATAACGAAACGGCGCAACACCATCGAGATTGGAATCGTTTGATGCTTCTTGGCGAGTACTTTATATTTTGATAGAATACAGAGTCTGGTGATGGAGCCGCAAGATGGTTACAGGAACTCTGTAATAAAACGACGAAACCCATTGAGTGAGGAATCGTTTGGTTCGTCTTGACGTCTTGACGAGTACTTTATGTTTTGATAGTATCCAGGGTCTGATGATGGAGCCGGAAGGTGGTCATGGAAACCCTGTAATGGAACGACGTAAAACCATTGAGCTTGGAATCGTTTGATTCGTCCCAACGAGTACTTCATGTTTTGATAGTATCCAAGGTCTGATGATGGAGCCGCAAGGTGGCCATAGGAACTCTGTAATGAAACGACGCAACACCATCGAGATTAGAATATTCAAATTAGTTTAGTCAAGTATTTAGTTTTAAATGGTAACCAGGGTTTGACGATGAAGTTAATAGGTGTTCATAGGATTTGTCTTAATAAGTAGGTACTTCGGTCATCGATGTCTTGCAATATTGATGCGTTTGAATGAGATGAACAGACTGAAAAACCTGTCCAGCGATAACTAAAAAGTAAAAAATAAATTTAATAAAAAAAAACTTTTTAAAAACAAGCTTTTATTGGAATGCTCTAAAAAGAATAAAATAAAGTATTCCTTGAAAACTTTTCTATCAACTTATAATGTCATTACACAATTTATATTATACAAAAGCTTGTTGCGAGATTTCGTTACCAGTATTTACTTAGTTTGAGAATTTTAAACATTGATATCAGGCAAATCTCGCGACAAGCTTTTGTATAATATAAATTGTGTAATGACATTATAAGTTGATAGAAAAGTTCTCAAGGAATACTTTATTTGATTATTTTTAGAGCATTCCAATTAAAGCTTTTTTTTAAAGTTTTTTTAATTAAATTTATTACCAATTGCGAGCGCCTTCTTTTAACTTCGAAATATAATATGTTAGCCGTTGTCCATTACATTTTGCTGGTTGCCACGCACAAATATGCGTAAATAAAGAAATTTGCTATCTCTTTCAAAATGTTAACGTCTTTGTCGAATTCCAGTCACAGTAAGAAGCTGTTTCTCTTTAAGTTGACATATAATATGAATTTAAAAACGTCTGAGTCTCATCCTCACTAAATAATTTGACTACTTGAAATTAACAAACCTAAACAGTTCTTTTCCTCTGAGTCAGTCTAGGCACGCAGATTACCCACTAAATAGGTTCAAAGGCCGAAATTAAATCCAGAGTTAACTGCAGTGTGCTCGCCATCCAGTCTTTAGATTGTATGACTAATACTTCCGTCTGACAATGTATTGTAAAGCTGCCGTCATTGTGTTTTTTTAATGTGACGTCGTTTATTCTATTTCTTATGTAACACTTACTCGCATAACAGGTTATAACTTCTAACCCAGCATGGAAGAAGTTCAGAGATCCTGAGAAAATATAAAGCAAATCATGACAATGAACGACTTATTTATTTTTGCTTATAGTATTTTCAAAGTGAAAATGGGTATTCATAGCATAGGGGTGCCAAAATGCAAGGTTCTTTAGGATATATTACTGGTAATTTTGTTTTCTGTATGGGCCTGCCAAAATGACTACTCTGCCTGATGGAAAGCATAAGCAGAATTCAAGAGTGGTGGTCACCGTACTCATTGCGAATGCAGACAATCCAACAATGCAGCATGGCTACCCGCACCATGGCGGCCTAGTGATGCTTCCGCATCATGGGGCCTCCGGTTTCGCACTCACCAACGAAACACGACAGCACGAACGCTGTCATTTTACGTTGATTTTCTGTGCGAGGGTAGTACCGCCCCGGTAAAGCCCCGTTCGTGCTGAAATCAGCGTGGCTCTACTACCTTAAAATTACCTATCATTATAATATAAGGGTTTATTTAAACAATAAGACGTCGGAGCACACAACTAGCTCTTGTCGACGCCCACATCCAATTTCTAGGAAACGTGCTATCCCGGTGGAGTCTATAATGACACCTAAATCATTTAGTGTGACAGTTACTTTTTGTATGAGAGTACTTATTCCCTCCTTTTTCCGGACGAGTATAAGTGAGAATAATGTCTTCTATAAATTAGACTAATATATTTCCATTCCAATCTTAGGAAAATAGAAACAATGTGCTATCCGTTAAGCCGGGTCTCCTGCGACACTGTTTAATGTTTTTAAACACCAAACATCACATGTTTATCAAAATATGGGCGTGGCTTAACTGTTTTGTTAAATTTAACAAGCAAACGCGTTATCCGAAGCGGACGGAAAACATCCCCGTGTTCGCCTGCAAGGCACAGTATATTATTTCCCTTCAATTGCGGACATCTTATTTTATTTGCGTTTTAAATAGGTGATAGGTAAACAACACTTTTACTAAAATCCCCAAAATTTTTCTATTATTAGTTTTAGAGAAATTTAGAAAATCGAGAAAAGTCCATAGAAATCAGAAAAACGCTTTATCTCCATAATAAAACATTTTTTCAAGAGGAGGATTCTTTATTAAGATTCAGATGTATTTCAGGCATTAATTTAATTAAAAAAGAGTAAAAAATGTCATCTATTTCGGGAGAAAAAAAATATTTTCTATGATTTGGTTTTTATTTTTTTTCTGAGGCATCTAGTCACGGTCGCATTTTTTTTAAGTGCTAAATTATAAGTTGCAGTTACTATAACTACCACAAAAAAAACCAGATGCTTCAAATACAGGACTTCAGAGATATTCAGTTTTAAAATTTTGAATCAGGGTTGGCACTCATGTCTGTTTTTATTTTCAGTGGTAGTCATCCCAGATTTTAAGTTTGAATGTGATGTGACAATCCAAGGAAAAAATTATTACACCTCCTAAAATAATATTTCGCATAGTCAAAGAAATTTAGAAACGAGAAATATAGAAATATAAATACCTATAGAAACTATAAAACCACTTTATATCTATAATTAAACATTTTTTCCATTGGATGTTTTATTATAACAATTCCGATGTATTATATACAAATACATCTGTAAATAAATTATTATGACACATAAGTCTTTAGAAAACTTAGAAGATTGCCACTGAAATAAAACCATGGACTTGGGTGGCAATCCCAATCCAAGATTTTAAAATTAAATATCTCTGAAGTCCTGTGTTGGAAGCATTTGGTTTTTTTGGTAGTCGTTATGGTAACTGAAACTTTTAATCTGGTATTCAAAGAAAAAGCGACCGTGATGAGATGCCTCAGAAAAAAAAACAAAATATAGAAATAAAAAAATTTGGCCGAAAAAGACTAAGTTTATATTAAGATTAGATATTAAACTTTTTTAAATAAGTAAGTACCTAAAATACATCTGAATTGTAATAAAAAAATTGGTATAGAATTATTAAAAAAACAAAAGTATAATCCTTAGTATATATATACTGCCTCGTTGGTCTCGCGGTTGGCGTGTGCGACTGCTGATCATGAGGTCACGGGTTCGATTCCCGGGTCGGATCAAATGTTTGTATGATCTACAAATATTTGTTTCGGAGTTTGGGTGTTTTCTATGTATAATATGTATGTATTTACAAAAAAAAAGTATATCTGTATTGGTGTCAGTTGTTTAGTACCCATAACCCAAGCTCTGCTTAGCTTGGGACTAGATGGCGTTGTGTGTTAATGTCCGTAGTATATATATATATATATGTGTACACATATAGAATAAACTTAATCTATTTCGGACAAAAAAATGTTTTCCTATATATTTTTGTATTATTTTTTTTCTGATGCATCTCATCACGGTCGCTTTTTTTTTAAATGCCAGATTGTAAGTAGTAGTGATTACTATTACCACAAAAAAAAAAACCAGACGCTTCAAACACAGGACTTCAAAGATATTGAATCTTAAAATTTTGCATTAGGATTGGCTCTCATGTCCGTGGTATTACACACATCAAAAGTGTCTAGGGATCAAGCATTTTTATGCGGATTTCTTGAGATTGAGATGTGGCTTTGGCCCTGGCCTGCTCAGTCGCCAGACTTGAACCCGATTGAGCATGCATGGGATATGCTACAGAGAAGAGCTCTGCCGAATATGGAGGGTATCCAGTCGCAAGAAGACCTTTTTTTGTTGTTGCAACGAACATGGGCGGCCATTCCACAGCGTGATTTGGATGAACTCATTTTGAGTATGCCAAACCGATTCTTGTGTTGTTAGTGTTCGCGGTAGAAACACGGATTATTAATTGTTTAAGTTACCTAATAAAATTTTAAAGAAAACTGTTATTTCAGTCTTTTTTTCGAACTTTAATGTGAGTGGTTCAAATGTCAAAAATCCTTTTATTAGGAAAATGGCAAATTTCTTTATTAATGCAAAGGTGACTTGGTTTATCGTTACTGTGACAAACGAAAACACTTTATTTGATGAATCCTTAAAGAAAATTTTAATTAATATCAATCAGGAGAAAAGTTATTGCAAAAATATATGTTGATCCCTAGACACATATGTTGATCCCTAGACACTTTTGATGTGTGTATTTCAGTGGCAGTCATACCAAGTTTTTAAGCTTTATATATTTTTATGATAATAATCTAAGAAAAAACATATTATATCTACTAAAATAATATATAAACTTAATCTAATTCGGGCAAAAAAATGTTTTCCTATATTTTGCTTATTTTTTTTTCGGAGGCATATCATCACGGTCGCTTTTTTTAAATCCTAGATTATAAGTTGCAGTTACTATTATTACCACAAAAAAAACAGACGATTCATACAGAGGACTTCCGACATATTTATTTTTAATTTTTTCATATCTATTTTGGCGATTTTTATTTTTCTATCGTTGGGTATTTTTTTTTTTTCTGAGGCATCTCATCATGATAGCTACTACAAAGATATTTAATTTTAAAAATTTGAATTAGGATTGCAACTCGATTCCGGGGTTTTATTATAGTGACAGTCATCCCAGTTTTTTAAGTTTTATATGTGATAATTATCCAAAAAAAATCTTTGTCCTAAAGTAATATTTTGCATAGATAGAGATTATATAGAAAATTATTTAAATTCATCATAATCTTGTATGTTTTATTAGAGCCTGACCTACTCGGCTTGTATGAAATGTTATCGGAAAATAAAACAGCAATAGGGCTTTCTATTTTGTGAAACAAATCCACTTCAAAAGTGTAAAACGAATTCACAAAGATTTAACTAGGTATAGTAATTTATCTGCTAACGAAATTTTTTCACTATGCTTTACTCTAAGGAACTGTGATAACATACACAAATAACACAAACACAGTCATACAAGTATCCTATTTAACTAACTTAATAGATATACCTAAAGCATCTATACACATATTTTTTTTGACAACCCTATTTCCATAGAAAATTCGAAAAAACTTAGAATCGTTATATCTCTGAAGTCCTGCATTATAAAAATTCAATTCTTTCAGAATAGGAAGGTACAGGCCTGAAGTATTTTTTGTTGGTAAAAAAAAATGCGACCGTCCCATAGGAAATTTTATATAATTTTTTTTCTGAAAATTATAAAATATTTTTTATCTCAATTTCTGGAGTACATTAAGACTTGTTATTAATAAAAATAATTATGTTTATATTCTTAAATTTATTGCTAATTTTAAATAAAGTAAGTGTTGGTTATTTTGTGAATTATCTGCAAAAATGTTTTTGACAAAGTTCATTGACCTTTCAATAAATGCGTTATAGTTTCAAAATTATAAAATATATTTAAAGTCGTGTTTCATATTTAGGTGTATTACAGTTATATGTATACTATTCAGCGATTAAAGAAGGGTGTCCTCAATTGAAGGAAAATAATATACTGTGCAAGGGGGGGAGGGCGATTTCATTTGCTAACATAGGGTTGTGCAATTACCACATAACATTCTTCATTTTAGTCGTTGCGGAGGTAAAGATTAATCGTTTTGATTTACAAATCGGATGTTATCGACTTGCTAACCAGTGATCATTTTCGTTATAATTAAGTAGCTGATACTTATTCGTACATTTTTTAAATTTTCATTTTATGCTTCTCGTATAATGAAACTGAACTGAACTTATATTAATACTAATATTATTCATATTTATACTATAAAGGACAATTTAAATAATATTAAAAGGTTACCTTACATCAGCACTATGAGCCATTCAATTATTTCCAAAATTAAATAACTATTTACCTATATAAATATTTCGGATCTGTAACGACATTTGCTTTTTTATGTCATGTTCTAAGGAATGATTTTACAAACCGTCAATCCAAAATAAAAAGCGGCAAAGTGCGAGTCGGACTCGCCTATAAGGGTTCCGTAGCAGCAAGTAACATAATAAATTTTTTTATTTTATTTTTATAAATGAGTTGATTGAATAAAAGATAAATTGCGGTTTAAGATGTATGACGTATTAAAAAAAACTACTTACTTGATCTCGTTTAAACCAATTTTCGGTGGAAGTTTGCATGGCAATTTACATCATTTTTTTTTTAGTTTTATCATTCTATTATTTTAAAAGTTACAGAGGGGGGGGGGGGACACGTTTTACCACTTTGGAAGTGTCTCTCGCCCAAACTATTTAGTTTAGAAAAATAATAATATTAGAAACCTCAATATCATTTTTAACTACTTGACTACCTCGTTGGTCTCGCGGTTGGCGTCTGCGACTGCTGATCATGAGGTCTCGGGTTCGATTCCCGGGTTGGACTAAATGTATGATCTACAAATATTTGTTTCGGAGTTTGGGTATTTTCTATGTATAATATGTATGTATTTACAAGAAAAAGGTATATATGTATCTGTATCAGTTGTCTAGTACCCATAACACAAGCTCTGCTTAGCTTGGGACTAGATGGCGTTGTGTGTTAGATGTTCGAAATATTTATTTATTTATATAATATTTATTTATTGATATAATATTTATTTATTTTAAAAAAAGAACTGTCCATAGATATGGATCCTACAGGTATGGGCTTGATGAAAAAAAAATTTTTGAGTTTCAGTTCTAAGTATGGGGAACCCCCAAAAATGTATTGTTTTTTTTTCTATTTTTGTGTGAAAATCTTAATGCGGTTCACAGAATACCAAGTTTCAACAATATACACACATCAAAAGTGTCTAGGGATCAAGCATTTTTATGCGGATTTCTTGAGATTGAGATGTGGCTTTGGCCCTGGCCTGCTCAGTCGCCAGACTTGAACCCGATTGAGCATGCATGGGATATGCTACAGAGAAGAGCTCTGCCGAATATGGAGGGTATCCAGTCGCAAGAAGACCTTTTTTTGTTGTTGCAACGAACATGGGCGGCCATTCCACAGCGTGATTTGGATGAACTCATTTTGAGTATGCCAAACCGATGTTCTTGTGTTAGTGTTCGCGGTAGAAACACGGATTATTAATTGTTTAAGTTACCTAATAAAATTTTAAAGAAAACTGTTATTTCAGTCTTTTTTTCGAACTTTAATGTTAGTGGTTCAAATGTCAAAAATCCTTTTATTAGGAAAATGGCAAATTTCTTTATTAATGCAAAGGTGACTTGGTTTATCGTTACTGTGACAAACGAAAACACTTTATTTGATGAATCCTTAAAGAAAATTTTAATTAATATCAATCAGGAGAAAAGTTATTGCAAAAATATATGTTGATCCCTAGACACATATGTTGATCCCTAGACACTTTTGATGTGTGTAGTTCTTATAGTTTCGAAAAAATTTAGCTGTGACATACGAACGGACGGACAGACAGACAGACATGACGAATCCATAAGGGTTACGTTTTTTGCCATTGGGCTACAGAACTCTAAAAAGGTTGCCATTAGGCCTCAGTAAGAAAAGTACTCAATACTTTGAAGTATCGATACTTCAGTTTCGATACTTTTATGAGTACGATACTTTTTAGTCGATGCTACTCATGAGTACAGTATCGATAATTTCTAATCGACACCGTATCCCTATGTTTGATGTTCGTGTGTGACGTTTGTTTGAAGTCGCAGTAGACGGCAATGGTCTGCTAACATGGTTTGCAAAAACATTTCTTTAGTTTGTTTTGTTATTTTTGGGAGCAGGAGACACGCCTTAACATGTACATTCTCTTAAATCAGTCAAGTGAGTGAATTGTGTTAAATTGTAGATATACATACTACCGCCGACAAACGCAGGCGGAGCCACGGGCTAAGCTTGTAGCACATATATTGCTACAAGCTTTTGCCCATGGCTTCGCCTAGGTTTGTGTCGGATATCGCGGTAATCATTATTCGGGTTACTTTATAGCCTAAGACACTCTTTTCAAAATAGATTCCGTAGATGCAGGAATTAAGCCCCTACAACCACACAAAATTTACTTCTAAACTATTATATTACCGTAGGAGAGCCACGCTTCGGCATCCATGGGCCGGCTCGAACGGAGTGATACCACGGCCTCACAGAAAACCGGTGTGAAACAGCACCTGCGCTGTGTTTCACCGAGTGAGTGAGGATATCGGAGGCCCAAACCCAACCCCTCCCCGCGTCCCCCAAAGGCCCGCAACGCACTTGTGACGCCTCTGGTGTTGCGGGTGTCAATGGGCGGCGGTAATCACTTACCATCAGGCGATACGTCTGCTCGTTTGCACCCTATTCAAAAAAAAAAAACTGATTTTACTTTTTTATAATAATTTTATTAATATGCATAAACGAAAGTTTTTGACATACTTATTTTTTTCCCGACTGTTATAAAACAGTAGGGTTCGAACAGACGTAGTCGTAAACGTAGTGCCGACAGCTGGGAACTAGGGACTTATTACTTATTAGGTGCGAAATATAATAAATTTACTAGACTCGATTTAATTAATGACTTGTTTGCATGTTCAGAAAATGTGTCCATTCGCTGATTTAGTCCACTTGCGAGTGATATAATATATATAAAGCACCTATTACTATCATTTCTTCTAACACCATTTTACTTACGTCATTGCTTGCTCATATTAATCATATTATAGGTATGTGTGATTTTATTTATGATATTAACTTGAAGCAAACATTAGAGCTAATATGTTATTCCTTCATTCTGTGGATATATAGAACACCCTCTACAAATTATGTTTTATATTAAAAAAAACATTATTTCTTTTTTCAGAGACAAAACGCAACTATTTCATTCATTTGAAAATTTCAATCTATGCAACAAAAAAATTCAAATGGTGAAAATTGATTTTATTCCTGTTTGATCTCGCTTTCTTTCTTTTCACTTTGAGGATGGTTTTCAATAGTATTTTATGCTTCTTTTTTACGATTATATGATTAACTAGCCGTCCCACGCAACCTCGTTTGCGTCTCCTGTTACCCGTAGCGTAATAATTCCGGAAGGCGAATGAATATTCCTAAGTCTACTTACTATTACTTTACTTATTAGAACAATTTATTTGATTGAAAATGAAGAAAATTGAAGTAAATAGAGATTGAAGTAAATAAGAAAAATAACTTAATCTATGGGATCAAGTCATCTCAATAAGTTTTAGATACTGGTTACTTAGTCAACAGTTCTACTTTTTTCAAACAGAACTTGGCATATAGACCTTGGCCCTTTGCCCGTAAAATCGAAATATTATTCTTGGCCCATATTTTCCTGCGATATAATGTACTGGCTAAAAGCCGGTGGGTCAGAACTTGGCCATAAAAAATAAAACCCAAGGAAATAATACTAAGTATATCTTTGTAAGCATTCTCCCTTTTAAATTCGTTCAACAGTATGGGGAATTAGGACTCCCACACATAACTGCGATGCGAAGCGGCATGAAGTTCTTTGCGGTGCAATCGTGCGAGCTCGCAGTTATATGCGATGCGATGCGATGCCAATTCGCAGTTATGTGTGTAATGTCACTCATGTCGGAAGTGATTGTGCCGAATTATGCATTTGTAAACGAATTTGTAGAAAAACTTAAAAATCTAAATACTTATTAGTACATAGTTAATTGCACGTGAACGTAATGAATTTTTGTATGAATTATTTTCATATTTTCAATTGTTTTATACTTTATCAAAGTCCCACCTATTTACATGTCGATAATAACATTCTGAGTAAATCAACTTTTATTTATTTCTTACATCAGCAATATTAGATTATTCCTTAGGTAAAGAAAGTTTTGGATTTTAAATAAAGGGTACATACAGTCCCGTCTCATCATCATTTCCAAATACTACTTCGTACCAAACCTTTTCGTTCCTTTTTACCCGACTGCGAAAGGAGGGTTATGTTTTTCGAGTGTATGTATGTAAGTATGTATGTATATATATTTCTTTGGCACGCCCTAGAGCTTAAACGGCTTGTCGTATTTTTATGTGAGTGCTGTCAATAGATTCGTCTTAGTCGTGAGAGTGACACTGGGTACATCAAAGTTAAAAAAAATAAAAAATAAGGATTTTTGGCGCCAAAAAGTATCTAATAAAAAAAATGTTTTCAAAATACATCGAGTGTGGTATCAAAATAAAGATTTTTTTTACGGTGTACAGTCGGGTTTTTTATTTTTAATAATTTGTACTTGTTAACTTACCTAAATAAAAGTATAAGACTAAACGTTAATATACCATGCCTAAATATTAGTTTCTAACTTAATCATTACAAACCTACATTACCATTGAATTTACAATTTTCAAATTAAATTTTTCGATTTTTTACAAGATGTTTAAAATAGCAAGCACGTTCTTCTGAATAATATATAATTTCGTATGAAATTAAATCAAGCCGTAGTTTTGGATTACCTATTTCGTTCTCATGCCGAAGCTTTCAATAAGTTGTCATAAAATATAACGAAACTAAAATAGTATATAAAATAGAAGTTCATGGAACTAATGTACATAAATGGTGGCATGAAGAACGGATATCGCACTAGACGGTCCAGCTCACTGGCACATACTGCCCCAAGCGGATCTCACCGGCACAACCCAGTAACGGTCGACAGATAATCATTTAGATTCGGCTCACACTCTCATATGCACAACCCAACAATCCTTTTAGAACCTTTTTTGAGAGGAGTGGATTGAATAATAGAATTGGGGTTTATATACTTTCCATTGTAATACTTGACCTTTTTGTTAATGGATTATCTATTGGGCATGTGTTTGATATATATTTTTTAAGTCTCTTACCGTTGCGGTTTACCATATTCGCCATGTAAAATAGTGGATGATACCTTACAGTAAAAATTAATTACATACATTATGTAATCCCTGCCATGTAACTCAAGCAACGTATATTATGCGATAAAAGTTACTTCTCCGTGAAGATAATTTAGTTCTAGAGGTGCCATCAGGCTCATAATTAAGTTATGTTGAACGCGGGAATTCGCACATGCACTTAACACTGTGTGATTCGCGATCATTCAGGTTATGCGAAACACCCTGGAATATATTTAGCACTGACCCATGAGATTAATGTTACGTATAATGTTATTTGACATAGAAACAAAGATTTAGCGACAAATCTAGTAAATGTTTTTCTACATTGACAGAGAATAAGAAGGAAATGGTCGTCTAATAGAATTACATCCAGGTCTATAGACAATCGCAACATTGTCTCCACACTGTCAAATTTCTGATAAAGTTGTACTTCGTGATAAACATATAAAAAAAAGTAAAAACTAAAACCCAACTACGACAAAAAACGACGCTGAAAAAGTATGAAACAAGTTTCAAAAGCCGTAGTCACGCGTTGTTAATGTGTTATGGTACATTTCTACGTAACGCGTGACTACGGCTTTTAAAACTTTTTTGTTTCATACTTTTTCAGCGTCGTTTTTTGTCGTAGTTGGGTTTTAGTTTTTACTTTTTTTTTATTTAAAATGTTTTGGTGCCCCTAATAGTTACCATAGAAATATCACAATTATTGAATAAATACGGACAAAGTCACGAGAGCATGCTAATAATATATATATTTTTGAAATGTACAAGTAACGCCCTTTCTAATGATACCAAACACGACATATTTATCTCAAATTTATTTTTTAAAACAGTACTTTATGTCGGCTAGAGGGCGCCACATTATATTTAGTGACACGCCATATAGCTTATAACCAGCGGACGATCAAGACGCTTCTAACGATACCTCATTTGTCCAGTTCTAATAAGTAGTTAAGGAGCTATGAGGGAACAGATGAACATACATACATACTTACATACATACATACTTACATAATACATAGCCTGTCAAAATCATAACCCTCCTTTGGCTTTGCCGTAGTCGGGTAAAAATAGGATGGTCTCAGCTTGACAGGCTTCATAGTTAGTTTATAGGATGGGGAAGTCGGTCTAGGCTATTTATAAATAAATTTTAGTAATCTGTAATAGACAAATTTGTAACGGGTTTAAATTTAGCGCTTTCATCAATGTTACTTTCATAGTAATTCGTAATATGAAAAAGCAACAAATTGGTGCCCATACTATTGGCAACCATGTAGTCGAGACGTGTGCAATTTTTAGAATAGTTACTGAGAACTATAAATATTATCTGCTAGTACATATTGCAATAAACTTCCTTCGTCTTCACCTTCATCGTATGTGCGCGAGCCGGCTATAGCAACGACCATTCCGTGACGTTCGATGTTTATGCATGCTCAATATGCTCATATAATGTTTACTCTATAACAATTTCATTGACTAAAATGTTTCAAGGGAATCATAGTTCACTTAGACACAATCTCTATCGAGGCCACTCATGTGGTTGGTAACCACTTGGTTCCAAGCCTCTAATCCTAGAATTTGTCACAACGATTTCTACACTATCTACCGCATTCAAATTAATGTAACTAAGCATGATAATTACACTGTTCAACAAAATTTTAACTTTTTTATGTCACATAAAAAACCTATATCAAATTTTGAATCTACTAGGGCCACCAAACAATAATGTATCAATGAAAAAAAATTAACACATCAGGTTTTCTTGTGAAATGAAAGCATATATTTTCGTAAACAGTATAAAAATTAAGTACACTTAGAGAAATTATTACTTAATGTACAATAAATACTTATGATTTTAGTGAATATTTGGCTTCCGATAGGTCCCTTCTAAGTTTCCAACAATAATCTCCTAGCATTCCTGGACTCCATTGCCCTCCATTAAGGAAATGTCCTTATGGAACCTCTCTCCTTGTTCGTCACTCACAGCACCCTAATTTTCTGGAAAGAAATCCAGAAAAGAGTTCAAAAAAGTATTTTTAACCATATATAATATTATATTTTTAAGTATTATTACACTCCAAAGTTTTATATCACACTAGCTGTTGCCCGCGGCTTTGCTCGCGTGGAAGATGATTATATGTATTTAATTACAACTGTGTAAGTATCTATGAATACTGTGTTTATGTTTTTAAAGGTATTTATTTATAATCAATAGTCCATTAAAATTGACTTTCATACACACTTTCGACCCTTATTTTAACCCCTTTAGGAATAGAATTCCCATAAATGCTGATATAAGTATTCATTTATTTGTAATCAAAAGCCTGAAGACAAATTTTCAGGCTACTAAATTAAAAAATGACGGACTTCCAGTCTAGCCTAGGGATAGAATATCCAGAAACACTTAAATACGTATCTCCTCATCATCATCACAGTCCACTGCTGGACATTGACATCTCCAATTGCACGCCACTTGGTTCGATCCTCAGCTTCTCTCATCCAGCTCCTGACAGCCGTCTTGGGCAGATCATTATTCCACCTGGCCTGTGGACGATCTACGCTACGTTTGCCGAGACGCGGTCACCACTCACGAACCCGTTTACTCCAACGGTTATCAGTTCTACGGCTAATATGGCCAGCCCACTGGCACTTCAGCTTGCTTATCCTGTGGGCTATGTCAATGACCTTGGTTCTCTACCGGATCACCTCATTCTTGATGCGATCCCTTAGAGAAACATTGAGCTTATGTGATGAGAAAAATAAATCATTATTATTATTATAGCCCTCTCCATAGCACGCTGAGTGACTTTGAACTTGTGGACCAGCCGTGTCGTAAGTGTCCACGTTTCGGCACCGTATCTCATGACAGGTAGGACGTATTGATTGAAGACTTTCGTATTTAGGCACTCTGGGATTGACGATGAAAAGACCCGACGAAGTTTCCCAAACGCTGCCCAACCCGGCTGAATTCTCCTGTTCACCTCGTCCTCGAAGTTGTTTCTACTTAACTGCAAAGTCTGCCCGAGGTACCACACATATTTTTGAACAACTTCGAGAACGACACCGTGAACCACAACCGGTTCCGGTAGAACATGTTCGTACATACGTATCTACTCATTTCTAATCAGTGGCCAATAAAGTTTCATGTTTCTAACTTCGAGAATGACGGACTTCCAGAACAACGGACTTCCAGAATAACCTATGTACGAAATTTCAGCCCTATTTCACCCCTTCAGGGGTGGAATATCCAGAAACGCTTAAATATGTATCTACTCATTTTTAATCAGCCAAAACACAAATTTTCATATTTCTCACTTAAAAAATGACGGATTTCCTTACAAACTTTCAACCACTATTTCACCCCTTAGGGGTAGAATATCCAGAAACGCTTTAATACGTATCTACTCATTTTTAATCAGCAGCCCAAAACTAAATTTTCATGTTTCTTACTTAAAAAATGACGAACTTCTATACAAACTTTCAACCCCTATTTCACCCCCTTAGGAGTAGAATATTAAGAAACGTTTAAATACGTATCTATTCATTTTAAAACAGTGCCCCAAAAATAAAGTTTCATGTTTCTTACTTAAAAAATGACGAACTTCTATACAAACTTTCAACCCCTATTTCACCCCGTTAGGGATAGAATATTAAGAAACGTTTAAATACGTATCAATTCATTTTAAATCAGTACCCCAAAAATAAAGTTTCATGTTTCTTACTTAAAAAATGACGAACTTCCATACAAACTTTCAACCCCTATTTCACCCCCTTAGGGGTAGAATATTTAGAAATGCTAAAACACGTATCAATTCATTTCTAATCAACAGCCAAAAAATAAAGTTTCATGTTTCTAACTTCAAAAATGACGAACTTCCAGACTGGCCTATATACGAAATAACAACCCCTATTTCACCCCTTAGGGGTAGAATATCCAGAAACGCTTCAATACGTATCTACTCATTTTTTATCAGTAGCCCAAAACTAAATTTTCATGTTTCTCACTTAAAAAATGACGGACTTCCATACACACTTTCAACCCCTATTTCACCCCCCTAGGGTGGAATTTCAAAAATTCCTTTCTTAGTGCTCACTTACGTTACATAAAGAATCTGCATGCAAAATTTCAGGTTTCTAGCTTCAGCGGTTTGGGCTGTGCGTTGATCTCTGGGTATGTCAGTCAGTCAGTCACCTTACTCTTTTATATATATAGAATAGATTAGAAGTTCATTGATTAAATCTTTGTAGTTTGCCGCTTTATGGTTTCTTAAGAAATTTTAGACAACACTTACAGAGCATTTCCAGGGGAGGTTTTTCTGATCATTTAGTTTTGTTTTTTTTATGGAATAGGCCGGCAAACGAGCAGATGTATCGCCTGATGGTAAGCGATCACCGCCGCCCATGGACACCTGCAACTCCAGAAGCGTCACAAGTGCGTTGCCAGCCTTTTGGGAATGGGGGGGGGGGAAGGTAGAGGGATTAGTGTATGGGCCTCCGGTATCCTCACTGACTCGGTGAAACACAGCTCAAGCACTATTTCACACCGGTTTTCTGTGAGGCCGTGGTATCACTCCGGTCGAGCCGGCCCATTCATGCCGAAGCGTGGCTCTCCCACGGTAAAAAAAGTTTTTCTTCAAAGCTCTTATGCATTTGTGGGCCTACAAATATTTCCACTTCAATTTATGCGTCGCTGTGTCACTATTTTCATATTCCTTATGCGAAATTAGAACAAGTTCCGAACTTGCATCCCGACTTTCTGGTCGATTTGGAGACTTCGGCACAGGCAGTTCGGCACTGTCTGTTAGCCGAAGACAAGTTTAGATACTGCATAGTACGTTTGGACTTCGTTGTAATGCGGTTTGTTTGAGTAAAACAAAAATGACAGTCACTTACATGAATCCTTTGGTTCCATCCAAATCATTGGTACACCAAATGGCAAATGTCTACGTTCTTGTTTAGCTCACCCTAATAGGAGTCTTACACGTTACACAACATTTATGTGCGACCCAAGATTTATATTTATGCTGCACAGGAAATCCAAAATAGTCTAAATAGCCCTGTTTAATTAATGTGGTGAAATTTCGACGCTGTCATATAAAAGTTAATCTGAGAAGAAAAACTGTCAGGGTTGTTAGAACACTTTCGTACCATACTTATGATGTAACTTACGAAAATAAAATGTATTTAGTTGATGCAATAGTTATACAGTCGCCTAAATGAAGTTTTTCAATCAAATACACTTATAATAAGGTAAGAAATGAATATATAGCTGTCACAAGAAAACTGGATGTGATTGAAACAAAATTATAACATAAACTAAAATCATCACAGTTCGTGTGACAAAAACAGTGTTTACCAGTGTTATTATAATGCAGTCTAAATGTAATCCAACCTACTATTAATTCCAATTCAGGTTTCTTTTATAAATAAACTGATTTCTGTCATTGGAGTAGAGCCATAGCTGAAATATCGATTTTATTACGTTTTGTTATTCTAGATAGTAGCAACTTACGCTTTAGGTGATTCTTTAGTACCAAAAACACGTTGAACTAATGCTTAAGATGAAATTGCTCCTTCTGTCCGTAATACCGTCGCCTTATTTCTGCCTGTAGGCAAATCTAATATCGGAAATTGAGTCGAGTCGACGATTTATTCACTTTGACCTCGGCTTGACTCGCCGGGAGGTGAACTGAAACTAACATTTCAAATTTTGTTACGTTAGCAAATACAGTTACGTATTATCATTATTTAATAATAAAAAACAACACACACCCAACAGAAAATTTACGTCTATAAATACACAATTATATAGGTATTATACGTACCTATATTTATATTAACCATCTAGTTTAAAACCTCATCATCTCTAAGTTATATTTTGTGTACCGAAACTAGATAAGTAAACATGGACTTCTATTGTATTACTAACATTTTCTCAAATATTTTTTCGAAGTAGTAGAAGTAAATAAGTTACAGTAAATAATATTGTACACACACGGTCTATTTATTTTACGTTTGTTTGTTTGGAAATCTAATATTGAAATATTGACGTAGAAGCGACGTGCTTGTGGTATCCATTACAGACCTATCATCTTTAAGGCGGTTTCAGTCAGTGGTTAACCACGTAATGGACTATCAATCACTCTGAATATTAGTATTACAAAATAATTATGTACAACGAATAGATTAATAATAGGGTAGATGACTGTATCGTAAACAAATACCGATGTTTAATTCATTAAAAAGAAAATTACAAAACATCTCGGAAAATATAATTATTACAGCGTTTCATTTCTATTAAAAATTTAAATCAAAAAACATTGAAATATATTGCTCAATTGAGTAGTCTAAAACAGTGACGTCACAAGTTTGTATTTAGTACATTTTTCATACAAAGTTAAGATAAAAAGTAACTAATTTGACTAAAGTGTCATCTTATAATATTGTAATGTATTAGAATTCGACTATATGGTAGGAAAATATAATAAATTAACTTTCTAATTACTAATTTATTAGTGCAACTAATCTTGAAGCGGTGCGGTGACATATTTAGGTTTCTTAATCTTCATAATGATTATTTTTTTGTTTTTCAAGTATGCTAACAAACTAAGAACTTCAATACCAATATTGGATATTGATTATATATTATTTTTACATTTCTATTGAATCCTCATCACATACATAAATAGTGTTTTAATTAATTGTGAACAATATTTTGTTCTTTCCTTAAGACAGCCTTTTTAATTCTTGTTGATTTTCGTTCTTTTTTCCCATACCTACAAATCACATGCATTCAACAATAGCGACGTGGTCCTATGTGTCATCGCATCGCTCATCCTTAGATTTCTCCTAAAGTTAGAGGTTTTTTTTCTAGTTTCAAAGTAAATATGGCTGTTTTTAAGTATTTACGAACTAAACACAAGCCCAGTACAAGAGTGACAAGAAAATATAACGAAAAATAGAAAATACCATAGGAAACTGTTCGTAATAGTCATCGTGCAAAATAATGTGATTGACAAACTTCCATAATATAAGCGATATTGATTTACGGTAACTGAAAAATACCAGCAAACGTAGCTTTTCAGATTTTATGGGAATAATATTAATGTTCTTATTTCATTTTACAACCTTCGCGTTATTTTAGGTTACGATAATTTATCTATATGATTTCAATGCGTTCTTGACCGGTTTCTATTTTTATATTTTCCTGTTCCCGGGATTAAAAACAGCTGGAAACACAAACTTAAACAAAAATTCACTACAATAAACGAAGTTTTCATAGTTAGCATTTTTGCTAGGGATGGGCCCAAATTCGTTTTACATTCGGTTCAACCGAATTTCGGCGGCTCGAGCCGAATTAAAAAAAAAAAACAGTGGAATTGAGAACCTCGTCCTTTTTTGAAGTCGGTAAAAATTCATGGAAAACTTGTATAAGCATTATACAAGTTTTCCATGAATTTTTGCAAAGTACATATATTTTATTAGGCAATGAAGTCGGTTAAAAATGACTCATGATTAGTGTCATAACTTTCAAATACAGTAGTCCATACGGTTCGTACATTGTAAATTAGAAGAAGTAAATGTAAATCTTTTACTACTTAGTACATAAATATTTGTTTTAACTTTGCTTGGGAGTTTATTCATCATTTATACTCGTAGTATCTGCCCATGGAAAGTGTAAACTAAATTATAACTGGCCTGTCATAACGGTATTATATTGGCTCCAACATGAAGAAATCAGCAAAAAGTTTGGTAATGATATATTAGGTAACACAGTAAGATACAAAAATGATGGATCAATGGTAAATTACCAAGATCTTTGTAACTTGTAGAGAGTCAATATTTGTAAAAACTTAATGTTCTATTAGACTCCAGTTTTCCACTTAATTGGTTTCAATTAATCATTGCCAGTTTTTCCAAGAATGATTGTTCCCTGTTCAGTATCCATTTTCAAAATGAGTAATTTGAAAGTTACTACAACGATGTGGTATCCGATTAAGCGCATAAGGCCATACGTTACTTATGTATATAAGTTTTCAATGCTCGACATAGGCATCTTCTATTGCACGCCACTTTGATCGATTTAGGGCTAATGTATATATATGTAGTTTTAAAAAAGTTGATAGTTTGTGTGATAGGGATCTTAAAATTTATACCATGCTGCATTGTTGCATTTTCTGCATTTGCAATGAGTATGGTGACCACCACTTTTGGATTCTGCTTATGCTTTCCATCAGGCAGAGTAGAGTAATGTTGGCAGGGACATACATAAATAAATAAATAATAATAAATATTCTTGTCTATTCTTCCTTATAGAATCTTAACTCTATGCGTTCGAACAGTTAAATTACCTTAATAATGTAGGTAGTAGAGCCACGCTGATTTCAGCACGAATGGGCCGGCTCGACCGGGGCGGTACTACCCTCGCACAGAAAATCAACGTAAAATGACAGCGTTCATTCTGTCGTGTTTCGTTGGTGAGTGCGAGACCGGAGGCCCAAATAGTCTAGTCAACAAGTTCCATACTTGTTGACTAGACTAAAAGATGCAGTAGCATCACTAGGCCGCCATGGTGTGGGTCGCCATACTGCATTGTCTGCATTCGCAGTGAGTATGGTGACCACCACTCTTGGATTCTGCTTATGCTTTCCATCAGGCAGAGTAGAGTCATTATGGCGGGCCATACATAAAAAAAAAAAAAAAAAAAAAAACGATTGAGTCTGTCTGATTCCCATTCCTGACAATTTAGATATACGTAAATTTAGTTTAATTGAAATGTTTTAATTAGTAATAACAACAAACATAATTGTATACCTACATATAAACTTTTTTTTTTGTATTTTCATATTACCAGCTTTCCATAAAAAATCTATTTCTAAATTTTTTGTCTGCCTGTGTTTGTTCCGGTTCATCTCTGAAACGACTGAACTGATTTCAACGGACTTTCACTGGTAGATAGCTGACGATATAATTAGTAACCCAGGTTACTTTTTAAAACTAGCATCGCCTCGCGGATCTCAGCTAGTAGAAAATAAAATCAATAATCATCATATGAACAACGAAAATCAGCCTTTATAACTCGCGTTAGTTATGACGTTTTACTAGGTGGGTTTACTTTTACAAACATTTAGTTTAAAAACTACAATAGAATATTTTTACTAGCAAAACAAATTTAAACAACATAATAAACAAACTTATTTTATTTGAAACTGATGCGGTAATTTCAGTAGCCATTTACTTTTTAAACTCCTTGTCAGTACTGCGAGTAATATCGTAGCCACAGTTGAATGCGAAAATAAACAAAGCGTTTATTACAAACCAGTACTCGTTAATACTACTCATATGTAAATTTAGTTTTACAATTCTTTTAAAATATTAACATCCAAAATAGAATTATGTTCGATTTTCGACCACTAGTCAACAACTATTATAAAAAAAAAAACCGACTTCAAGAACTGAACCAAATTGAAACGAGACCACACGGGAAGCACCAGCTTTCAAATAAAAAAAAAGAATCATCAAAATCGGTTCTCCCAGTCGAAACTGAGGTAACAAACATAAAATAATCCTCCTTTTTTGAAGTAGGTTAAAATGTAAATGGTTGAAAGCAGTGACCGATGTCCTGTCATAGTAAGGGGAGGTTCGATTTTCGTTTATTTTTAGTTACAACTATATAAACTATTGTTTTGAAATAAATACATAGCGTCGTTAAAATATTCGAGTAATAGCTTTTATGTATATTTTATATATAGTAGTACCTTCAATACAAACCAGGTAATAAATGATCATGTCATAACACTTTGCAAAATAAGTAACCGGAGGCCCATACCCCCAACACCTCCCCCCATGCCCCAAAGGCCGGCAACGCACTTGTGACGCCTCTGGTGTTGTGGGTGTCCATCGGCGGCGGTAATCGCTTACCATCAGGCGATACGTCTGCTAGTTTACTCCCTATTCTATAAAAAAATAAAAAATAATAGAGGTATCCTTCTTATTCGAACTTTGGGCTTAGATTGCCATCCTATTGAATTATATAATCATTTAAACCAGAGTAAGATTATGTCAATACTTACATTTGCAAAATCCATTATTTTAACATCTAAAACCCTAAATCGTTATCAGCCTGTCGCAGTTCACTGCTGGATATAGACTTCTCACATTGCACGCCACTTTAATCGATTTTATAACCCTAAATGCTGTAAATAAATTATGATGAAATACTTACTGTTTGACAAAGTTGGCCTTCCAGGTTTTTCCCAGAATCTCCATAAAACATATTTATATTTAACTCTTGTGATGTGGGTAGTTTGAAATAACTTTAGGGATTTTATAAGCCGATTTTTCAGTAAAAATATTTTACAGTGCATGTACCTATTGCGAGAATTTTCCTTATGTCTCAAAACGATACCTACTCTCCATGCAAATCTATTTCTGAATTGCGGATTGCGGTCTACATATTATGCCTAACAATAGATGATTTATTGACTGGCGTAGAATATGTTGCTTTATGTTTAAAAGTATAACTAGAAATGTAGATAGCGGTATTGATTCTGTGTTCATCAGAATGTAAGATTAAATAATTATATAATTCGGCCTGTAAAAGAGACATCACGTGTTAAAATATATTCAATATCTAATCAAACTTTGTCCAATATTCCAATCAAAATGCAAATATTCAGAATTCTGCAGTTTTAAATATTCATTTACTTGAGATTTATAAAATAATGTCGTTTTTGGTCTTCACATTATTGTCTTGAACTGATATCTGAAGGTGTCACGTCTTTCTATTAGACATTCCTCAATTCACGGGTCCTCCTTAGTAATATTTATGAGCTCATTTTAGTATTCTTCTTGACTTGGAAAGCCTTATTATTAGTTTTGAAAGTAGAATTGTATTTTTGTAAAATAGCACCGATTTTAATATGCTGAACAACGTCTAACGAATTAATAAACTGTATTGTTTATCTCTATAAACCACCCTTACAAGTGGGATATTTCTTCGAAATTAAATGTGGCCTACCTTGAGACCGTCAATGAATAATTTATAACAGTATATGAACTATGAAAGATATACAGTGCGATAGACAGATAGATATATGTCATGGGGTTATCAATAAATAGGATTTTATAATAATTATAAAATCCTATTTATTGTAAGTAACTTTTGTCTTTTGTTCTGTATTACGCAATACTTGAAGTCCTTTGAGAAAAACCTAGGACTTCCAAAGGTCTTATAATGAATACTATTACTTGGTACATATTTCATATATAATCTGGACCTAAAGGACATATTGATTATCTTCAGTATTGTCTAAATAGTTCTCATATAAGAAGTGATTTGGAAAATAATTAATGTTGGTGGGGCAGTGTGCGAGACGCGTTAGGTAACCGGCGCGAGTGAGTGAGACAGCTAACGGCGCGCGCCGACTCCTCTATTGATCGTGGGGATGACGCCCGGGGTGACCCAAATAGAGCCTCCATGCACCCTCCACCCTCAAACCAAGCACCCCTTGCTGACGCCCCTCACCGCCAGGCGTTCGACAAATTTTCATATCAGTCGGTCCTTCACAATCAACGAATGGCCGGCCCCTTCTTAGATACTAATGCTTACTTGATACTTCATGAATGATAATTCTTAAGGGGGTTACATATGAAATATCGTCGCATAAAATCTATTGGTCGTGTTCACGGTAATAAACTTTTTTCACAAGGATTTCATTCTGACAGGTTATAATTAGGTCAACTTTAACTAATAATAGATATTTTACGGCTAGCGTAAGTAGTAACTAACCAAAATAGAAACTGAAGCAAATATGGGCTTGGGGATTAATTAAAGTATACAACTGTGACATCACATTTTTTTTAAGGATTCTTCATGTCACAGACAATTTCACCAGATACTATAAAAGTAAGCTTAAGCCTGACAAAAAAGATATAGTAACTGACCTATGCCTGGGCCACCCGTCCTGGCGTGCAGGGTGGTGCATGCGTACCTACCTCTGTAGTATTGATTAACTAATGATATTGTAACAGTAATATTATTTGACTTTACGCGTACTTCCTGAATTACAAATTACAGGATAATTAAATGAAATATATATTTACTCTGTTTTATATATTCACAACACTCACTGGACTGCATTAAGTACGTTCTCTTGTTTGTCAATTAAGACCTTATTATTCCACGGTAATTGTGTAAAAAAACTGCGGGAATGGTTTTACAATTCTAGATGCAATAAAACAATGAGTTGAAAAGCCCTTTTGTTTCGCATTTCAGACCCCCATTTGTAAAATTAAAAATAAGTTCGCGGGCGGGGCACGACCGTTGTAATTGAAATATGTGCAACTTTAGTTTCTAAGTACTAACGAAAGATAAGCTACGGAGAATATTAAATACAAAAAGAACCTGTGAAATTGACAGTGAGGCTCGGCTAGATTGACAGGCGTTAGACTTGTCTACAGCTTTAAAAATAGAAGGGATTATAGCACACTGACTTATCATAAACCAAGTCCCAAAAGTGTATACTATACGATAAATGTCTTGAGCTTTTGCGTGCGTAAGTAAGGGTGGAAAACTCGGCCTTACGGTAGGCGATATGTCTATATTTGCTGATGTGTAATTACGCCAAGGCAAGCAGCGCCAAGTGGCGGAAATTAATTTCTGACAGGTTGTGCACCCTCAGCGTAGCGGAAGTATTATTTCTAGTGCCACTTGTTTTGTTGGTGCCTACCAACAAAACAAGTGGCATGAAACTACGTAAACCATAATAGCATGCTTTTTGGGTATCTTGTCAGTAAGTTCATATTTAGTCCTTGTGAGTAGTGTTGCCCAAATGCTAGAACAAGACCAGTCTTGGTCTTTGTCTTGCAGCAAGAGTCTCGCAAGTCTCGCAATTACCTTTAGCCTATTGCTATTTGTTAAACGTTACTTTATATCTTAGAACAACTTAACTGAGTATGTTAATTCAAGCTTCAAATGTTCTAAGATATAAAGTAACGTTTAATAAATAGCAATAGGTTAATAGGTAATCGCGAGACTCTTGCTGCAGCAAGCAAGAACAAGACCAAGACTGGTCTTGTTCTTGCATTTGGGCAACACTACTTGTGAGGTTATTACCAAGGAACATAGTAGTGCAACTCTGACTTTTATGTTAATTTTGCAAATCGATTGTGATGGTCCACCTAGGACAGATAAAAAAAGAAAAATAAAAAGTTGATACACCTTAGTAAAACTTGATACTTACATAAAACTAAAGGTAATGCGTAGATATAAGCAAATATAAAGAAAGTTTTCTGTATGGAAGTTGATGGATGAAAGAGTAGAGGAACACCAAAGAAAAGATGGATGAACTGCGTGAATGACATATCCTTCACTAGTTACCCCCTTCCTAGACGTATCTAGGAAGGGTGTAAGTAGTGAAGATAAAGGAGAATGGAATTAGAAAATTCATTGCACCAACCTTTAATATAGATTTTGGGGAAAAGGGTTATAACATGATGTATAATATTCAGTTATATATATATGTATCTCTACTATTATAACTTACTAATACTTTTATTATATCTATTTATCATTTGAAGGTATTTGGTTGATTGAATAAATCATTTATGGAATCTTGTTTGTTTTACAAGAATTAAAACTAAATAATATAATTTGACTTTTCTGTAACATAAAATATATACCTAATATTAAAGTAAAATTATTCTAAATACGTAAACCTCGCACTCGTATTAACGTCCAGCTGATGATGATGATTCTAAAAACTTTTTATCTAATTTCTTCTTGTTTTTTTCATTCAGTTTACCGATTTTTAACCGACTTCGAAAAAGGAGGAGGTTTTCAATTCGACCGTTTTTTTTAGCGTGTCCGCGGATAACTTCGTCGTGTATAGACCGATTTTGATGATTCTTTTTTTAATGGAAAGGAGATATCCCAACGGTGTTACCATTATATAAGGACACTAAGATCTGATGATGGCATCCAGGAGAAATCGAGTCGAACCTTGAAGCCGGTTTTTATTTTGTTAAAATTGTACTTGTCACCGAATAATACTTGAGCTTGTTTACATTATATGTATTAATTTAGTTGGTTTAGTTATTTTCGTTACGTTATTGTTCCATAATTTGTAAACGATGAACTACAAAGAGAGCTCTGTTTATCCTAACCTCATACTGTTGCTATAAATATAAGCATAACTCAATGTAGTAAATTTATTATCTATTTTAACAAGGTCGTTGGTTCTAAAAGTTTGTAAATTTAAAGATAACATCCACAACATTTTGATCTCAAAAGTAGGACAACATTAAATCGATCAACCAAAGGTTTAAATGACTTAATATCATAGAAACGTCGGAAACTTCCAGTGGGCGTGTCAATTTATAGCGACATCGCGTTATCCTGAATGGTCTCTGATATAAAATGTAGTGATCTGCGTGTAATGGCCTGAAAAGATTAGGCTTTCAAAGTTGTACTAAACCTACACGTTGCCGGTGGAAGTAATATCCGACCTAATGTCAAGATATACTGCGCCTAAACAGTCTTGGGAGATCACATGATAGTAGTTAGCTTATCAGTATAATTTAATAATTAATAATAATAATTTTTTTTGGACATCTAACACACAACGCCATGTAGTCCCAAGCTAAGCAGAGCTTGTGTTATGGGTACTAGATAACTGATACAAATACATACATACTTTATTTGTAAATACATACATATTATACATAGTAAACACCCAAACTCCGAAACAAATATTTGTAGATCATACAAACATTTGGTCCGACCCGGGAATCGAACCCGAGACCTCATGATCACCAGTCGCATACGCCAACCGCGAGACCAACGAGGCAGTCAAAAAGGTATCATATCGTTTAGTATCCGTTCTCGCTATAATTTCTGGACACACCATATTAGACACGGACACAGCAATCGATTCGTCGACTCCTCGTCCTCCGTCCTCGATCATTCGAGAAGTTTTACAGTTCATTAGGTTATCTGTCATTTAACAATAAAAAATGAAAGGCATTCATTCTGGTTGTAGTAATATAAAACATTTAACCAATATACAATTACATATAACCTCGCTATGACGTTTTATGTAATCCTATTAAAGAACTAGATCTAATTGAATGTTGATTGATAAAAAAGTTTAGGTACTTTGTATTTTGTGTGTTAAAATAGCAATTATTGATTTTAAGACAAGTGCGGATTCTAACATAACCTTAGTCAAGTAAAATCATATAATTGCATATTAATTATGTGATTTTAGTTTACGTTAGTCTTGTGTAAAGTCTCAAAATGAACAACTAAAAAAATAATTTGCAGTATTAACTTATGCCATGTCCATCCAAGTCACACTTCTGGGCCTCTGTTATTTTATTTTAGACAGCATGTTTCTTCAAGAATTAGCATGTAGTACTAGACTGTAATATACTGAGAAAGTTACTTTTGAAGGGCCAGACTGTAACACATTTACGTTCAGAATTTATTTATACGCGAAGGTTATCATTATCATAATATAAATGTAATAAAACGAACGCAAATGTATTTAGGTACTTACTATAAATTTTATTGACCATACAAAATATACATAATATTGGTAATGTTAATGTTATACCGATGTATTCACAGAGATGATTGTTAAGCTGGAAAGCTAATCGTGATAAGAAATAGGCGGTACACACTACAACGATTTATCGTAGCGATTTAACTGTGCAGTTCGTTTGTGCAGTTTTATCGATAGTGTGGACGGAAATTGGTTCAGATTTTTTGAGAAATATCTGAGCCAATTTCCGTCCGCAGCCAATTATAAGGGTTCATCATAAGGCATCACATAACGTGCAATTTATTTGTTTTGCATTCCTATTAAGGTCTCATAAATTTTAAGTGAACAATGCGTTAAATGCCTGTGATTAGGGTGCAGTATACGTAATATTAGGACTTGAAACGCCACCCAGGGAGTTGGCCTTTTGATTGCCTAAATACCAATGATAGGCTGCAATAAGAATTGTCATTAGGCCATAGTAATAGCCATATTTAAACCATTTGGAAGTCTAGCAAATATTTGCGAGATAGTAAGTTGCGGGGCTCGCGTCTACGGGAAGCTTGTCGATCAGAGGGGGCTGTCAACGTACCGGTTGTGGAAGGTTACGAGAGGGGGGTGGTGGCGGCGGTGGCTGTGGGCGCCGTGCGCAGCGGGTTGCGCGCGACGGTAGCAACGGCGGCGCTGGCGTCGTGACGCAGTGTGACGTCAGTGCGCCGTCGGCTCAATACGCGCCGGCCCCATCGTCAGTCGCCGCCCGAAGCAGGCCACCAAACGTCGCGCCTTACGCGCCTCCGCCAATTCTCTCATACCGGATTTTAGTTTCGTACCATGATGACATAGTCCCAGTGCCGTGCGACGAGACTACGTGAAAGCGCACATTTTTTAAGTTTTTTCATTAGAACGAGGAAACCGTAAAGAACCCCGTTGTTGCAGAACTAGCTACGACCCACCCCACTCCGTTAAGGGAAAGAGGCGAGACCGACAGGCGGCTTGTTCCTTTTTTATCCGCCTATTTCATAAAGACTAGCGAAAATGGGCGAGGTGAGTGCAGTGCTTGTAGTAGTGCTTGCCTTAGTCTTTACAGTAACGTAACCGACTCGGCGAGACAGTGCTTTCGTGAAGGTGTAAGTGCATGTCGCAAACCGTGAGTGCGTAAAGGTAGGGAAGACATTTTTAGCTGCTTAGAGCAGTGCTCATCTGCTTGTGAAAAGTGCTTGCGTTCTTCGTCTTATTGTCTTAGCCAAGTTTTATCACAAAATCATTCGCACGTTCCATCTCCTTTGTTCTGTAACCCGCAAGATTACAGAAGGACCGTTACTTTTTGCACATCATCGTTTTTCGTTTTCAGTTAGTTGCTCTTTTCATTTATTTTTCCGTTTTAAGTACTACAATACCATAATTAGTTATATTTTTTATATTAGATCTATATGTGCGTATGTTTTATCTGTAATATTATAGGGTTACAAATAATTCCTAAGTTTTCGATTGGGGAGGAGAATAAGGCATCGGAGACGGCGCCGGTGGGGTTGCGTAACTTGGTGTATCGATCTGTACAGAGCACGGTACATCCACTTAACTTTCATATGTCAGTACTAAAGAACTTCCTTGTATTGTCCTATATTATGCAATTCCCTAATATTTTATCCAGTCTACCATACTGTGGTATTCCATTACTTTTATTATTTGTGGTCTTGTCTTTTGTCTACCACATTTCTGAAGATAATAAGACTAAATTTAAAAATCACTTAAGTTTTATTACGAAACAGGATATTATTTTGACAAGTCAAATAATTTTGATTGTAAACCAGACATGCATTTTTTTATCATTTACTTTGGATTTAACAATATTTAGTCTGCTTAAAAATCAATATTTTAAATTGACAAATCCACTATCAAATGTACATGTGGATGAAAATGGTTTATTGTTTCATTCATCATTTAAAATGAACGGAAAATTTCGACCCATATTTTCTTTTCGTAATGCACATTTCGATCGCGTGATCGCAAGCAGACCAAAGACCTATTCCTTACTAGGTGATCTGAAGGAAGTAGCTAACAGGTTGTCGCGGGAGCTAACCGTGCTTCGGACGCGACTAAGAGTACCGAAGGTTTATTAGAAAATTGCTTTGTCCATTATGTCATTTAAATCGCATAGAGTAATGTCGCTCTATTGGAGTATTTCCTTTATCCTTTATGACGACGGCACACATCAATTATAGGATGCTAGACTGAGTCCTTGAAGGTGTTCTAAAACTTCTTATAGCATTTGCCGTATATCATCACCCAATATGGGCATACATATTAAATGCATAAAAGAGTTAAAGATGTAAAAATATTCACAATAAAATTATTTTTTTTGTAAATTCGTCTCTGGTCGGGTTTCTGCCAAATCTCAAGCTCAAAACTGCATATAGTGAAAAATAAACTATCGTAAATTTAGTTAGTTTTATCTTTAAGTAACTGTTTGCTAAATTATACGCGCCTTGTTTTATCTGTATAGTTCAATAAAATATTCTAAAAATTGACTGGAAAAGCAAACTAATCAACTGTTCTTTCGATGTCATTTTTTGAATTCATTCAAATATTATCAAGGTGTTACAAACTTACTCAGGGATCTGGAGTCATAAAAGATGTCAAAATGAAGCTCAAATCAGAACGCTTAAATAGTAAAATTCTTAAATTTGTTACATGTTAAATGTACGAAACTATAAACAATTTTTCGGGTCCTGTGTACATATTAATTAAATCTCATTAAATTAATTAAATCTCATTTAAACTAAACAATTTGTGTCTTCAGTTGTTACGTAATGTACATAGCTGCTGTTTGACTATGTTGCACATAGTTTCGAAAACTTTTATGCAGTTACTCTGCGCAACTGAGTAACTTTTCCTTCTGAGTATATATTAGTTCTTTTTTTCGTTTGACCCTGCCAATATGACTCTACTCTACCTGATGGAAAGCATAAGTAGAATCCAAGAGTGGTGGTCACCATACTCAATGCGAATGCAGACAATGCACCATGGTGACCCACACCATGGCGGGCTAGTGATGCTTCTGCATCATTAGGCCTCCGGTCTCGCACTCACCAACGAAACACGACAGCACGATCGCAATTTTTACCAAAGTCCAAACGTCTGTCTTTTTTTCTCAAACCCTTCACGGTTATTTGCCGCACACAATTCCTCTCGTCAACTTTATGATTCACAAACAGTACCATCCGTCCTTCCAGATCTTTCTTAATTAATTTGTATTTGGAATTTATTTTATTGCATAAAGAATTGGCCTCGTGACCTGATTGCACTCAAATGTTCAAAAGTTATAGACCTATTAACTCATTTCTTATCATAATACAGTTCAATAGTTAGTGAATTATAAATATTGACGATAAAAAACAATGTAAACAATTATGAGAACATAAATTACCTATCCTATAAATAAAAGTAACAGTTATCAAAATGAGAATTCTACAAAATGAAGAATAATTAATGTACGAAATAAACTCAGTCGCGTTAAAGAAAAAGTAATAACATTATCTCTGAATTCATCCAAATCCAGTATATGGTCGCCCACGTTTGTATTTTTATAGCCTATCATTTTTATCTTGAGATAAAACGCGAGAAAGTTGGCTTTAGTTAATAATAGTATTTTGGCAGTGATTGTCCTTAGCTGTGTCGTCACGGAATCGCGATCGTACGTGTGCCGCTTCATTAATGTTTAAAATAATTGTCTCATTCACACGTCACATATCTACTACGATAGTAACCTCAAATGTTTTGATGTAAAGCAGTTTTGTGACCGTGGCAATGATGAAGTTCCTCGTGTCGAATAAATGACGTGATACTAGTTTGGCGTTAGTTCTTTAGTAAGCTCGAATATCTATTACTTCACTTAGGTTAGGGTTTGTTTAATTTTTACACAGGAAACATTAACGTAATTTTAATGTTGATGCTTAATCTTAAACCAAAAGATTCAATAAGTTTTTGTTTTGTTTAAAGGGCTTAACTCCCTACACCCGATGTAAGAAACATTATTTCTAAGCAATAAGCTTAATCGAAAATTTAAAAACATGAGTGTCTAAAACGCCGCTTAAACTTGTTTCCTTTGAAGGTTTTAAAAGTGGGTTAATCATCCCTCTACAGACGGTTTTATTCTCGTTTAAACCAGTTTCGATTTTTCATCAGATATTCTGGTTTAACCTTTATAGAGATTATAAATGCGGTCGCCGGGGCCCGGGGTGGCAACCTTGTCTTTTAGCTATTTATGTCGGGGGTAGCGAGTAGGGGTCGGTCTGCAGTGCGCATGCCCGATGTGCGCGCCGCTTATGTAATACGAACGCGCCTTCGCACCACTGTCGGATCTTTCCACTGTGACTCTTAGATTCCTCTATCATCTGCAAGCTGCAAGACTGTTCCTTGCTGTCATTTTGTCTGACCACTAGTTAGTTTCTCTATTCGAGTCATGAATATTATTCACTTTTAAACAATTTTGACTAGCTCACGTACTCATGTTTCGTCTATATAAAGACACTTTTTGTTAAAAATACCCTTAATTAAGGATTAATTAGATCCTTCCAGAATTTCCCGGGTCGAGTGGTTTTCACTGCCAGTTGTTCTAGTTATTCTCACGTTAACCTTCACGGGAATTCAGGGCGCGGTTTAATGAGGCCTGCTATGAAAACGTTCATCAATTATCGACGGAGACGGCTGCCTTGTTTACGGCACCACGGACGCATTTAGACTTGTGACATTACCCCTCTATAGCACTTATATGTAGGTACTTTATGTAAGAGAAACCATATACAACGATTTTCACATTAAGGTACTAACGAAATCCTCTTTCGCGACTCATTACGCTTAACGTTACGCATACGGTTGAATACAACTGCTGTAAATATCCGGAATAAGACATGGACAAAGTTGACAATGTAAGTAATGTAGTTGAATGAGTAGAGGTTTTGTGTATGGAATCAGCCATGCATATACAAATATGCCTGTGCGGTGTCCTTACATTGGCTCTCAGGTTCGCACGCGCAACTAGTTCAGATCAATTGAGCGCCATTGAGCCGTTGGTCCCTAGTTCTATAGAGTACTCGTTCGGCAAGGTTATGTCACATACGTTGTTGGTTTGTACGCTTTGCAATTGTGTGCTTTCAACGGATTACGTATTCAACTATTCCTTTACACGCCCTTCTAAATGGTAGTGTATATAGTTCGTACCTACTTACTTATTAATTATATTCGTACCTTAGCACAATCATTATTAGATGTAATTTATATCAGCGCTACCCTTAATTTTCAAACATCTACATGCATTTTCTTTTATTTTTGAAAAAGATTCTGGATTTTAGACCATCTTAGATTAGTAAAATCCGGGTTCTTTATGAATTATGAACATGTTTTGTTTTTGAGTGGCAATATTTCACCCTGATTACTTCAGAAATATGTATTTATAAGTTATTTGGTTTAGCTTTCTTTTTGGTAAAAAAATATATAATGTGAAATATTGCCGCTCATCACTACCACCCATTAAATCACGAGTGCATTGCCCATAGGGCCGCCTTGTAGACTGTGTCTAGCCCCTAGTTGTGTTTGCAGCATGGCCGTACGGACTCATACCGCGTCGCCACCATCGGCCCCATTAAAGACGATAATAGAACTGCTGACGGACAGTACAAGGTTTTTATTTCCATTACCATTTTTCATTCTATCTTTTAAGTGACCATTGACACCAGAAGGCTTATGAGCAGCTTTTCTTCAATTATTGCATGATTTTTATACTTTTGTTATCGCAAACCATTATTAATTAGTTTTATTTTAAAGTTAATTAAATAGTAAGAAAATTAAAAGTAATTGGTGATTAGATATTTTCAAATGTTTAAACTGTAAATTAATATTTTTACAAAACATTTTACAGACACGCCGGAAACCCCCCGCGAAGAAACGGAAAGCAGGAGATTTAGATGATCTAAAACAAGAGTTGGATATTGATTTCCATAAAGTTACACCAGAAGAACTATACCAAAGATTTCAGACACACCCAGAAAATGTAAGACATGAACAACAAAAAAATGGATGCTTTCAAACATTCGAGTCATATTTGAAAATAGATATTAATTTGAAATCAAATTTACAGGGCCTTAGTCACGCAAAAGCGAAAGAAAACCTTGAAAGAGACGGTCCAAATGCGCTCACGCCGCCAAAACAGACGCCCGAATGGGTGAAGTTTTGTAAAAATCTGTTTGGTGGTTTCGCGTTATTATTGTGGATTGGTGCTATTCTATGCTTTATTGCCTATGGAATTCAGGTAAGGAACGCAATGTTCACAAAATAATTAATAGCAAGTTGTACCTAATAATAAAAATGACAAAATTCACCTTCAGGCTAGTACCGTAGAAGAACCAGCGGATGACAATCTTTACCTCGGCATCGTATTGGCAGCTGTCGTGATCGTTACGGGTATCTTCTCATACTACCAGGAAAGCAAGTCATCGAAAATTATGGAATCCTTTAAGAACATGGTGCCACAATTCGCTACCGTCATCCGCGAAGGTGAAAAGTTAACGCTGCGCGCTGAGGATCTGGTACTCGGAGACATTGTAGAGGTTAGTTCCTGCACTTGACGCAATAATTTCTTTACTGTGTTGTAACATTTAACATTCTAATTGCTATATTCATATTCAGGTGAAATTCGGTGATCGTATCCCTGCTGATATCCGAATCATCGAAGCGCGAGGCTTTAAAGTAGACAACTCAAGTTTAACCGGCGAATCAGAGCCCCAATCACGAGGAGCTGATTTCACTAACGAAAACCCTCTGGAAACCAAAAACTTGGCATTCTTCTCTACTAACGCGGTCGAAGGAACGGCGAAGGGTATTGTCATTTGCTGCGGAGACAACACGGTACGTAGGATATTTCGTTGTATTTAATTCAGTTGAGAAAATTTTCGTGACTGTTTCGATTGAATGAAGAATAATGTTCAAAGACTGTAATTTGCAACACTAATTAATAATAATACTATATTTCAATCATTTTTTTATTAATTTATTTATGGTTTAACAGTATTCTCTTAACCTATTTACATTACAATACAATTAATGGTTATGATATAGGTATCATCGTTATTAAAAAATAAATTGCGTAGGTGATGGGTCGTATTGCTGGCTTGGCTTCTGGATTAGACACCGGCGAGACCCCGATCGCTAAAGAAATTCACCATTTCATCCATTTGATTACCGGCGTGGCTGTGTTCCTTGGTGTTACTTTCTTCCTCATTGCCTTCATCCTCGGATACCACTGGCTTGACGCTGTTATCTTCCTTATTGGTAAGAATTTTTTTTAAACTTATACGTATGAAATGGATGGTTAAGCGGTACCTGTACTAAACGTTCTTTGTATCTTGTGACTAGTAGTGGATTTCAGAACATATTATGTAAGCACATGAGTATTAAGTCCTTAAGCACAGTGATCGCTTACCTGCCAGGTTTTTAAATTACCGTCCATTAATGTACATAACCATGATAGTTATACCAATATACTCCATTCATTCAGGTATCATCGTCGCCAATGTACCCGAAGGTTTACTGGCTACTGTAACGGTATGTTTGACCTTAACTGCCAAGCGAATGGCCTCAAAGAATTGCCTGGTCAAGAATCTGGAGGCTGTGGAGACCCTCGGCTCTACTTCTACCATTTGCTCTGACAAGACTGGAACGCTGACACAAAATAGGATGACCGTCGCTCACATGTGGTTCGATAACCAGATTATTGAGGCTGACACTACTGAGGATCAGTCTGGTGTTCAATATGGTAAATATAACGCTACTGAAAGTATTAGTAGTAGTATTTATATTGAAAAAATTTGATGAGAATATGTTTAATAAATGATGGTTTCTTTTTAGATCGTACTAGCCCCGGATTCAAGGCTCTGGCCAAGATTGCTACTCTTTGCAACCGCGCTGAATTCAAGGGTGGTCAGGATGGTGTGCCAATATTGAAAAAGGAAGTAGCTGGTGATGCTTCGGAAGCTGCTCTGCTCAAATGTATGGAACTGGCTCTTGGTGATGTCCTATCAATCAGGAAGCGCAACAAGAAGGCATGCGAGATTCCCTTCAATTCGACTAACAAATATCAAGTTTCGATTCACGAAAGCGACGATCCCAGTGACCCCCGCCAGTTACTCGTCATGAAGGGTGCTCCTGAAAGAATTTTGGAACGCTGCAGCACAATTTTCATTGGTGGCAAGGAAAAGGTAGAAAATCCACTAACATTTGTGTGATGGTATTATCTGGTGATCATGTCTAATAAATTTTGAATGTTCTTAGGTTTTGGACGAGGAAATGAAGGAAGCGTTCAACAATGCTTACTTGGAACTTGGAGGTCTAGGTGAACGTGTGCTCGGTTTTTGTGATCTGCAACTTCCATCTGACAAGTACCCCATCGGCTACAAGTTCAACACTGATGACCCTAACTTCCCATTGGACAACCTTCGCTTTGTCGGCCTGATGAGTATGATTGATCCTCCTCGCGCTGCTGTCCCTGACGCCGTTGCCAAGTGCCGATCTGCTGGTATCAAGGTGAGATAGGTGTTACCAAGTTTCCGGTAGTTTAGTAATAAGAACCATTTGTTAAATGAACAATCGGTTTTTAGGTTATCATGGTGACTGGTGACCACCCTATCACTGCCAAGGCTATTGCGAAGTCTGTAGGTATCATCTCTGAAGGCAACGAGACTGTTGAGGATATTGCTGCTCGTCTGAACATTCCTGTATCTGAAGTGAACCCACGTGAAGCTAAGGCGGCTGTCGTCCACGGTACTGAACTCAGAGAACTGAACTCCGATCAACTTGATGAAATTTTGAAGTAAGTGTTAATCGACTTCGCTAAGTTCAACAAATTCTTTTAATTTCATTAAAAAGAAAGTACTAATATCCTTTTTTTCTGCTAAGGTACCACACTGAAATCGTATTCGCCCGAACCTCACCACAACAGAAGCTGATCATCGTTGAAGGTTGCCAGCGTCTCGGTGCTATTGTGGCTGTGACTGGTGATGGTGTCAATGACTCGCCCGCTCTGAAGAAGGCCGACATCGGTGTTGCTATGGGTATTGCTGGATCTGATGTGTCTAAACAAGTAAGTATTCAAAGCATTATCATCACTGATGAACTTTTACCCCCCTCCCCCTTAGGAAGGAGATTTGAATTTTCAAAATTAGAAAACGAGTTTTTCTTCTATCAGAAATGCATTTTACTAAAGTCAAAAGCCCTATAGAAAAATATGTTCGAAACATTTTAACATCATACATTTTCTAGGCCGCCGACATGATTCTGCTTGATGACAACTTCGCGTCAATAGTAACTGGTGTAGAGGAGGGTCGTTTAATCTTCGACAACTTGAAGAAATCCATTGCGTATACCCTAACCTCCAACATTCCCGAAATCTCGCCCTTCCTTGCCTTCATCTTGTGCGACATTCCCTTGCCCCTGGGTACCGTAACTATCCTTTGCATCGATCTTGGAACTGACATGGTAAGTTCAACTTTAACATTTAAATATTACAGTCTGTTTTATAATGTAATGTGTTCTTACCTTGTAACAAGTTGTACAGATAATATATTATAATTAACCGTCAAAAATTTGTTTGTAACAAAATACTTAAATGGAATTTTACAACATTTTTGTTACTAATTCAGTCGCTTTTTACAAAGTAAATTCATATTATTTATTTATTCTTGTTTTAAATTCAATTCCTTTACAGTTGTTGTTCCGAAATTATTGCATGAAAATAAATCAGTATGTGACTTTTAATTTTAATCAAAAGATGATAGTTTGGAACAACAAATGTGAAGTATAATTTAGTAGATATTTTACTTAACATTTGCAGCTAGAAGAAGCCAGCAGCTGTAATACGTAATCTTTGAATTAAATAAGTGTATGACATAGGTCCCAGCCATCGCGCTAGCTTACGAGGAGGCGGAAGCAGACATTATGAAACGCCCTCCTAGGAACCCATTTTGCGACAAACTAGTCAATGAGAGGTCTCTATTACGTGATTACGCTGTGTTGCCATATAACTAACTCGATTCCAGCTAATCCGTCGCTGTTGTCTCGATATAGTCTCGAGTGGTTGTTTTCTAATGTGTACCATATGCCTGAAAGCATAAAGTCTAAATTGGATAAGAAACAGTCACTTAATGAAATCAACAAATAATAGATTTTTTAAAATCGATTTTAGACTTTATGTTTACTTATACTAAGTGTGTTAAATTGTAACAAAACTGTGAAACCATGCAGTTACTTACCGGAAGCAGACTAATAGGCTGTGTACCCACTAATCCTTCATATTATTTTTGAGCAAAAGGGGAGACTTTAAAAGTAAGGGGATTAAATAGTGGAAATGTTTTTTTTTAATCCTAACTTATTTATTCCTTACTGAACTTTTAATAGCCCGTCGAAGAGAGCCTTGTCGACAAACAATATACATAAGTGTCACGATGAAAGGTTCACAAAGTACGGTTATAAAATAACAGACACAATACACTGATGTTACCACATTCATCGTCATATTGCCCAAATCATTATCCATTGAATTTGAGAATTTATCATTTGTCATTGTGAATTTTCGTGATAACATTCCATTTCATAACTTTTTGTACTTTGAGTTTTGAAGAGTCCCGTCTGCCACAACTGAAATCATCTCATGATCTAACATGTTTTTTTGTGTTAATTTTATTTTCTGTGATAGATTTAAGAGTGACAGTACTTGCAAGCATAAGCCACCCGCTTTGTGTTCGAGATTGTATTATATAAATAGACTACATCCTATTGTATATTGTATTTACAAATCATGGTCAGGTTATTGGTAGGAACGATGCCGGAGTACATGATAACCTTCCAACAAATTGGTTAATCATGTAAGTCTATTCGTAATCACAAAAGAATCTAGTAAAATGTATGTATGCGCATACAAACCTGTAATATCTATAATGAAATACTGATTTATTCGAATCTGTCATCCGACCAACGAGTGATTTCAATAGTCTTGTAAAAATTTATAGGTTTAACCTTCAGTATTTTTAACTAAAATAACTTGACCATAATCAACTATAATGAACCTCTTTTCATTAGAATCGAATGTTATATTTAATTAATTCACAACATTTACGGCAATACTTGTATCTCGAGTATTTTCAAACAGAAGTTCATGACTTTTGGTATTTGATAAAAAAAAATACTTGTTGCAAAAACTTCAATTCTGGAGGCTGCTGTCACCTCAACGTAGATTTTGAGTCATGAGTATTAAAGTAAAGCATAGTTTGTAATCCATTTGACTTAAGCAAGTTCTTTTGTTAACATTCGTCTTCCATGAATGATGATATAAATGCAATAGGTAATAGGTAGTAAATGTAGTACCGCAATGTTAGCGTGGCGTCTGCTTGTAATATTGTCGTTGATTGTTTGATGTTGTACTTGTACACACCTGACAATGATGCACCACGCTTTCGTCCGAGTGCGTGAGTAAGTGTCGCTGTGGCGCCGCGATTGCTGTTCGCTCACATCGCTAGTGTTTGTGTAGGTGCCCGCCATTTCCCTGGCTTACGAGGAGGCCGAATCTGACATTATGAAGCGACAGCCGCGTAATCCTTTCACTGATAAACTCGTTAACGAGAGGTAAAACACCACGAGTGGAGAGACTCGTTCAATGATATTATTCTATCCGCTACTTGCTTGCTACCACCATATTGAGGTTTGGTTGTTGCCTGCAGTGTGACAGTGTCCTGTAGGTACACGAATATAGCTATCTGTGTGGATATTGAAGGCGACAATCGCACCGCTCCTAATTTATGCCTTGCGATGTCTTTCTATATTTTTCTCTTCTAACGTATCTCCTAACTTCCTTTAACTATGTAGCTTGATGTCGCATGGAACAACGTGTAGCGAAACATGCATTTTTAGTTCGCAAGAAACGCGTTGTTCCATTGCCCAAAATGTGGTTTTATTACTAATACTTATTGCTATGTATGATGTGGTCTCTCGCCAAGGTAAGTTTGGTGTCTCCTTGTCTCTGTCATTTGTCTATCGTGCATGTATGAACACACTTTTTTTACAGTTTTACTAATTATTTATTTATTATATCCTTATCGTATTATCTCATTGATTACCTATCATGAACTCCATGTACACCATACACGATATATATTTGTGAACATCGTTGTCATACGGTACTACACACAACGCGACAGCTATCGTCACACGCATTTCTCATAGAAAACACCAGGTTCACTTCCGTGTCTGTTACTTGGTACAGACATTTTGTATTATACAACATAATCAATATATAAACATATTGCTAGGTCTTATGTTTTGTAATGTCTATCATTAGAGTAGTATTTCCAACTATATTTTATGTCTCCTCGAGGATAGTAATCCAGCTACCATGATTTATTTAAATTTTGATCACGCCAATTTTCTCACTTTTATATTTACCCACTAGCTAATTTACGCGTAATATTTTAAGTACTATATGATAAATAGTGTAATTGTAATTTTCTATATAAATTATAAACACTAGATGTAGATTTAAGTACGAGGCGTAACCGAGGGGTGTGTATACGTATATTTATTATGTATAAGTGTGTGCGTGCGAGCGTGGCGCTCGTCGCGCGAGTGTTGGCTTGTCCTGATTGATTGTGTTACTGAAGGTGCCAGCTATATCGTTGGCGTACGAGGCGCCCGAGTCCGATATCATGAAGCGGCAGCCGCGGGACCCTTACCGCGACAACCTCGTCAACAGAAGGTTGGCCCCGCACCACACGACCGCCACCGGCCTCTGCGCTACCGCGCGCGGCCTACGCTTACTAGATTCTCATTTGGGTGTTAGCACCATGACTAGCCAAACTACTAAAATTGTAAAAACAAATTCTAATTGGTGAGATTTAAAATATTTGAGTGGTGCGGCTACTTGTGACTCAACAGTACCATTTGAAACTGGATGTGGAAGAGTGATTATGTATACCCGATCCCCACCCTTGTGTGATGCGATTGGCTGTCAACCCGAATCTTTCGTAGTAAAGTCCCTCCTACTAGGAACAAATAGTGGCCACGAATACAAAATACAAAATAAATATACAAATTCTTCCTAGTAATTATTCTAAGTTTAAATCTATTTATCTTGTTTAAAATTTTCTAGATTAATTAAAGATTATCCTAGAAATAGAAGAGCTAGTACTGTCTTTACCTCTGTAATCTTCACTCTTCCATATTTCAATCTTAGTGATAAAAGTTACTAAAATTAGCGATGCAATGCAGTGTCGAACAGATGCACGTTTAGTAAACAATTTAGAGACATGTGTAGACTCTGTCATAGAGAGCACTAGTGTTTACTTATTGTGTGTCAGTTGCGTGTTAGCCATTGTAGAACATAGTGGTGACGATTCATGACAAGTAAATGAGTTCAATTAACCGTTTTTGTTGAAGGAATGTCTTAGGCGACATGGAGCATCCCTTTACATTGTAACCTTTGTTTTAATATTTTATTGTAGTACTTTTTAGTTGTTAGTTTAATATAATGTAATATATTTTATATAGTTGTAGCACGTTGCTCTTGCAAGGTTTACACCGCTGCGAGCGCTTCTGCCCCACCAACACCACACCGGATAGGAATATTATAATTTAGCCCTTTTTCTAAGTTTCGTTCACATTTGACGCTTAATTTTCACATCTCCAATACTAATCCTGCTGTTCTAAATATAATGGTCGCTTGTGCTTTCTCTGCCATAGTTTGAATATTCTGCATGCTAAATAATTTACTTGAAAATGTTATGTGGCATTTTAGATATAAATAACTAGCAAATCTTTATAAAGCAGAATATGAGCAAGGTCAAGGCACAAAGTTTTTGAGAATGGACCCAGTTTTTGCCTTAGTGTTCTGTTTTACAAAGTATTTAGTGCTATATTCAACATAATGACAAATTAGGCTCGGCACAAGAAACTTCAGAAAAATTAAAAATATAACGATCAAATACCAGGAATACAATACTCTATCGCTCTACCTTCGTATGTATTTACCTTATTTGTATATTCTAGTGCTCCCATTATGGGATACCCATAATTCACAACCATGCAAAGCCCTGCAGCCTTGTTTGTCATAAAATTAGTTGCAAATATGCACAAAATATTTTTCTTTGACAAAAAAAAAATAAAGTCCCTTGAACTGTAATAAAGTAAAAATTAAATTTAAATTATCAAGAATGTCTTTTCACTTAATTGCACTTAAATTAGAATCTGTTTGCTTGATAAATACCTTTAAAAGTTATTCGTCTTCTAATTGTTAATGTGGGGTGTATACAGGCTTATTTCGATGGCGTATGGCCAGATCGGTATGATCCAAGCCGCCGCTGGTTTCTTCGTGTACTTCGTGATTATGGCGGAAAATGGCTTCTTACCACTGACACTGTTCGGCATCAGAAAGATGTGGGACTCGAAGGCTATCAACGATTTGACTGACTCCTATGGACAGGAATGGGTTAGTATACGCCTTACGCTATAACCCAGAGTCTAAATTAAACTATTTATATGCTATTAATGTGTTTAAAAAGCTTAATGCAAGAGAAACTGCAATGTAATACAGTACAATGCCTAAGTAAACATCGGTCTCATTTGGTTACCGTATCAAGTGCTTCAGCGATACTGGTTTTAGCTATCACCAACTGTGCAATTTAAATTTCCACATTCGTTTTACCTTAAATATGCTTTCTTTAGAAAAAAACCGTTATTGTTTATAAATTAAATATAAATTTGTATTTTCCAGACCTACCGTGACCGTAAAGCACTGGAGTTTACCTGCCACACCGCTTTCTTCGTTTCGATCGTCGTGGTACAGTGGGCTGATCTGATCATTTGCAAGACCCGTCGTAATTCCATCGTCCACCAGGGCATGCGCAATTGGGCCCTCAACTTTGGTATTATCTTCGAAACGGCGCTCGCTGCATTCCTCTCATACACCCCTGGAATGGATAAGGGATTAAGGATGTACCCGCTCAAGTAAGTATTCCAGATACCACACACCAACCAAAAACACCCGTTGTAACTCAACCCATGTTCTTTGAGAGAAACCTGTAGGACAAAAAACTTCAAAAAAGCTTATATATTAAATAGTTAACACACTCAGTCTCACACTTTACTCAACTACAACAGCTTGCTACTATTAAAAAGAAACAGAGACGATAAGGTCGATTAATTCAAAGAACAGCCTATATTTAATGAAGAAAATTAATATTCCGTCCATAAAAATTACAAAAAAAAAAAAAAACATAAAATTTAGTTTTACAAAGTAGTAGTATTATGTTTATAACATTGACATCAACTGACAGGTTTAGCCTGTTCATCTGTTTATAACTTTAGTTAGTGTTTTATTTATTATTATTTAATATTTCTCCATAAATAAATGTGGCTTCAGGTTTAGAACCATCACAATGATTCAATTAGTTAAAGCGCTAATTTAATTCGTTCTTATTGTCAACATCCTTATTGGACGCCACTTATAACGCCTACCAAAGTATAGTTTACTCATTATAGACAATTCAAGCATCATGTTCTCCATCAGAAAACAAATTCCTTTTCATGCTTTTACCTCACAATTTCCTACTCATTTCTTTAGAAAATTGTACTTACACAAACTCTGGGAACGCGTGTCTCTTGAAACTCAAACATAATTAAACTTGTGAGGTAAGCTGGTAAAAACTACAAATAGATATAATAGTTTTAAGCTATTGCCTAGCTTTTATCGCGGGCTTTGAGGCCTTTGAGCGCGGCGACCGAATCAAGAAATTCCGTAACGTAACGAAAATAAAACCTGACACCCGAAGCTCGCACGGATCGAGACGAGCTGCCCCCGAAATCGTGCGTGACACAGACAGACAGACAAAACAGTCTGGGTTTGCGCATGTATGCTTGAACGTGTATGTCCGGCTTAAGCAACTGTTTGTGAGAAAGTAAATAGGTGTAAAGGTATCTATCATATCTTTATAATGCTACACTCACCGCATGTGCGCCCGTAAGTATACATGGTCAAAGAAAAAAAATACTGTGAATAAAACAACCCGTTCAATGACGAAGACATTTATTAGGAATAGTTTAAACCTTTTATAGTATGTTGTGTAACGAAACCATATCGCTACTTAAAAAAGTGGTCAACGCCATCTAGTGACGATGTTGTTACTAATTCAATAGTTTAGTATTTTTCATTCACAATATTATACATACTGCATAAATAAAAAATAAATAAATAAATATAATTGCATAAGTTTATAAAAAAAGTGCTATGCAATAGCTTTACCGCGGCAGTCCCCGAGTGCTACATGTCTTTTTTTAAATAAATGTGTGACTATGTATTCGTGTGTGCAGGTTTGTGTGGTGGTTGCCTGCCATTCCATTCATGTTGTCGATCTTCATCTACGACGAGATCCGACGCTTCTATCTCCGCCGCAACCCCGGCGGCTGGCTCGAACAAGAGACTTACTACTAAACAGCACCGACTACTGTCCACACCGTCGTGCATCAGTTAGTTACTGCGTACATAAAGTTCATTTGTGTTCTTATATCAGAGTGACAGAGGTTGCGGTGCCGTTCCGGTATTTGTGTAATCGCTGTCGTGTACGCTTCTCACCGCTTGTTACCTACCGCATAGCTCCCACAGGGGCACCTGTGTACGTACCTGTCGACTGTTATGTATTATTGATGTTCGTTTAACGCGTCACGTGACCGAGAGTCGGAGCCGTCGCGTCTCTCACCAACTATGCATGAATATATGCACAGTAGAGAATGAACTTTGATATTTGTGATCATATAAAAATATACACATATTATTTTAGACGTGAAACATGTTATTTTTGTATCGAGATCGTTTTAAACGTACCTAAGTATCTCGACTGTCATGCGATAATTGATGAATCTCTTGGAATATTTGTTGAATCTCTGTCTGACACAAGTGTGACGAGCCCTCCGCACCTCTCTCGCGCAAGCGGCCGCCGACTCGGACTTCATGTTGCAGTAGTACGCCCTCAGTGACATACTGATGACATTATGAGATAGAGTAAATGTAATACTAATAAAATTGTTTTTCACATACTTATGTAATAAGTAATAAATTATCGTTTAGCGGTAGATGATCGTTCGTGAATCGAGTGGGCAGAAGTATGACGCCCGCCGCGCTCCCTGCTCGGCGGCCAACGAAACGCATTTGTTGTAAAATTAACAGTTAAGAAGCCATTATTATTATTATAATTTAAGTAAATTAGATTTAAGTTGAATTTTTCGAGTGAAAAAAAAGTTTAGTTGACGATTCGATCGGATGCATGGTGTATGAGAGGTCGATGTGGAGTGCCTGAGTTTTAGTGTACTACTGCTTACTGTTAGGTAGGTAGTTGAAATTTTGATGCCGTATTTTGAATTGTAAAAGTAGATAAATAAAGCATACACAGTCGCGAACGCTTAGAGGCGCGGCCTGCGTCGGTACACACGTTCGTACAGCACTGCCGCCGACTCGCCGTCGTGTCTGTCACACGTGCCCACGTGACCGCGTGACCACGTGCCCACAGAAACACGACGCTTTTCTTTTCTAAAATAATCAAATTATTAGCGAATTTCGTCAAATTTATTAAAATAGGCTGCTCATGGTAATTATGTAAGATTTTATTTCTTAATTAAAAGATAATAACAAAACGTAGGGATGCGTAATTAGAAATTTTTAAAATTATACAGTTATGATAGTCATCTTGTTTTAGTCGCCAGTCGGCCCTGGCACCGGCCGCCAGCTCCCTGCAGCCGCCTCGCGTGCTAGGACCGACTGAAGCGATTCATTTCAACTTTTCGTAACGAATACATATAACATTATAATAATGGTTACAAAAGTAAAATATAACATTATAGCGACTAATAAAATCTAAATTATATGAAATGTTTATAGATTTAAATGACGTTCGTTTCTTTAGGGTGACATTCTGTGCTTGTTTAATGAGAACGATGTACATCTCACTGACAATAGTCGTTGATGATATTATTGTAATGATCTGATCTTTGTAAGCTATTTGTTTAATGTACACTGTAGAACTAACATTATTTTGCGTTCAACAGTTCTTTACACCGATTCATTTTATAGTATTACTCTGTTGGCTAGGAGCGCTGTAAAAATGTAAGTGTTAATAAAAAAACATTTTCAAAATACTACTGTGTTGTTTTATTAAGTTTCTTCTTTATATATAACTAGCGACCCGCCCCGGCTTTGCACGGGTGGATTTCAGATGCCCCCGCCGACGACACGATTCGTGCATTTTAAATCTGTAATATCTTCGAATATATTCATTTAAATTAGATACTGTAAAGGGCCATTTTGATCTATATTAAATGCACAATGTATTTAATTTACTTAATTGTATAAGGATTCATTTTGTATTGCTTAAAATAACTTTTTAAATAAGCCATTATTTCTCGTAAAAAGAAAGGAATAAAAAATGGTTGTTGTGGGTTATCCCTAAGAGATAGACATATACCGTCGCGGACTTTTTTGTAGTACTTTTTAAGGTGTACAATACTGTAGTACATTATTTTGATCTATCTCGTAGGGTGCAACCAGCGTTTGCAATGTAAGCGCAAAAAAATGTGTTTATTTGCTACATCACATTAGAAACCTCGAAAATTAACAGTGTTTCCATACTATATTATGCATTTATTATACACAAAAACCTTCTCTTGAATCACTCTATCTATTAAAGAGTGTGCGTGTGAACTGAGGGACCATAGTGATATTTTTGTTTGAAATTTTTATAAGATTTAGTAGTAGGCTCAAAACAATTGTAGAACAAATATGAGAATTTGTAAAAAGATATGTTAAAAACTACAGCCCTTTTAGTGTGGTCCCTCAATCCTCACATACCATCAGCCAGATCTCGGCAAGTATGTAAAAAAATAAGGTATTGTGACTGCAGACATTTAGTAGAGAATTTGTAAAGATATATACTAAATAACTGAGCACAAATCATCAACGATTAAAAAAATACAATGACTATACTGTGGTCCCTCAGTCCACACACGAAAGATTTTGTTATACTGAATATTATCACATCAACGGAATAAAATCTTTATTTTCTTACATAATGTTTTAGAACAAGTCTTATAGCAATTTGTAAAAAATAAATTTTAAAAAAATATCGACGCACTTTGAAGATATTTATAATTAAAGCTGGTCCCTCAATCCTCACGTTCTCAAACATACTTGCATGTCTAGCTGCTAGACGACTAAAGTATCACAAAGTGTAGTGTATTAAACTTTTTGTAAAAAGTTTCTACAAAATAATAGGTATCTTTAATTGTGTGTATCTTACCTCTAAAATGAGATTATAGCATTTCAGTGATCTTATGAACAGATATACGAGTAGTGTGACCACACAATGAAAAAAAATGTAAACTACCAATATAATTTAATTATTATATATATTATTAATTATTATTATTATTATTTAGTGTTATGTTACATTACGTATCTTTACAAAGCATGAAATAAAGTAGCTTTTAGACGCTTATCACCATTTGTGACCATATAGATCGCTTATCAGCGATCTATATTAATATTATAAATTTGAAAGTGGCTTAGTCTGTTTCTCTATTACGCTTTCACGGCTAAACCAATAACAGTGCCTGCACTTGGTAAGGCATATAACTTATTGTAATACTTTTGTTTAAGTATGTTCAAGTTCAATTTTATGTGTTTATAGAACGTATAAGGCTATGTTTCAAGGAAGCTTTTTGTACTTATAATACCCCAGTATTTTACAAACCATTATGGTAACATAGTGGTATTATTTATACAGCTCAGCATTATACGTTTTATTAACACATAAAATTGAACATTTAAAAACACAGGATTTTGTAAAATATTTACAAAAAGTCCGCGATAGTACCTATCGCGATCTACATTAATATTATAAATTTGAAAGTGGCTTAGTCTGTTTCTCTATTACGCTTTCACGGCTAAACCAATAACAGTGCCTGCACTTGGTAAGGCATATAACTTATTGTAATACTTTTGTTTAAGTATGTTCAAGTTCAATTTTATGTGTTTATAGAACGTATAAAACTGAGCTGTATAAATAATACCACTATGTTACCATAATGGTTTGTAAAATACTGGGGTATTATAAGTACATAAAGCTTCCTTGAAACATTGCCTAAATGGTGATAAGCGACTAAAAACTACTTTATTTCATGCTTTGTAAAGATACGTAATGTAACATAACACTAAATCAACCGTACAACCTTGGGTTTCGACTATTACAATAAAAAATATATTGGTAGTCTACATTTGTTTTCATTGTGTGGTCACACTACTCGTTTATCTGTTCATAAGATCACTGAAATGCTATAATCTCATTTTAGAGGTAAGATACACACAATTAAAGATACCTATTATTTTGTAGAAACTTTTTACAAAAAGTTTAATGCTCTACACTTTGTGATACTTTAGTCGTCTAGCAGCTAGACATGCAAGTATGTTTGAGAACGTGAGGATTGAGGGACCAGCTTTAATTATAAATATCTTCAAAGTGCGTCGATATTTTTTTAAAATTTAATTTTTACAAATTGCTATAAGACTTGTTCTAAAACATTATGTAAGAAAATAAAGATTTTATTCCGTTGATGTGATAATATTCAGTATAACAAAATCTTTCGTGTGTGGACTGAGGGACCACAGTATAGTCATTGTATTTTTTTAATCGTTGATGATTTGTGCTCAGTTATTTAGTATATATCTTTACAAATTCTCTACTAAATGTCTGCAGTCACAATATCTTATTTTTTTACATACTTGCCGAGATCTGGCTGATGGTATGTGAGGATTGAGGGACCACACTTAAAGGGCTGTAGTTTTTAACATATCTTTTTACAAATTCTCATATTTGTTCTACAATTGTTTTGAGCCTACTACTAAATGTTATAAAAATTTCAAACAAAAATATCACTATGGTCCCTCAGTTCACACGCACACATTAAAGAAACCCGCATCAAAATCCGTTGTGTGGTTTTAAAGATTTAAGCACACAAAGGGACATAGGGACAGAAAAAGCGACTTTGTTTTATACTATGTAGTGATGACTAGTGGTTGCGCGTATATATCGGTTATCGCGGCAAATAGTAGCCAATGTGTTATTCTGATGTATTTAAGCTATATTACTGTAAAGTTTCATCCAAATACGTTCAGTAGTTTTTACGTGAAAGAGTAGCAAACATCCATCCATCCATACTTACAAACTCGTGTTTATAATTTTAGTATAGATTCTAAGATAAGAAATTTCGTCTAAAATATCAGGTATCATAGAGAGTAATTGTATTGTGCGTTTTAAGTCTCTCCACTCTAAAATCAGGGGAAGGAAGGATTAGAGCTCTAAGATCACTCACTCGGTGATAAACAACGAGACAATAGCTTACCTCCATGAAACTGGAATTGGTAACATATGTATATAATTACTAGCTGATCCGGCAAACGTTGTTTTGCCATTAAAAAAAATTGGGGTTTAAAAGATAAATGTTAGTCGATTCTCAGACCTACCCGATATGCACACCAAACTTTCATAAAAATCGGTCCAGCCGTTTCAGAGAAGTATGGTAACTAACATTGTGACACGATAATTTTATATAAAAGATATTCTACACATAACTACTCCAAAGTCTATATACCTACTTGGTGATAAAAAAAAATAGAAGGCAAGGAAGGTTAAAAAAATTAGGCTAACATTGTATAGAGCCAGTTTTTTTATTTCGATGCAGGGTCGCCTATATATTGCTAGTGGTCTGATTATCATTATCAACAGCCTTCCATAGTCTCTCTTAGAAAGGAGGTTAACTTGGTTCTCAGTAACCTATAAACATGCCCCTTTTTAATGCGTGGAAACTCCCTCAGGCCGTCACCTCAGCGGGAGTTGCGGTGTGTTGGAATCGAACCACCTAAAGCAGGTACGGTGTTCTATTTTAGACCTGAAATAAATACCTGAGAACAGTTTTTATTAATACATATGAACCCCTTCTAGCTCGTACTCGTAGCAGCGCAGGCACCCCTCCGGTAATTCTCTAAGGGCGCTCGCCCAAGGCGACTTTTTGCAGCAGCGAGTCTGTCACGCGTTTGGAGAGACTTTCTGAGTTTAGCTTTCTGGGTTTAGCTGTTTGCCTATAATCATGGGCGTGAGAAATAAAATTCCACTAATAAGACAGGTATTGATTGACTCATCTCAACTAAGTTTCTAAGACATCGATTTCCGTATGAACGAGTAGTAGATAGAAATCTTATCTACCCTTTTAAAGTGGTGAGTAAGAGTGGCTGGCGATAATGTAGGTACCTATAGTAGGGGAGCCCACGATGCTAAATGGGGATTTACTCGAGCGTCATAGAGACTTATTGGGTTGCAAAGCTTAGATGATAAAAAGAAAAAAATGTTATCACTGTATACCTTTTTATCGGTGGGGTGAGCAGCTATGGATGTTCAAAAATGTAAAAAAAAAACTGATGCATGGACATACTCGAGCGGGTCAGATATTGATAGCATCCATGTCCTACGTATTTTTAATAATGTACCTATGTTAATCTGATTGTTTGCATGGTGGGGGTGGTAGAACGTAAGGTTTGAAAATGACAAAAAAAAATTTTTTATCCAGCGCGTCAGATTTTCAAAGGGGATGTTAAGTGAATCAAAAATAAAGCTCTCATTCAATAATCTGACGATTTGGATGTGACGCAAACTCACGGCCGTTATAAGAATGTGCAAAAAAAAATCGTCATATTGACATAGGTACTCAAGCGCGTCAGATTAAGATATATATGGTTCATCTTTATGTCCTAGACGTGCTGTCTCATAATCTGACGATTATCTGGAGGGGTTCGCTTAATCTGACAATAAAAAAAAATATCCCAAATCCAGACGTGCTTTTTAGAAAATTACCACAATATCAGTATCAGAAGTTCTGATAGTAATAGTAGAATCTTCATTTTGTTGGCAAGCAATAAATGCTATGTTTGTCTTCGCTTCTTCATTATCAGGGCATGACAAATCATAATCAATTTATAATTAATTATTATCAGTAACTGAATATTTATGACACAAATCGAGGTAATTACATAAAATTACCTTACTACCTATAATCGTTGCCATCTCCTGATCAGCCCAATTATCGATCAACAACTTAGTTACTTACAACTTTTACTTAGTTTGAAAATTTTAAACAGAGTCAAATCAAGTTATTTCAATTACTTCCTTACACACAGGTAAATCTCGCGACAAGCCTTTGTATTCTATAAATTGTATAAAGACCACCTTCCGGGTCCATCATCAGACCCTGGATACTATCAAAACATAAAGTACTTGTCAAGATGAATCAAATTATTTCCAACTCGATGGTATTGCGACGTTTCTCTACAGAATTCCTATAACCACCTTCCGGCTCCATCATCAGACCCTGGATACTATGAAAACAAAGTACTCGTCAAAACGAATCAAACGAGTCCAAACTCGATAGTGTTTCGACGTTTCTTTATAGAGTTCATATGACCACCTTCCAGCTCCAGCATCAGATTAGTTCCATGTCATTATAATATGTATTGTATGATCACGCTGTATACGTATGCTTGCAAAATTTCAGCAAAATCGGTTGAATATATCTGCTTCAAAATTGAGTTGCAAGATTCCAACCAAACATACTTACATACATTGCAAGTTAAATAAAAACTTGTAGAAAAGAACCCATCTACAATTATAATGTCAAATTGGGATGGCGGTTGCTCCATATCTTCGACTTATTTCTCTAACACATGAATTAGTACTGACTTATCAGTGTGAATATAGGCATCACCATCATCAATATATTAAACTTTATCGACTAAAATTTTGTTACTTCGGCTTGTGGCTATCGTCAGATTATATATTTTTCGATATCCCTGAATCAAACTCAAAAATATTTTATTCATATAGGCACTTATTTTACAGGCACTTATGAATAGTCAATATTTAATATTAAAAAATCGAGTGATTCTAGTCGCCAGTTCCAAGTGCAGCCTACCCTTCATGGAGAAGAATCTGGCAAGAAACTCCATTGTTGCTCCTTTTAAAAAATAATAATACGGTTTACAATATTTTTTTCACTAAGAGACTTGAATGAGAACGAAGTCGACCAAAGAAAACAATATAAAAGGTTTGGAGTCATTGCTGCACAGCCATGAGCTAACCAATCATGCGCCGTTCTTACTGATAGCTGCAAGATTTTTACATTGTTATATTGTGACATTGTATTGTTATATTGTGAGATTGTATTGTATTGTTGATTGTATTGTATTGAGATTGTATTGTGTGAATGATTTCCCACAAAATAAAAAAAAATTAGCCACGCTCGAAAATGTCTCAGATTAGTGGAATATACACTTTTTAGCGTGTAATTAACTCACCCTGCCTTAATCTGACGCGCTCGAGAATGTCTGATGATCAATTTTTTTTTACTAATCTGATCCTTTATTCCTGACTGGCGGCCATATATACGGGGCTCATATGTGGTGGAGGTACTTAATCGGGTATAAGGTATATTATTAATCCCTCCTGTATATTAATCTACCGCGCTTGAGTAAATCCCGAAATTCCTTCTAGGGCTCCCCTACTACTAGGTACAGTGCAAAAGCTAGAGAAGGCCTTTGCCATCAGGCAAGCTAACCTAAAAGATATACTTTAATATAATACAACACACAAGAAATCAGTTCAGAATACAAAGGTTTATAATATAACTAGCCGACTCGTGCCCACTTCATTGGGCGTTTACCGCCCGCTTCTCTTCGACTTGATTTACAATACTATATTTTGACTGATTTTTTAAAATATTTTTCCTTTGAAAGCCAGTTTCCTTGCGGTGGTTCTTAGCTATGTTTGGTTAATATCGGTCTAGGAGTGTAAGAGTATCAGCTCTTTTCCAAAATGATATAAGACATTTTTGACGTATGATTACTAGATTACCTAAGTGCTTTCGTAGGGGGTTTCTTAAATTTTTACAATATACCTACAACTACAGCGGTTGTATTTAATTTCTGTACTTAGGTACATGTAAGTACCGGCCTACTGTTACTGTACTGGACTTACATTTACGATGTTCATTCGTATTGTTATTATAAATACATAAAAAAACATAGAGTGGAACATAGAACCTCCGTCTTTTTTGAAGTCGGTTAAAAAGAGTAGGTAGGTACGTACATATTAAGTTACAGTCCCTGTAGTGCGATCCAATTAATTATTTAGTTTCTCGTGATAAAGTGTAGGTACAGTCACAACCAAAAACATCCGGTCGCCTTAAGAGTTCAGAAATGCGTTAAGAGTGTTTTTTTTAAATATCGAAATGGCAAGTGCCTGATCTGGGACGCTACTTGTGTCAGGTAGCGTCCCAGATCAGGCACTTGCCATTTCACAGGCACATCCACTCCCCTTCGGCCGCCGGGGAGGACGCATGTTACAGGAAGAGGCGGAAATTTGTGGCTTTAGAGCAGTAGGTATTATTATTTCGTTCCGGTGGCTGTGAAGACCATGGGCAGCTGGGGCGCCGACACTCTGAGGTTTGTGGGAGAACTGGGCCGTAGGCTTGCGAAGCTTAAGGGTGACTCCCGGTCCAGCTCGTTTCTGGTGCAAAGGTTAGTCATTGCCATTCAACGCGGCAATGCTGTAAGTATAATGGGCACCTTTCCACCGGAGGCGATCAGGGATGGGTTAAATGACCTATAGTATTTGTGCTGTTCTTTTTTATTTTGTTTTTTTATTTTCTTTGATTTTATTTAGAATTATTATATAAGTAATATATAGGGACTAATCCCGCCCACACGCCCACCACTGTTACTCCTGTACACCAGGATCAACAGCGGTGACCCACGAACACACCGAGTTATGACACTCGGGAAGTCCCAGGAAAAATTAAACTGTCTTGGAACCCGCAACGAAATTAATCAGAAGAAAACTGGAGGAGTTGGAAATATAATAAGTCCACTTCCCTCCTTGGCAAAGCGGGAGACAAAATGAAGTCTAAATAGGCAGACGCCTTTTTCAAACCGGGAATCACCACGGATAAAATATTATGGGTCCTAAGTGAGCTATATTTGATTTCTATAGTATGTATGGCAGAATCGCTTAAACGCACGGAAATTCACCGCAGTTGGCACAAGATCCCCATAATATACTACCCCAGACGTAATTTGTAAGCTATTTAGCATCATGTTACGTTCATTGTACTGATTGTACCAAAGACTACATTCCCAGAGGATATGATGAGCCGACTGTTCACAGCTAGAATCAGGTGTTGAGCATTGACACAATGGTGAATCGACTAATTTAAAAGTGTATAGTTTGCTCTTAAAGTTACCGTGTCCTGTAAGAAATTGAGGGACACAGTGATCCACCTCGAGCCATGTCCTTGACAACCGTTCGCGAACAGATGGAAAGAACTGGTAGAGGTGGCGCCCCTTAGATGATTCGTCCCATCGTTGCTGCCATTCATCAAAGAGGTCGTTATAGACATTGGATTGCTGTTGAATCAATCGCGTTCCATGTTTTGTAGTGTGGAATATAATACATGGCTGCACGTCTTTGCACCTCGAGATCGACCGGAAGAACACCTGCCAACACCGGTAAAGCCTCAGTGCTAACCGTCCCATATGCCTTGCACAAGAAAATCAATGCAGGTCGTTGGCCTTGTAACAGTTTGCGACGGACAGCACCTACAGTCGCCCTATCTGCCCATACAGGAGCACCATAGCAAATAGAACCTAAATAAGTAGCTCCATATATGATCTTTAGTGTATGAAATGGCAGACCCCACGTTGCAGTTGATATCCTCGTCAGTGCAAAGAAACTCTTTATTGCCTTTTCATTAACTGTTCTAATATGTTCAATAAATGAAAAATTTCTTTCTAAAACCAATCCTAAATAACAAACCGAGGTTTCATTTTTAATAGTAACATTTTCAAATTTAATACACAGCGGTTATTTGAGGTTACCTTTCAGAAGTAGCTGGAAGGTTTTGTTTGGTGCAAAAGTCAACCGATTACGCCCACCCCACCGAGATATTAAGTCCAAACATTCACTGGCCAGCCTCTCAAGCCCTGTTCTAGTATCCGACTCTATCAATAACAAACCGTCTTCCGCAAGTAATATATAATGGTATAAGTTTGCCTGCAAAAATAAATAGGTATTAAAATTAATTTAAAAAAATTGTCATGACAGTTTTGCGATAGGCAAGCTTATTATAGAAATGTTCATTCATTAATAAATATATCGAAATGAAGACAATATTTAAGTAATAACGTTATTTTTATTTTGGTAATTTGTATAAATAATAATAATATAGTTTGTATAATATAAATAAGTAAATGAGGTGAATAATTTTCAAAAATCTAGTCTGGCCCAGCAAAGAAACCGCAAATAATATATATGTAGGTATATTTAAACTGGCTTTTACCCGTGGCTCGCCCACGTAGGTATATGTTGGTTATCTCTATATGGTAAAGATTATCCTATGTCCTTCCTCAAAAGTCAAAGTATCTCCAACCCAAATTTCATTAAAATCGGTGCGGCAAGGCAGCAGTTTAAGCGTAATAGACAGACAGACAGAGTTACTTTTGAATTTATAATAACAAAGTATGGATAGTAAGGATATATCTTTTGTAACTGCTTGTCTTTTAGCTTCATTTTACAAACAGTAACAGTTACCTTTTCAACCAATTTTTAATGAATTAAAATAATTTAAAAACAGCGTATATCACAATGAAAAACATTAATCTTACTTAACCAAACTTGACAATAGATAATGTTTATTACCTAATCCTTTAATTTAGAATGAATTTAAAGGTTGTATACCTATCTGGTAAGAGATGACTCGACATATTTTTGATTGTGAATGTATGCAGGCATATAGCCTTCTATAAATGTTATATGTAAAGACCCGACTGTACAATGTGGTTATTTAAGTGTTTTATCTATGTACTCAATCTGTAGATATAAGCGAAGGGTCGGCGAAGGCACGTGCCGCCCTCGGCCTTGACGACAAGCTTCTTTTAACTATACACATCTGTATAGAATGGTACACCTGTAACCGAAGCCCTTCGTCCTATAGCCGCGCAGAATATTCCACACACCCCGGCGTGCCTCTCGGCCACCACGCAGGCGCGTAGCTTTGACAGCCCGACCGAGCCAACACGTCCCAATTATTTTCCTCAGTTCATTTTTCTGTCGCGTATTTAAACATAAAGAGAAACAATAAAGGTTATTTATTACTTAGAGAAATCACAGTTGCCGCAACGTAAAACAGTGGTGCGCAGCAATGCGCTCCGAGGGTTTGCAGTGAGAGAGAATGGTGGCCACCATTGGCATCATTAACCCGACTAATGGTAAACATGTTTGTCGCAAGGTCGTAAGTCCATTTGACGAGTTATCACTTAAGTGTGGTGTGTGGTACAGTGGAGGCGAGCGCTTATATCAGCGCAGTGGCTGCCTTCGCTGGTGTGGTGCTCGTGGTGCTGTTGTTCCTGGGACGACGCTGGTGCTACACAGCTGTGTTTGGCCGCAAGTGCTGTGATGAGATCCTCGCAGTGAACCCTCGCGTAGAAGTCCCCAGCCTAACGCTCGACAATGCTCAGTTTGGTAGGCAAAAAAGCTTTATTCTGCTTCTGTGTTAATAAGCTACTGTATGTGTTCATATTTATTAGCCATAACAATATTCTTTGTTGCTAATATAATAGTTGTTCCAAATATCGAAATTTAAAGTAAGTCGCCATTAATCGTTTTGTATTCTATAGAGTTATGAACTCCTTGCCTATATAGATAAACCTATGCTTATCGATTTTATGATTATCTACTGAATTATTAACATTTCGATTTCGTTATAGAGAAAAGTCATTCGTGGCAATCATTGTGTATTGCAGAAAAACTAACATTTTCTTAGTGTCTAATGTACCGCCAAGGGCGACGTGTGCGTCACGAAGGCCTCGTAATAAAATTTCTTTGTTTGACTAGTTATTTGTAGGTGTTTGTTTACACACATACTTACTAGATAATTGTATATTTTATTTATATATGTCAGTAGAGGACATGTAAGTTTTTATAGTTGTTAGTAACAAAGGTCTACTTTCGTAGTTTTAGCTGGGGTTAGGCTATATTGTATATCCATTGACGTTGTCCGTACGTCTGTGTTGTTATAGATGCTTTGTCGAAACCGAACCATTACCCCGAACGAATATTCACGTTCGAGGCTTCCGACTCGGATGAAGAGCTGCGTAGGCGCATCCCACAGGTGAGACCGACATGATCGAGATTTGAATTAGATTTATTTCCGCTGGCTAGTTCACGCTTCTATTTGGTTTTAGTTTGTGATCTGTGTACGTGACAATAAATTCATCGTAAACCGAAATAATTTGCATTCAGTAACGAACTTTGAGTGATAAAACTTTCAAGTATTAGTAATATACCTTTTTACATACGGAATACGGTCTACTTACCTCTTACTATGTATATATGTGTACTAGTAGGTATATATGAGTACGTAAGTACCTATAGCTAATTTACTTAACTAATTAATATAACTGCATTGCTCATCAACACCTTGCTAATTTATTGAAATATGTAGACCATAAAAAAGACGGCAGTAAATAGGGCTGGGATGATTTTAAAATACTTTAATAATCCTGGAAAAATAATTTTTGTAGCATATTCTAAGTTTTCGTTTATTAAGTACTACATTCATAAATATTATTTATGTCGATATAACTTTCTCTAGTAGCCGCTATATCTTCGATTTTTTTCAATATTAAATAGCGGCAATATTAAATCTGTTAAACGTGTAAATCATTCGATGAAATAATAGTTTCAACACTTTCCTAGGGTTTCAATAGGCCTGTATCTTAGAAAACATAGTGTTTGATTTCTTTTTCAATAGAAACTATTCAAGCATGAACCTTTTTAACGTGTATCTATAGATATTGTAGAAATATTGTACCTATCGACTTAACAAATACCTACATATGTTTTCGGAAAATAAGACCCAGATTTCGGCATGTTATAAACCGAAAACTGATGTAATTATTTGTGACATAAAATTTCATACAAGACATTATCATTTAGCAGACCTACCAGCGATCACTAACATCCATCATCATGATTTTAATGATTAATTATTGTTGTTGTTAATCCCCAAAAGATTAATAAATGAAAGTAGGATTAATTTAATGTCAGAAACAAAGAAAAGCATTCTGAGAACAGTAACAGGTATACGAGTACCCTGACTTGCTCGGGATTTTTCTTACATTTTAGGTATATATTGTTGTCCAATTCCAACACCATCCTTGTTCTGAATGATACTTCACTATTCTTGACTATTTTAAATTCTTTTATATTTATTGTTATCTACCTATCCCTTCCTACCTAAATATCTATCAACTAACTCCCAATTAGCCCATCTAAATCCTAAATTGCCCGGTTCACAATACAACCAAATCTATGAAGCCGGCCACGTAGTGGGGTTGAAATACGGTTGAAATTGTAGTTTACAAAATATGATCGTTTTAATACGCGTCTACCCTTGGTATATAGTCGTGAGAATATGATCTAATTGCTATTTATCAATATATAATCAATGTTTGTTTGTTTTTTTTTAATTAACTGCCATTAACTGCCATACTGTTCATCCAATTATCATAAAATTTTATTTAAAAGATGATTTGGATCGAGCGAAGTATAGGACAGTTTTCATCTAGAAAACAAATGTCCCGAAGGAATAAAAAAGTTATTTTTAAGGTAGCAAAAGCTTAGAGAATAACTTAACTACATAGAATTAAAATATTTGAAAATACAAGATTTATGAAATTATATAAATAAATAAATAACACCTGAGAGGACACCATTATTAATATATCAATTAAAAGATTTGTGCTAATCCAAGAAGACTATTCCAAGTTATTCCAAAAAAGATTATTTGTTATTCTCCATGACTAATACCAAAACGAAATATCTGCAACATCTTTTACTTATATATACTGCCTGTCATAGAATTCCATAATATTCTCTTCATTTGCCTCTAAAACAGCAGAACAATTTAAATTGTAAATTCTCTTCAGGATAAAGAAGAAGTGGAATGCCATTACGAAGAGAAGAACGAGAACGCGTGCTCATCGAAACTGGAAGTGGAACTTGTAGAGACAGCGTTACGGGAGACCACGCTCCGGGAAACGAAGATCGACGAGGTGCTGCCAAAAAGAGTCGAGTACATACACACCCTTGAAGCACAGAGCAGCGTCGATAGTGATGTTATAGCTCATAATGTAAGTTTTTATCCAGAACCGAAGCATCAAGCTTGAATCGTAATAACATCAGCACTTTCGGTGTCAGCCTACTTAATGTTTACTCAATCTACAGAATAATGTTAAGTTGGATTGTGTAACTATTCTTTACAAAAATATTTTTCTTCTGTAAAAACAAAGAGTTCAAATATAATATAAATTATTTTTACGGGAATTAACGCGATCACACACAGAACGGGAGCTAGAACATGTTCAGGAGGTACTCAAAGGTAACGGATATCAAGTGAATGGAGGACGGAAGCAACCGAAAATAAGACGCAAGTATCCAGAAGTGAACAGGCAACCAGCCTATATGCCTTATTTCAAGGGAGTTACGGATAAGATCGGGTCCGTGTTAAAGAAATACTCCATTCCGACAGTATACACACCAGGCATAAAGGTTCACAACATCGTCGGCACACCGAAGGATATATTGCCACTACAAACTCCGGGTGTTTATAAAATAGACTGCAGCTGCGGAAGTTCCTACATAGGCCAAACGAAACGGACTATTGCTGAAAGGGTCAAAGAACATATCGCTGCTGTGAAGAACCGACAGACGAGCAAATCGGCGATTGCAGAACATGCACTCGATGCAGGCATCAACCACTGGATTGAATTTCACCGCACGCAAGTCCTCTCCACCGAACGTCACTTTTATTCAAGAGTTGTACGTGAAGCGATTGAGATTAAAAAGCATAAAACTTTCAATCGGGAAGATGGTTTTTATCTACAGCTTGGAATCCAGTGTTAAAAAACATACCACCTCGCTTTTCTGCGCAGTCGGATAAACACCAGAATAGGAACACATCGGTTTGCTTACAGAATAGGGACCCTGTTAGTGTGGTATGTGACGGTACATGGCGAAACAATTTTATCAATAATATCGAAAATGTGCGGGTGGATGAAGAACCTTCGACTTCACGGATTCGACGACGGAGGGCGTGCGCCGCTGAGCCAGTCAGCCTGTGACCACGGCCAGTGCAACCTGGTCGAAACGTCAGGCAAAACAGAGGTATGTAGTACCTTGAAATAGTGATCGCGTTAATTCCCGTAAAAATAATTATTATTATATCATGGAACGCGAAAGTTTAAAAGTTAGTAAAGAGTTCAAATTTTAACACGATGTACAAACTCCTTCCAAGATTGTATTTATCTATTTTCTATGTCGATTTTGTCAATACAATACAACCACAATGTGCTACAAGGAAGCGTGGAGGGAGGGGTATAGCTAGTATTTCATAATTTAAATTTCTAATGGTAATTAATAAGTATCTGTATTGAAAGGAAAACACCTAAGTGGAATAAAACCTTCCTTAATTTGAATTACACTTCATAAATGATTCTAGTCACATGTAGATGTAGGCTCGATAGTCCTTTATCAAAAGGTTTAGAGACTTTCTAGATCAGTGTCAAGTACCAGGTCTCTTTACCTAGTTTAGGTTGTCGTATAACTTACTACCACTACATTCATATTTATCTGCGAGTAACTTTGCATTGTATAACTAGGGTACACTCCCGACTAAAATTAATTTCCATTAGAACTGGTAAGTCTAAAACGTAGGGGTGGAAACTATTGTCGAACTACATTACTAATTACTCGTTACAAGGTCGATCGATATCTTGACGCGTCATAAAAGTCTGTCCATGAACTTTATTGGTAATATTTTAGAAGTAGGGTGGTGGTAGTAATGGATAGAAAATACCAAAAGGTTATAAAAACTAATTAATAAATATTACGTAATAAAAGCCTACCTAAATTAGTTACTATGTAGGTGACGCCTTTCATTTAGGGCGTTTAGTTAAGGTGTAGCGACGTAGCGTCCAATTCCTTTTTACTACACATGATGGCAATTACATGAAGAAAGAGCTTGAATTGCAAAGTCTGATAGTCTTAGCCAAGTCAGTCTAAGGATCTTCTTTAAGGTCTTAATTTATTAGGAACCCTCTGTACCTCGGAGAGTATGTAAGCCGTCGGTCCCGGTGCTTTACCCTAAGTAGCCCTAAAAAGTCAGACAACAGTCCATCGACAGAACTTCTTAGATATCGCTGTTCTTAATTGGGCTCTAGAGGTCCAATGATAGTCGCTCCATGTAAAAAAATCGAAGTTTATCCGTGTTTGTGCAAAGGGCACCTCAACATAATTTGGGCAAAGACTCAGACTATGATGAGACGATCATTTAAGAACTTTGCTAATACTTAGGTTTAAATATGTACTTGCTACTCATTATATACGCAGGGGACAGACAAATGACTCGTGAAATGGTGTCGCTAGACAGTTCGGCCTTGTCAGTATCATAAACTTTGTGTACTAGCGTCACACACCAACGGTCTCCTCATTGACACATTACGGAAAATTGTGTTCTAGTTTCATGTTTGTCTGTTTGAGTTTTAGTGTAGGTACAATATCGATGTATTGGTATTACTAATGTTACTATGGTTGAAGTAGTTTCATTAAGACATTAGGTTATCGGCATCCAGTGCTGAATAATGGCTTGAGTAAACTATCCCGATCTCGCGCAGTCCGTATCTATTCGCTGTCAGCCATTTTCCTCAAGTTGTTGGTCTATCACGCCGCATTTGTTATAAAAACAATATAACAATATTTATGTTAATTTTGTAACATTTCCTATAACAAACACTAGGTTTTATGTTGAATAAGTATTAATATACATAAAGACACGCTGTAATCTGTAGGTATTCTGCAGGTACAGAAAAACACATTTTGCTTTGCTTCGCCACATGCTTCGTCTTGATAAATATTTCGAAAGCGGTTTCAGTGACACCTGACCTGGCCTCAATATTGTATTTTATAGAACGCCTTTAAATTAGCACAATAAAAACAAAATAACATTAATTTGTAGGTTAGCGTGATATACTCGTACTTACAATTATAAATATTATTTAACGATTTTTATTTCATGATTTCAAGTAATATTGAATTAAAATAGCAATGGTATGAAAACTAAGAACAAAATACTTAACCAAAAATCTACTTCAACTGATTAAGACGACGTTAACATTATGAAACAAAAGGTAATTGTTGCTGAGGTGTAGAAGATTGGGGGCAAACGAGCAGGCGTAGGTATTACCTGATGGTAAGCGATTACCGCCGCCCATGGACACCCGCAACACCAGAGGCGTAACGAGTGCGTTGCCGGCCTTTGGGGGATGGGGAAGGAGATGGGGGGAAGGGGTTGGGGTATGGGCCTCCGGTATTGTCACTCACTCGGTGAAACATAGCGCAAACGCTGTTTCACACCGGTTTTCTATGAGGCCGTGATACCTATCACTTCGGTCGAGCCAGCCCATTTATGCCGAAGCGTGGCTCTCCCACGGAAAAAAGTGTGAAAACCGTGTGTTTTTGGTTAAAATTTCTTAGGGCTATAAAAAAGCTCTTTTTGTAAAAACCTTTACTGGGTTGAAAAGGCTGTCTCGTTTATCAGATTGTTTTTTTTTCTCTGTGTAGGACACATCTTTGCTCTGCGGTGAAAGTAGTAGCAGTCGGGAGCGTGGTACGATAGAATTGACTATATTATATGACGCGCCTGTCAGGAGTATGACGGTGCATATACTGCAAGCTCGAACTTTACCACAAAAGACTGAGGGACAAATACTGCAAAGCCAGGTAATTATTAACGTCTCAATAAACCTCCTACATCCAAAAATTTACTGTCAATAAAAAAATAATTAATTGCTGTTTTTAACCGACTTCAAAAAAGGAGGAAGTTCTGAATTCGACCGTATATATTTTTTTATGTGTGTTCGCGTATAACTTCGTCGTTAAAATCGGTTCAATTTTGATGATTCTTTTTTTATGGAAAGGAGATATCCCAACGGTGGTACTATGGTAACACCGTTGGGATATCAGATCTTAGTGTCCTTATCATGATAAGGACACTAAGATCTGATCATGGCATCCAAGAGAAATCGAGTCGAACCTCGAAGTCGGTTTTTGTTTTTGTTAAAATTTTACTTGTATAGCCAAATATTCACTCGAACGAAGTTGTTCAGAACTTAAAAGTCGAAAGAGAATATATTGCCATACCTCGTACTCTTCAGGAATCACTACTTTCATTTTACAGTAGTATTAACTGTTTATATAACCAATCAATCGATTATAATTATCTATTTTACTATACTACTGGCAAATACTGTTCATAACTTATAATTTTCAGGTTCGAGTTGTTTTATTGCCGCTGAAGAAACAAAAATACAAATCCAAAATAAGAAACGGAGAAAATCCACAGTACATGGAAAGTTTTGTTTTCCACAAGATTAATCCCGGTAGGTTCCGTTTCTATACATAAAAATACTTTCTAGAAGCTCATCTACCATTTACATGACAGTTTTTAGTAACGATTAGATTCAGACACTAATAACAATGGTAGACACATATCTCCTTGTTTTCGTAGAGGATGTACACGGTCTGGGTCTACGAGTTCGCATCTACGGTTGCGAGCGCATGAGGCGACACCGCCTGCTGGGAGAGGCGGGCGTCTATTTCGCTACGTTGAATCTCGAGCTAGAGAACCACTTGTGGCTACAACTTACGCCCAGACAACATGTTCAACCAAACCTACAGGTATATATCTAAAGGTTAAAACCATATTTTGTTCACACAAATGTGTTAGTTAGTTAAAGCTAAAGTTAGAAACCGTAGGCACTCGATATATCTGCAATATCATCCGAAAAGAATGCATTTTTTAATCCCAGTAATACAGCACTGTTACTGTTGGTGTTGGTTGGTAGTGTCAAAGGACCTTCTAGAAGAATACGAGACTTTCATGGTAATGTTGATGAACGTTATTTTGCTGTCATATTGGTCGAATGGAAGGTGACGAGCTGGAGCCATTTTTGATTCATTGTACTGTATTACTAAGTTCTCGTGTTTTACACCTCTAGCTTCCGAAATTAGAACTGAACCACTCGCACTCTATACCGGGAGTACTCGCTAGCCCATCATCCATCACAACTGTCACAACTCCTGGCGCCAATGCCGCGGGGGGCGAGGCCAGCAGCCTTCCGAGGTCTGACTCTGCGTCGTCGTGCTGCAGTGCAAGATCAGCTCCCGAACTACTCTTGGGCCTGCAGTATAACTCTAGCACTGGACATCTTTCTGTAGAGGTAAGTTCATATGAAACTTTGTTCATCCTAACCTTCTACGCGACTGACCTCTATTATACAACTACGCTGGACTAAATATTCTCTAAGAAATGACAGTTGCTTTTGTGCCGTTTTGAAGCGCCCCTCACGAGGGTCTCACGTACTAAAATTGACATTTGTTGCAAATGACCGTTGTTACTTTGGTGCATCTCTGTTTATTTAAGACTATACTTGTTATGTTTGGTGTTTGCCAAGTGATATTTTAAACATTTATATAATAAGAGTTTGTGTATTTGAACTTGCAGTGAACTACTAGTGAATAAGGGGGTTACATTTTATTGAAACTGAAAATTATTGTTAGTAAAGTTGATTTCTTAAATGCTAACAAATTATTAATAACTGGGTGAAATTCCGTTTATGCCTTGTATTGCATTGCCTTGTATTTATGCCCAGACATATAAAGGAGGAAATGACACCAAGTATTTATATCGATAATGTGATGCAATACTTCAAGTTATGTCTCATCCCTAATATTAGTTCCACGGAACTTCACACTGTTATCAGCGCCAAAATGGCGAAAATCAAATAGCTTCATTTAGATTACGACGTATGCAGTCCTACGCATTTTATAACTATGATCCTTTTTATCAAAAATTAGTAATGCAATTTGTCAGCAATACTGAAAAAGTAATTAATAGTATCTTACCTTTGGTCTGGTTAAAGTGACTCGTCATAAATCTGATAAAACAATTTATTTCAAATTAATGCAAGTTGCACGTCATTGAGTAGGTATTAGGTATAGGTTACTAATTATACAAATCACTTTATCGTAAATGTTATAAAATCAATGTTTCTTTGTTCACATTTTATACACTGCCGTACCTTTAATGCTATCATATCATCGTTTATCATTAAATTTCACCTACATCCCTTATGTAGGTGTGTGTAGTAAAATATAGATAAAAATCCATGGAATTTAAAAATTACTGTTACGTAAGCGAATCCCCGAGTAAAGCTTTTAGATATGATATTACCGCAATTTTACTACCGGATTAATATTGTAAAAGCTGTTTAAAATAATTTTAGTAGAATGTTTGCGTCATGGACCTATGGCTGCGATCGTCGAAATTGCTGCCGCCACTGTCTACTATTGGGACCTAAGCATTTATTTCTAATATGCAGTCCGAGTAGTATACATTGGCGTCAGTAGCAAGTACAACGTGCCTGTCTTCTCATCGTCAAGGTCTGTATGGAAAAATGCAAATCTCACTTTGTTGGTCATGGGCGTAGCCAGCCATGGGCTCAGGGTGGGGCAGCCATCTAAAAAATATGTAACTAGCGAACTATACCCGCGGTTTACCCCTAAACCAATTAAAATACATTGGCCAACTTTATGTTACCGTGTATAGGTACAAATTTGTGCTGCAGTGCTTTTATCTAAGGAAACAACCTTGCGAAAAGTGCTGCCACAGCGTTGAGTTGACTCCGATACACCACCCCGCCACAAACCCCGTTGGAGTGACGTCCCGTGGAGGTACCTACGTAAAAAAATGTATCTTATAGGTCAGAGCCAGGGTGGGGCAAGTGCCCCACCCTGCCCCACCATGGCTACGCCCATGTTGTTGGTTACATTTTTATGCCTTAAGTACCATTTTACCATAAAGTTGACATGAAGAAACAAATGCGAATTGCGAATGCAGACATTGCAGCATGGTGACCCACACTAATTCACACTACGGCGGCCTATTGAGATCATTGGGCGTCTTCTTTCTTCTTCTTATTTTCTAAATAATCATGTTGTGTAACTTTAAAGAATTTCCCGAAAGTCTATGTTTGACTAGTCATCGTCCATTGTTTCTAGAAAACTGTTAATTCGACAAATTCGTATTGCTATTCAAACGCCACTCATTTTCAGCTTAACATAATTATATCGTTGTACTCGTATATGAACTTGCAGTACCATAACAGATCAACAGCCACATTACTTCTTACTCTTATGGTACAATAAAGAGATTTATTATTATTATTACTTTTTGATATTTCTGGTCCAGCTCGTACTACCAATAAAATCATAGTAACTTTGTAATAAAGGCGTTTTCGTATCGCCTGATGGTAAGCGATTACCGCCGCCCATAGACAACCGCAACACCAGAGGCATCACAAGTGCGTTCCAGGCCTTTGGGGGATGGAGAGGAGGATGGGGGAGGGGTTGGGGTAGTAGAGGGTAGGAGTAGAACAGATAAGCCAGAAATGGACAGAATTTTTATTGTTATCAATAACCAACAAAAAGAACGAAAGTGTCATATTTTCATCAAATTTAAGTGGGACCAAAGTCCAACATATTCCATTAAATTAAAAAATATTGAAGTCTACTGACAAATAAATATATCAATAATTATTTTTACGGGAATTAACGCGATCACTTATTAAAAGGTATTACATCTCTGTTTTGCCTGACGTTTCAAAATTAAAAAAAAAAGTATATATATTATATTTAGATACGTAATTAAGGATTAATCTCATAAGTATTGGCGTCCCTCTATAGGTGATAAAAGGAACACACTTTCGAAAGCTGTCGCCAAACAAGGCACCTGACACTTACGTGAAATTGACTCTCATCAGTTCATTGGGTATGGAGATGGCACGCTGCAAGTCTACCACGCGCCGTGCACAGTCCAACCCTCTCTACAAAGAACTATTTATATTTCAGGTAAGAATTTTTAAAGACCATACTCTCTTACTTGTTTTGTAGTCTCTAATAAATAATAACCGTGTTTAAGTTAGTAGCTTAAGACTATGATCTAATAAAATATCCTTTTCATCCCACCATATCGGAAAGAGTATTTTTACCCTTCAATATCTGAGTGTAAAAGCCGTTTTAACCGCTAGAGGATAAAGTAAATTGAATTTAGAACATCGTGTGCACTATGTTTGTGAGCCGGCCCGTTCGTGCTGAAATCAGCGTGGCTCTACTACCTTATCGATCTAGCTAGGATTCATTTCCAATCCATTTCTAATCCATTTCCAATTTACGAAAAAAATAAACAAACAAAGCTCTGTTATCCAGGTACTGAAAATTTATATCTCAAAAGATAAATTGATATGGGAAACTTGATCAGTATTAGTGTATTCGGTTGCACGAAGCATGACTAGGCATGCATTTGATAAACGTTTTAAAAAACCAGTAGGCAAAATTTCTTTTAAGTAAACAATTAAATTGCAGTTGCGAAGGAAGTAGAAATATAATAATATAATGAACACAAGTCAAATATAATACCATGAGCTTGTGATGAGCACAATTTTACATCATTCCTGACTGATCGAAAAATCTTTCATGATAGTCAGACATAATACATACACAGGGGCTGAATTTTTGTGTGATCAACTACGTGAAAATTTAATTAACAATATGCTGGTCGGTGTTGCAGGTGGCTTTATTCCAGCTAAGTGAAGTGACCCTCATGGTATCGGTGTGGTGGCGAAGGAGCGTTAAGCGCAACGAGATGGTCGGTTGGTTCTCCCTAGGGCACTCACCGTCTGGAATGGAGGAGGAGAGGCACTGGCAGGAGCTTTGCGAGCGCCAGGGAGCTGAACAGGTAGACAGATTATGATACATATATAGGTTGTTTTAAGTAAGATTACCCTAAACATTCATTCTATTTCTCTTACAGAGACTGTTACGTTTTAATAATTTATTATAAGAGATAACTATTTGAAAAGTCAAACTAAGTTTGAATAAAGGAATTGAAAAACATAACTTCAATTTACAACTGTTAAAACATATAGCATATTAGCTTTAACGAACTACAAAGTGTTTGCTATTTATAAATAATATGGCAATTACGTATAATATTCAATCAAACACAGGAATTAGATAGTCTTCAGTGTAGGTAGAGCTCTAGTTGAAACATAGTTTCTTCAGTTCTGTGATTACACTTATGTTTACACCAGGTCCAGCGCTGGCACGTCCTGCTGGATTCCTGACGCACGGACACTTAGCGCGTAGCGGAAGCCTTCGCGTGATGTGATTGCTCGCCCCTGTCCCCGGGCCTCTGGCCGGCCGCACCGCTGGTGCTTTTGCGCGTCCCGCGCCCGCCGGCCGACGACTTGACGTCGTCGTTGCGTTATTAACGTACTCGTTTGATGTTTCGATGCGTGTCGCTTTCGTTGTTATGTCGCACGCAGTTTTACTTTGCCCGTCGAACGATTCGTGTACCATCATCGTTGTATTTGTTCGATATCACTATATTATTCTTGCACCCAGAACGCACATTTGCCACTAAGGACTCTACTTTTTAATATTTGGGTGTGACTTGATCATCATAAAGTCAAGTTTGAACTTTTTAATTCTTAAAAAACGGTGTGTTTTGTATGTTGGACGGGAATCGTAACATTTAAATATCGTCATTTTTAAGGGAAATTTCTCCCTGCTAATGCTTGATTATAAAATACTCATTTTAGATCTCGTTTCTCATGTTGGAGGATTGGAGATTGACGTTTTGTAGTATTTATAATGATGAAGAAGACTTGGAGCGCACAATACTTGTGAGATAGAATAATTAAACTAGAAAGGATATTAATTGAACATTGATATAATGTACCTCTTAAATTATACCTTGAAATACAAACTTTTTCTGGTACCATAGATATACTCTACATAATATACTTCTGTAAGGAAAATAAAATATTTATAACAAAATTCGAAAATGATATTTCAGTCATTCGATTAACATGGTGACTACGGAAACATCACCACTAATCTAAAGGCATAATAATATATAGTTATTCAGAAATCTTATTCATTTTTATAAAAATAAGCTTGGACATTTTCATACAATTGCAACAATCCAAAATCTTTGTTTACAATAAAGAAATATACTACGTTATACTATACATATATATTTATCTAAATACGAGCTTTAAGAAGTGACCATCTCAACATTTCTGTCGGCGACGCTAAACATTCTAATTTAACCTAAAAATATGTGAATTTGAATCTCTAATATTCTATCTCAAATTCAATACAAGATTACATTATAGATGTAAATTAATGTAGGTACCTACTCTAACAGATTTGGGTTTAGTTTCGTCACTTACGTACAAAGTATATGCAATAGGTAGGTAGGTACCTAATTATAATACCTGACCTCTTTACTTACTACAGTCTTTACTTACTGCTACAAAAGAAATATCAAATATCATCATAATACAAGCGTTTATTCTTAATTTAAAAGTTTTGTTGTACTTTTTATTTATTTTTATTTTTAAAGTTCCATAGATTTAGGATCATACTTTACTATCTCTATGCTTAGATTCATGAAAGATCACTCATTGTTTAAAAACAAAAAGTATGTGTTTTATGACTTTACTGACAATACACAAAGTATAAAAAGTAAAAAAATAACAAAAACCGACTTCAAGGTCCGACTCGATTTCTCTTGGATGCCATCATCAGATCTTTATGTTATGGTATTTATTATGGTACCACCGCACGGTTGAGTTATCTCCTTTCGATATTCCATTAAAATAAGAATCATCAAAATGGATTCATAAACGACAAAGTTATCCGCGAAAACATAAAAAAAAAAATATATATAAGGTCGAATTGAGAACCTTCTCCTTTTTTGAAGTCGGTTAAAAAACCGAATTAAGATTTAGAAGTTAAAGAAACATTAATGAATACCTACATTGGATCTCTGTATCAATTATATTTTATTGCTTGTTTTTCTTCGACAATTATTGACTTTTTACCGAGTTATGGTGGGAATAAATATCTATATTGAAAATAGAACATGTTGAAATTAAAAGTTTATACTTGAATATAAATATCTTAAATTGTTTTTTTATTTAGGAAACTATAAATGTTTAAATGAATGTTATATTGGTAGATTTATACCTATTTATATTTATCTGATAAATTACCATCAGTTTTGCATTTAATAAGCATGCTTTTAAGTGATAACAATAGATTATTATAAATATTTATGTAGGTATATAGTTGAAGTCAAGGAGACAAAAGATTTGCTTATGAGAGGAACAATTAGTTACTTATATTATAATTATTAACATTGTTATAAGTAAACAACTAAGGGAATATCTTTTAATGGTTTATTGCTATAAAAGTGATACGAGTATATATATAATGTACATACAAATACATATTCCGTAGTATTTGGATATTGAAGTGAAACGCATTAATATCTGAGGATATAACGAGTTAGTACCGTAGGATTTTTATTTTTTGCCTATATTAAGCCTGTAACATAAACATTTCTGTTATTGACGACAAAAAAAAATTAAATACTATTATGGTACACAAATAGGAATTTAGATTCTGAAATGCTGGCACGGTTTAGAGGCGGCACCATATAAAAAATAATATGTTTGCTTGCATCTACTTTAGTCCAGATCAGTTTTGCTTTTATGTTCATGTGTACACTCTTGGACTACTTTTTTCATCACATCTGTTTTGATCACTTGCAGTAAATCTTGTCCTTTATAATTTAACTAGCTGACCCGGCGAACTTCTTACCGCCATATTTACCTATCTGTCTCAGCTTCCCGTCGCGGACGAAAAAAATTGAGTTTTCCCGTTATCTTGTACTTTGTGTACAAGATAACGGGAAAACTCAATTTTTTGTCCTAATAATAACAAACACATAAAAAAATGAATTATTTAATTTGGTGCAGCCGATCGAAAGTTATGCGCGTAGGTACATACATTTCAGCGATTAATTTATTTATATAAAGATTTTTTTTAAATATGGAGGGAAATTTTAATTTCGAACTACGAGTAGTAGGTACTAGGATAATGGAAAAAATATTTCCAAATTTTTTTTTTGCGTTGTGTCGTGCTCGTGTGTTGTCGTGCATATTATATGGAATATGAAGTTTTCCGATGTATATTTTATATTATCGCGAATATTAAACTTATATTTAAGTATTTCCAATAATCCAAGCGACACTATCGCAGCAGTGATTCCGTATGTATTGTTCCGTTAAAATTAAAAATATTTATAAATTACTCTTCTCTACAATTAGTAAACATACAAAAAATAAGTGAGTATAATCGTGATTTATATTTGAAACTTTTCAACAGCCTACATAATAATCATTATGACTGCCTCTGTGGCGCAGTGGTACCGTATGCGACTGCTGTGCATGAGGTCTCGGGTTCGATTCCCGGGTCGGACCAAATGTTTGTATGATCTGCAAATATTCGTTTCGGAGTTTGGGTGTTTTCTATGTATAATATGTATGTATTTACAAAAAAAAAGTAATATATGTATTTATATCAGTTGTCTAGTACCCATAACACAAGCTCTGCTTAGCTTGGGACTAGATGGCGTTGTGTGTTAAAATGTCCGAAATATTTATTTATTTATTTATTTTATTATTTACATTTTATATTTCTACTAAAGATAAAAACAGTTTTTCTACATTTATATTCTCCCGCATTAAAAAAATCTCTTTAATGTTTAAAAAAAACTAAATATTTTAAAAAATATAAATATTAATTATGAAATATATTTTAACTTTAGTTCCGTAGCAACTCTATTCGTAGTAGGTTTATGTTTCAACAGAGCTACGATGTGTACCTACTAGAGAGTATAGAGAATTTTCATTTTCATTTATATTCTCCCGCATTAAAAAATGCTCTTTAATGTTTAAAAAAAAAACAAACAAAATATTTGAAAAATTATAAATATTAATTATGAAATATATTTTTACTTTAGTTCCGTAGCAACTCTATTCGTAGTAGGTTTATGTTTCAACGGAGCTACGATGTGTACCTACTAGAGATTATAGAGAATTTTCCTCTCTGACAATTCTTGAGACAATGAAAATGCTGGTTCACTTATAATATCATATACCAAATAACACCAAATAAAGATTTGATTCATCCTAAAAATTAAGCATATGATGTTAGAAATGCTGTAAAAATTACAAAATAGATGACTGCTCAGTAGATGCGGCTCAACTTTCCAAAATATTCAGAGCTTCGTTTTATAGACGTAGGGAAATTACGATGACCAATATTATTATATTTAGCTCATAATATCAAAATTTTTATTAATTCCAATAGTACGTCTCTTCCCATTTCACCTTCTGTGTATTATTTCATCAACTTTTTATTACTAAATAAAACTTAAATTTTTATTATTAGATTGACAACCTCGCTATACCAAATGAAGGTGGCAGAATCTAATTCTATAGCTATATACACACATCAAAAGTGTCTAGGGATCAAGCATTTCTATGCGGATTTCTTGAGATTGAGATGTGACTTTGGCCCTGGCCTGCTCAGTCGCCAGACTTGAACCCGATTGAGCATGCATGGGATATGCTACAGAGAAGAGCTCTGCCGAATACGGAGGGTATCCAGTCGCAAGAAGACCTTTTTTTGTTGTTGCAACAAACATGGGCGGCCATTCCACAGCGTGATTTGGATGAACTCATTTTGAGTATGCCAAACCGATGTTCTTGTGTTAGTGTTCGCGGTAGAAACACGGATTATTAATTGTTTAAGTTACCTAATAACATTTTAAAGAAAACTGTTATTTCAGTCTTTTTTTCGAACTTTAATGTTAGTGGTTCAAATGTCAAAAATCCTTTTATTAGGAAAATGGCAAATTTCTTTATTAATGCAAAGGTGACTTGGTTTATCGTTACTGTGACAAACGAAAACACTTTATTTGATGAATCCTTAAAGAAAATTTTAATTAATATCAATCAGGAGAAAAGTTATTGCAAAAATATATGTTGATCCCTAGACACTTTTGATGTGTGTATTATATATTCTATATATTGCTGCTGATTTATTATCAGCTACGAACATAGTAAATTGTAACTTATAAGCCAAAAATTACAGTACCTGATAGAAGAAGTATATACATTAATAACTGTTAAATTGTTTATAGATTATGTAAAATGCGTCAATGTACTCATCATAATTTCAAATTATATCAATTGATATCGTGATAAGCACCAATTTGTGTATTACAGATTGTGCGACTTTCAGAGAACAATGCACTGGAATAAAATTAATATATTATTATTACACGTACGGTTTTATAACTCTTGCCCCTTAGTATGGACGTAAATATATTTATTCAATGTAGTAAATTTATTGACAACATTGAATAAATTCAAACTTATTTTGTAGGTAGTTTTAATACTGGCGTCACCCTGCCCTGACACTTAATCTTTTCGTTCGAATGTACTGAAGATTACAATAATATTTGAATTAAAATAAAATTAACTAAAAAAATATTAATCAGGAGTGTCGGTTAAATCGTCCTTTTAGCCGGTTCGAGTCATGGCTGCACGTGAGTGAACGTGTTCTCTGTGTATGGCTGGCTGCAATGTTATCATGTGACGCACTTAGGTTGCCATGGAACGCTGGTAATGACGTACTTGAGTTGTCATGTTTTCCATGGTATAACAATATGCTTCGCCAGATATGGCATTCCGAGATACAGTGACGAGACAGAGAGATCGAGATGACGTCATCATCACTATTGCTGGTTGTGGTTGGTTAATGATAATAAATAAAAATCATTGTTGTTGGTTCATTTCGTGTTATGTTGCTATAAAGTGGTAACTGGATAGTGACGTCACCCCGAGCCGCTCTCGGAATGCGAGACCTTGTTTTCTTAGAGCATGATATTTTCTTAGCCAGTGTTTTTAAATTGTCGCTCCTGCAATCAGGACACTGTAGTGTAAACTAAGTGCATAAAATTAAGAGTATTTCGGTACATATGCTCTATAAGCGAATAAATTATTGTTTAAATCTAAATTTTCTGAATGTATCAAATCACACTTAGTGGAGTTAATATATTTATTGTATACATTTTTTCTTGTTTATTCTTAATTGTACTCATTTGAAGATATTACGAATGATGTTGTATCATTAATCATTTCCTATAGATATTTTTTTAACGTAATCGTCATTATGTATTAAGAATGACAAAGGCCCCAAATAATTTGGCGATTTTGCAAAGCATTACCTAGTCAAACATATTCTAATTAGTCATAAGTAATTTGAAATTTTGAATATTTGCAAGTCTATATAATTTTGTCGTAGAAATAGAAAAATTGTAATTAATTTAAAAAAAATATATTTAAACAGTTTTGTCTTTATTCATACGACTGGCGATTTGCACTACGATATTATTTGATATTTAAACGTTGTTACCAAATATGTAATGAGGATTTCTCAATAAAATCACTTTATACATTTTTCTTAGTCAAATCTTTTATTTATTTGTTCCTTACAGCCTATCGTTTTAATTTACTCGTACGGCACGAAAAAGTAAAGCTAATAATGACTCACTATGGTGAATTACTAATCAAAATCAACGAAGAAAACTGTGCATTATTTGTATAAATGCCAACCAATTATAAGCTACATTTATCTATGTTGATTTGAACTAAATTAAAACATTGAATTTTAACAAAAGGAAATGTTTGTTTAACAATAACTATAGCTTAATTAAACCTAATCTACATTTCTGATTTAGATGAAAGGGTAATTATATTTATTTTAATCAGTCGCCATTATACTTTATTGTGGAGGCAGTAGCGTGTCCACCGTTTAAACGATTTCATTAAAGTTTAAGTACATAATAGCCGACATATGCATTTACAATAGTGGTTTTTTACTTTTATTTAAAAGTCAAAACATAAAGCTACTAAGTGAAGCATTTGATTCGTCAATCGTCATGGTTAAAAGGTTATGGGTGATTCTGCGTAATTACTGCTTACAAACTACTGTTAATGGATTCAAATACTTTTATATATATCCAGATTTCTTATCAAGGTGAGCTTTAAAGTTTTACTTTGTGCTACTTACTTGTATTAGTTTTGGAATGCAACAGGGAGTACTGATGGGGCCGGCTAAAGATATTATGCTTCCAGATTCTAAAATAATCTCTTATGCTTTTCCATGTAGATGTTTTTGGATGTTGAACATGATAACGCTAACTGTGTTATCTTTCATGGTCACCTATCTTCTGTACTGGCACTTCGACCAGATGCCGACTCATGTAACTGTTGAAAACAAATTTGAGCCGATATTGAACTTACCCTATCCTACCATCACATTATGTCCGTCCAACCAAATGACGAAATCCTCAGTGGAGTACTTGAACCGGTCACTTATGTAAGATTAAATTTGTAAAATATTTATTTTATTATTTGCAAATTGTTAACGTTGCGTGCGCTTATTAAATGAAACTGCCACACTATTTATTTATTTTTATTTATGTTGCAATTGGCTTGAATAGGGAATCAGAAAACGTTTTTCATTTTATTGTTTTTTTTTTAATTTTTAATAAATTTCAGAGACGGTAATCTGACGATTGACTTGAAATCGACATTACCGGCATTACTAGGATTCTATGAAATAGTCGATAATATAAACGAATATGAGTTGAACGAGTTGCAGAAAAGTTTTGATCTGAACCGATTTACCGTAAGTCTTTTGGTAACAAACTGTTATACAATGTAGAAAATAAATATACGGAGCTATCACGCAACAGAGAACCATCACATGTTTTGTTTTTCATTAATACTTCGTACATGGACAGTCATCATACCTCATCTTAATGTTCTTGTCATTGGTGTAGTATTTTGGGACGTATTCAAAAAGTACGTTTCAGATTCCTGAAGTAATGGGCAGAATACCATTGAGTTGTGAGCGGTTCTTGAAGAAATGTTTTTTTGAAGGCCAACTCCATAATTGCAAAAAGCTTTTCAAACCTGTTTTAACTGTACATGGCTATTGCTGCAGTTTTAATAGTAAATACTATTTCAACGGCAACAGGTAACATTATAATTTTACACCAAATAAACTAGTGGTTAAGTTTTAGTTAATCTTAATCGTGAGTTTAGAATCAAGGGGTTAACCACCGCTTTATTTTTTTAGTCAGTTTAAAAAAAATATTTACATTGATGGTTTTTACTAGATTTTGTGATCATTTATTATTTACTAGCGGACCCACGCAACGTCGTTTACGTATCCTATTGCCCGTAGCGTAATTTTTTTCCCCCGTTTTTGAAACATTTTTCATTGGTGCTCCGCTCCTATTGGTCTTAGCGTGATGATATATAGCCTATATATAGCCTTCCTCGATAAATGGGCGATTTAAAAAAAACTTTTAGTGTTACATAACACTAAAAGTTTTTTTTAAATCGGACCAGTAATTCCTGAGAATATCGCGTTCAAACAAACAAACTCTTCAGCTTTATATATTAGTATAGATATATTTATAAAAGTCTAAATCCTAACTGATAATAAATATTAATAATTTTAACATGAAAGTGAGTTATTATATGGAGATAAATAAATTGGTGATTTTTTCCTTAGATCCATAAAAAGTACTGAACCCGAAGGGGTTGTCTTTATTGATAAAACATTCATTTCAAACTTTAACTGCATCGATTACAAATTTCATTTGCAGAGTTACAGTCGACCATAATTTCAAAGTTAGAACAATAAGCACTACTGGTTTAAGGTCTTTTTTGTCCGTGATTTCTGACTATGAGCCGGAGGAGGCTTTCGATAGAACCATACTGAACGCTGGAGCTATACGAGTAAGGTTTATTTTTATTTGAAAATATTCTTAAAGCTATTGAAGCCTATGTTTTAGAGAATAAGAAAAAAAATTTTTTTTTAGGTTATGCTGACGGACTGGACTGAGTACCCTTTTGACTATGAAAGCTATCTCGTGGATACGAACGCTGAAAGTTATCTGTTTTTAAGAGCAACTTACACCTATTGCTCTAGCGACGTCCAGCTACTGCCTGTGACTAGGTATTTTTTCGTTGCATTTCACCGAGTGAAAGTAAGTGAGTGATTTTACCGGAATCAAACCCTCTCACCACTCTCACTGTAAGGGTATGACCTCAAAGGGCTCAACAGTATCTCCTAACCATGAGATAATCATCTGTTCCTCTGCATCCTTATACAAAAAAATATCTAGATAAATATGGTAATTGAGTATTATCATTATTAGCTACTAAACGCTGACTTAAAAATCTTACTTAGACAGCTTACCGAATATACCGGCAGTCTCCTTGGAAAAAATCGAAAGATACCCATATCTGATGTGTTATAGATCGTTGGCTAGCGGACAGCGTATGCGACTCGGATCCAGAGCTCTCGGGTTCGATTCCCGGGTCGGGCCAAAAACACACACTAGCACTATTGATAAATGCTTAATAACAGCCCACAGTTTGGATGTTGTGTCCACAGTCTTAACCCTATGCCCCAGAGAGCCAGTAAAGCCGTTAGTTCTACGCCTGATCTGTCCATGGTCGTGTCGGATAACTGTCCCATCGGATTATGGGAGTATGGGGACAGAAAGTGCACCTTTGTTATCATATACTTGGTTGGTGGTTACTTGGTTGGTCTCCATTGAGACTGGCCACCGTGGCCGACTAGGAGTAGGCTTGGCCAGGAGTATATCATTTCGAATTTCAGACGCGAATGCCTTTCCGAAGACGAGCGTAAACTGCCCTTCTTCTGGTACTACCACGATTCGGATTGTGAACTCATGTGCCATGTCCTGGCAGTGAAGAGTTCATGCGACTGTTGGCTCTATTTCTTACCCTTTTTGCTTATTGATAATACCTGCAGAGCGACTCATATTCCGTGCATTATGAATGTTAAAAGTAAGTAATATTTCAGATCCCATAATCGCAAGTATAAAGAATTGTGTTATGGCGATAAAACTTCGAAACGATTTTATGGAATATTGTATAATTTGATGTCTATTGTGTTAATCTTCAGAGAATATGTACTTCTGGTTAAACGCAGAGCAATGTCAATGCCCGAGGAATTGCGTATCAAGAAAGTATCAGGCTGACCTGACTGTAGGCAACTTACGCGCTTTACCTTACATGATTGATTCACAAAGGCTTTTGTAAGTACCGAATTGCTCTTACTAAATGCTAGAATTTCAATGAAGCATCATGAACTTAAATGATATCATTACCTACCGACTTCCTGTTTTGTTTGTTTTGTAAAAATAAATGTTTTCCAGATCCGGTTTAACATTCAATAAAAGTACTTCAATTATAAATTTCTTATTCACGAAACCTGTGTATACGAAGTTAAAACAAGAAACTGTACTGCCTCTTGTCTTTTTATTTTGTAAGTATTTTATATAATGTACCTACGACAAAATGTTTTTAGTAGGTAAAGTTTTTGACGTGACAACTTCTTATAATTCGATGGAGCCGGCTGCACACACGAAAAAACATGACTCATGCGGCGTTACCTCGCTCTGAGGGCTTGAAGTGCAAGCGAGAGATATCTCTCACCTATCTCTCGATTGCACTTCAAGCCTTAAATGGAAGCGAGAGATCTATCATCTATCTCTCATCATTTCATCAATGTTTCGTTATGACGTTGTCACGTTAAACTATCGTCCGTAAACAGACTTTACAGAAAACCGTTTTTTTTAATGGAATAGGGGGGCAAACGAGCAGACGTATCACCTGATGGTAGGTGATTACCGCCGCCCACGGACACCTGCAACACCAGATGCGTCACAAGTGCGTTGCCGGCCTTTTGGGGATGGGGAGGGGAATGGGGAGGAGTTGGAGTATGGGCCTCCGGTATCCTCACTCACTCAGTGAAACACAGCGCAAGCACCGTTTCACACCGGTTTTAGTTAGGCCGTGGTATCATTTCGGTCGAGCCGGCCCATTCATGCCGAAGCGTGGCTCTCCCACGGTAAAAGTATTTTGTAATTTAAGAATTATTTGTTTCAGCTAACGTGGGAGGAGTATTCGGAATATTTTTGGGTTACAGTACTCTAAGTGTCTTCGAGATTTTCTTTTATTTATATAAAGGAATCAGAATTCACTAATGTTTATCTATACAATCTAGGTATACAAATAAATAAAATTGGCGTGTCTGTTTGTAATATTAAAATAACCGCTTTTTACTAAATGCAAATGTATGGTATACACAGTACTTATATCAAATTTTTCATTTTGTCTATCTGTCTGTCCGTCAGTCTGTCTGTTTGTTCCGGCTAATCTCTAGAACGGCTGGACCGATTTTGACGGGATTTTCACTGATAGGTAGCTGATGATATATAAGGAGTAACTTAGGCTACTTTTTTAGACTAGGTTTGCCCCGCGGCGTTACCCGTGGTACGAAATAACCGCGGGTAACACCGTGGGGTTCAGCTAGTTAGCAAATATATAGGTTTTAGACTGACATCGAAATAGTATGAACTGCAAGAGTATGACAAATCCGTACACGATATTATTAAGAACCTCCTCCTTAGTAGGTAGTGAAATTTATACCAGCGGCAATAATTATATGTATTTTCACAAGTTCCGTGTGGCGACTTCCACATACAGTGCAGCAGAAACATACTACAGCGCCATCTACCTACCATCTATAGCAACACACCGGGAGCAACTACTAATCCTTAATCGCAATATAGAAGTTCTCGCGCCGATTAGTAAATGTACAACATCCATATCTCAGGGTTTCGTTCTAAACTCAAGTGGCTGCCATTACGCTTTCACCGGAATGTTCATATTCTTTCTCTTTTATACCTACAGCATTCTGATTCATCCTCACACTCAGTCTTATCTTAAAGAACGCCTTCAGTTCTTACACAACTCTCATTGTAGGGACCTGAGATCATCAGCGAATTTGAAACTTTGAATGCCAAAACATTGAACCGCTTTACAGCTTTACGCTTTACGATGCCCGGGTCGGACCAAATGTTTGTTTGATATACAAATATTTGTTTCGAGTTTGGGTGTTTTCTATGTCTAAATATGTAAGTATTTACAAAAGAAAAAGTATACATGTAGGTATTTATATCAGTTGTCTAGTACCCATAACACAAGCTCTGCTTAGCTTGGGACTAGATGGCGTTGTGTGTTAGATGTCCCAAATATTTATTTATTTTTCAACTTGTGTCAATTAATTTCATTGGTAGCTTTCAAGAAGGCAACTTAAACACGTCAGAATACATTTTACACAAATTCGAATTAAATACGAAGATGCCCAAATACCTACATATAGAATCGTATTTCCAAACATATAGGTGGGTACTTAGTTTTTTTTATAGAAGAGTTACGATTTCGCTAAATTATTGTACATTTTCTCTATCAATAGAATGCTCTCCAATGAATATTAATAAAATTAAAAGTATATACGTACAAAATGTGTTTTTTTTTGCTTTTGTTGACTTGATTTGTTTTGTCTCGGATCGTCAGTAAATAATAAAAATATTTCATAAAGTATAGAACTGAAAAAATCTGATTCTATCGATACAGCATGGGCTGTAGCTTATGCCGTAAGCCCGGGCAACAGCTTCATTTGTGCTATCTCTCTAAGAAAGAAAGATCACTTAGACCGATTACCGGCTTTATTTGTGTAAGGTACAGTGATACCCGTTCCTGCGTAGAATCTCTCTAAAATGGCTCCACACCTTAGAATAATAACGCATAGAAAGATAGTCTTCATACAAGCGCCCTGTCAAAAATGAAGCACAGAACCGATTCACATAGGTGTGACGATTACGTAGGTACGCGCGGCGATACGCACACATGCAAACGGGTAATGTTGCCAGACGAAGTGTAGTTTTCCCGAAAGTGAGGAAATGATTCGGCCGCTGATATCCATTTGTTTTTGGCAATAATACATAAATAACTATGTGTGAGTATGGTAATGTAAAGTCGGTATATGACAAGAATGTTTATATGAATTGAATACTTAAATAAAAACAACAACACGTGAAAAATTACAATTTATTTTTAATTCGAATGAAACACAGTTAAATTCAAATGTAAAAGAAAATAACAAACAAATATTTTGGTGCATCAACATGTGTATTTGTTGGGTTAATATGGATATTAAGTACCTGTAAACTGTATTTGTTTCCTAAATAATTGTCGCTTAGACACTACTGATTTAACTCTATTGTCTTTTTTCGATTCGTAAAAAAGACGAATACGCAAATATCTTTCAATAATGAGCCTTGATAAATTATTAACATGATGTTTCACATTTACATGTTCTTCTGCATCAGGGAAAACATACTTACCAACAAGTTTTCCCATAATATCAGTAACAACTGTTTTAAAATTAATCAGTCGAAGTAATAAAGAATGGCAAAATATTTTTACAATCTTGCAACACTGAATATTGAAATAAAACATTTCTATTTTGACCTAATTATTTACAAAATACTGTGAAATATTAAAAACTTACCTGTGAAAAGTGATGTTATCACACTTCTTTTGTTTTTCAGATGCGTTGTGACACAATTTAATTGCACAAACCGTCATAATTGATTTTTTTTCGCGAGACACGTCCGGCGTACTCTGACCTTGAACACTACGAAGCGGCCCCGCGTTTGGAGCTATATATGGCTCCATTTAAGGTGCTTCAAAACGGACGCGCGGACTCGCCTTCTATGCGTTATTGTTCTAAGCTCCACACTCTATTTAATGGATTTCAGTGACTTATTACAAGACTAATGCTCTTGACACTAAACCTTATACCCACGCAATTGCGTCAAAACAAAATAAGTACCTTAGTATTGTCCGTATTTTACCGCTTCTACCATTCTTTTTTCTATTCGAGCTACGCGTTGAAAATTTGAAATGAACCTGATGGTTACTACTGATTCTTTTAATTTCGTAGTTTATATACACTTGCGTGCAAAAAAATCGACTTACCTCCTTCGCCTCGTTTTGAAAAATAATAAATCAAAAAATTAAATAATTGAAAAATAACGTTTTCATCCCACCATCTCGGAAAGAGTATTATTTTATTAGAGTATACCCTTCGATATCTGAGTGCAAAAGCTGTTTTTATCCGCTAGAGGATAAAGTAAAATTGAATTTAGAACATCGTGTGCACTAAGCTTGTGAAGTCAAAACATCATTAAACCTATTTACTTCTACCTCTATGGTGCCGAATTTATCATAAGTTTTTTTTTATTTGGTAAAAATTCAGACTCTGAACCTTCCTGGTCACAGACGTATAATACGTCTGTGTTCTTGGTGTACTTTTTTTTTTTATTTGCTTTGCCAGCGCCATTTTCTTTTCACGTCATTTAGTCATTTCCTCGCTGAGGTGGGATGAAAAGTTACGTGTTGCACTCGAGTGCATTTTTTTTTACCTCGTCCTCTTTTGATCCCTTCGCTTGCTCGGTCATCAAAATTGAGCAAGCGGTTAAAAAGCAACTTTGCACTCTTATACTACAAATAACTATTAGTGGCTCTTATAAACTTTATTTATACATACCCTACACTTTGATAAATGCATCGTTGATGATATGATCGCCTCATATCAACAGATAGGTACTCTCACATTACACAATTAAAAAAATAGTCTTTCCGACTTTGCTCTGCATCTAAAGTGTATAAATATCTCTCTTTGCTTGAAATTGGTAATTTTCGTCACTTTATTGATGATTTAACTGTGTTTAAGTGTTAGCGTTTTAAACTTTACTTAACATGAAGATGACACCTACTGAGGCTGCTCAAGTAGTTGACTTAATCCTGGGTGGCTTAAGCCAGCGCGTCGTCACTAGACGTCTTGATTTAAGTCGATCTGCAGTGAGACGAGTGTACCGAAGGTTTCTAGAAACCGGCAGCTTCAATAGACGATCGGTTTCAAGGAGAAATCGTGTGACATCAGAGCGCGATGACCGCTTTATGGTATAGACGTCTTTACGTAATCGACATCTTCTGGAGTTCAGGTGCAACAAAGACTCCGTAATGTCCGTGGTGTCTTAGTAAGTGAGTAGACTGTACGACGGAGACTTGCAGAAAGATAGTGGAATAAGTAGAAGTGATTTTAATTCTAGAATGTATTGCAGAAAGAAGATGCCAATGGTCCAAAATTAACTCCTGCGCATCGCCAAGCGCGGCTCCGATTTGATGATTCTAACGTTGACTGGTCGCTCGTGTAACATGATTATGTGACATATACTTAAATCACATTTATACTAAATAAGAATTTACGCATATAATTTTTAGGAACGAAGTACATAGTAAAGACAAAGGAGGAAGGACTTTAGAATCTATACAATCGATTTCGGGGGCGGGGGTGGGGGGAGGGGTTGGTGGAGGGGTGGTAGATATCCCCCCTTGAAGGGGGGGTTGCGATTCCTCATAGTTTTTTTAATATGAATTTTTGAAAATTTTATAGGTTAGGACGCATTTCGCAATATATACAATAGATTTTGGGGGGAGGGGGTGGGGGATACCCCTTACTTGGGGGGTTCTCCTCACCTCCTCACCATTTTCACCCGCCGGAAATACTTGGTTCCCTTAGAAAAAATAAAAAAATAGAAATTTGTACAAAAATTTTTTGTTTATTCCACTTAATAAACATGTTTTATCCGCTATCGCTGTTATTTATTATATAAATATGTATTTAAAAACTGGCTTTAATTATGAGTCGACGGAGCCCCGCTACGCGGGGCTCCTATTTCTGGGTGGTTTATAAAAAAAATAACCACGATGGCTAAGGCGGGAGCTTCGCTGCGCTGCGCTCCCGCCTTAGCCATCTAACCTAACCTAATAAAGTCGGATTGTGCCAACTCGGAGTAATACATTGCTATTAATTACCTAAGAATTATATCCTGTTCTTATACATACATTTCCTATAACACATAATATATCATTCACAACTCTAACCTAACCTACAAAGTAGACTAACAAAAACATTAGGGTGTTGATAAATTGTTGTAGTTCTATAATTGAAATGGCGTCGCGTCATTAGTGTTGCGTTTTGGTTCTCCTTTTTTAAGAAAATATGTCCTTTATTAAAAGTGAATATCAAAACGTAATATAAAAAACAGTATTTTTTCATATATTACGGTGTGTATTACAATAAAAACTAAATTAATTTAACAAAAAATTACACAAAAACTATTTTGAGAGTTTGAAAAAAGTTTAAAACGAATAACATAAGGAATAACAAAACGCAGAGAAGATGTCAAAATTATTTTCACGTATTTTATTTATAATTTCAAAAATTTATATCTCAAAAACTACGACTTTCCGCAAGTTGAAATTTTAGGAGTAGACTAACAAAAGCAAGAACTATCAAACATAAAATTGTCAACTCTCAAATCGATTGTATAGATTCTAAAGGTTAGCCACAAAGGATTTCATAAAAAAAGGAAAAATATATAACTTCCCGCCAACAGTGTGTGAAATAATTGCATCATACTACAGTAAATTAAAATTTGTAATCACAGCAAAAGAGGGACATACGAAACCCTCGAATACAGAGTAGGGTTGTTCCAAGGTTGCTGCTTATCGCCAGTAGTATTTAATACAGTTATAAATATATTAATAGATAATATCGCAACACGCGAAAAGAGGTGGGGCTATCGGTTTAAGGTCAATGGAAGTAAGGTATACGGAATCCATCTTAGCGTTCGCAGACGACCTTGCGATCATTACACGTAATCCAAAGCAGTGCCAAGAACTACTGCGTAAGGTAGATGACTTCTGTACCTGGACGGAGGGAATAAGGACAAAACCTAGCAAATGCTATTGCCTTTGTCTGGGCCGGCAAGGCACCAGGTATACCTCATATGACCCCGGGATTACTATTGGTGGGGAAAGTGTTTCAATAATATCAGAAACCGTGCCCTTTAAATTCCTTGGAAGAAAGATAGACTACAAAGGTCGTACTCCATCTATAAACGTAATAGTCGATGACTTCGTAAAAGACATTGACAAGGTAGACCAACAGCCAATTAGTAACGTAAAAAAAGCTTGGATTTACGACAACTACTTAACATCACGTCTCAACTGGCCGTTTCTAGTATATGATATAAACCAGAACCACATAAGAACACTGGACGCGAAAGTCACTAAGACATTGAAGTCGTGGCTCGGGCTAGCACCATCTGCAGACCCGTCAACGTTGTACAGGAGCTCGAATAATTTTGGAATGAAATTAAAAAAACCTTCGGCACTCTACAAACACCTAAGAGTTACCAAAATGCATGTCTTGTCAAGATCCCAAGACGAAATCGTTAGATCCCTTCCAAAACACAAAAATTCAACAGAGCTAGAGTCACGGCTCCAATTCCACAAAAAATTCATGGTGGGTACGCAGTCCAGTAGAGTTGGATTGGGAAATGCTAGAAGACAGAACGACAAAGAGATAACAAAATCTTTCATACAACAAGATGAAAACGAGACCTACAAGGTGCACGCAATGAACCTAGAAATGCAGAATGAATGGTTAACTCTAGGAGAATTTTGTATCCCACCAGCTTTGAAATGGCGCACACTTTTATATGATTGGTCACCAGCCCTGTTAAAATTCTACCTCAACGCTTTTCAATTAACTCTCCCCGATCAAAGCAACCTAGTAAGGTGGGGAAAGGCTACAGAAAAGGCTTGTACGATGTGCAATGCGGCAATAAGTACCGCCAGGCACTTACTGACAGGTTGTAAGGCGCTATTAGACCGGGGTCATTATTCACGTCGCCATGATAGGGTATTACTCATCATACGCGAAGCTATGAGTTTATCACTGGCGAGAGCGAAAAAAGGAATAACAACAAACATAAAAACTAACATCGCGTTTGTAAAGGAAGGCTCAACAAAAAAGACTTCACTCACACAAAAGCCGTACTCAATTATAAAATTAAATACCGCCAGTGACTGAACATTATTAGTGGACACGTATGAAAATCACTACAGAATACCGGAGGATATCTATGCCTCGGCGTCCATACCGGACATATTTCTTTATGCAATGTCAATTAAGCGTGTAGTACTAGTAGAACTCACGGTGCCGTGGGAAACGAACATCCCTAAAGACCACGCTTTAAAAAGAAACAAGTACTTTGACTTAACCAACGAAATAACTAAAAATGGTTATGTCGTTGCGCTGTATGCCGTGGAAGTGGGTGCGAGGGGTATACCAGCTAAATCCCTCTATAACCTGCTTAAAGGCCTTGGATTGCCAATAGCTTCAGTAAGCTCTTTTCTTGAACGAATATCCAAAGCAGCATTGCTAGGCTCACTTCAAATATGGTTAGGTAGAGGGGGTAACACGGCGGACAGTGGAGGTGAGCGTTGACGCGTCGTAAGGAGTGCTCCTTAAACCTAAACCTGGGTCGCAATTCCCAGGCACTGTCGAAGTCGCATGTGTTGCCCCCATCTATCACGCGATGGACCCGGCACCCGCACGGTGAATCCATGGAACGCTAAGAAATAGGTCTTCCGATTTCAATACATAATTTCTTAGAGACAAGCTGCATACCTGGACCCGGCGGGCGCCACATTCGCCCACCCTATATTATGTATTTACCATACTAAACCATCATCATCATCATATTTTACCATTTTTCCAACTTTATTTGAGGTTGGTTCAATTATTTTTTTTTGCATCCTCTCCCAGTTCTGTCGAGTGATAGCTCCCTTCCCGGTCATATCCTATTTCATGCAGTCCATCCATATTTTCTTTGGCCGTTCTTTACTCGAATATTCGTTGACTTCCATACATAAAACTTTTTTTACTACATTTAGCACATTTTTGCGCATTACATGTCCATATCAGAATAGCCTTTTGCTCCTCAATTTTTCCTGCACTAGTGCTAATTTCAGGCTTGCTCTAATGTAGTCATTACTCCACCATGATATTTAATTATTTATTTCCATACTTATACCGCTTTTTGTTAGTGCTTAGCTTGGACATATCCAATGAATAATTTATTTAAGCAGTAATGTAATATCGTAAAGGTAGGTAGGTAAGCTGATGACCTAGACGGTGTAATTAAATCTGACCTCGACCTGGAGCTAAACGATGTATGTCGATGCAGAATATAATTAATTTTTCATTTTAATTAATAGCTATATATCATGTTAACTACCCTCACGCGAGAAGTGATATTTAAATGAAACCACTCTAGTTTCCAAATACTCATTAAAGTAACAGTGTTACCATATTCCCAGAACAATGGCACAGAGTTTCCGAGTTCTATTACGAACGTATTGCTTAGAAAGTACATTAATAGGACCTCAGTACTTCTACTTGTATTGTGATTGCGTGTCAAGGTAGGTTGTAGTCTTGCAATAATTATTAGTAGTACAAAGTATTAGTAAAATTTAAATAAACATCATAACTAAGACAGAAAGATCAGGAGGAATCAGGACACAAGTCATCAGTATCATTATTATTATCAACGACTTTCAGTAGTTCATTTGCTGGACATGAATTTCTCCTTAGAAAGATGGTTTAGTCCGTTTGAGGGATTTGTATAAGGTTTGTTTCAAGCTTCGCTTCAAGCTTTGCTTCTCTTTGCAGTGCCGTCGTCTTGCGTAGTTAGCTTTCTTAGTCAGCTCTTAGCTCTTATGATACCCACGGGATGAACCCTAGGGGTGGTACCTTCTTCGGGGCGGCGGCGCGAGCACTTTATAGAGCTCGCGCCCTATTCTGAATAGAAGTGTTAGTATTCCTACACAGGAGGGGGCCACCTGCAAATAGTGGGTGGCCCGAGTACGTAGGGGTTCCAGGGATTTCCTTTCAAGGGTGCACCTGGTTCCCCGGCTTCTAGTACCCGAGACGGTGTGCGGTTTTTAGTCGGTCGGCGTTATCCGAGGGGATTTCCGCACAAGGGGTGGCACCTTCTTGTAGCAGTACTACTAATTTTAACGTTTGAAACTTCTATTTTATGCAGATGTTTTTGGGCCTTAACCTCCATAATCGGAATGTCACTGTCGGGTTATATTACCTGGTTACTATATTGCCGTTTCTTGGAGACGCCGACACAAATCACTATCGAAAGCCAGTTCGAGTCTCTAAAGAATGTGCCCTACCCCACCATAACCCTGTGCTCGCCGACACAGATCAGTATGTCCTCTGTTAAGTATTTCAACAAGTCTCTTGTGTAAGTTAATTTCATTTTCCATTCTTTAAGTAGGAAAACAGTGCCAATGTAAACATTATTCATTCGAACATCTCTTCACTTTAGTCAGAATTTCTGAATTATGTATAGATTCAAGCAAGACTAATAAATAACAATTTTAAACATACATGCAGTAGGTATGATATGAAAATCTTACATTTGAAACTACTTTACTTTAAAAAAGTTTTTTTTATGGAATATGGGGGCAAATGAGCAGGCGTATCGCCTGATGGTAAGCGATTACCGCCGCCCACGGACACCCGCAACACCAGAGGCGTCACAAGTGCGTTGCTGGCCTTTGGGGGCGGGGTGGGAGTGTTTGGAGGTTGATGGACCTCCGGTATCCTCACTCACTCGGTGAAACACAGTGCCGTTTCACACCGGTTTTCTGTGAGACCGTGGTATCACTCTGGTGAGTCGGCCCATTCATGCCGAAGCGTGCTTTCCGACGGAAAAAAACATTTTTAGTCATCAAAAAATATGACATTATTACCACCAATATATTGACGTGCCATAAGAGGAAACTGATAAAAAAACACTCGCAATTTTTTCCCTGGATACTTAGTATTTTCTACAATTTCCATTTATTATATGTCTCTTTTCTATCCAATAGCTACATTGATATAGTTATTTTGAATCTTAATAATAAAACGTAAAGCATATGCTTACTATAATATTCAGTATTAACATTTCAGAGATGGTGAACTTACTATTCACTTAGCAGACACACTTCCTCAATTGAGAGGATTTTACGAATTCGTTTCTAATGTGAATGAAGTTGACCTGAAGCAATTGCAAAATGTATTAGAGCTTAACCGATTCACTGTAAGTATTACCTACCTGTAATAGTTAATTAGATTGTGTATACTAAAAATAGGAAGGTAGATCAATAACAGACTATGACTGAGATCGATGAGCCCTAAAATATACCTTACAAGCAACCTCGTTTGCGTCCAAACTACCATCCCCCGTTTTAACCCCAAAAGGGGGTTGATTTCTAAAGATACATTATTAGTACACCTCCACACCGTCTACAGAGTATCATACATTTTAAATTTCAAGTCTCTTACTTCAAAAACATAGGACTTTCATACAAACGTCCAACCCACATTTTACTCCCTTAGGGGTGGAGTTTCGTAAAATCCGTTCTTAGCTTATGTCTACATCCTATAAGGAACCTACTTGCAAAATTTCAAGTTTGTGGGTGTTATAATTTCTAAGATTTCGTGATTAATAAGTGAGTGGTATTTCGCTTTTATATATATAGATTTACTAGCTTTTGCACGCAGCTTCGCTCACGCAGACTTTCATCCCCTGATTTACCCCCTTAGGGGTGCAGTTTAGTAAAATCCGTTCTTAGTGGATGTCTACACCCTATAGGAATCTACCTGCCAAATTTCAAGTTTGTAGGTGTTATAGTTTCTGAGATTTCGAGATTAATAACTAGTGAGTGGTATTTCGCTTTTATATATATACATTACTATAAATCGAGAGTTGTTAATCGACTTCTTTGAGTTAACCATCTGGTTGTATTATTTAATAATCTGCACAATACATGTTTAGAAACCACTTGATACTTGAATTTGTCTAGTTGCATAACTGTACAATTAGATGAACGATGTAGTTACTGCATTGAAATTGTTAGTTCTGAAACTTGCACTTTCCTTTTTACGAGATTTTTTTCCCAAACTAGCTTTGGGTTGGCCACTATATGGCTGTATTTCGATTTTTTACGTGGAGCTACTACCATCGATCGGGCCTCCACAACCCAAGTACTAGGCTAGATCGAAGTTCTTTTTTATGGTATAGGGAGTAAACGAGCACACTCATCGCCTGATGGTAAGCGATTACCGCCGATAGGTTCATGATAAAAACTGATAGAAAAAAAAGAGAAAATAAAAATCAATTAGCCACAACTTTCAACTAGTAAGTTTAAGGGTTTTAATAAATCGGAAATTGTGAAAAATAAATTTGCATAAAAAATCTATAAGATTAATATAAAAGAAAGTCGTGTTAGTCGTTTAGTAGTGAACTGATTTAGCTGAAAATTGGAGGGGAGGTAGCTTAGAACCAGGAGACGGACATAGGATGCTTTTTACAAGGTTTTTTTTTTCTTTTTCGCCAAGGCGTTAATCGCAGTTGTTTTTGTACCGCGGGTAACACCGTGGGGCTCAGCTAGTATATTTTATTTAACAGATCCCTGAGGTAATGGCTAAGACATCACAAAGTTGTGACAGATTTCTGAGGAAATGCATGTTTGAAAACAAATTGTACGATTGTAAAGAGCTATTCCAACCGATCATCACCAGTTATGGGTACTGCTGCGCTTTTAATAGCAAATACTATTTCGATGGCAAAAGGTAAAGTGTCCTCCCATATAGGTTCATTCGTTTCACAATTTTATTATTAGTAAGATAATAACGTTTCTATTAGACCAAGAGCTACTGAACCCTCTGAGTAACGGATGTGTCTGTAAGGCTAGGAATTCTTGTAATGATGAGTCATAGCATGCTAAGTACGGTAATCATCGCCTGGCAGGCCTCAAACCCTGCACTTCATCAACCAATATATTTTTATAAAGTGTAAAAAAATGAGAAAAAATACCTTTTTCCTGTATCCTTACAGACACACCGTTACTCGAAGGGTTCAGTAGCTATCCTAAACCACCCATCCAGAACTAAGCTTGGTAAAAATTCAAATCTTTTAGGTTAACGATTCGTTTGAGAATTCTAAACAGGACGCTAACCGCGGCAATAATAATTATATGGTGCGGTGATGTATTGCTGGTTCGATTCCAACCAAGAACGAGTAATTGTGTGTCATGTGAACAAAGGTCGATGTGTGCAATAGATTTACACTAGGTCTTCTACTGATTGATTATTTCTTAGTATACCTACAGCATAATAGACCTGCCCCCCTAGTCAAGTTGCAAGCGTACTTCTTTCTGCAATCGTTAATGCCTAAATTCTCGTGTGACATTGGCTAATCTAAGACAAAGAAATCTCAGACAAAGTATTAGCCAATGACACACGAGAATTTAACGATTGCAGAACGAAGAACGCTTGCAACTTGGCTAGGGAGACTGGCCTGTTACTCACAGCTTCTGTCTTCTATACATCACAAATAAATAAAATTGGAGTGTCTGTTTGTAATATTAAAATAACCGCTTTTTACTTAATGCATATGTATGTATACAGGGTACATATATCAAAATATATTATTATTTTTTTTTCTGTCTGTCTGTCTGTGTCTGTTTCTTCCGGCTAATCTCTGGAATGCCTGAACCGACGGGACTTTCACTGACAGATAGCTGATGATATAAGGAGTAACTGAGGCTAATTTTTTTAAACTAGCTTTGCCCTGCAAAAAAACAACCGCGGGTAACACCGCGGGGCTCAGCTAGTTATACATATATTCGAATCTTGCTATATAAGTTAATTTTTCAGGATAATTCAAAACCCTCTATTCAAGAATCACACGATTAACATTGTCGGATACTCGTCTTCATTAATGGTGATCTTGGATTTTGAACCTGATGACATTCTGGAAAATACTCTGAGCGACGCAGGAGCTACTCGAGTGAAGTTATTTCTACTTAGATACTAGAATTTACCTCAAAGCCATCGATCGTACAAAGCTATAACAACAACCAGGGTAACGCCACTGGGCTCAGCTAATATAATAACAAATCAAACTATAATTTTAACATTTTTAAAGATGTCTCAAACATGGTTGATATCCGTACTATAAGTAATGTTCTTTATCAGGCCTTTTTTTGGGGGCATACAAATTTTCCGAAGTTCCATATTTTCTTGTATAATCCACCCCGTGTTGGTTGGTCACGGTTAGTCTCGGTTAGTCTTCTGTGGGAGGGTAGTACCACCCCGGTCGAGCCGACCTGTTCAAACTGAAATCTGCGTGACTCTACTACCTACACACATCTGACTATTAAATCACTATTTAGAAGTTTGAACACCCGTTTTTTATCAAAATTTTCCGGTATATTTTTGCAAAGTTACTTGTTATCTTTAAAACACAACCACTCATATCTCTCGCAAAATTAGTTGTTTTGAGCGAGATTCTTAACATTAATGAATTCATGATCTTTTAATCACTTGCGCTTGAAGGCTGGTTTAAATCTTTTGTTGAAACCATTGAAGAAAAAGAACTGCTGATAAATTTTCAAAATTTCCATTCCGCGTGCCCCAAAAAAAAGCCCTGAGCTTTATGATAAATAGGTAATGTAAGTGACGTGCTTGGTTTAGGAATATTTACTTATCTACTACATTTTTTTAAACTGTGTTCCATATTTTTATTCAGGTGATGGTGTCGGATGTGTCAGAATTTCCCGCTGATTCTGAAAGTGTGTTGGTAGAACCAAATGGCGAAGCCGTACTACTTTTACGTGTAATATTCACATATTGCTCTGAAGACGTGCAAATACTCCCACCGTGGAGGTTTGTAACTCGTGTAATTTAGTACAACCGGCTGAGAACTTTATTCCCACGCTTCGGCATGAATGGGCCGGCTCGACCGGAGTGATACCACGGCCTCATAGAAAACCGGTGTGAAATAGCGCTTGTGCTGTGTTTCAACACAGCGCAAGCGCTATTTCAGACGCGAGAAGACTCGGTGAACCGAGTGAGTGAGCATACCGGAGGATCATACCCCAATCCCTCCCTCATTCCCCTCCCCATTCCCCAAAGGCCGGCAACGCACTTGTGCCGTCTGATGTTACGGGTGTCCATGGGCGGCGGAAATCGCTTACCATCAGGCGATACGTCACCTCGTTTGCCGCCTATTCCATAAAAAAGAGCACTATGTAAAATGAAAACAGGCTAAGTTCGTACAAATATAATTTTGTTTATTTCATTCTTTTATTTTATGAAATTAATATTTTTATATATGTGTTGTGATTTTTTGTTTATTGTTATAATTCATTTTTGTATTGTACACAATAAAAAAATATAAATAAAAGACTACGCCCGCAATACTTTCAAACTACTTACGCAATGTTTGATGTAAGTAGGTGTCTTAGCTACTGATCCTTATACTTGTCTGCTCTAGTCGTGATTGCAACTTCGAGAATGAACAGAGACTGCCATTCTTCAGATACTACCGTAATTCTGACTGCTACCATTCGTGTCACATTGAGGCAGTGCGCAAAGCTTGTCAATGTGAACTTTTCTTCGTGCCCAACTTCCATGTTCAACATAGTTGTAAGCTGACACACATTTCGTGTATTATGAGCGTGAAACGTAAGTAAATAAGGTTACTTTTTAACCGACTTTAAAAAAAGGAGGAGGTTATTAAAAAAAAGAGAATCATCAAAATCGGTTCATAAACGACGAAAATATCCGCGAAATCATAAAAAAAAACATATACGGGTCGAACCTTGAAGTCGGTTTATATTTTTGTTAAATTTTTATTGTATGTGAGTTTAAAATGTGTAAGTGTGAAGATTCCCCAAGAAAATACTCGTATGACGAATTGTTTGTATCGGGAAAAGACGCTATGGCTAAACCCGTTCGGCCTGTGTGGCTCCTTGTTGATGACAAATAGGACTGCCCAAGTCCAGGATAGTTGGCCCGTTTGGGTTTATACTTTGATAAAAGAAAAGGCCAAAAATGCTATATGCAATAGCATTTTTACCTACCAAACTATATTTCCAAAATCTAAATTATTTTTTCAATGATAGATTCCAGTGGTCAAAGGTTTGTGACATCGAATTGGCAGACGTGGTTGCAACAAAAGCTATAAAAACTAGAAATGGACAGTTAGCCAGTTAAGCATATATTCATTCATTTAACTACTTAATTTCAGAAAATATGAGCTCTTGGATAATGCCGGATCAATGCATCTGCCCACGGGATTGTGAATTTAGGAAGTACAGCGTAGATCTGACTTTAGGCAACTTCGATGCCATACCATATTTGGTCAAGCCGATGAATGCCTAGTAAGTTTTAAAATATTCTTGCTGTTTTTTTAGGAATAAACACCTCTAAATAAACATGATACCTAGTAGCCTTTCCGACATTGCTTTGATGTAAATTGAAGTTTTAGATCATCATCGATCACTTCTGGACATAATTTGGGTTGTCCTCAGAAAGGATGTTTTGGCCTACTATAGCTCGCTGGCCAAACGGGTTTATGTAGGGTTTGTTTCAAGTTTTCCTTCCCTCTGCAGAACTGTTTTCCTTCCCTGTGCAGAACTATTTTCCTTCCCTGTGCAGAACTGTTTTCCTTCCCTGTGCAGAACTGTTTTCCTTCCCTGTGCAGAACTGTTTTCCTTCCCTGCGCAGAACTGTTTTCCTACCCTGTTCAGAACTGTTGTCCTGTGTAGTCGGCTCTTACGAAACCCCCGGGGTTATTAGGGGTATGCTTAATCTGTCATCACACGGACGCATTTAATTTATATTTTTGTGATTAAATAAATTGTAAACGTCTTTAAATACTGAACCAATCCTGATTCATACCCTGTTCAGAACTGTTGTCCTGTGTACTCGGCTCTTACGAAACCCCCGGGGTTATTTGGGGTATACTTAATCTGTCATCACACGGACGCATTTAATTTATATTTTTGTGATTAAATAAATTGTAAACGTATTTAAATACTGAACCAATCCTTATTAAATTTTGCACGTAAAACCTTAAATTTTAAGAGGTATAATACTGGAATAGTTTTTTTAATGTATTTGGGGGCAAACGAGCAGACGTATCGCCCTGGTGGTAACCGCCGCCCATGGACACCAGCAACACCAGAAGCGTCACAAGTACGTTGCCGGCCTTTGGGGGATAGGAAGGGGCTTGGGGGAAGGGTTTGGGGTATGGGCCTCCGGCAAGCTCCGGCATCCTCACTCACTGCGTGAAACACAGCGCAAGCGCTATTTCACACCGGTTTTCTGTGCGGCTGTGGTATCACTCCAGCCAGTCCATTCATGCCGAAGCCTGGCTCTCCCACGGTGGAAGAAAGGCTAGTCGAAAAAAAATTTAAAAACGTAATTATAAATTATGCATGAATGTTAAAATTGTTAAAATCTATTGACCTAAAAATGGAGTTTTATTTCAGTACAGGATTGACATTTAACGAAAGTACGACGATTATGAATTTCGTTTTTCCCAGTCCAGTATACGTCAAACAGAAACAAGAAACGGTGTTGTCCATTATCATTTTGTTATGTAAGTGCAATTTTTACATTACACGTCACGTTATATTTTAAACAAACTATACATGAGTAAGTTCTCCAAAAGTGTGATTTACTCAAGACTATTTATAAATTAATTATAAGCAACTTGTGCACATGTGTAAATATCCGTTTTTACTTAAAATTTACTTAACCTACATACTTTTAAAGGAATTTTAGTATTATCTACATGTGCGATGTTTTTGATTAATTGCTTGAATTTCAGCTGTCCTAACTGTTAACATCTGTATACACTTAGGTGCACCAATTAAAGCGTTCGTAAAATGAAGCAACTTTTATTTACCTGAATTCTAAGCTCAATTGGTACTACCGTGATTGAAACATAATTACCTTCTACATAATTTCAACACAAACGGGCCGGCTCGACCGGGGCAGTAGGTACTTACCCTCTCACAGGAGCCCAATCTAAAATGACAGCACGAATGCTGAGTGCGAGACCGGAGGCCCAATGATGCAAAAGCATCACGATAGGCCGCCATAGTGTGGGTCACCATGCTACTTGTCTGCATTCCACTACTCTTGGATTCTGCTCATGCTTTCCATCAAGCAGAGTAAAGTGAATTTGGCACCATATGTTCCTATATATTATAAATAAAAGAATCCGCTTACGTTAATCTCTAGAAATGGTGTAACTGTGGCTACTGTGTTAAAATTGTTTTTTTTTTGTTATTTCAGCAAACCTTGGCGGAGTATTCGGACTCTTCTTGGGATGCAGCGGCATTAGTTTATTGGAAATTATATTTTACATTTACAAAGGGATTAAAAGCTTTATTCTTACAGCAAGGGAGAAACGACAGAATAGATTTCTAGGTTTAAAATAGAGAAACCTTTGTTAATGCCATGGCGAAACCGGTCAGGTGTAAACTTAATTAAAATAGTGGAATAAGTACAAGTGAATTTGATTCTAGTATGTATTTAAAATAAATCGTTGCACATGAATAATAGGGAATATGCGTAAAAAAAATATTTGTCTCTAATATTTTATTCTAGATTCTTTACTGTCTTTATGCTAGGGCCACACTATCGGGAAACGTCAATGATGATCATCGCGATAAATACTGCGTTAATTATTACGTTAATTTTGTTCACAACGACAAACGTATTGTGGCCGCTTCAACGTATTAATCTCTGATGTACCGTCACTCGAGTTATCGCCAAACGGGAAACGGCAATGTAAATGCCGGCGGCGGGTTCACTAATAAGTCTGTAAGTTGGCATATGACGTCTTTAGGTAACTTTGATATCAACACTTGAAACTTATTGAAATCACTCATATTTTGTGGATTAAGGACTGATTCAATCTGTATAAACCACACGCTAGGACAATCTTTCCAAAAATCTGGCATCCTTGATTGTATCGCTACTGAGTATATATCACTGGTGTTACCTGGATTGAGGTTTGGGGTGATCTCATTCCCTTCCGTCATTTTAAAAGAATATACTGAATGTTATTACTAAATTACTCACTAAATCTTTGTCGTGACCTTGACCTATCCGTGTACAGTGTACGCAGACAACAGGGGAATCGCTTCCTTGCACTTGGAACAAAGTTTCTATTCCGCACTACGATAAACGTTCAGGGTCACCAATGTAAAACCGTGTTGTTACGTATGTCCTAGTAGCGCCCTTTGTGCAAGGTATAATATAATTTAAAGATGTATTGTCCGTTCACTCTTATTTATTGACTCACGGTAATAATTACATAAAGATCATGACACGACTAATGTCCACGAGTGCGACTCCCTTGCGCCCATCGCGCTATGGCTCGGCTCACACAAATATGCAATCTCTAAAAATTATCGCAATAAGTCGTGGCTACTGCGATAATTAACGGCGTTTCTCGTTAGTGTAGCCCCAGCATTACAATATACTTAATTTTTTTTTTTATTTAGTGATTATTTAAACCCAGAAAAAAAAGTAAAAATTAAGGGAGGGAAATTCAAACTTACTTGTATATTATAAAGGTAGTAGAAAAAGAAAGACAAAGTTTAGGTGTATGTAAACAAAACTTATATTTTCTGATTTACATATATATTTTACTACATCTGCGTATAAATTCCAATAATTTTATCAAATATATTGCTTTGCTAATTCTCATGAAAAAATACAAAAGTATTCTACAATTGCGTTAAGAAAAATGTTCTAGAAAAAATGACATCTCTTATCAACCTAGATGTTCATATTATGCGTATAATAATATTTCGAATGAGTAATAAGATTACAGCAAAACGTCGCTTATAAAACCATCGGCAATATTTGGTACTATTGCACTTGACGTTATACAGTGACAGTTCAGGATTAATCGTACAACTAAATAAATACTCTCCGCTATCCGCGATGCGTTGTCAATAATACTTTAACGGGAATAGCTATAATTAAACCTAAAATAACGACATAAACTCAATATTTGGCTTAGATTTTAATTACAACTACGATAAAGCACATGAAGTAATAATTTGGTCTAAGTTATGCATATAATATATAATTAAATCGTTAAGTGCCCTTACACTAATTATTGCCTTACACTAAATTATTTTTTATTCCAGTGGTCTTCATCTACAAAAGACAGTCACCTAAACTCATGCCAGACCATGAAATACTATAATTGAATTGACTTACACATTCGTTATAACAATTTTAATAATTTATCGTAAGTAGGAATTTGTCATTAATTATAACATGTTCTTATAAAATTAATTAATGTTAGAAAATGTGAGTATAAAAACGCAATCAGTGCGATGTACGTACAATAAATGACATATAAAATGTAGTAAAGGCATGAGTCATAATACAATACGAATGAGACGAGTGCGTGCACCTCGCTCGCATTCACTGGACGTATCACAAATAGCTTAAAAATAATTTTACACTACCAGTACCTAATCCAATGGAACGGTATGACGTCACATCAACATTGAGCTAACTTATATTCAATATATTAATTATTCTTTAAGTAATATTGCTGTTATTTAATGGTTAACTAAATATTTCGTACTCATTAATTATTGTATTCCTGAGTGTAGACGTAGTAAATGGCACGAGGTTTATTATGACAAGATACTTGAGGATCGTTCAATAAATACAACTTTGTGCCGAAACATTCCAAGTGAAAAATGTAAAAAGATATTTTTTTAATTTATTAGCTTATTATATTAAACGCACCTTCTATTCTAGCCTCGCTAGACATTAAGCACAACACGAAAATAAATCCCTGAAATGCTTAAAATAAAACTCTGTTTTATTTTTGATCACAATTATTATTTCTGCAGAAATACACGTCTATTATAAAAATATTTTTTCTCTTTAGAACGACACAAACAGCTCGTGAATTGACTTCAGTAGGGCGACAACGCTGGGCCGTCGCTAACATTACAACACTACTATATAAATACAAAGCATAAATGAGCAAGTATGTTACTTCGAATAGAGCTCTCAATAAATAAAGAAAGGAGACGATAGCTCACAAGAAAAATAGAGAAGACGAGAGAAAGAACATCGGCACGGCCGAAGTACGAGGACCAATAAATAAGTATTGCGTAGTCGGTACGAAACACGAACAGGGACGGGCGGCTCGTCTAACGGCCGCCCGGCACAAGGCACGGCTAGACACGACACGACACGGGCGAAACTCGCCAGCCAATCCGACGCGACGGAACGTACAGCTTATCGCTCCGTTCAATGTACCTTTTCGAAATTCAAAAACTATTTTCTCTCGTTCCGTCGCCCGTGGAAGAAGATTAATTTAGAAACACTGGATTGTTCCAAAACACGGTGTGTGAGAGAGATTACCGAGAGCGGCTAGTAGCGGTTAGAGCGAGACGAGGCTGGAGTGCTGATCGGGCGAGGCTTGGTCGGGCGCGGCGCGGGTCTGGTGCGCGCAGGGGTGCGGGTGCGGGTGCACGGGCGTCAGGCCCGTACCGCCCTCCATCAGGCTGTCGAAGTTGAAAGGTATACCGTTGCTCGGTGTGCTTATCTCGACGCCTGCTATTTTGTTGTTGCCCAACACTTTGTTGTTGTGCATCTGTAAAGAAAAGCAATTAAATTTTAAAAAAAAACTTTATAAAGCCTAAAAAATAGCCTAATCTGACCGATATTATCTAAGCGTCAGAATCGCCACGTTTACATGACAGAAGAAAATATTTACTGAACCGATTTTAATTAATGAGATATCGACATCGAGATATTACGTAATGGGTATCGATATATTCGTAATAATGGCCCGGGAGGACGGATATTTTTTTCTTGTTTGTTTGTTGTAGGTATGGAAAAGTAGAAAAAGCAATTACGAATAATTTAATTTCAAGTGTAAGTATTTTTTTCTTCGAATTTTATTTGTGAGATAAATGATTAATTTTCTAGGTAGTAGAGCTACGCCGATTTCAGCCTAACGGGCCGGCTCGACCGGGGCGGTATTACTCTCGCACAGAAGATCACTGTAAAATTACAGCGATCGTGCTGTCGTGTTTCGTTAGTGAGAGCGAGACCGGAGGCCAATGATGCACAATTTCAACATTGTCTGCATTCGCAATGAGTATGGTGACCACCATTCTTGGATTCTGATTATGCTTTCCATCAGATAGAGTAGAGTCATTTTGGCAGGGCCATACATAAAAAAAAGTTGTAATAGTAATATGATCAAATTGGATTCTTATATGATGCGTACCTGTGCGGGAGTGAGAGTCAGCGGCACTTGAAGGGAGTTGGGCCTGTTGGGGCGCGATATCGCCGGTGGAGTGTCCAACGTCAAATGCGACGCACTCGTCACCACGGCAAGGTTCGCCGCAGACAGCATTATTCTAAAACAAGTAACCCGTTTATAAATAAACTGCTAAAATATAAGCTAATTTTTTTAACAAAGAAAAATTTCGAAAACTACTGTTTTTTTAACTGTGTTATTGAGAATATAAATGACACATTGTGTGCGTCACTCTCCGATAGCAAGTAGCTGGCTGTACTAGCTTGTAGCACTCAAACACAACACAAAGAGATTGAGAACAAATTTGAAGGACTCATAGTTTTTTTGGAAATAAAGAAAATCTTATTTTGATTATTCCTAATTTTGAAACATTTCTAATGACAACGACTACATTCCAAATGACTCCTTTAATTTTAGAATGTAACTATACATTAAAAAAAAACAATTACAAACTATGAAAGATGAAAACTTACTTCTTATTATTGTGCGGCGAAGTGTACATATTCATCCCTAGCACCGGGTCGACTGCTGGCTCGACAACCTCAACTTTTACACGAACGCCGTCCTCGGGTATGTCAGGGTACCCGCCATACGGGTCTTGGAAGGGCTTGACATCGGGAGGGCTGACGGATCTCTTTAAGGGGCAAGAGAGGAGATGAGCCTGGAGGATAGTTTCTAGTTGCTCTCGTGAGGCGTTTAGTTTACGAAGCTCCTCCTGAAGAGCATGCTTCTTTTCTTCTAACTTATCAGTTTCGTCCTGAAGCTCATTGGTGTGGTCGAGTCTACGTTTACGACAACGAGCGGCGGCCATCTTGTTACGTTCTCGTCGGACTTTTCTTCGCTCTTCTTCCTCCGGTGTAGTGTCCTGCGGTGCCTTGGTAGGTCTCCTACCGCCCATGTTGCGTCGCTTAGGCGTGGGCAGGCCAGGGCTGCTACTGCTGTCGCCGCTGGCGGAGAGTGGGCCCGGCGACACGTGCAGCGCCGTCGTCGGGCCCGAATCACAATACCCCACCGAATTCAGGATGCCTGAAATAACGGAAAATGAAAATGCATTATAAAACTATCGAACAGGAAAATGTTAAATCGTTGAGTAGCATTCGACCAAACTCATTATTTATTATTTTGGATTTGCCACCATTACATATATGTTCTTAGATTTCTTTTAATTATTTTTTCTCCGATTAGATTTACACATGTTGCCATCAGCTCAAATATTTAAACAAACAATTTCTCATCGGTTCGGTTAACTCGGTCGAATAATATAAATGCAGAATCCATACTTTCCATAGTTCCACACTAACATTATAAAATCGAAAGTAACTTAGTCTGTCTGTTTGTTAAGCTTTCACGGCTAAGCCGCTGCACTGATTTCAGTGAAATTTGGCATGAAGATACTTTAACTCTTCAGAAAGGACCATATGCTACTCTTTACCGCGATTTGTCAGTTGACATGACATACACGCGGAACCGCGGGAAAAAGTTATTCCAGAATAAAAATTCTCAACTGTTAGTAGTAGTTTAGTTATGGTATGGCTATATCATGTTATTTACCGTAGTTGTTGGCGTGCGTGACTGAAGGTGGTACGAATCCGGCGTGAGTGCTCTGCTCGCTGCGACAGTTTGTCAGCTCGATGTATGTCTGCTCGAAGTTCCGCAACTGAGTAGGCGTGATGGTCGCCGTGGTGCGAGTCGGCACCCCCGATTGGAGGCCTTCGAGGTTTGCCAACTGGAACAAGAAAAATGGACAATAAATAAACACCGCAAGCGTTAAGTTTTCAAAAACTTTAACTCGTAATTAAAACACAGTACATAGGTGTATTTTAGGTTACTACTCGTAATTGAAGAGCAAAACTAACCAAAACTATCAATAAAGTTCAAGTGTAACCTCGTTACATTTTAAATAGTCTGATAGTATTTGCAACAGGTGCTGTAATTAATTACGAAATTATTGCATTCGTTATGCAATATTTATTGTTATGATCATCGGCAATTGCTTCCACATTCCGATCGCAATTTATCAGCAAAATATTTTCATAACATTTTTATCAACAACAACAAAGGTATCAAAAATATGTAACTGTGTGAACATATTTTTTGTATTTTCTACACTTTTTAATTACTCTATTGTCTATGGAATATGTATCTACATTATCTATTTCTCAGGAAAAGGACTCTTTTATTTTCTTTTTTTTAATTTATTAATATATTCATTTACACAAATTTAACTCCTATCGTTTTAATTTGTAATAAAATTGGTAAGTTCTTAAATCCTTTAATTATTTATGTTTATCTTGAGAATTTATGTAAGTAAATATAGTATGTACGGTAATGGGACTAGTGATGACAGTAAGCTCATAAATCCGTCACCTCGAAACTGATGTCTACTATCAAAGCCCGGCTTTCGTTACTCGCTCTGCAAATTCGTTGTAGAGGTTTAAGAACACGAACTGCTATAGGAGGTATACATTTCGGGTTAAATAATGCTTAAGAGCTAAATTGCTTTCAAGCTTGAAAATTTGACAAAGAAGTGGCACATGAGCTAAGTGTTTGCTTTTCTTTCATACAATAAGATAACAGTGGGCGGTGTACCTGCTGGCACCACAGCTCCGTGGCGAGGATGTTCGCGATCTCCAGAGGATCGATGTTCTGCATCTTAGCGGTGCTATGTTAACTCAACCACGTTTATAATTAGACGCTTACTCTATTGTGTTGCGCTTTTTGCGACGCGACACCTTTGTGCGGTTCGAGTTTGTTAGTCGATTTGTTCGTTATAATCCGCCCTCGCAAAAGTGCAGTACGTATTAACTACAGTGAAGTCGATCCGTCGATGCACCGAATAGATATACTTCGATATGACGGGATTGTCGTATCAGGGTCGGCGTTAGCGTATGTTTAGGGGCGGATCGTAGGTCGTATTTCGCGGTAGTACGCGTGGAATATCGTGTGCGCGGGAGTGCGGGTCGTTCGTTCGTTGCGCGCGCGGCGGCCGGCCGCGGCTGTTCGCGCGCTACTGCCGCGCCGCGCCCGCACACGCTCGCCCGAAATCTTCGCCCACGAGCGACGTCCAATCATTTATTAATAGAATACTCCTCTAACTCCGGAAATATTTCGCATCATTTCGCATCGCACGCAGTAGTTACTTATCTGAGGTAACGCTTTATACTCAAAACAAAGCTACTCCACGTTTTATGTCGCAATTACGCTCGAGCACTCGAAAAACATCTTGAACTCTGCAAGCGCAGGAAAATGTTTGGCACCATCAATATTAAGTTTAATATTTAACTTTGAATATGCTGCTGCACTAACTTGATAGTGATTATATTATCGTAATCTATGATGCCAGCATTAATGTGACGAAGCCTGTAGGCGGGAAGCTGCGGACCTTGTCGCAAGGACGTGTTATGCGGACCTGTGGGCGCCGTTGATTACGACCGCGACATAGACGCCGTTGCTCCTCAATACTACCTTTTATGGTAGCGGTAGATAATGCAAAAATAATACCCGCGATGTCAATGTATGGTCATTTATGCTATACCGTATTATATAGTTACCGTTAGTAAATGGTTTTAACGCACTATGTTGCGCTGATATAAATCATCACATAATAAAATATAGGCGACCTCGTGCACTCCTGCAAGTGGAGAAGACAAGGCAGGCGGCAAACTGCTCCGGAAGGCGCTCTGCCCGGTCAATTACTACAATTGCTTAAATGAAATTCGTCTCAAATGCGCGAGCGCATTGTATCGCGCTGCTGGTAACATGTACGTTAATTGGTCACGGTGCTTTACCTAACAATTAACCAACGCTTTATTATCTCGCATTCTTGCTTGTTAGTCTTCGTAATTTTATTTTTTGGTTATTTAGATCCTTCATTACATTTCACTTTGAGTTTCTCTACAGAAAATTCTAGTGACATTAATTTCGAAAACTGTATACCGATAAGGTTAACGTTATTAAAATGATTAAAAACCTATAATGGTTTAGTAGAATTTAGTTGCCTTGACCTAGGGCCAGATGAGTCAACTAAGGTAACGGTGAAACCATTGCTATGAATTTCCACAGCAAAATAGACGAGGGCGACCATAGCATAGCCCTTGAAGGTACAGCAACTACGTCCTCGCTATCGCTTCGCTTGCTACCAATGAGATCACCACTATATCTAGTTGTGACGTATAAACTTTGCGTCGATTCTCTTGTGCTTTTGTTTTTTGTCGTTACAATGACAACTATTATACCAATGACACGATTATTATAAACGCGTCGATAGGTTACAAGATACATCAAAATTATATACAATTTCCTGAAGACATAATGATATGGTTTATACAATTCTTAGTGTGGGGAATTTCTACGAGGAAAATGATAGAAACAAAGATGGCTTGTATAATAACTTGCGGGTAAGTTAAGTCTGTACGCCGTGTTTACATTTATTGCGAAATAACTAGAAGAAAGTTCTTTGTCTAACATTACTGGGTGAGGTAGAGTACACAGTGTTGATAAGGACTGCCTTTATCCGCACGTTTACTCACTCACTAAAGCAGTATCTAATCGCATGTATGTACATGCTTAAATCCAAAGGCCAATATCTATTGTTGAAACTACTTTTATAAGTCTTTCCGTTTTATAATACTAAATTACGTTTGTTTAATTTGCAATGGCATAACTGGCGTCGAGGTTTGGCAACAACATCGTCGACCTTGTGATAGAGATAACATTTCGTCGATATCACCGAAACAAAATATCAAGCGGTCTAAATACTTCGAAGAAGTGTAATGATATTTTTGTGTTTTTGTTTTCCTATACTGAAAGTAGTGTCGCACAATTGCCCGAAGTTGCGTCTCGTCACGATTTTATTTAGCTCCGTATCAGAGGCGTAACACGCAGCGGCTTTCCGGGAACGATGCCCGATATCGCACATCTGCACACTGTTCGCCGTTAAATTGTATACTTAAAACAAATAAAAATTTAATTTGGAAAGCGAATAAAACGCAGCCGATGTTTAACAGGACCACCACACGTGTCCATAGAAATAACATGAATCTTTTTAACAGCCATCGTCGACGCTATTTGCCAACTTCTCAAGTTAATAATTCAACATATTATATATTCAGCGTAAAACAAGTCTAGAAAAAATTGAACACTGATACAAAAAAATCAGATATAGCTGAGCATGAGTTGAGCTGAGATAATGTTGTTGGCAATAACAAAGCTGTTGTTGTAACCCGTCTGAGTCGTAAAATAGAAGGCAGGCGGTCCCTTAAACATTACGCTAGTTAACATTGAGAGGTTGATTTAATAGTTTCGACACTACAAAAGTCAGAATATGTTTGCTTTCCCTGTAGATAAACTAAAAGGATCGCCATGCGCATCGCGTCGCGTACTATATTGCGCAGGCGCACGTGGCGGCCGCGTGATCGTGCGACAGGTGAGACACGCCCACTAATACAAACAATATTTGGCCAGGACAGTGTTATCGCCATTACAGCTATTCTGACCATCAATCCCATATCAAGCACAATCCCCCCACAATGTGATGGACTAACAGTCGCTTTCAGTTGCAAAATATTTTTTCAGTTTTTGAGTCTATTGTATCGCAAATGGTGTCTTTAACCCCGGCTAGAATTTGGACAATAGTTTAAAGAAGTAAGTACTATTATAGCAAATGAGAGAACTAGCTTTTATTTTTTTACAAAACAATAAGCTGACAGCGGAAGCGGCGTACAAATATTACCAAGAATGTACTGGTAGATGACTTTACAGGAGTATCTATGCGATGTTAAATTCCTACAGAGAGTAAGAGCTACTAGAAAATGTACCGAAATCCCATGGAAATACGGAGCCTATTAACATCTCCAACAACCGGGCGCCATAAAGCACTCCCAGTATATTACGCTATCAACTTGAAGTGACCATTCGACCGTCAAGATGTGTACTATATAACATGGCTTTTCGTATCTGGTTGGTTGCATGGGAGCTCATTAACGAAGCGCTAATTGTTCATACTAATAGCGACGGTCCGTCGAGTTAGGAAATTCCTTGAACTGATTCTAAATAAAATAAAGAACCGTTTGTGTTGGAATTTGGAACGGCTTATGAAAGTAAGTACTTAGATGATTAAAAAATAATAACTATCCGTCACAGAGAATTACATTTACAATTGAATCTACTTAGATTATAAAACAAAAATCCTTGACAGATTGTTAGTCTGGAAAGGAACAGTCTCAAGGTTTTGTTACGTTGATATCTGTTAACAGCATATCTTTTTATCAGTCTATCAAAATTAACACAATTAAACATTTTTACCATTATGTTAAACGTGTAGGCCCTTATCGTTCAGGAAGTTAGGTACATTGGTAATAAGGAATAAAATAAAAGCTATTTGTAACAAATGTGAACACATTACAAAATAAACATTCACAAAGAGCCTGTAAAAGTTTAGCTTTAAAGCTGTAGAATTATTAAGATCAACACATGCAAGCGATGTACGGCGCCGCCGACGGGCTGACGCGACATTGACCGCCACCGAGCGAATAATAAAATAAATCGACGCCCTGGCACCGCGCCAGCGTCCCTTCACTTTACCTTTATTGTTGGAAATTACCGCTCGAGCGATAACCATCGCCGCAAAATTTAAAACGACTAGAAAGTGAAACCAAACTCAAACAGCAATGAATAAAACCCAAGTTTGGGGGAAAATATAAGCGTTCGCCAGTATACTGCGATCGATGCACTATCGCTTTCCATAATACACCCTGATACACGCACCTTAGGGATAGGGGAGCAAAGAACAAAGGGTTAGTAAATTTATAATGAACCTACATTTGGGTAGGTTCAATAAAATATGGTTTACATAATTTATATAGCTACAAAGAAAATAACTTAGTCCTCACAAAGGAACTCCACCTCGGTCATTACAGCAATTGGTCGACCGGAGTCGACCTTCGTTTTCACGAAAACTGTTTCAACTCTGTGTTTCTCGGAAAACCCGCGTGACTCACCATCACTCGTTCTCTATCGCGGGTCACTATGATCGCGTATTTACATTCGCCGTCGTTGTCGGCTCAATTCAAAACTCGATTACGTCGAATGAATCATTCGCGGTTATGAATCATCGTAATACATAGGTAAAATAAAAGAAAATAAGTAATTAGAACTCTACAAAATTAAGGCCTTTCTACTCTTGTTGGAATGTGCATCTTCGAAAACGAGATTTTTAGCCAACAGTTACGAATGTTACGATGCAAAACATGGAAGTGACGAAGTTGCAAATTTGTCAACCCTTGAAAATCTAGACTTAGATATTTTATAAGTATGTATGTAGGTGAAATCTTAAGGCAGTATAATTCGTCACGTAAACCACACGATAAGGTTATCTGTAGCACTACGTATGGCGCCGAACCAAGGACCGGATATCGTCCGGAAATGGCGAACATTCCGCGCGGCGCCGGCCGACCGCACGGTTGTAGCGTCGAAAAAAACGATGTTTTTTCGCACATTTGCGCTTACTAAAGAGTTAGTCACATATCATATTGTTACTATATTTTAATTCAGTCTAATACCTACTAAAAATTGCGAAGGATTTAAAACATTTTTTAAAGTAAATAAAAACATTAGTTTTAACTTATTGCAATTAATAGTTTGACTGCCGTTGAAGGATATAACAGGTTATCTGCGAGAACTATATTAAATCGTAATATATTGTTTTCCGCCGATAAGGAACATGCAGCTGCACGAATGCGGTAGAACAAAGAGGTATAATCCTAACGCGTTAAATGGCATGTAAATTACATGGCAACGCTAATGATCGCTCTGCCTCTTTATGTGGCCAGATTGCGTGTAGTTGTGTGCATTATATAGATATAATTTGGTAGAAGTCGTACAAACAACGAAGTATAATGCAATAAATAAGTCAAATGATATGACATAAAAAATGACGCAAAATAACATTTGTTGTAACTTAGAAATGGAACTATTTTTCATGAATTTTGTTATGATTTAAATATCATTTCTCTGAAAAGACTTCGTAAATATGCGTTAGTAAAAGTGGTTACACCAAGGGAAGGGACTGATCTTCATACTTGTCCTATTTGCGTATAATGTACAGTAAATTGTCGCGCGTCGCGGTGGCGGCACAATCAGATTAAGAGCGACGCCTACACGCAACTTATTTCTTGTTTTTATTTAATTGCGTCGCCTACAGCAACATTACAAGATCGCCAGTAATTTCAAACGATCATAAACATGTTATAGCCAAAATTGTATTACCCACTACGCAATTGGGGGCTTCAAGTGTCAATGTTGTGTCAAGTTTTTTATTAAACAAAATTTACTTGAAAAACATGATACATGCTGTGGTAAAGATTTGGAACGCGATAATAAAGTAACTCCTTATGTGGGTATGGCATTTACAATAAAATGTGTAGGTAAGGTACTCAAAGGTAAACTGCAGCAGATACAGAGTTTGAAGATTGTAGGTATAACTTTCGGTCGGAGACTGCCACCGGTCAGTAATAAACGACCTACGAGAAACATTGAATAAGTAGTTTATGACCTCTCAGCGCTTAATGTCAAAGTAAGCATTTTTACAGATAGTGCGAATAAATGAACGGTACCTAATTCAGTTGCGAGTGTTCGTTTAAAATAACATTGTAAAACATAACGAAACAGTTATAGTAGGCGACAAACGGACGGAGAGACAGACAAAGCCATTGTCTCGCTACTCGCTGTGTTTGGCGGCATTTATGCTAATTTCTTTTGAGGCGCACTCGACTCTTATATTGCCGACTTACAAAATGTTTTATTACCTGCAAATTTTTAACGAAAGACAATTGCCCTACCAACTGATGGCTGGAAAGATTATAACAAAAAACAAAGGTTTTTATTTATCAATGTTATTATTACGGTTCTTATTTATTACTTATTCAGTTTCAAATTTATATTCATTTTTTTTGTATTTGTTATGGATCATGCCGGGGTGGTCGTTAATCTTTTACGAAACAGCTTCTGCGTTCACACCGTTGAAAGCATTTCAATTTATCACTTATGATCGAAAAGGCACTTCACCACGATCCTGGCACCGCCTGGCACCACCCGAGATTACCACACACTTGTCACATACGTCATTCGGCATTTAAATAGAAGGCTTTAATATTATGTGTGTAAACTACATACAATGCCAAGTTTACTTTTAAGGAACCTACAGGTTTTACGATATGCTTATCGAAGCATTCTTTTAAACAATTTATTCAAACGAGAACCTAAGTAAGTATAAACACAGTTAATTATAATAAACATTGATACATTGCTACATATGGATTGAAATATGTATTACTCCAATTGTTAGATTAATTAAGTAATAATTGCACTTTAAATATGAATGTATTTGGCTTCATTTAAAGTTTAAACGTTGCTGTTATTAAAATAAGTTGTACAGGACACGGGACCCTTTCTTATCAATATAGATAGCGGCATTCCAATCGTCTGCCTACCCCGGCACTACGCTTATCGTCTTTCCACGAACACTTAGCTGCGCAAACACTTGCACTTATCGCAAAATATTTCACAACCACTACTCTACACAATTTCTATGCAATAATAACTTTTTGATTTTAACAACAGAAATTGTGCAAAAGGATAAATATGCTTGCCAAATTAAAAGAATAAAATCAATTGTATTAGGATTTTTTTTCGTCTTATTATTCTTTAAATCAAATTTAGTTATATTCTTGATTTAGGCAGTATATTTTATATAATACTCGTATAAATGAGACAAAATTTTATTGCGTCTTTAATAAGCTATAGACACTATAGACACTTTTACCACAGAATAACTAATAGTACCTACTAACGCTTTTACGACCGCAGTTTACTAACTTTTAGTTGATACAATAGACGCACTTTAGTACCAGTGGCTGAAGAATGCTTCTTTTTTTTTTCATAAGTTAACGTAAACTGTATAATAGATGCTTTAGCGTTATTTGCATTATGTAAATTCTAGTCAGATACTTCGATTTTGGAAACTCGCGAAATCATTTCAGTTGAACTCTGTAGGAATTTAGCCGAATGGACATAAGTCATGTTCACCGAGATATTGGCGATTATGATGAAATTTTAGTATCTTTTAAATTCTCTAGTAATAGGTATTTAGTTAAAATACATGATCGTGAACATACGGTGGTAACTGCAATTGGCAATAAGCCCAAGGTATTGTCAAGCGGACTTCATATCCGCGTATCGGAATACCAACAGATTGTATGTCATAATTAATTGTTTTAATAAGCTTTCTTTGTTTTGTAAAAATTTACTTCGTGGTTCGGTAGTCCAATTTGTTGACCAAGTATGATTTTGAATGTTTTTATGAGTTATGAAAGATATAATTGACCTTATGATCGTGGCCACATAGATTAAAAATAGGCCTAATTGGTCAGTTTGTCATGTGAACCAAAGTAATAAAAGTTTGTAATGAATACTCTTTATTGTTCTCATCAGAAGACGAGACGCATATAAACGACACACGACGAATAATAAGCCCGCATATAATAGATTTCTACATTTTTATTAAACGGTAGAGTAATGGGTCCTGTGTGGGGTTAATTTGAATAACGCACAGGATGCCTTGTCTTCTGTATGTACATAGTGTGCCTACATTATTCTAAAATAACATATATGTACATTAATCATCATCATCAATCGACTTTAATAGTCATTTGCTGGACGTAGACTTCTTCGAAATTAGTTTAGACCTGTGCTATTAAGCCATAGGAGAGCCACGCTTCGGCATGAATAGGCCGGCTCGACCGAAGTGATACCACGGTCTCACAGAAAACCGGTGTGAAATATAGCGATTGCGCTGTGTTTCACCGAGTGGGTGAGGATACCGGAGGCCCATACCCACATCCCTCTCCCCATCCCCCAAAGGCCGGCAACGCACTTGTGACGCCTTTGGTGTTACGGGTGTCAATGGGCGGCGGTAATCCCTTACCATCGGGTGATACGTCTGCTCGTTTGCCCCCTATTCCATAAATCATAGAGTCATCTATGAGTTGGTATAAGGTTTGTTTAGAGTTTTTCTTCTCTTAGGGGTAGAGTTGTCTTGCAGTGGTTTACCCTTTTTGGTGGTGACACTATGTATTCTTAATCAACCACCACATGAACAACTTTTATGCGGTAATACCGACGTTTCATCTTAGTAAAATCTTGTAACTCCATTCAATGTTGACTGCACGTTTGGCCTAGTGGTTTAACGGTTACCACGCCGTTTCCTACTTAGCCAAGTGTCGAGGGTTCAAATCCCACGTACACAACACTTTTTGTGATCCACAAATTGTTGTTCTGAGTCTGAGTGTTCTTTGCGTTCGTTTCATGTATGTTTGTAAAGTCCCCCGCGACACAGGATTTATTCCTAGTGCGGGATTTGTCTTTAAAAAAAATATGTTATTTTCATGTGTGCAGCAGCATTGATCCCTGTGACATTCCATTAGAGAAAGAGGAAAAATATGTTTTAAATCAATTGTGATGTAGGTATTATGGCAATATTGTTTGGTACCTTCCTATACTGTTTTCCCTATAGGATATTTCAATTAGCATTTAGATACCAATAGTAAATATAAGTTCCACTATTAAATCCACAACTACTTTTTGATAGCCTTGAACAATATTGTTATGTGAATATGTTTATTAGAAAATATTGATTCGATCAATAGATTGGCAATTGATCGAATCAATAGTGTCTAGCCTATTATCTTATCAGTTTAAAGGATGATAAAAACATAGGTCTAACATAACTACACTGTGAGTTAAAACGTAATATATAATTTTATAGCAGTAATATCTCAATACTACCGAATGAATAATTATGTTGTATTGTAATAAACTACGAACTGCTATTGTGTTAAAATCAGCTCAATGAAGTGTTTTTCCATGGTTTTAGTTATTATATAATGATGCTGTTGAAGAATCCGCAAGGAATGATGGGCCTTCAATAAAAAATTTATCAGCAGACTGTCCGATAAAATAGAAAGCAAACAAGGTTTTACAGTTTTCTTATCATGATCGTAATGCGACCTTATTTACACTAGAGCGGAACGATAAATTAAAAATACTGCAAAGTCAACAACCCACGACTTCACGTGTTGTGTTGAGGTACACGTACAGCAGACTTGGGGCTCATACGAGTAATCGGTGAGACAATTAGAGGCTTACTGGCGGCCCACAGTGGGCACAATGGCGATGCAAATAATCGCGATTATGGCAAGGTTGACGTCGGTCGACGGAGGGTTCGTTCAACTGACCGCGAACGATGACACGGTGAGCGCGCGCAGCGTCGCGGCGTCACATGCGCGTTCGCATCAACACGGAGCCAGTACCCCTGACATCCAACTATGACCTGACGACCCTACCTCCACCTTCACCACAACTAAGGTAAGTGCGCTGTAGGCAACTATCGATACAAACTTTGACGTCGCAGTTCGTCGCAGAATTTCAATATATTTACGCTAGCCCTAAATCTAATATTGAATATATACATAGCAATACTAATGATGATGATGTAATAATAAATAGATAACGACATACAAAACAAACTTTGTTGGATGATCGTTTTCATTACGAAACACTCGGGGAAACCCCAATTTGCTCCACAGTATCTTGAAGAAAAGAGTAAATTAAAACTCACCGATTTCCTTTAAATGCAATCCAAATAAGACACTACACAATGCAACAGGAAACTTCAATTAAAAACTTCAAAAAACTTGTCGAAACTTGATACAACGAGTGCGATAGCCGCGTGCGCGCAACAAAAACAATCATCTGACAGATGTCGGTCGGCGTCGGAAAACCCCTCAGAAACTACGCGGCGCAAAGCACGCAGTGTGTAAATATTATTGCCTCGGCTGGACAAAGGTTTTTGTTATCTAAAACCGGTGTCAGCGAGCGTGCACAACACGCGCGGCCAGCGGTAGAACGTGGAGTGAGGCTCGCGCGCCGACCCCGCCACCGTCTGATAAGCCTGGCGCGACGCCCCCCGGCGACGCCTACGCCCCACTCGGCGCCATCGCACCGGTGCATCGTAAACACACCACCGACCGCCCCTCGGCACCCGACATGGTCGTCGCAGCCACTGTCGCCGCCGACCAGACGGGCCCCCGCGCTTTATGCACCACACCTACGCACAATTTCACAACTGCAACGCACCTACTTGCAGAAAATCAACAACTTTCGATTCCTTAAAAAGAGGAGGAAACAGAGACTTGGCACTTGCGAAACTATGGCAGTAGCCCAGATACCGACTAGAACAATGAGGCAAACAAACGTAGAACCATTTTAGTGTCCTCCTAATTGGGCTGGAAGTGCGTCGGGCAGAAATTCAATATGCAACGCGATCGGTGCGCTACATAAACGGAATGATTGAATTAGTGCAAGCACGCTGAGCACAAGTAGCCAGTAGGCCAGTATACTACACCGGTTGCCAATAAAATTTACGGCTTTCAAAAAGAATTGTATTATTACTGAATTTCTGTATGGAATAGGCAGCACCATGCAGAAAGAAATTAAGATATCAATATCGCTTATAAAAGCTATTCTCTTAATAAAGTCACTTCAAAGACCATGGACAAGCAAAAAAATAAAACGACATAGTGCTCATAGAGAATTTAGATACAGTACAAAAAACATTATTAATTTGTAGATCTAAAAAAGTCAAAAATTAAGGCGATTTAATATGATTCATGTAATAAAAATTAAGGTTATCTTTAATGAAAGCAAAATCCTCAAACTTGACCACTGCCACTATGCATAAAGACCATCATGAATACCTAGAATTGTTTATGCAACAGTCTTGTAGGTACTCAATATAATTGAGGACGACAAAGAAAGATTGAGGAAAATGATATCTTTTTTAAACTTTTTATCAATATGCATAAAAGTATTTTATTAAATTTGCAAAGTATGTGATAACTACCGATTAACAGTTCGTGTTCACATTCATCACTCTAAGTAAAAATAAATTCTGAGCACCGATTATTTTAAGGTCAATGATCTTTGACATAAGGTATTACGAAAAGTATAAATGTGTTAAACAAAGTCAGGAGTCCTTCATCCTTTTTAAAAAACTTAACCACCACATTTAACCGTGTAAAGAAAATATAAAACCAGAGCGAACATTATATACAGAAGGTCACGCCTTCTACATTTACCAGAATTGAGACTGCGTAGGTGTAGCAAAATACAAAATTAAATTCGAAGAATTGCGGCAAAAAGTAGCAATTCGAAACCCATCAATTCAGTTATTTACTGACATCCCATGTTATCAAAACAATTTATTGGACAACCATTTCACAGTTCAAGTACAATTGGTAACTAAAATAATAACACGGGAACGCAGTTATACATCACAAGCAAATGCTTGCTTTGTGACATTTAGATTTTACATACTGACAAGGTCACAACGATAAAAAGTTGCACTAAGTCATTGGAATGTCGTAAAGGTAAAATATTTATTATCAAATACCCGTAATGGTAAAACCTATAATACGAGGCAGGAGGAATCTTAAAAAAATGATTTAAATAACATTGAAAATGCAGCCAAAGTCGTAAACATTTACGAGTGCATTACTCTCAGTAAACGGGCATGGCCGTGCAAATTGTCCATCAGACATTTATACACGCATTGGTAAATTTGATGACTACTTATTAACTCCTACATTTGGGGGCTTTCACGTTCAGAAAGAAATTAATAGAGGTCAATTTTTATTCGAAAGTATTATATTATAGACCAGATGGTCGAGGTACAGGACAAACGAGGTCCATTTCTTTATGTTAAATAATATCGATGTCATATTACACTGTCCATCAGACGAGAAATCTGTCAGGGCGCGTTAGACCCACATAAATTACGAGATTAATCTTTTCAAATAATTTGACCTTTCCATCTGACGAGGGTTCATTAAATAATGGCGTCGGTATTGATAGTGCGGTTATTGTGCCGTCTATCACAAATTCTGCTGTGGGCGGCAGACTGCGTGCAACGTATAGTCCTATTATTCCTCGAGTCTTGAGGGTTGAAATAGTTCATTCATATGCAGATGAAGACATAATGATATAAATATAACATGAATTTAGGTTTTGGTATCCGATGATACTACACCCTAATACCAGCGTTTTACTAGAGGGACAATTAAAAGTATGAATACTTCATAATTTATGCATTTTTAGTTTTTTTCATTCTTAATGTGTAATAAATCCTCCACGCCCCTTTAGATATTGTTGTTTTTTGTATACCCTCTTTTTCCTGAGAATTTTTAACAACTTTTGTGACATTTATCCGCAAGCCTTAAAATATTTCAATGTATGATTATAATACAAATGGTGCGCAACAGTTAATATGACATCTTTTAATAAGGGTATTGAGGCGGAAACGTGGAAAATGTTAGCTATCTACGGAACGGTAAGCACGATTCTTGCCCATAATCGGAACAAGGACTCTACAACTGTTGTAAATATCAGTTCCATGATTATAATTGTGATAATAATACAGCGCGAAACAAAGAAAATTAAGCCCACTAATTTATACAGGGAATCCGTTGTTAGACGGCACAACTTGGCTTGCTATGTAAATGCTTAATTACAAGGAACCTAGCTTTATAATCCAGCGATCAAGATAAATAAACGGTATGGCTAGAATGTCCGATGGAATGCCGTGCGAGCCGACCCGGTGACTCACAAGGAGCCGGCCGGTGGTTAACTGTCCTCCTGTCTGGGATCCTTAAGTACCTTTATCGGATCTTCTGTCCAAGCCCGATGCAATTATTGTTTCACCGTTACAATTTTTACCCAAAAGAAGGTCCAAAAAACGATTCGGTCGCATGTTTTGTGGCATTACTTTTAATAGGCATCTTAAAATTTTATGGCACCTCATTGTACTCAAAGAATTTGGTTGTACAGCACTATAAAGTAGTAACGAGGGAAAACAAATTTTTAGAACAGAATTGTATGAAAACTTTATATTATTTTTTTTTTTCAAATTAACTGTACACTTTTGAAAAGCTATTAGCAATTTTACTTAAGTGTGTCATCTGAGAGTAGTGCTAAGTTATACATAGTAGGTAGGTAAAACAAATCTTTAGAATTGAATTGTTCGAAAACTTTCGATTATATATTTTTTCTTTAAATTAACTGTAGGTACACTCTTCAAAAGCTATTAGCAATTTTTCTTAAGTGTCTCATCTGAGAGTGGTGCTAAGTTATACATAGTATAAGAACTGTTAGGTACTTCATAAAAAATTGTTCAAATGTCGAAATAAGTGATAAAGCGAAAAACAGTGTTAAAAGTCTGTTTGTTATTTCAAATTAACAGCTTTTCACTAAATGCATAAAGTATATACATATACATACTTACTTACAATTTTTTTTAAGTTTGTCTGTCTGTGTGTTTGTACTAGCTGATCTCTGGAACGGTTGGACCGTATTTGATGAGATACTACGAACATGTTTACCATTTAACAAGTAATTTTTTCTTCATTCTCTAATATATTTTTTGTTTAATCGCCACACCTAAAACTTTTTTAAAAGGTACCATTCTGTGACTTTTTTTTACTGTTAAAGTAGCCGTAACAAATAAAGGACACGGTGGGACACATCAATCAGCCAAGACATACAATAACATTTAAATTTTGGACATGTTAAAGTCTGGAGTCGTCTATTCTATTTCAAAAACGTTGTCTGGAAGAAATCGCCGTGAGCGACAAGACCGCCAATTGTTACGTTTTCAACTTTGTAATTTTTTTTTTTTTTTTTATGTTTGGCCTGCCAAAATGACTCTACTCTGCTTGATGGAAAGCATAAGCAAAATCCACGAGTGGTGGCCACCATACTCATTGCGGATACAACAATGCAGTATGGCGACCCACATTATGGCGGCCTAGTGATGCTTGTGCATCTTTTAGTCTAGTCAACAAGTATGGTACTTGTTGACTAGACTAATTGGGCCTCCGGTCTCGCACTCACCAACGAAACACGACATCACAAACGCTGTCATTTTACGTTGATTTTCTGTGCGAGGGTAGTACCGCCCCGGTCGAGCCGGCCCGTTCGTGCTGAAATCAGCGTGGCTCATCTTTGTTATGTATCAAATAAGTATCAATCTTGTGTATACCTACAATAAAGTATATAAATAAATAAATTACTTTTTTATTAGTTTAGCTGATAGTCTTCATATTGGTAGAACATTTTAGGAAGGAGTTTAAGGCATACTACTCGTAAACCACGGTTGTCGCGGGTTAGAATATGTTTTTTTTTTCAAATGTTCCTTCTCTTTGCAGTACATACTATTAACCTGCCTAGGTTGCTCTCTTTGTCGGCTTTTACGATACCCACGGTTTTTTTTTATGGAATAGGAAGCAAACGAGCAGACGTATCACCTGATGGTAAGCGATTACTACCGCCCATGGCAACACCAGAGGCGTCACAAGTGCGTTGCCGGCCTTTGGGGGATGGGGATGGCGGGAACTGTTGGGGTATGGGCCTCCAGTATCCTCACTCACTCGGTGAAACACAGCGCAAGCGCTATTTCACACCGGTTTTCTGTAAGGCCGTGGTATCACTCCGGTCGAGCCGGCCCATTCATGCCAATGCGTGGCTCTCCCACACGGTGCAGTTGTCTGACACCACTCTATTTATTCCATGACCATATTCGTAATCCATGTTTGTCGCCGATAAATTCGTTGAATTATTTTTAATTATTTCTTGTTATAACAATATATCTAAAGAAGATTAATTGTGAATATTAATTAGATTTTATACTCGTAGGACATAACACACAGTTTTGAACAAACAGGAAATTAATATAATTCAAATAAATATTCAAGTACTGTGTATTTATATTAATGGTTACCTCTTGTAACTAAAATATATATTAATTTGTGAAGAACACATTAGGTAGTGATTACCTACTCATTTTATAAATAAATTAACTCTAGGAACTATTTTCCTGTTTTTAATGTCATAACCGACATTAAAACGTCATTTTATATTAACATTTAAAATGTGTATGTGGTCTTTTTTATTAATTCTCAATCAACCACGTTAAGTCTTTTTGGTTCCATCAAATAGGCTTATTTACCGGGGGCCTATTGATACAGAAGCATTTCAATAGGCCACCAATTCACCATGCAGCATTGTTACATTGTCTACATTCTAAATGAGTATGGTGACCACTAGTCTTGGATTCTGATTACGCTTTCTATCAGGCAGAGTAAAGTCACTTTAGCAGGCTCATATAAAATAGCTTAGGTTAAGCTGCATTCGAGAATTGAATCTTGATTCACTTGTAAAACTTGTTAAAAAATTCATTTGTAAAACTTGTAGCGTGCTATTGGAGAGGCCTATGTCCAGCAGTGCTCTGTAATAGGCTGATGATGAAGCTGCATTCGCAACAATATCTAATGTGGTAGAAATTTTAAACCGTGGGAGAGCAACGCTTCGGCTCCGGCTCGACCGGAGTCATACCACGGCCTCACAGAAGACCGGTGTGAAATAGCGCTCGCACTGCGTTTCACCGAGTGAGTGAGGATACCGGAGGCCCATACCCCCAACCCCTCCCCATCCCCCAAAGGCCGTCAACGCACTTGTGACGCCTCTGCTGTTGCAGGTGTCCATGGGCGGCGGTAATCGCTTACCATCAGGTGATACGTCTGTCGTTTGCCTCCTATTCCATAAAAATTGAAATCACACCTACTATGTAATCTTGCTACTTAATTGCTATCGAAAACAAACAACTTACAAATTCTGATCCCATCCGACCATTTTTCAAATGCAAAGTGTTATTAATAGCAATGAAACAGAAACTTAGGTGGTGAAATATTTTTTCTAAGTAAATATTAATTACGAACAGACAAAGTCAATTATGGACTCAAAACTTAACAATACACAATTATCCTGTCTCAATAAACATTTAATATATTCAAGAGATTTATAATACGATGATTATAATTTGATTATGACAATAATTTGAATAGCGACAAATATTCCTCTTTATGTTGTAGTTGATATGGATAAATGTCAACATGAAATTGTACAAAATGTACAACGTGGGTGGTTGGTCGGGCTTTGACAATGCGCCGGAGTCGAATGAGTTAGCACTATGGTGACAGTTCACTTAGACGAACAACTTAATGCGTCTGACGTAGTTAATGAACAAATTATTACAGGACTAATAAATCACGTTTTGAAGTGTGACATAGGAAATTCAATTTCTTAAAGCAACTAATATGATATTCAAAGTCGTTGACGTTTAAATCTACATTAATTTACTTGGAATTACCGTAAAAAAAAATCATAGGTATTCCTATATTCTTTGCTATTCTTTATGTTCGGTTGGTATAAACTAGACAAATTACTATTAGGTACGCCACCCTTAGGGCTTGAAATTTTAAATGGGTAATTTTACAGACTCAATAAAAAAATTTTTTGAATGCGTAAGCTGGCCATGGGAATTCAGCTAGAAATTCCCACGAATATTCCCAATATTGCCTATTCCAGAAAGTTAGATATACCTAGAAAGTGGTATCCGTAAAAGCATTTTTATTATCTTAACAATATTGTTCTCGTTGTCACTGATTTGTTAACAAGTAGTTCGAAAGCATTGAATGCTAGGAGACAATGGAAAACACTTTATGTAATGGGTCAAAATGGATAACGTTGTTCGTGTTATCTTTTAAAGGTAATAAAGAAGTCAGTCAGGAGTTTACTGTCGCTACATAAGCAACTACATAAAAGGTTGACTTGTATTACAGTGGTGGCTATTGCTTCATGACATCTCATTATCTGTGCGCTGCATTATTAATAGATATGATTGAATATAGAATAGCAATTAGGACTGTTGTTCAGTTTTACTTCTGAAATTCTGAAATAATATACTTTTTTTTCTCAGGATTTAGGATATAATTTATTATCTTTATAGGCTTTTTTTCATTTTTTATCTAGGTATGCAAAAGCATACTTACGTGCGAATCATAAAGTAAGTTTATGTTCAAGTAAAATCTTGCGCATATGGGCATAAACAATGAGTTTCACAGACAACCACCGCGTGTTTTATCACTGACGTCATCTTTATACCGCAGGTGTGCGGCTTGCGATTTTTTACCTACTACAGAGAATTGCACAAGGGCTCTAATATGTATAAGTATTAAACATTTACTTAAGCAATCTGTAAAACAAGAGAATGGTAATATTACACAGGTTCACATGCAAGGATCCATGTAGGTACACAGATGCATGTCATTTAATTAAAATTTTAACAAAAACAAAAACGGACTTCAAGATTCAACTCGATTTCTCTTGGATGCCATCATCAGATCTTAGTGTCCTTATCATGGTACCACCGTTGGGATATCTCCTTTCCATTGAAAAAAGAATCATCAAAATTGATTTATAAACGACGAAGTTATCCGCGAACACACATAAATATATATATATATAAATATATATACGGTCGAATTGAGAACCTCCTCCTTTTTTGAAGTCGGTTAAAACAGGATGATCTAACAGAAATCCGCTTACGTCACAAGCAGACAGAAATTAAATTAAATTCATAACTAACAAAGCGTATTTTGTTTGAATGAAATGACTAATAATTTCAAATGCGTTTTACTAACGGATTTATCCAACTACTAACATACATAATACGACTCTAGTAATGCAGTGTAGCATTAAAATGATCATTTGAATGATGAAGTAACAAGTCAAATAGTTAGTGTGGTATTTGTCATATATACGCAAATATCATAATGTTATACCTACTTCCGATGATTCAGTTTATTCTTTGAAAAGTGTACCGAGTAACGAGCGAGGATTATCTAACCATAGAATCATAGTGATAGATAACTATATACAAATATAATAAGCTCCGTAAACATCCAGCATTATACTGCATGTACTTTCAGAACAGCCTCCCTAGCCAAGTTGCAAGCGTTTTTTAACCGACTTCAAAAAAGGAGGTTCTCAATTCGACCGTATATATGTTTTTTTTATGTGTGTTCGCGGTTAACTTCGTCGTTTATGAACCGATTTTGATGATTCTTTTTTTATTGGAAAGGAGATATCCGTACGGTGGTACCATGATAAGGACACTAAGATCTGATGATGGCATCCAAGAGAAATCGAGTCGACCCTTAAATCAGTTTTTGTTAAAATTTTACTTGTCTTTCTACAATCGTTAACGCCTAAATTATCGGCTGTCATTTAGACGTTAACGATTGCAGAAAGAAAAACGCTTGCAACTTGGCTAGGATGCCTGTTCTTGAAACCACTATCTTATTTAATTCTACAGTCCCTTTTCTATAAAAACCTCTTTTTTTTTTAAAGATTGAGACTATTTACATGTGCTTCCGAAAACTAGTCCAGGAAACATTAATTCACATAAATGTATGAGAATAATGCAATACAAATGTCCCCGTAAGGATGTAAGAGGAAAACGACGAACCTTGAGCAAAACAACTCTTTAAAGATAAGGGGATGTACCTTATAATAATTCCTATTCAAGTGATGTCTAGTGTTGTTTTCGTTATTTTTTTAAAATATTAATAATTATAGGTAAGGTAAAGCTCTTTAGACAATTAGTAGCAAGAAAAATGTGAAATACTTATATATCGCTTTCATCAACTTTTAACTGTCCACTGCTGGACAAGAGTTCTCCTTAGAAAGGAGGTTCAGTATTAAACTAGCTGACCCACGCAACCTCGTTTGCGTCTCCTATTGCCCGTAGTGTGATAATTTTCCCCCGTTTTTGAAACATTTTTCATTGGTGTTCCGCTCCTATTGGTCGTAGCGTGATGATATATAGCCTATAGTCTTCCTCGATAAATGTACTATGCAGCACTGAAAAAAAATTCCAAATCGGACCAGCAGTTGCTGAGATTAGCGCGTTCAAACAAACAAACAAACTCTTCAGCTTTATATAATAGTATAGATATACGATCTCCGTACCTGTGTCTTAATAACAGATCAAGAACCTAAATTAATTTTACTTAAGTTAGCTTATACTGCATAAAGTCTTAGTCTAAGTACATTTTGTTATTCAAACACCCACTCAATAATTGACTAAAGTGGTGTCAATAAGACGGATTAAATCTCAAAACCACAATTAATGTGACCAAGATAGCATTTGCAGAAAAACAACTCAAACCGCAGAGATAATAATAATACAGCCAATTTCATTTCTTTCAAGCCTTTGCATACTTATTTCTCATTTTAGGTACAAACAGTTAAGAAAGTTCAGCCAATTTTCCTTGACAGTATTCACCTAAGGCCAATTCAAAGATGGTCACAATTAACGCAAATTGTCCACATCCGTCCCGTATTGACTACAACAGTTTAATAGATGACCGTCAATAAAATACATCTGCTCATGTCAACAAGGTCAATGCTTGTTTGAAATCTGTTTTTAATAGAGAATACATGTGCTACTTACAGTAAACAGTTATTTACAGTTACAAATACGTAAAAAAATTGATAAAAATTGATCTAGCATTTTCTGATGAAATCAGTTCATAAATTGTGTAAAGCAGGTAAATGGTAGAGCATTGCTGTTAGCATGCAGGGAATCCCCAAATTGGCGGACGCGTGTTGCTGCCGTTCTTGGAAGCAGTCAGGCGCAGGAGAAATTTCACAAGCGCTCCGATGTAGGTCAAGTCAGCCGGACTTGACGTTTTCGACTCGTAAAGGTTACCATCACCGTCGCACGCCGCCGCGCCACCCGGCAAATCCGGTTGTGCGCTTGCGCAACTGATAGTCTCGTTTATCAGATCCTAAAAGATCAGTTGTTTCTTGAACGTAATATGTGATTTAATACTAGGATACTAGCCAAGATGTTTAAAGTGCAGGTATGTCCAGCTAACAAGATAATTATCTTCAGCCAAAGTAGTGGGGATGGAGTACCGTACTTTCGTGTTGCGCCATGCCTATGAGGATAATCTCGTGCAACACAAAGATTGTATCGTGTTCATGTATTACATATTGCATCAGCATGAGAAGGCGTGTTCAGTTTCTATGATTTGATTGTGATAAGAATATGTATTTACATTGTCGTATATATATAGATTAGATATACCTTGTCTTTGGTACAAAGGGAAATGTCAAAAGCTTTGCTTAAATTGATCAAGTAAGGCGATCAATGTCAGAAGTCTTTGTGCCATGTTTTTACGTATATATATATAAAAAAAAGAATATACAGAATAAGTTTTATTTGGCAGAATTTCTTCATTTTTAAGATTTTATTTTACTTTGGATGGACTAAAGTAGAGTGGATACATCGATTTGACAAGATGACATTAATTGTCTGAAACGATAGAAAATAGTGTCGATTGATTAAAAAATGATTTATTATTTTATTTATCGATGTTGAAACTAGTTTGATGAATGTGTCTATGTAGGCAACTAGGTATATAATATATAGTACCTACTAATTGTAAAGCAAAACCACTAGGTACATTTCTGTGTTGGGGGAAATCCAAGGAGTTCATTCATAAACAAGGATTGTCAATGAATGACGTAGTTCAATCTTTTTTCGTAACAATTTTCCTGTATTATTGGAAAATTATTATCATTATTTTGAAATGCGTTAATATTACCTTCGGTGGATATTGGAGAAATTCTCGAAAAACGTATTAGATTTCAACGCGCGCATTGTTTAAGCTCAAATTATCCTTAAGTCTGATTTGTGAAATAGTGATAATTATTTATATATATAAAAAAGTAAGGTGACTGACTGACTGACTGACATACCCAGAGATCAACGCATAGCCCAAACCGCTGAACCTAGAATCCTGAAATTTTGCATGTAGGTTCCTTATTTACGTTACGTTATGTTAGGTTACGTAATTGAGCACTAAGAAAGGAATTTTTGATATTCCACCCCTAAGGAGGTAAATCAGGGGATGAAAGTCTGCATGAGCGAAGCCGCGTGTAAAAGTTAGTTTTAGTATATAATATAAACGCGAGAGGGAAGTAATGTTCGAAGAAAATTAACTTAAATCAAATATTTTAACTAGAACTAGTAAACAAAGAAACCAGAACTCATTGTTATTATGTATTTAAAAACAAAACAATTGATCAAAATACATCATACTGTTTAAGCATGACATAAATTTAAGGAACAATATTTTTAAGTAAATAACATTATAATATTCTACGCAGTAAAAAATAAAATAAAAATATGTTTTTTTGTTTCTTATGCAACATCAAGAAATACTTTGTCCTACTTTTTGTTAGAGGTATTCAATATGGTGCGTCATTGTAGAAAAGAAATCGGAGGCTAAAAACTAGCTTACCTACCTACATTCACCACACGTTTACGTGACCAGAGTCGCATCAAGGTACACATCAAAACAAAGCACGTAAAATACCAGGTAGGTATTTTACTACAATTTCCTCATGTCATTTCGTAGAGTTGACTCAAAAATTCTTCTACATGCCAAATAACGCAGTAGGTAAGTAATCAACATAATAACATGAAAGCCTTTATCGTAACTTTATAATAAATTGTTCAGGTAGTGCCGATACGAGTTCGTGGAAATCGAGACTGAACGAACGCACTGCGCAGTGGTTTAAGCATGACGTCATCCGATGACGTCACTCAGGTCGAACCATAAGTGACGTCACACGTTTATTGATAACACGAAAACCCCATACGTGAGGCGGAAAATATAGACATTCAAATAATGTTATCTAATTTTTATATTGTTTACTAGCAATGCTCACCGTTTGTCTTAGCTTAGATTTTATATAAGTTCAGTTATATATGGCGCCATCTGTCCGTAATAAATAGAACTTTTACTTTACATGAAATATTATTTAGTGCTGACGAATGAACATTTCTGAAAGATTAAAAATTGATACACTAATCAAAAAAGGGTATTAATTACTTAGATTAAAAATTTATGGTAATATGGATAATACTAAAATGTACACAAAGTGTTTTTTAGTTCAATTAAAGGAATTTCTCGAACATTCTAAATTATTCACTACAATAGTAAATGCCGTAAGTAACATTTGAAAACTAATTTAAATGCATTAAAGTGAAAATTTAAATCATGTCGCAAAGTCACAAACGTCAAGTTAGCTTTATCCTTTTCGCACGTTTAAACAGGCCAATAGCATCGTTGCGCTGATTAAATTAACAGGAGAGGAGATTATTATTTGTCATGTCACAGCACACAGGTGGCATTGTTTTTCATACTAATGCGTAAATAACGTTCAAACATATGTTAGTTGTTATAAATAATAAAAAACAAATTGATAAGAAGTTTTTAAACCAATTTAAAAATAGTTTTAAAACTCTCAAGGACACGCAATTCTAATCAACTTTGAAAGTTTCTGATGATCAGCCTTACGTTATTGCACCATATATACTTGTAGATTCTACTATCAACCATTTAAATTCTGAGAAAGTTGTTTGCGAGGTCAATTCACTATCTGTCACCAAAAACTTCAGGACTGACTGTTCGAAAACTGATGAGAACTGTTAATAACTTACCATCGGCTTCCTATATTCATCCGTTTGATAGTCAAACATGGTAGCGAACATCAGACCTTCGTCTTGCTCGCTGTTGTAGAGGTGGTATGGCACCAGCTGAGACATGAAGACCACTTTCCACAATTATTTTCTAAACCAACTGTCCACTCAAGGTATTAATTAATTAAAAAGTTCACAATACAAACAGTTTCTAAAAATCACGTATTTGTCAATTCACGCTATGATAAGAGTTATGAGTCATATGAAGGCTTCTACAAACTGTAGACGTACGCGTAGCTAGGATGTTTTATATCAGACTGAGTCAGTTCGCGCGCTTGTGGCCGGTTTTGTATGATACCGAGCGACCACAACGCGCACGCGCAATCGACAACGCCAGAACCAAGGCGGCGTAAGTACAAACATTTCAACAATTCGCTAACTGAGCCAAATACATTTTTACGATGCTTTGAATGAAGTTAAGTTTCGATGATTCAATAAATAGTTTCTGTATGAGATGTAAATATTTTTATTAAATTGTATCAGTTGGCAAGGGAGATAACATGTGGGCGAGCGATGTGAGGTGACAAACATTTGGGGAAAACCGACTTTTGTTTTTCCGCAGTTAGCAGTAAACTACTGCAAAGCTTAAAAGTTTCTAGGAATATTAGAACGTGCACAGTATTTTCAGTTCTCTGTAGAGTTATTAGGACTTAAAATAGATTAAATAAATGGTACGAATTACTTACAAGATTTAAGGGCTACTCACTGACATTAGAAAACCTGAAAAAGTGATCTAAGGTGATCTAAATGACAAGATCTCATTTTGAAAAACAAAACAAAGTGTAGGTATTCGAGCTTTACTATCACAAAATTAATAATTATACAAATGAATCATACAGTAGAACAAAAACAATTATTGGATTGATTGTTAGAAACTATATTATTTTATAATAAAGATTATATGTAATTCATTCAAGGCAAAAAGTATTATATTGCTGCGAATGAAATAATATCAAAAGATTTATTTCAATTTGAGGGACTTCACACATTTACGAAAAACGACTTGTTTTTAAAGTAGCAAAACAACAAAAGTTATCAGTTAACTGAGTTAATTTAAAGGTTTTCGGTTAAAATCTTTATAATCTTCATCTGAATGCTCGGGGGCTGTCTTTCAATGATGAAAGACATATGAATGTGCGGAACAAATTCTTGAATACCCCTCAAATACGCTTGATAAAACAAGGGACGTAAGCTCACGTAGACGTTTCTCATTGGAAAAATGTGGTTTGGAATCAAACACTTTTTGAAGAGTCATCACGGGTTTTTTTTTGGTTTTTTCCTTTATGATCTCGACTTTCTATAATCCATATTGTAGATAAATATTGCAGAATGATTTTTTTATTTTTTTATGTATGGCCCGCCATAATGACTCTACTCTGCCTGATGGAAAGCATAAGCAGAATCCAAGAGTGGTGGTCACCATACTCACTGCGAATGCAGACAATGCAGTATGGCGACCCACACCATGGCGGCCTAGTGATGCTACTGCATCTTCTAGTCTAGTCAACAAGTATGGAACTTGTTGACTAGACTAGACTAGAATATTTACCACAGTCAGAATTGTCTACTAGGTTTTCTTTCTCTTCTATACTATCTATTCTATACTAATATTATAAAGCTGCAGAGTTTGTTTGTTTGTTTGTTTGAACGCGCTAATCTCAGGAACTACTGGTCCGATTTGAAAAATTATTTCAGTGTTGGATAGTCCATTTATCGAGGAAGGCTATAAGGCTATATTTTATTTTCAAAAAAATTAGAGATCCGTAAGAAAATTGCTATTTCGTAACCAAGGTGTGAAATCGAAAACCTATTTTTGCGTGCGCTGCAAAAAGTATTGACAATAGAACAAAATAATGTATTACGCGTTTGTAGGTCCCATTAAGATCTACAAAAAAGTCCGCGAGAGCATATATCTAACTATCATGGTTTAGTCACAATAACCGCTTTTGTGTTCAAAAAATTTATTAAATCGTCTAAAGAAAGAAACTACGTTAAATGTGTATCGTAATATTAATCCTTATCCAAATAAAGCATTATGTTATCAAGGGTATTTATGTAGAAGTAAAATACTTTTTGTTTCATCCCATTCGGACATTTCGTTTAGAAGTTATCACGAGTTTAAGAGAGTTGGTACCTAATAATGAGTTATTTGTCAAAGAGTTATTATCAACATAATACCTAATATTAGTCTTTATCCAAATAAATGTGTTGTTGATTATGAGTATTAGATCTTAGAAGAGTATAATAAATACATCTATACTAATATATATAAAGCTGAAGAGTTTTTGTTTGTTTGAACGCGCTAATCTCATGAAGTACTGGTCCAATTTAAAAAAGTTCTGTCAGTGTTAGATAGCCCGTTTATCGAGGAAGGCTATATATATCATCACGCTATGACCAATAGGAGCGGAGTACCAATGAAGAATGTTTCATAAACGGGGGGAAATTATCACGCTACGGGCAATACGAGACGCAAACGACGTTGCGTGGGTCAGCTAGTAAATGATAACTCCCGATTTGGCCAATACGGGAGTATTAAGAATATTTTTATACTATGTATTTTTGAAACATTCAAGAATGGGACAAGAACATCCAGACTCAGAATAACAATTTGTGGACCTCACAAAGTGTTGTCCCATGCGGGGTTAAGCAGATTAATTTGCATTGATTTTAGTGATCAGGGGTGGAAATCAAAAATGATAAAAGATTTTTATAATCTGAGAATAATATACCTTAATATAGTATGTACCTACATAAACATTTTGTACAGGTTAGAAATTTGAAGACAAAAAATATTTTTTCTGCTTAGTTTTGTCTTTTTCATTAGCTTATGTTCTAGACAATTTTTTTAGATGAATTGAAGAAAGAACACACATTTAAAATCATGCTTGAAGTTTTATATATTTACCAGTTACTTGACTCGATAACAGATATTATTATGTACCTATTAGTTTAGTTTTGAGATCAACTTAAAATATTGTTTCAATAGGGTACATCAGAAATAATGAGACGGCTTTGTACCAACAACTGCAGCTGCCAGGTTTAACTTATCGATTGTTGCAATAGATTTTCTGGTTCCAGATATTTATAAAGTGAATTTGTACTGAGAATCGCGAATCAAACTTGTTTAACTAGATTCAAACCTCTACTTAACAAAACTTCTAGAAATTGTGTAGTGCCGTTAAATCGCAAAATATACTCAATACATAACTACTGAGAAAGAATATGCACACAATCAGAGTGCAGCCCCCCTAGCCAAGTTGCAAGCGTTCTTCATTCTGCAATCGTTAATGCCTAAATTCTCGTGTGTCATTGGCTAATACTTTGTCTAAGAGTATTTCGACACACGAGAATTTAGGCGTTAACGATTGCAGAATGAAGAACGCTTGCAACTTGGCTAGGGAGGATTCTGTTCAGTCTACTGCCGTTTACTGCTGAACGAAGGCTGCCCCAAAGAGCGCCAACCATCTCGGTCTTAGGCAGTCTGCATACATCATTAAGTACAGATTTATTAGAATAAAATATAGGAAGACAAATTGTATGGAAATGTAAGTATCTTTTATCTAAACTATTTTTGTAACGGGTTTGTGGCGGGGCGGTATGTCAGAATCGAACTGACTAAAACCGAGTTTTACCGACCGCGGTAAAACTGCTATCGCTACCGGCCATGGAGCGTACTACGACTGCCGGTAGCGAGAGATCCCCTCCGATGACTGCAGTGAGGGCAAATCGCCAGTGTGTGCTGGGCTGATTCCTCACTGCAGTCACAGTAGTGGCATGCAAGACTCAGTTCCCTCCTGGCGACCGAGTGCAGGTACTTCCTGAAGCAGCCGTACCCGGAAAGGACCTGCGTCAGTCGGAAGGAAAGGGTCCCGTGCTGCCGCCCTGCCCACTCGAGGATGACCGACTGGAGAGCCTCCACGGCGGCAAAGCCAGCGCGTGGAGTCTCCGGCCGGAACGACCATCGAGCCATCGTGGCTCGACGGGCGGCTTCACGCCAATCGCGTACCTTTTCGGGCGGAGGGCGATAGCCATACTCCGCCCGGAATTCAGCCACCCGTCGATAAACTTCGGCGAGCACTTCTGCCTCCAAAACCCACGGGGGTGTTCCAGCCGAAGCGCACGCCGCCTCGGTTGAAACTGTGCGGTAACCGCGTATGGCTCTGACCGCCGATACCCTCTGAGCCCACCAGAGGCGCGCCTTATTAAGGGCAGTCAGAGCCGCCACCCACACCGGTGCACCATACAGCGCCATTGACCGGACCACCCTCGAGTAGAGGTGTCTCGTTGCGACGCTGGCTCCACCGAAATTGGGCAAAAGTCGCCCAAAGGCAGAGGCAGCGTCGACCAGCTTAGGAGCAAGCTGTCGGAAGTGCTCGTCGAAGAGCCACCTACCGCCGAGGATCAGGCCCAGATACTTCATCTGGGCTCGAACTTGTACGAGGACCGAGTTGACTGCAATAGAGGCGCCAGGGGGTGGACCACGACGGGGCCCATGAAATAACAGGGCCTCCGTCTTATCCAGGGTAATATACTGACAACTAGTTCAACCTTCGAATTCAGTTCGCCCTCAGGTTTGCGGAGGCGCCAGTAGCTCCTTGAAAAAACTGATATTCAGGTAGAACCGGTTGAACTAGTAACCGACACCAAATATGTAGTCTTGGGAATAATAAAGACTAGAGAGATTATATATTTAGGTAAATACCTCATACTGTACAACATTTTGTTTTTGATCTAGATGAATTTATCATATAGATATATACATATCACATATAGAGATAAGAATCGCTTGTAAGTTGGTGACACATAACTAGTATACTAAAAAACATGCTGTCTGATAACAGCGATTATCCTCGGCATAAGGTGATCGTTGTTGTTGTTTTTTAAAATAGTAATTGCGTCATTTCTGTAAAAATGCTACTACTACTTTATCATTTCTTAAAAGTATTACACCTGCCGGTATTTTATAAATCAGCTATACCACTGATAACAATATTTTCCTCAACAACGGGCAAGTTCTTCCTACTAACGGTAATAAAAACAATTCATAAAACGATTACGAATTGTTATTAGAAATGCTGTAACAAGATAATACATTTTCGGTTGCATGAGTACTGGTAACGGCTTTTGGTGGCCGGCCGTGGTGTTACCCGCGGTTATTGTCGTACCGCGGGTGACGCCGCGGGGCGAAGATAGTCTAAAAAAGTTACTCCTTATATCATTAGCTACCTATCACTGAAAGTCCAGCAAATCGGTCTAGCCGTTCCAGAAATTAGCCGGAACAAACAGACAGACAAAAATTGTAAAAAAAAAATGTGGTATATGTACCATGTATACATCTTCTATCTTCTATATATATAAAAGCGAAATATCACTCACTTATTAATCACGAAATCTCAGAAACTATAACACCTACAAACTTGAAATTTAGCAGGTAGGTTCCTTATAGGGTGTAGACATCCGCTAAGAACGGATTTTACGAAACTCTAGGGGGGTAAAACGGGGGTTAGACGTTTGTATAAAAGTCCTATGTTTTTGAAGTAAGAGACTTGAAATTTAAAATGTATGCTCTATACATAGTGTGGAGGTGTACTAATAATGTATCTTTAGAAATCAACCCCCTTTTGGGGTTAAAACAGGGGATGGTAGTTTGGACGCAAACGAGGTTGCTTGGGTCAGCTAGTATATGTATATGCATTTAGTAAAAAGCGGTTATTTTAATATTACAAACAGACACTCCAATTTTATTTATTTGTATAGATGAAATGCAGTTACAATTTTTTCCGCTGAATAAGTAACTAGCTGACCCACGCAACTTTGTTTACGTCTCCTATTGCTCATAGCGTAATAATTTTCTATGGGTCTTAGCGTGATGATATATAGCCTATAGCCTTCCTCCATCGGAAATCGGACCAGTAGTTCCTGAGATTAGCGCGTTCAAACAAACAAACACACTCTTCAGCTTTATAATATTAGTATACAGATAATGGAAAAAATAATTTCTATGTTCACCGTACAACGAAATTTTGTAACGAGGTTCGTAAAACTATAGTAGGGGGTGGTAGGAGTAAGGAGCCCGGTTCATGTTTATCAGTAGGATAAATATGGTATTGGTTTTAAGAAGCATCCAGATTAGAAGAAATATAAAGATAATTTATTTTGTTATTTAATACATCATGCACTTTTGGTGCATTGGTGGCCTTAATTCCGCCTTAATGCCAAATTCAACATTTGGGCGATCCAGAGAAAACAGGTAGGAAGGTGGACATCTTGGTTAATGTTTTTATTAAAATAAATAGACTAAGGGCCGGTTTTTCAATCCGCAGTTAAACGGTCTAATAACTAACAAGGGAATAAATGTATCCAGCTCTTTAACAAGCGAATAAACTTTTTGTGTTTTTCAATCGGGAGTAAACAGTCAGATAGTTACTTGATGGTCCTTCACAGCTATGTTCACTGTAATCATGCGCAAGTGAGATGCAGCTATACAGGTAGTCACACGTTAGATAAGGACGAGAAACTTTTAGACAACATTCAAGTTGACTGTTCTTTTTCTATTTCTTTTTGTCTTTTTTATGATTGCCGGTTTGGGATATTTAATTAAATGAAATGAAAGCATTCGATTATAATTATTATTTGTCTATAATAGATGTAGTAAATAATAATTTAGTAAAAAGTCGTTTATGATATTCCTGTAGTAGAGTCCATAACAATGATTAAAGTCAAAATTTATAAAAATGAAATGCCGGGTTTGCGGGTGGTGCATAGTAATTTTTTTAACGGGTGTTTCTACGTTTAATAAATATGTGTTTAAAAGTAAAAAGTATATTTGTATTTATGTCAGTTCTCTGTACCTATTGGTGACGAGCAGATTCCCTAGCGGCAAGTCGCAGAACTAACGTATGACAGATAAAAATACGTATACACGTTAACATTCCACTTTTAAAATACCTACGTATTTTTTACTTCTCCGTAGACGTCTATCAATGAAACAATAACAATGCACTCGCTCTGTACATTAAACTGCTAGGTAGAAGTGTCTGTCATACGTTAGTTCCGCAAACGGCCACTAGGGAAATCTTCTCGTTACCAATAGTACAAGCTCTGTTTTGTTTCGAACTAGATAGCAGTGTGTGAAATAAAAATTCTTCATCTTCTCTATAGTATCTATAACCTATATTTCTCTAATAACCCTTTTTACCTCAGAACAAAAAGTCAATCGAGTCAAAAACATCCATAATCTATCAAATATTCAATAACGACAACGTACTTAAACTTTACCACAAATAGGTACAAGAGAAATACACAACGTCAAATCACTATTCTACAGAATAAAAGACTAACTGAGGTTTGAAAGCACAGATAAAGTTATCAGTCAGATTACAGCTTTATTCGTCTGATAACTGATGTCTGACTATTGAAAGACCCAAACTTACGCTAACTGAGGAATAAATGCTATTTGACTGTTTATCTGACTATTGAAAAACCGGCCCTAAGTAATAATCCAAATACACACACAATAATCATAAATTATATATGTACTATACATACAACTAAATACATTTAAAGAATAGGTATAATAAGAATAGTTGATTTTGGCAGTATTTTTTAAGATAAAATAAATAAATGCATATTTCGGACATCTAACACACAAGAAGAACGGACCGAACGAACGGACAATTGCAGCTAAATAACAATTATCGCAATTTTGTATTCTTGCGTTCAAGTATGGGCATTGCTGTTTGAACAAAAGGATTAGCGATTGCAGATCACTAGTTGTGTTCATTTATAACATCGGTATACCATTAGAAGCAGTCGGTGTCGGACTTCATCGGTTAATTTTCATTATATGTGAATGCGGTTGATCTATAGGTATATAATGGCTAAATCACCTTTTAGGTATATCTGTTCAGCCAGTCATTCATAAATGTAATTATTAAACTAGCACATGTTACACAAAATTACGTATTGTTTACCTCCCATTGATATGTTTGTTGACTGACGCATCTATTAGTAACATGTGATCGGCATTGTTTGATAGACTGTAGAGTCGTTAAACCCAGTGGTGGTTCAAGGGCAGCCCTTGACTGCTACTGCTCACGCAAACAAATATTTCCACGAGTTCACCTTCATTTTCTAGGAAAACTGTCGATACCGTCCTACACAGAAATGAAAAATGTTAGACCGTTTGAATAATCTAATTTCATATGAATTCATAATAATAATTCGTTTTCCAGTATTTTCTTTTACAAAATGCCAGCCCAACTCGTATAGGGATTTGAAATGGTTTCTCAACATATTGAATTGCCGTTCGTCTAGAGTGCAGCTCCTACGTTCTAGTGAAAACCGTATTAGTGTATCTATTAATAAGTAGGTGGTTTGAAAAGTTTCCGACTTAATGATGATACAAAACTTTTTTTAAGTGAAAACTTCTTTAAGCGCGATAAGCACTTTTGGCTGAACAAAAAGCGTGAACTTGAACCTTGAACTCTACACACTTCTCCCAGCGATGCACAATGCAAATAGGCACAACTACATTCGCTAATTTATTCTAGTGCAAGTGCTGCAATCTTTACGTTTAGGTCGGATTTTCAAACACACTTCACAAATAGTAGTGCAGTGCTGTCTGTTTCTATATAGTTAGATACGTGAGTGTTGAGTGGTTGTAATGCACAAGTGAGACACTTTATAGGTGACAATCCACGGCTACATGTAACTGTTTTTCTTTGAAGGCAATTTTTTCTCTGCTTTTAAAGCAAGTAGTACTGTAGAAAATTTTGCAGAAAAGATCCCCAAACTTAAATTCATCTAAAATATACGGTAATTGCCTAAAACCAAAACCTGTTCAACTTTCAAATATTGTTTAAAAAATTTAAATATTGAGTTTTTCGATTTCACTTATAACATAAACACATTCCATACTGTAACTAAGTTTAGCTTGGCTACTTACAAATTGAATACATAAACAATAAATCTGAGCCAATGTGAGGTGCGAGGTTCTTGCCCAACCTGAACTCGCGTTAATTGACTTGCTAATTTGCGTTTGCGCACCACTAATGTACAACTCCACTATACTATAAAACAGGAAAACAAAATTGATTCTGTCTTCTAGAAGACCCAGTTCCATCAAGGTTAAATTATGAAAATAATAATCTAATGTGTACGTTTAAAAATATTATTACCTATTTGTTACTTAAATTGAGAGTTAATAAAGTTATAAAACGAATAATAATATTATTTAAACATATTTTTTTCTTAATTTTGAAAATAAGTAACCCAAAGTCGATGGCAGAGATTTTGCGTTGGCATTTATTTTTTTAAGGTCATCTAACCAATCTGTCTTGAACCATAGAAACATATTTAGATTTCTGTAATTGAACTCAAAATAGATTTAGGTAGACTTGGCAGAAAATGGTAAGCATAGAAACAGGTCTCAAATAAAATCGAATATTTAGCTGTTATCAAATCTAAATAACAAAATAAAAAACCGACGTCAAGCACGACCAAATCGATCGATTTCTCTTGGATGCCATTATCAGATCTTAGTGTCCTTATCATGGTACCACCGTTGGGATATCTCCTTTCCATTAAAAAAAGAATCATCAAAATCGGTTCATAAATGACTAAGTTATCCGCGAACACACATAAAAAAAACATATATACGGTCGAATTGAGAACCTCCTCCTTTTTTGAAGTCGGTTAAAAAAAGGACAGGAAACAAGTAATACCCTTTGTGTAGATGTTGTGCAGATCGGTAATCATATTTCTGATAGACATAATGATACACATAACTTTTATATCAGGCTTCTTCTCAAAACTTCCGTCTTGATTAGATTAGTATTTTTACAAAACTATCATAAATTCCTTTCAAACAGCAGTATCAGCATTAGCGCAGGTAAAGCGCTTAAGTCTTTTGGTTTTTTTTTTTTAAAGTAAGTAATTAGGGCTAATTTCGTATGAAAAAAGTTTTATCGTTTCTTTTTGTTTTAGGAACATAAACAGAGTTAAGTAAGAACAATTTAGCAATAACTCACTACATTCCCACAATTTAGCCCATTCGCAGTCCTTATAACTTACCTTATAGCTCTAACCTCTGTGACAGATGGCACGTAACCGACAAAGTAACTTTGAACAAGTGATTTTATTTCTTTATGTGTCAGTTTTATCATAAATGACGAGCAATACATTATGTCGGTGACGCGAACCTATAAGATTTTCCCCTACCAAAAAGTGTTCAACGCGGCCAAAGAGGTTTTGTGACGTCAGCATGTCGGTGACGCGGTGACACGAACTCATAAGATTTTCTCCAACCAAAAAGTGCTCAACGCGGCCAAAAAAGTTTTCACTTATGTGTATTATTTTTTTAAATAAGTTGTATGTATGTGTTATACACACATCAAAAGTGTTTAGGGATCAAGCATTTTTATGCGGATTTCTTGAGATTGAGATGTGGCTTTGGCCCTGGCCTGCTCAGTCGCCAGACTTGAACCCGATTGAGCATGCATGGGATATGCTACAGAGAAGAGCTCTGCCGAATATGGAGGGTATCCAGTCGCAAGAAGACCTTTTTTTGTTGTTGCAACGAACATGGGCGGCCATTCCACAGCGTGATTTGGATGAACTCATTTTGAGTATGCCAAACCGATGTTCTTGTGTTAGTGATCGCGGTAGAAACACGGATTATTAATTGTTTAAGTTACCTAATAAAATTTTAAAGAAAACTGTTATTTCAGTCTTTTTTTCGAACTTTAATGTTAATGGTTCAAATGTCAAAAATCCTTTTATTAGGAAAATGGCAAATTTCTTTATTAATGCAAAGGTGACTTGGTTTATCGTTACTGTGACAAACGAAAACACTTTATTTGATGAATCCTTAAAGAAAATTTTAATTAATATCAATCAGGAGAAAAGTTATTGCAAAAATATATGTTGATCCCTAGACACTTTTGATGTGTGTACATCAACTTATAGCCGTCCACTGCTGAACGAAGGTAGTAGTAGTAGGTAGTAGTGCTGTAGTTTATTAGGAATAAAAAAACAAGTTTGAAAAGCCGTAGTTACACGTTACATAGAAACGTACCATAAGGGCTTTTCAAACTTGTTTCATACTTTTTCAGTGTCGTTTTTTGTCGTAGTTGGGTTTTAGTTTTTACTTTTTTTTATTTAAAATGTTTTGGTGCCTTTATAATATCACAAATTATGGAATAAATATAGACAAAGTCAAGAGAAGTAACGCCCTTTCCAATGATACTAAACACGGCATATTTATCTCAAATTTATATTTTTAACACAGTACTTTAGAACCGCTAGAGGGCTCTACATTAGCTTCGGTGACACGTCATATAGCCTAATCAGCGGACGATCAAGACGCTTCTTCTAACAACACCTCATTTGTCCAGTTCTAATAAGTAGTTGAGGAGCTATGAGGGAACAGATGAACATACATACATACATAGCCTGTCAAAATCATAATCCTCCTCTGGCTTTGCCGTAGTCGGGTAATAAATAACGTATATGTTTAATGTATTAGTAGTTCATGTTTGTTAAACTTAGTAACTTATCTTAGTACATATATAGTTCTGAATATACACATGCTATACACGTGCCCTACACAGCTCTGCAACACCTACTAAAGATTTGAAACAGGTTAGCTACATTCAAAATTCAAAAAACCCCCTACTCAAGCACTTAATCGAGTAATCATACGCCAATTATATTTTTGCAGACATTCTGTTATTCTTCCCCACTTTCACCCCCATAACTTTTAAACGACTCAACCGATTTTCATGAAACATGTCTAAGAACACTCGCACGTAACTCACCTTTCATACAAAAAAAAAACTAAATTGAAATCGCTTCATCCGTTCGCGAGCTGCGGTGCCACAGACAGACAGACAGACGCGTCAAACTTATAACACCCCTCTTTTTGCGTCGGGGTTAAAAAGAAGGAAAATAATGCCCCTGACATGAAGTCTGTCTTATAAATTATAGTGGCAGGAAGTTTGTATAAATAAAAGCGATTACAAAGACACGCCTCTTGTTTACTAATCAGTATGTTAACATAATCAGAGGTTATGGAGAGGCCGATGTCCAGCAGTGGCTGTTGATAATGAGGAGTGATATAACGGTCTCAAATCAAACTAGTGCTAAGCATTTCTTTCGTTATTTTTTTACCAAGAAAGTGAGGTTACCGGAGCACAAACCCCACTCCCCAAAGAGTCTTAAAGGGCGGACGAACTTATGAGTTTTGAGTTGAAAAATTGATTGATTTTGTTGTTGATTAATCTGTGCAGAAAGATTTGCACAGATATATCAAACACGTGTATGACAAATCGTTGCAGATTTTCATTCATCGGTGGCGGTCAAATCAGAATAGATAAATCGCTACGATTTATTGTTACGTGTATAGCGGGCATAATTTGTTGCCTGCCCAGACGTTTGTACCAGTCCCCAGATTTCAATTCACACACCTCTGACATAGTGCACTGCATAGCAAACTTGTGAATTTTATCCATTCTAACCATGATTTTGAAGTCTCTCATGCAATATGCAATTACGACTTAGACCAGTTGAGCAACTATATTAACGTATATAATGTTAGGTGTATCCCAACTCTAGCGTTAAATTATGCGGTGCGAACCTATTAAAAGACGGTACTTGGCTATGCTGACACTGCTGACACACTTGTTGTTAGAGCAAACGGTCGGTAAGGTGTTTTCATAGGATCGTAAGGCATACGTCATATAATCTTGTCGTTTAATGTTATATCGTTGTAAACCTATTGCATTATGACTGCACGTTTGGCATAGTGGTTTAACGGTCACCACGCCGTTTCCTACTTCGCCAAGTGTCGGGTGGGTTCAAATCCCACATAGGACAACACTTTGTGTGGTCCACAACTTCTTGTTCTGAGTCTGGGTGTTCTTTGTGTCCGTTTCATGTATGTTTGTAAAGTCCCCCGCGACACAGGATTTATTCCTAGTGCGGGAGTTATCTTTAAAAAAAAAAAAAATATCGTTCTAATGTCGATCTGTATGTATTTCGTGAATTGCTTGTAATCATGAATTATAAGAATCGTTTGATGTGAACTGTTTAGTGTTTTAATTATAAATGAGAACTAAGGTTAGGCTACCTCCAATTTGTTCTTTTATTTAATTCTCCTCCTAGTTTATAACAATAATATAATGTAATAAAAACTATTTGCAAGCGAACAACATAATACAACATTTATATTTATGAAAATATTATAATCATTGTGCAATATGACCTTTTAATTATCTAATGGACGTTTTTCTCACATGACCGTAACATTATACATTACCTACTGTTGTACGATAACAAAGGCTGTAGCTTTGTTTAGACATTTCGATTAAATTGTGCACATTTTTTGCTGCTTAGGGTTGCCAGATGGTCGGTATTTATCAGGATTTCTAAGAAAATCTATTTATGATCTCAAGTATAAAAAATATAGCTAGTCATTTTTAGAATAATACATTTTCTGAATGGGAGTTGCAAATGGAAAAAAACTTTAAACATTCTTCTTTAATAAGGATTTATGAAAGATTTTATTTCTCAGATAATCACACTTTTGCATTGAGGATGGTGACCACCACTCTTGGATTCTGCTCATGCTTTCCATCAAGCAGATAAGAGTCATTTTGCAGTTCAAACTTAAAAAAAAAACTATAGTATAATTTGAGAAAATAGTTGAAATATCAGACCTGGAAAACCTACTACCATCTAATCAGAAGTAACATAGCATCTTTACGTTAACATTTAGATTGCTTTATGCTGTACTGTTTTAAGATTACAATCAGGACATGAAATGAGATCAAACAATTTATGTTTGCAATCTATCAAGTTATTATACGAGTAATAATGTATGTCAATTTAATTATAACATAACTAGCTCTCGCCCGCGGCTCCGCCCGCGTGTATGTTAGTTATCGCGGTAAAGAGCCATGTCTAATTTTCAAGAATCAAAGTGTCTCCAAGTGAGAAATTGATACAGCACTTTAGCCGTGAAAGCGTTCACAAACAGTTTTTTGTCTTTCGTATTTATAACTAGTGGTTGCCCGCGGCTCCGCCCGCGTATATGTCGGTTATCGCTGCAAATATTAGCCTATGTGTTATTCTGATGTTTAAGCTATATTACTGTAAAGTTTCATCCAAATCCGTTCAGTAGTTTTTGCGTGAAAGAGTAACAAACGTCCATCCATCCATACTTACAAACTTTCACGTTTATAATATTAGTATAGATATAGATAACAGTATTGATTATGATTATTGAAGACCTTTCCTTATTGTCGGGTCAGACTTGCTAATTAAAAACACTGAGGATTAGCAAGAAAATATACGAAAACGCAGTCATTCTTGTTCGTGCGTGTTGCCTACAGCCACCACGACAGGAGTTTGATAACTATTGACGTTGAGCAAAATTCTATCGTTTTCCTAAATTGATTTTGGTTCTTTGTTAACGTGATTACACCACGAATTTTTCATATTTAGAAATATAGTAAGTACACGATAAAAAATCTTTTATTTTGAGATACATGTATTTATTGTTAATTTTAATAGGAAATATTAATAAAATGTTACCAGGGCTTACTGAATAACCCAACAACTGCGATGTTTTCTACAAAAGCGATCAAGTTCGGTTATGGTTTATACATACCTACTCAGTAAACATATTTCCAAGTTTCCAACAAAGATTTCAAATTCAAAACAAATGAGATTCGAGAACGCATAATTTGTAGGTCGCTGTTTAAGCTTGCTGTTCCTACATTGTTTTTACCTTGAGCCATTTCACTTGACATCATACAAGGTCTCGATTCTGCGAAGTAGAACTAAAGATTGACTTCACAGTATGAAACACAAAGGTTCGACTTTTATTTAGGACAGTATATCTACCTAAGTCTTTGTTCATGGTAAACAGAAATAAATCTATAAGTATAAATATGAATATTTGTTTAAATTTGAAATGTACGCTGCCCTACTATCCATCAGATCACTAGCAGAATTTTGGCCGCGAGTCCATTATGTCGGCTATCCCGGTTTAAAGCAGTCTATATCGTTACTCGAGTATCAAAGTATATCCATACAAAATATCATTAAAGTCGGTGCAGCGGATTAACCGTGAAAGCGAACAGACAGACAGATTTACTTACGGATTTATATTATTGGTATGAATTATGAATTTTGCACACACAGATGAGGAAGGAAGATTTTTTATCTAGTAAAAGTAATGATTGCGAGGTATGAACAATTCACTTTTATCTATACAAATAAATAAAATTGGAGTGTCTGTTTGTAATATTAAAATAACTGCTTTTTCCTAAATGCATATGTCATTGTATGTATACACGGTACATATACCAAAAAAATTTTTTTTTACAATTTTTGTCTGTCTGTCTGTTCCGGCTAGACCGATTCTGACGGGATTTTCACTGATAGGCAGCTGATGATAATGCTTTTTTTTACTAGATTTGCCCCGTGGCGTCACCCGCGGTACGACAATAATCACGGGTAACACCGCGGGACTCAGCTAGTGAATAAATAAAACAATTTTGACTAGCTAGACAGACTAACTAATGTTGGTCTGTTTTGCACATTTAACAGAAATATGTATCGGACATGACCTACATTAACAATTTAAATGTGTACGTATATTATATCTAATGTATTTTTGTACATTGTATTATTTGCATCGCTATTGCTTTCATTACTCCGGTTACTCCTAGGTAAGTCCTACAGAACTAAATTCTCAAATAGGTCCATAAATAACGAAGTTTTACATTTAGTAATGATGACTTGCACTTCATAGGTAGCCATTATAATTTGATTTATGATGGCGTGCCTATAAAGTACAAAAAAACGCCTAAGTTGCGAATTCGTTCTTTAATACTAACGCCGACATTTACTTGTTTTAATGCTCATTTGTTCAAACAACAAATTTACCGAGAAATGTTTTAATGCGGAATATTGTATTGGTATTAAGTAAATCTATCTATACTTATAATAAAAATGTAACAGGTCCAATTCTGTACATTAAAGATATTTAGAAAAAAAAATTTGAGGGCTCTCTATAATCGATACTGAAGCCAAAACTGTAATTTTTTCATTTTGGTCTGTCTGTCTGTATCTTAGCCACGCATCACACCGAAACTACTGAATGGATTCAAATGAAACTTGGCATGATTTGAGTTTATACTACGAGGTAGGACATGGATACTTTTTATCCAGAAATTCAGCACGGTTTCCTGGAGAGGGGATGAAAGTCAAAATATGTAATAATAATAATAAGCCTTTATTAATTCCACTTCAAAGTATTTTGCAATTCAAATGTTTCTTAGATGTGTTAGTTTATTAAATTTTATTCTTACATCTAATGTTAGTATTGTTAGTTTCTTCATCTTTCTTTGACGTGGATCCCGTTTGGGTGAAGGCCTCCTCTTTCTCCTTCCAAAATCCTCTATCCTTGGCAAGGAACATCCAATCTTGTCCTGTTGTTTTACTGATATCATCAGCCCACCTTTTTGCTGGTCTACTGACGTTTCTCTTTCCTGGTGGTCCTTTCCAAGATGTTGTTTTTATGGTACATCTGTTATCCTTGTACCTTGAAAATGTGACCGGCCCATTGCTATTTTAGTTTTAAGGCATGTGTTAAAGCATCCGTAATTTTTGTTTTCTGTCTGATGATGTCTGACCTTATTTTATGTATTTTTCTAATTTTTAGTGTACTTCTCTCCATTGATCTTTGTGTTGCTCTAATTTTTTCTTATATTTTATTTGTGTATACCCATGTCTGACAGCCGTACAATAAGCTAGGCAGAAGACATGTATCGATTACGGTTTTTTCATGCCTAGTGTATAGTCTCCTTTTAAAATTTCCCTAAGAGACCAGAATTTGTTCCAAGTTATTTTGCATCTCCTTTCAACTTCTTTTTCATTACTTGTTGTACTGAAAGAGACCTGTTTGCCTAGATATATGTAATTGTCCACGTATTCTATGTTGTTGCCATTTTTTGTACTTATAGGATGTTTGTGGCTATTCCTGATTAATTTTGTTTTGGCAGCATTCATCTCTAGTCCAACTCTAGCACTTTCTTGTTCCAGCGTATGTATCATTTTTTCAAGTTCTCTAGATGTTTCAGAAAGTAAAACGATGTCGTCTGCGAATCTCAAATGGCTGAGGTAAACACCACACAAACTCAGTCCCTTGGTTTTCCAATCTAGTTTTTGAAAAACACTCTCCAGGACAGCAATGAATAGTTTAGGTGACAGGGGGTCACCTTGTCTTACTTCTCTTTCAATTCTTATTTCATCCCCTCTGGTTTCGAGTTTCACCTTACTTGTAGCGTTGTTATATGTATATCTTATGATGTTTATATACTTTCTGTTAATATTCAATGAGCATAATGTATTCCAGATAGAGTTGTGGCTTATAGTGTCAAAAGCCTTACTATAATCTATAAAAGCTATGTATAGAGATCTCCCAAACTCTATACTTCTCCATTACTTGTCCTAGTGAATGCAAATGGTCTATTGTGCTAAAACCTGATCTAAATCCTGCTTGTTCTAATGGTTGCGCTTTGTCAATGTCTATTTCTATTCTCTTAAGTAATACGGTTGAAAAAAGCTTGTATAAACTTGCCAGTAAGCTTATGGGTCTATAGTTGCCCACATCAAGAGGATTGCCTTTTTTATATAGGAGTATGATGTCGGATGAACACCATTGTTTTGGTATAATTTCTGTTTCCAGTATGAGGTTAAATAATTTTGTGAAGTGTTTAAGTAGTATTGGTGCAGAGTACTTGAGCATTTGATTCCTTATCTTATCCGGCCCAGGGCTTTTTGAATTTTTTAATAATTTAATGTGTTCGAATACTTCACTTTCTTCTATTGGCAAAATATTTTCGACGTTATGTAGTATACTATTTCTTCGATGTTATTCTCTTGGTTTCTTTTCATGTTCAGTTCTTTATAGAAATTGGTTGCTTGATCTAATATGTCTTGTCTAGTTTTCGTTTCTTTACTTTTAGTTCGTAACTTTTGTATCCACCTTTTATTTAAATTTAATTCCCTAAACGCTCTTTTAGTACTTCTGAACTTTTCTATGTTCTGTGTTATAGTGTTCTGTCTATGTTTTTTGTAGTCTTTCTTTATCTCTTTGTTGGTTTGTTTAAATAGTTGCCCAAGTTGTCTTTTTATCTCCTTAGATTTGTTTTTTGCGGATATAAGTTCAGTGCGTCTTTTTATTAATGATATTGTAGTATCGCTTAATATTTTATGTTTTTTACGTTTATTTTCTGTATTTTTCAAAGTTGAACATGACGTTAGTGCGTGTTCTAGGGTGTCGTAATAGTCTTGGACATTTATAAGTACTGCTACTTTTCCATCGACGTCGTAATACATCAGATTGTCCAAGTATGTGTTGATATCTTCTTGGGTTAAAAAGTCATTTGGATTTGAATGAAAATTCTTTCTGCTCTTTTTTGGGATACATAACCTGACTGTTGCTCTTAGCATTCTATGATCAGACGCGAAATTTATGTTGTTTAGTATTTCAAAGTTCGTCACCAATTTTGGAGTGTTTGTCATTATGAAGTCAATTTCGTTTTTATGTTAATGGTCTGGGGATTCCCAAGTCCATTTTCTGTTTGTTTTTTTTTTAAATATGTATTCATAATAGATAGTTTGTGTTCAAAGGCGTACTCTATCAATCTCGTACCCCTTTCGTTTCGTATTCCATAACCGTATTTACCTAGTATCTGTTGTTCTTCAGTTTTGGGTTGCCCTATTTTTGCGTTAAAGTCTCCAATTACTAGTATTTTTTCTTCTGCTAGATCATGTGCTAATGTGAGGTCATTGTAAAATTTTTGAATTTCGTCTTCACTAGAGTTTTCGGTAGGTGCGTATACTTGGACAATTGACAAACTAAGACCCACGAACTTAAGTTGTAGTCATGCCACCCTTTCTGAGATGCCAGTGAAATTAGTTATATAGTTTTTCAATGCCTTTTTTATCAAAAATCCTACTCCATATAGTCCCTTTGTTTGTCCTATTGTTACAACCCATTTTTCTCAATTCAGAAAGTCCTACTATATCGTAATTAATATGTTCCAATGCATGTGATAACTCAAGATACTTTTCTGTTGATGCTAAGGACCTTACATTGTATGTACAAATTTTTAAATTATTATCTTTGTGGTTCTTAGTATTATTTGTTTTTTTATCATCCTTATTATCCTTTTTGAAAAGAGGGTGTTGGTCTAATTTCCCACGAGGACCAGTCGGCTTGGGAAATGTTTTAGTTTTGTCGGTTAAAAGTTGTGTTTTGGTATTTTTTGTTACGTTCCGGCGGCTGGTGACGATATCCTATGAACTGTGCTCAGATTGTTTGGTGAGTGATAAAGAGTTACTTCTTCCACGCATTACATCGAACGCATTAACTTTATTTGCTTTGGATTTGGATATGACATATTGTTTTTTCGGCTGTTGCTGATTGTTTGGTGAATTTGAGTCTTGTCTTTTACGTTTCTCTATATTATATGTCCCTTCACCCTCCTTAACAATAAGCTATCGTCCTTTATAATGGCAAAGTTTTTATTATTCCTTTCTTGTACTAGCTGCTTTTGTAATTCCTTCCTTTTCAGTAACACGTCCTTCGGAAAGTCTTCACTTATATAACCATCTTTAAGTTTCTTTTTATTTATAATTATTTCAGCTTTCTTCCAGCCGTTAACTAAAGTTATGAGAACTGGCCTGACCTTCGCTTGTTTGGTGTCCTTTTTGCCAATACGATGTATGATATCAATATCTCTACTATCGAGTGTGATATTAAGATCATTTTTAAATTTTCCAACTGTTATTTCTCAAAATATGTACTTAGTTGTAATTCAATAACACATAGTCCGATTTTATTCATTATTTTTATGCTAGAAAGAAAAAAAATAAAAGATAACGGGAAAAGTATTTTTTTGTCCGCGACTGTACATTGCCTGTGGGAAGCTGAGACAGATATGTAAATATGGCGGTACGAAGGTCAGCTAGTAAAGTTGGCTTTCAAAAGTCGAAACATAAATATTTTATGTTTCTTGCAATCGTAGCGTAATATCACTTTTTTTTGTCCTCTATTGTTTGTATATTTTTTCTATTTACTTTGGAATTATGGATTCCAAGGAATCAATTTTCAGTTGGGCGACTAACTTTTTGTTTCAGATGAAACGGTTGTGTTACTTTTATTGCAACATTACAAAGTATATGGTACTTAATTTACTTTTAAAATTAAGGAGAATTAAAAATTTATTTTAGTTGCCATTTTAAATTTTATAAGTCATACTTTAGTTATATCCAAAATTTCTAATTTTCAGATTTACTTCTTATTCACAAAATAGAAGTTATTGTCGAAAACCATCAAGGCTAAGTGTGTAAATAAATAAGTATGTATTATAGAGATATTTTATACACATCTATATTGTAGAGCTGCTTGTTTGCGAGAATATATGCTAATATTATTTACATTTGAATTACATATATTCATTACAAGTTTATGACAGACTAAGTACATGCAATGTGAATATTAAGCATTTGTTGCGACGGTCTGTAGACTTCGCGCTCGTGAGGCGTGGGCCTAAGACCTACGAGTTTTCCACGAAACGCTGACGTCAGCAACGAGCACGGTCATCGCCACTCGACGTTTTCCTGCTTTAACCTTGTTTTGAATGTCTACAAGTGCTTCCATTTAATGTTCGTAAAGTAATAAACAAAATTAAATAATAGGTACCATTACTGGCTCCATGCCTTGAAATTAGTTGACACAAAGCTTTGAATTTATTACTTTTTAATCGACTTCAAGAAAAGGAGGAGGTTCTCAATTCGAGTTTATTTTTTATTTTATTTTAGTAACTTCATAACTTTCGACTGGGTGAACCGATTTTGATGATTCTTTTTTTTATTTGAAAGCTGGTGCTTCCCGTGTGGTCCCATTTAAATTTGGTCCAGATTGAATTTTCTTTGTTAAAATTTGTGATTATATATATGTTGTAGTTTCGCTATCAGAGACATTAATTCGAGGTTTTTTTGTAATTATGTGTGTAAATATATTATTGCAGTATTAATACAAACCAGAGATCGCCTTGTTGTTGATGAATTTCGACCATAATTCTTTTAAACCTTTTAGTTTCGATAGAACTGACCAGTATAATGTAAACTGTGATAGTTAACTTTGTTGTTTTTCCTTACCATAACAGGTCAACACAGTATACTGGAGGTGTACTTCACTATATACTTATAGGTACTCGTATATCGTACGTACTAGTTTTATTTTATTTTTTAAAGCAACATATTCCATAAAATTCTTGCAAAGAATTCTCTTCACGTACGTTATATATTAGTTTAATCTAATAGTTAAAATAAATGTGCAGAAGTGGACGGCGATAGGTTGTTGATTGATACTATATAATGCTCAAGTATCACGACATTCACTCACTTAACTACAGATACTGACAAAAGCCCCTATTTTTACTTTAGCATATCTCGAATTTTCGATTGAAATTAAAATGTATAAATTACTAGTTGTTGCCCGCGGCTCCGCCCGCGTATATGTCGATTATCGCGGCAAATAGTAGCCTATGTGTTATTCAGATATATAAGCTATATTACTGTAAAGTTTCATCCAAATCCATTAAGCAGGTTTTGCGTGAAAGAGTAACAAACATCCATCCATTCATACTTACAAACTTTCGCGTTTATAATATTAGTATAGATATAAATTAAAACAAAGACAGTCTTGAAAGTCGATTGAACGCATAATATAAAGGAACAAACAAGTTAACCAAAGGTTAAGCATGCCACAAGTTTTTGCGGTCAGAATTCAATACATATTTACTCGCAAAAACAGTGCGCGGTGAACTGTGAATTTAAATAGCTAACAAATAGCGAAGCTATTAATTAAAAATGTTGGTGAAATCAGTAGATAAAGTATGGCTTTTTTAAACGTGGTACGAAACGCCAAGATAGCAATAAGACCGCATCTTGTGTATATTTGCTATTATTGCTTTGTACTCAAAAAAAGTTTACCAACGGCGATCATCATGCTTTATGCTCATATATATTTGTTTCTACGTTTGTTTGTGTATTAAGTTATTAACCTCCCTAGTTCCCAGTACCTACCCATTTTATGACATATTAATAATTTTATTATATTGTTATAGGATTTACATAATATGAGAAAATAAATACGGGGTTGAGCAATTAAGGAAACACCATTGTTCAAAACAAAATTGTTATCATAACTCTCTGGTATTTGCGTAACATACACAAGACCTACACGTGTTGCGTTTATTAAAAACAACAAAAGAAATCATAGTTATAATTCTCAATTTCCTGTTGACATTGAAATGACAGCTTTTTTTTCCCACCATTATGTACTTTAATTTTCTCATCTTCTAAAGTAAATTCAGCAGCCTTGAATATATTTTTTTGTACGAATTGCTTTTGGAAGTGTAGTCATACCATGTTAATGTTTAACTAATCCCTGATACCTGCTTCTGTACTAATATAATAAATTTGAAAGTAACTTTGTCAGTTTATCCTGGAATTTGGTAGAGAAAAACAAAGACAAGAAAATAAATAAAACATTTACAACGAATATTTGAGTTTTGACCTTAATCATAGTGTGATACAACATTAAACAGCTTTACATATTTACTGGTACTTGACGCAAAGCAAAAGTGGTTTTGCTAATAGACCACGGCACAAAAAACAATATTTAAGCAAGTCGAAAAGTTAAGTATGCGTTGAGTTGAGAAAGCATAAGTCACAAAACTTCTAACCGAATTTACATTATTTCTTGCTATTTGCAGACATTGGCTTCTTTACATAGTATAAAATGGAGTCACTTCCACTATCTGTTTGCTTAGATCTTCGAACATCTAGCCCTAAAAAGTTTGACAACGGTCTATCTTCATAACTTTGATGTTGCCTAGTACTTAAGTTGTGGACCGATGGCTCCAAGTATAATAATTTTACGTGATAACGTCATAAGAAAACATTGATAAAAAGAAAATGCGTCACAAGCCGAACGCTTAGGAATCCTACGCACTGTCCGGTTAGCCACGTTGCGGCTACCGTCCGGCTGGCCGCAGGATGCGGTTGCAATTGCGGTTAACCGAGAGGCGACTAGCCGCAACCGCAACCGGAGAGTGCGTATAGGATACGTTACGATTTCGTCGAAACATTTCCAAGTTGGACGTTGAAGAAGCTGCAGCTATTTATTATATTTACATGCGATATATAAAAAAAAAAACAAGGATAAAGGTTCTGGGTGCATCCTTATTTGCAAACACGAGATAGTAGCAAGCATTTTGAAATATTTTTCAAAGAGCTAAAAAGTATGACGAGAAGTTTTTTAGATACACTAGAATGAGTCTGAAATCATTTAAAGAACTTTTAAGAAGAAGTGCGCCTTCTTAAAAGTTCTTTAAATTGGGTGGTTGAGCGGCAGCCGCATCTCAGTGCGAATAAAAAATATTTTTTCGTACATAATTTTGATTGCGGTTAACCGGACGGCTGTCCGCATTCCGGCTATCCGCATAGTGCGTAGGAGGCCTTAGGCCGATCGTGCCTCTCGCTTGCACGCTCGGCTCAGGCGGAACGTGACAATGAGTCATGCTTTTTCGTGCGTGCAGTCGGCGTTCATCGATTTATCATATCAAGTCAAAAATTTTACGTCATTCGTGTTATAGTACTTATAGTAAACTGAAAGCTGACCCTACTTAGTTTATGAAAGGTATCTGAGGATGATAAGATGCAAGTGGCAAAAATTCCACAGAAAGTTATACCTACTGTCTCATAGCTTTAGTAAACAATACATGTTGGAAAAATACTAATTAATCTATCACTTTTTGATATTTTTTAAATTATAGGTGAACCAAATTCGTTCACGCTGTCAAACTTCACGCTACGGGCAATAGGAGACGCAGACGAGGTTGCGGGGGTCAGCTAGTTGTCAAAAAAAAAACTTTAAAATAATATCACAACTCATTGATACTGTTAAATAACAAACACAAATAGTGTCTACAAAGCAAAATATCTTGTAATACCAGTTATAATACTCTTATCAGCATGACTGTGTAATATGTTTACCAAGTGTGACACTACGTCTAAAAAAAGCAGGTGACTAATAGATACACACTATCTCGGTAGTCTTAAAAACCTATTAATTGACATACTTTATTATTTGTTAATCGGCTTCAATTTGAATTTTTAGTTACTTATTTCTTACTTAAAGTGCACTTTTAGTTCAAGTAGCAAAAAAAAATATACAAAAAAAACTTTGAATATACATAGATATTGGCTTTTACAAAAATTCGGGTAAAATTAATAGGTTCATACTAATATCATAAAGATAGTAACTCTTTACAGTTAAACTGCTGCATCAATTTCAATGAAATTTCGCATGGAGATCCTTTGATATTTGAGGAAGGACATAGGCTTCTCTTTACCGCAATAACTGATATACTCGCGAACGGAGCCGCGGATATATGCTCACTGCTATATTATAGAGCAATACAGATTAAAGTCTGAAGAACTTATAGGAACAACCATCTGTACTAAGAGTCGAGTTGCAAAGAGTTAAATAGTAGTGAGAATTGTTATTTATTGTGAAGAAATTTTTATTGCAACTAGTTTTCTTTATTATATGGAATAGGGGGCAAACGAGCACACGTTTCACTACCCATGGACAACAGCAACACCAGAGGCGTTACAGGCCTATGGGAGATGGGGAGGGCATGGGGGAGGGGTTTTGGTCCTCCGGTATCCTCACTCACTCGGTGAAACACAGTACAAGCGCTATTTGACACCGGTTTTCATCTTCATTTATAATTCGGTTTAAATAAGTTATGACTATTTTGTACATAAATTGATTAATTTATCTAACCACAATCAACATTACTGAGAACAGCAGTCATTAATAAAATACCTGGGCAATTAAGTTTTATTATTTGTTTATTATTTTCTTTGTATTTTCTTGGAACAAACATATAATAGTTAAATTTAAAGAGATAAATATAATCTAAATGTAAAGTTTCAAAGAAATCATTAGAGCTGTTTGTAAGATATAATAAATTTAGAAGGTAACAAGAATTGTGTATGTTATGTTATGTTTTTCAGGTAGTGCAGATTATTTTTAAATATCAGATATTTTACTGACTTGATAATTTGGAATTATTATTTTCAAGGACTCCCAGTTATGTATTGTTGTTCAAAACATTCTTATATAAAAATGGTGAGAGATATAAGAATGTTACGAAAAATAGCAGACTTCAAGATCTTTTAGTTTGTTTGTGTAACTATTAACTTATTGTCCTTTTCCAAAATCTACTTGTGATTGGCCCAATGATATCTCCCCTATCCTCTTTTACGAAACTCTATTTATGTTTCCTTGTTTTCCTTCAGCCTCTACCCATGTATCCATCAACATCCATTCATAAAACTTTCTTCATCACCTCATCTTAAACCATCACTTTTCACCCAAGGTGCTACGAGGTTTCTTTATTCACATACTGTAAAAAGAAAAATTATCAAAACCTATACACCAACTACATAAAAACTGTTGATGAAATTTATAAAGCCTATGTCACCTAGGTCATTATTACGAATCTATCTCATTCATTAAAATTTGTGCAGTAGTTTAGGTTGTACGGTGGAATTTACAAACATACAGGTGGAATTTACAAACCTACACAGATTACCAAAACCAATACCCAATGATGCAGAAGCATCTCAATAGGTTGCCAAAGTGTGGGTTGCCATGCTGCATTGACTGCACTCCCAATGAGTATGTTGATCACTAAACTTGGATTCTGCTCATGATTTCTATCAGGCATGTAGAGTCAATTTGGTAGGGCCAGATATTAAAAAAACCTTCCTTTTGGCTTCACCATAATCAGATATTAAAGTTTATATGATAGGTACCCAGTTTTAAGCTGTAGTAGATTTTTATTATGGAAAAATCAGCTAATATGTAATTTTTTGACAAAGATATTGACTCAAATGGATTTGAACAGTTCTAGTAAAATTAATAAAAATAATGTTTCCTTGAATCCTATTTTACTTTTTATGTTAAAAAGAAACCTTACTAAGTTTTCTTAGCTATTCTCTTCTATATTTCAATTGCTTCAAATTTATTTAGGTGCCTAGTTAGTAACTTTTATCCATAGCTTTACTCCTTTTAATGTTGGGTTTTGCAGGATAAATAGTAGCTTATGTCCTATTCCAGACTGTAATCTATCTTAGAACCAAATTCCATGCAGCCATTCTGGTGTGATTGAGTAAGAAACTTTCATCCATTCATCAAAACTTTCAAATAATATACCCTCTTTGCACTGTAGCATGGTGCGAGACTTATTTGTAGACTAGAACATTCTGGTTGGTTTAATTTACTACAGTTATTAATGATTTAATATATTGCGAATGTGGTACAGCTGAAATACTAAGTCATAATTTGTAAATCGCTGCAAATTTCAAGAGTGAAACCAAATTTTAGTGAAACTGTCACGCACCATGCTACAGCGCAAAGAGTATAGTATAGATATAGTATAGATATTATTTATCAAAATATAATACTTATCAATACAATCTTCGTTTTTTCTTTATTCAAAGATAAGTTGTTTTCTTTTAGACAAGCATTTGCATGGTTTTAGCAAATAAGTATGAATGGAAAGTTAAAAGTAATCATAAATATTTGTTAAATCACTACTAAAACATGTAAATCAAGTGAAATTAAGGAAAACATTTAAATAGAACAATTATTATAGCCTTTACATATTTCATGAATCGCAAATGTAAGATTTTAGTTTCTACTTAAAAATTTGTTTAGAAATCCACATTAGTAATTATGTTAATATTCTGCAATAAAATTAGATAGCTAATTTATATAAATTACTACATATCTTTCCAAGAAATTATAATGGACATAGGTATTTCAAGCGACTAGAGCCTGATAACTTTAATTTGAAATTACTTCTTTTTGTGGTTTCAAAGATAATGCTATTTGTAATTATTGTACAAATACTAAAACTATTGTAGTTTTTCTATGTATCGTTAATGATTTAATTATTATTTTTTATTTATCCCGTCCCTAACTGGTTGGTGTCAAGGTTATCAGGTACCTATATCGAAGGACGAAGGTGATAAAAGTAAAGATAACATTGTTTATGAAACTTTCAATAAATAATACAAAAATATTTGAAATGTCTGTGGTCATCCTTTAACTTACCATGAGCAAGGATCTGGAGGTCGGAATAGATGAAACAAAATCATTTGTTGAAGAACCTTGCGACGATTGACTATCATCGCAAGAAATGTCCGATTGATTTGATTGACTATCACTAATTTCCAGCTTCATCGTCATCTGTTCAATGTCACTATAAGTTCCAAAAACACTAAAAACGTTTTACGTAACTTGTGAAACACAAATAAAAAATTTGAAACTTCTAAATAAAGTTTGTAGTTCCGCGTATCTATCAAATACTGGCAATTAATGCGAACTGCGAAGTTTCTCGTGACAGTTCACTAAATGACAACGACAGAATCAAAATAAGGCGCCTCTTGCTTGAATTGGAAAAGATTATCCAAGAAAAAGAACACAACAATGATGACTCATCACTGCAGTTTGGTTTGCTTGCACACACAAACGATAACGATGACGTCGTCGTCGCTTTGGGGATGCCCTTCTCCTAAGAATTTGTAATAGTATATTTCAAAACGGCATAAGCGCCAACTATTATGAGAAACGAAGTAACTTTTTGGAAGTGTAGTCATACATCGGCCTAAACAAAATTGAAGGGTGATCTCACCGTCTAAAAATACTCGTGTAGCGTGATATTCAGCCAATGGCAAAGCTTTTATATTATATGACGTCACATAAATTTTGACGATTGAGTTGCTAAAACTTATTCAAATCCGAAGGTTATTACGTGGAATGGAATCGAATTTATGTGGTATAACCTGGTTGTACCACATGAATTCGATTGATTATCATTATTTAAGTGAGAATTTTAATTCAAATTGAAAAAGAGAAATTATTGTAGTTCATGAGAAGTAACGTATTATTTTTAAGCTCTAATAAATCTTTAAAGAAATTGTACGATAAAGAATCGATTAAAGTAGCGAGCGGCAAGCCATCTTAATCATGACCGATCTGTAATATTTTTTCACAGTTCTGTTGTGTTGCGTGCGAGTGTTGTTTCACTTAGTCATTCATTATAAACAATTTTCTCTCTATAAATTAAAGAGTACAATGCAAGAAGTTATAGATATTTAAGTAGATAGCTGATAATTTATAAAAATACCTCAAATTATAAATAGCGCATACCTATGTTTTTCTTTAATTTTAATTAGCATTTAATTATGAGGAATGAATCAAAGGCTACCAGTTTCTTTTTAAACTGCTGAGTGTATACCTATTACAAAACTCTACTCAGTGAACTGATGGCCCGTGGGAGAACTATAAACACATTTAAACTCATTTGTTTCCGAAATTATGCAAAAGATATGCAGGGAAATATTAACACGCTTTACTAATTCCCTGTTTTCTATAATTTTACGAAGGACCTCTTGATCTTATATAAAAAAATAGCGGTCATCATAGGAATGGGTGATGGAAAACTCAAATCAACTATTTTTTAATAACAACAAAGTCAACAAACTCTTTGAAGAAGCAGATTCCGTGAGGAAAGATTTTAACATCATCAATATTATAAAAAATCAATGCCACTTATCGTTGTAATTTTATTACTCAAGAACGGGCTCACCTATCCAAACCAAATGTTTAGGCTTTGTTCGGACTATTTAGTAGATGGTTTATGTGAAATTTGCACAAAATCGGTAGAGCGGTTCTTAATTTATCAGCCGGATTTGAAAAGTAAGTCGGAGAATAAAATGTTTACCGCCCAACGAAGTGGGCACGGGTCAGCTAGTGTAGAATATTTACCTCTTCCACATCGAAGGGCTTTTCTCACATAAACCTCATCATGCGTAGAGATCTGTTTACTCCTTCACTATAACTTATTACCCCAATTAAGTGCTCTAACTTACTACACACGCACTAGATTTTAAATTCTCAATTTATTTCCAATTTTTGAGATTTCTTCAACAAATTTATCTAATTTATTGAAGAAATCTCAAAAATTGGAAGCAAAATAAAAAAAGGATAGGTTCACCACTCACCATGGAGCATCGTGTATAAATACCTTTTTTTTTTTTTATTTATTGATCAAAACATATCTACAGATATACAAAAAACAGAATCTCCCGCTTAAACCACGGGGGTTTTTAGGCGAGAGGGAGTTGGTCCATTAGTAAACAATAAGTAACTTAGCAATATCAGATTTAAACAGTTTAGCAAAATATACACAAAACACAAACACAAATAAGGTTAGGGACGGCAAGCGCATATACAAAGACTAATAGACAACATAATAACACCCACACACGGGTGTATGCTAAGCTATGCTGTCCATTAGGAATTTCTTCGTTATTTCTTTATAATTATCCTTTGTTATATATTTTTGTACTATATGCTCTGGTATAGTATTTAATATATCAGGCAATATGTACCGGCATATTCTGGTGCCATATAAATTATTAAATTTTGGCAAGGTATATTTTTTTAAATTTGGTAGTTGTCTCAAGTTACAATTACGTGTTCGTACACAGAGCTGATCTATATTCGCAATTTCTTCCTTCATAATAGCCATTTTAATTTTACATTGTATTGGTAATACATTACAGTGTTGGAATAATTGCTTATAATTATCTTGAAATCTAAATTTTAATTTTGGTGGCACAATAGCTTTTAACATTCTTAATTGTAAATTGTATATCTTTTCGACATAACTTTTGTAAGTTCGGCCGTAACTACACAATCCGTAACTGATAACTGAGTCTGCCAGTGCCAGATATAAGAGGCGTAAAGTTTCATATGGCATTTTGTACCTTAGTATATACAGTTTACTCAGTATAGCTCGCAATTTTTTACAGACGTGGTCTATATGTGCACCCCAGTTAAATCGATTGTCTATTATAAGTCCTACATACATGTGCTCCTGTACTGTTTCTAATGTAATACACGTACTGTCCTGCCTACACATAAAGTTGTTATGCAGACATTCATGATCGTGTGCTAGAATATTTGGCGTGTGGCAGCTGTTTTTATGTGAGGATTGAATACACATAAGTTTTGTTTTTTGAGCGTTTATCACTAAGCCAACGTCGTGCGCCCATTGACACATTCTATTAAAATTATCCTGCAGTTTTAGCTCAGCGGTTTTAATGTCTTTGTCAGCCACCAGAAGACAAGTGTCATCAGCAAACTGATATACGGAGCCATGTTCAAACAAGTTGCACATTTGATTTACGTAAATTATGTATTCATTTGGACCAATTATTGAGCCTTGTGCAGTACCTTTATCTGTGATCATTTTATTGCTATACTTATCTCCCACTTTAACTCTCGTGTATCGATTTTGATGGTAATTTTTAAAAAGTATTGTATGCATGCCATTTCAACAATATTTTCCTTGGTGAACAGGGCAGTGGTATTTAAAAAAATGTTTGACAATTAGCTAAACCAAAAATTGAATCTACCAAACTGTTAAACTGCGAAATTTCATAGTTACTATGAAATTATGTAGTTTAACTTAAGCTGTTCTTATGTTTATTTAAATAAAGCTATAGAGCAATTTAAATATTTATTGAATAGTGGTATTAAACCTATTACTTGGACAGACAAAGTAACCCTCATTAAGAGTTGTTTTACCATTTGATGGTTAATGAGGGTAATAAACGAAATTAAACTACCATGCTTTTGACGTTGACAATAGTTGACATTTACATTGAATTGTTGATGTCAGTTTGGAATTTTGGATGGATGTTATTTTCATGAGTGTAAAATCAGACCAAACAAAACTAATTACATTTCTTTATTTGTTACTGTAAATGTGCCGTAACATAAAATATTATATTTGAATAGTTAAGTCTAATTGTTCGCATGTTATTAAAAGTTTTCCAAATGTTAAGTCTAGCTTAAAGCTTGCTCATTCCCTAGTAAATATTAAACTACGACACATTTTTAGAGAAAAGGTACGTGTTACTTGAGCTTTGTTTAAATATTATTACCTTAAATACTATCAATGTTTATAAGTAATATTTATGTTTAGCAAAATGTCTGGGAAGAAATGTAAGCACTGTGGGTCCTCAGAGATAGAGGTGGACCCAGCTCGTGGAGATGCCGTGTGTACGAACTGTGGAACGGTATTAGAAGACAATATAATTGTAGCAGAAATTGAATTTCAAGAGAATGCACATGGCGGTGCTTCAGCAATTGGACAGTTTGTGTCTGCAGAGTCTAAAGGAGGTGCTACTGGGTTTGGAAGAGGTATATATATAATCTTTATCTATGCATATCATTTTTTTTTAAGTTGTGCATGGATAGAGCTCAAATTTTGACACAATATTGTAACCACTTGTTTTAATAGCTTAAAGTTTTTTCACATCAGCTTAGTCACTCCTCTCTTATCAGTTATGTTAATGTGCCTCAGCAAAGCTTGGCAGAGTACAGCTATTTAATATAATATAAATATTTTGTTCAAGACAATGTGTTCAATAAATAACTATACAGAATACAACTTAATGGCAGCTTCACCATTCTTAAAGGTTAGTTTACGAGTCAACAAAAGAAAAGCATATTGCCAGAACATCATATCATCTGTCTGATGCTGCTGAATGTTAAAGTAAATATCAACCAGCCTTCACTCGGATATCTGCCCGCTTACAAATCGGTTATCATGGTAAAGAGCTGCCTATGGCCTGCTGCTAAAATTAAAGTCTCTGTGCCAAATTTTACTGTAGTTGGTGCAACGGTTTAGCCGTGAAAGCAAAACAGACAGACAGATTTACTTTCGAATTTATAATTTTAGTATGGATAAGTGATGAGATAATGTTTGAGTACATCATTTTGATCTATCTCGTAGGGTGCAGGCGCGGTTCCAGTGGGGGAGGTCACAGGGGACGTGACCCCCCCCAAAATCTGCTACTAGAACCTGATTTTCTTATTCTTATCAGTTTCCATAATTGTTCAATTGAGATAAGAAATCAAAGGATAGGAAGTCTTTGAGAGAGTTATCTCTGGCCGTATCAGCGAGCACCTGTCGCGAGTGGGCTCTGATCTATCGGACTGCCAATTTGGATTTCAACGGGGACGCTCAACAGTGGACGCTAATATATAGATGAGTTCGCTCCCTGTCGGGGCCGGCAGTCCGATCGGGGAGGGTGGTGTTGGTGTTGATAGTTAGCCTTGATTTTGTTAACCGCGGGAAGAAGTTCGCTGTCTCTATGTGCGTGGGCGTGCGTATGGGCGTCGTGCGATCCATGGTCCTCTATGGGGCACCGGCGGGATCTTCCCGCTGTAAAGCTCAACTCGGGCGTCTGCAGCGGTTGGTGGCGTCGTACGATACGAGGCCACCGTACGATCTCGTAAGAGGCGGTGACGATCCTGGCACGATCTCCACCCTTCGACATTCTAGCCGACATCAACACAATGGTCTGCGACGAAATTCGATCTGTCGGTCGGAATGACGAAGAGATAGCGCCGTATCATGAGCCCGGAATGCTTCTTCAGAACACACATACGCAAGCCCTATGAGCTTGGCAGGCACGGTTCGACACCCAGGGTTGTGCCAGCCAACGCGCTGTCGGAGCCTTTCTGCCGAGCTTCGAAGCTTGCATAGAGAGAACAAACTTATCACCTACCGATTCACTTAGATGCTTACCGGGCGCGGTTGCTTCAATGACTTCGCCCGGTCAGACAGATCGGACGAAACCTGTCACCACCAGCATTGATCGCGGCAATGCTGGCGAGTAGTGTGAAGACGTTATGCTCCAGAAGGAGTCCGAAGAGCGGGATCGGTAATTGGCCGATCCCGCTCGAAAGAGGCGTCGAAGGATGCGCGATAGAGGCCGCTAGCTCTCCAATCTTCGGTTAAGGGTTGTTGTGGCCACATGCAGGGGAGATGTGGCCACTGCAAACGACCCGACACCTCAGTCAGTGTTCCGAATCTGGTTACCCCGGGATGTACCTCAGTGATGAGGTAAGGCAGGGGGAACTCCAGAAGCCGCTGATGCGTTCCTGGAGCTCCTCTTGACTGCAGATGTAGGCCGCCGCCGGGGTTTAGTGGTTAGACCGATTTGTCGGAAGTGCCTTACACGCCCTTCGTCCTCCAACGGAGCTAGATCCTCTAAATATTCATCCAGAGATTGTCACAGATGTCTCAAATATTATGATCCCAATAGATTATCCAATAAAAACAAAAGATATCCATTTGTTTTTAATGTGTGAAATAAAATTGTGTATTGTGCAATAAAGTCTAATTTACTCGACTTATTTGATTAGTGACCCCCCCCAAAATTTCAGGCTGGAACCGCGCCTGGTAGGGTGCAACCAGCGTTTACAATGTAAGCGCAAAAAATGTGTTTATTTGCTACATCACATTAGAAACCTCGAAAATTAACAGTGTTTCCATACTATATCATGCATTTATTATACATAAAAACCTTCCTCTTGAATCACTCTATCTGTTAAAGAAACCCGCATCAAAATCCGTTGCGTAGTTTTAAAGATTTAAGCAAACAAAGGGATATAGGGACATAGGGATAGAGAAAGCGACTTTGTTTTATACTATGTAGTGATATAGTATAGATGATATATTCTATCATCTTTCAAATTTTTCTTGTACTGATATATTAAACTAGCTTTTGCACGCAGCTTCGCTCACGCAGACTTTCATGTTTGATGATGATTACCCCCTTAGGGGTGGAGTTTAGTAATATCGGTTCTTAGCGGATGTCTACACCCTATAAGGTACCTATCTGCCAATTTTCAAGTTTGTAGATGTTATAGTTTCTGAGATTTCGTGATTAATAAGTGAGTGGTATTTCGCTTTTATATATATAGATACTCTGGTCATATAAAATTATAATTTGGTTTGTGTATACTTATTTTTTTTATAAAGTCTGCACCAATTGAACTAAAGTTTTAGTGTGCTATTTCATTGTCTATAATGTTGATTTTCTGGACACTTCTAGTCTGCTCATTATTGGCAAATGAGCAGACTAGAAATGTAGAAGTTTATTTTTTAAATAATTTAAAGAAAATTATAATATCACTAATTAATTATTTATTGTTGTACAATCTTATCAAATTTTTCACTAATTATAAACTCTTTTTCTAGCTTTCAATGGTGGTATTGGTCAAGAATCTAGAGAAATCACTTTAAGAAAAGCAAGAGAAGGCATTACAGCACTCTGCCAACAACTGCGTCTAAATCAACAATGTATAGATATAGCGTGTAACTTCTATAAGATGGCTCTATCACGGCATCTTACTATAGGTAGACCTTCAAGTCACACGCAGGCTGCCTGTGTGTATATGACCTGCAGAACCGAGGGGACACCTCGTATCCTTTTTCAAAATATACTTAAACTTAACTAGTGTATTTAACTTTTATCTTACAAATGGCATAACTCACATTGTTATTTGGATTTAACCGACTTCAAAAAAAGGAGGAGGTTCTCATTTCGACTGTATTTTTTTATGTGTGTTACCTCATAACTTTCGACTGGGTGAACCGATTTTAATAAATCTTTTTTATTTGAAAGCTGGTGCGTCCCGTGTGGTCACATTTAAATTTGGTCCAGATTGAAGGCGGTTTTTTTTGTTAAAATTTGTGATTATGTATTAACTAGATAAACACCCATTCAGAAAAAGTATTCTTGAACTAAAGCACTTTTAAATAGGTATTATTATCAATTCATTCAATCAAATCAATTATCATAAAATAAAAATTTTCAAACCAAAAGGCTGCAAACAATAATATAATACATCACTACATATTATAAAACACAGTCGTCCGCCGCGTCTGTCTGTCTGAATGTTCGCGATAAACTCGACAGTTACTGCACGGATTTTTATGCGGTTTTCACTAATAGATAGAGGGATTCTTGAGAAAGGTTAAGTAGGTAAATTAGCTAAAATACAACGATATTTGTTGAAGACCTCGGAATAAATTAGGCCGCACACCTTAAAGAAACATAGGCTATATTATGTTCCGCAATGAACTCGTGCGAAGCCGGGGCGGGTTGCTAGTTATCATTAATATTAACTACTTTATAATTACGGCGTGTATTAATATTAAACTTAAGATTTTTGACAATTTCAAACAGTGAGAAAAATGAGGTTATTTTTGAACTACCTCCTCGTATTGTCAATAACCTTAAGCAGTCGACTGACAGTCTGTTACCTAACAAGAGTAAATATTGTATGCAGGGTAAATTGTAATATTTCCTGAACTTTGAAATACCAGATCTTTTGATAGATGTCAGTGATGCTGTACCAATATGCTGTTATCAAGTGGGCCGCACTTACTTCAAGTTGTCCAGAGCACTGTGCATCAACATCCCTCCAACTGGTAAGTGATGATGTATATATAATAAAATTTCCATAGATTATTTCTTAAATTAAAAGATAAAACATAAGCACTATGGACAATACTGAATTTGGAAAAGATTGTAATTTCTGAACCCACAATGCTGAGTCCTGTAAATAGGAGAGACGTCGGGGATCTATATTTAGCAGTATATGACTTTTGGCAAATATTACAGTGAGCATAATTTTATTTCACGAGGTAATATCTGTCATATATTGAATAACAGGTAATTTGGCGCAAATGGAAGGGGCCAGCTGAAAACCAGTGCTGTGCTTCAGTACAGCATAAACTGAGCTGGTAGCCTTTTCTGCACAATGCAATGATTGTTGTGTTGTGTTACTATATTGTATGTTGTACTGTTTTGTAGAAAAAATAAATGGTTTATATGCAGTACTAGTCACAATCACAGGCCCTGTATCGGGAGCCAGGTACATTCTTATGTTGTTCAACACATAATTCATACTAAAACAATAAATTAAATTATAGGCTGTGAAGCAAGAAAACCAAGAATATTTGTGGTTTGTAAACATTAAAAGAATACATATTCTCAAAATTCCAACATTGTGTTTGGATAAGATATTCAAGTTTTTACAATTTCAGCCATTTGAAAATACAACTTTTTGAATTTGGTTTAAAATTTATCTTAGTGAGAATTAAGTAGGTACGCAAATACATGAAAACTAACTATGAAGTCGTCAGTTAATATACCTTATTACATTTAAGATCAACTGACACAGCCATTTATAAAAAATATTTTTAGATTAAATGTACCTGTACAAATTAAATGACAGTTACACCCTAGTAAGGACAAGGTATAGAATTAAAACGAAGTTTCAATAATTAACTATTTACTATAATAATTATACATTGCAATCAATTTGTATCATGATGCTAAGCTAACCCTACAGATTACTAGAGAGCTATTTACGACACCCATATCACATTGTTAAGGTACGTATCTTAATTTCTAATCAAGTTCAACAATATACACCAGAACTTTACAAGGTTTCAACAAAACAACAGTGGGGAATGGTTAAGTATCTATAATAAAATTTTAATTTATATACTTTGTCCAAATTGAGATTTTATAATATTCTGATTTTAGCTATACAGAATAATAATTAAAGGGTCGAGATCTAGTCATTTGTCAGTCCTCACTAGAGTTCGTGTTGGGTATAGATGTGTTGAGAGTGGGTCCATAATAGATAAGTTCTGGTATTTGACCTCCTTGTACTCCCGTGCCATTTGTACTCTCTGATGAACAGTGAAACTGGAAAGTTACTGTTCCCATATAAACTTCACTTAGGCCTTCTTGTCCAAAATAACTTAATTCACTTCCATCAAGTATGGCAGATGCAGTGTAAAAACATTCAGGTTCGATTTGTATAGGGTTTTCAAAGTAAACGTGAAAAGTATTACTGGACCCATCAGAGAAGAATTTTGTGTTATTCTCTGCCAGCACTCTCCCTAATCGCTTCAATTCAATTTTAACATTATAGTCAGCTGCACCATTAGACGATCCATAAAGTCCGAATCCAACTACAAATATTCTCTTGTCCACACAGAACTGTATAGAGTCACATCTGCCACGGTACCTCCATTGATTGCTTCTGTAGGCACATGACTGAAACCTGTGGCATATCTGAAAATTAAACATTTCTTTATTATTTTAACAGTCAGTTGGAGAAATTCTAAAGCATAAAATAGGGCCAAGTAATTATTAATTTCATTATTGCACTCTTTGACTGCAATGACAACTGTTGTCAATATCATAGTGACGAAAATATTTCATTTAAAATGCATGTTTATAATAAAATCGTGTTGCAGTACTGTTTGCCCATTTAGATGTAAAAGATGCATAAATTAAAACTACCACAGGCATTATTATCACATCACACTAATATATAAAAGCGAAAGTTTGTGAGTGTGTATGTTTGTTACTTCTTCACACAAACAAATTATTTGAATTTGATTTGAATTAAACTTTAGAGTAATATAGCTTATACATCAAAATAATTACCTGTGCTTTTAGTCCTGCTCGTGCTTTGATAGGATAAGAAAGCAGTGGTTTGCTTGATGCAGTAAAATGCAAAAACATATCTATTGTCTCTTGGGGAGAAAGTATACCAATTTGGGCTGCACTGTTTGCAAATTCTTCCAAGGACATTGTAGGGAACCTTATCAAATATATGGCACCTCCCAACATGGCTCGTTTATTTGAAGGTGTTGGGTCTATTTCTCTTCGTACACATTCAGCATGTGCCCATGCCAATGCAGCCTCAAATAAGTTGATTTCCTTACAGTTCAGAGTTTCTCTGGCTAATACTGATTCAAGTGTTGATACATCAATATCAACAAAACCATCTGACGTCAAGGCCATCTCTGCCTACAATAAAACAATCTTTGTTAGGAAAGGTCAAGGTTATTAAAACTGCAATACAATTTGTTCAATAGTTTATTCAGATTCATGTATATTACATTAGTAATATTACAAAATTGTAATATACGACATTTACATGCTCACAACAAACTAATCAAGCAAATTGTATTGCAGTTAAACTAAAAATATTATATTTTTTAAGATAAATGACTAGAGATACATAAAACTAAAGGAATGTAAATTAAAATCTATGTATGTGTAAAGTTAACATATTCATTCTTAAGCCTAAATCACAACCTAAAATTGAGTATACAAATGCTTTGTGGCACCTTGTTTTAAATTTTGATATGGAATCATTTTAGTTCATAATTACAATCTCAAATCATATATTTAAAATAATCAAAATGAGATACTTCATGATTATTCATGATGATTACTTCAATACTTGAAGGTATTAAATTTGGTCAAGAGATTCTATCAGTCGACATTTAACTATAAATATTTAGTTATAAATATTGCGCACATTATCCATGCTCTCAGGGCTCGAAAAATTTCGACTTGATGATTCAGAGAGCTCCATCAATAGGCTGCTGTAGGATGATGATGTTTCAATAAACACTGTGGCAAGGTTCTCAGTGGATTCACATACCTGTGCATCTATGACTTCCCAGCACCTCTGCATTAGTTCTGGTTCCTCAAATAATCTTGACTGGCTGAGGAGCAGGCATGCATTTTTTGCAGTTAGACTAGTTTCCAAATAATTGACACATGCTTTGGCCAAGTGAGGTACGATGTATTTTTTGGCAACATATAGTGTTGATAATACTGTATCTGCTTCTAACTGAATTTCATCGCAGTATATGTACCTGAAAAAATAAGTAATACAACATAAATATTGAACTACTAAAGTAATTACAGATATTTGGTAAGGACAGCAATAAGACATCAACTCACTTTAATAATGTAAGAAAAGCAGACGGTTCTACATCTGGAACTTCAATTTCTTGTTTACATTCTGCTAATCCACCATAGAACATAGCATAAAATACAGAACTAGCAGTGGCTAATACATATTTGTGAGCTGGAATTATCTGAGTGTGCCCTGTAAATACATAAACATATGTTTGTGTCGAGTTTCCATGATTGTTAAAATAAATAAATAAAAGTCTAATAACTTTCCATACCAACCTGGACTACCAACAATGAATGTAATGTCAGACATGAGCTGATTGTTGAACATAGCTGCATTTCGTTCTCGCACAGTAGGTTTGGTTGCTTGCCAATTAGGATCTAAGGTTGCCGTGCCAGGCGGTGGGGCCGGGGAAGATGTTGGTGAAGGTGTCACGCTTGTAGATCCATATGGAGATGGGGGCCCACTGTAGCATTGTGAAACTTGTGTTGCAGTCTCGCGCTGCGAGACTGTGTGGGGCGGCGACATTGATAATCCACTACCATTGTTGATATTTTCAGCTGAAAATGACCATTAGCCCTTGTTACTATTTAATTAAACACTTTTATCTACATAAAAAATTAATATTCACAGCACGAATACACAAATCGGGTCAAGCACTAATAAAAACTTGCAAACCATGACACACAACAGCAGTTATTTAGCCAAGTAACTGTTTTAACCCAATAGTTGACCTCTAGCTCGTTGAAAATCACTCATTTGATTGACATATATGTATAAATCAATATTTACAATGGTCCACTATCTCACCGTTCATCCAAGCATTTGTTTGTGCAACAGACAGACTGTCTCTACCGTCCTGTAACCTTTTAGGAGGTTTTGAAACGATTCTAGAACACAAATTCGACATAGTGATTCTTTAACTCGCTCGAGTTTAAAATTTACAAGAAAACATTTGGGTCGCGAGTTCCTAAGCTTTTACGTCAGCCATATTGTTTTCTTTGATGTCTGCTGATGTACTTCTCAATGTTCTCAATGTAGTGTTGCCAGATGTGTCAGTAAATGTATTTTAGTTTGACATCGGTGTTGATTTCGCTTTTTCGAAAACTAATGTATTGCACTGTTATTATATTAAATCAATGAACCTTCATATCCATGAACATTCAAAATGGTCGGAATTAGTCGCTCTAAACAGTTTCAAATAATCCGGTGTGTCAAAAAAACCTTACCACAAGTCAATTTTTAGATGGCGCTTGTTAAATTTAGTTTTTAACAATGTAGTTTACTCACTATTTTTCATATTACTCTATATTTTTACCCGACTACGGCAAAGCCAAAGGAGGGTTATGATTTTGACAGGCTATGTATGTATGTATGTATGTTCATTTGTTCCCTCATAGCTCCTTAACTACTTATTAGAACTGGACAAATGAGGTATCGTTAGAAGCGTCTTGATCGTCTGCTGGTTATAGGCTATATGACGTGTCACTGAATCTAATGTGGCGCCATAGACATAAAGTACTGTATTAAAAAATAAATTTGAAATAAATATGCCGTGTTTGGTATCATTGGAAAGGGCGTTACTTGTACATTTCAAATATATATATATTATATATTAATAACAGCACCAAAACATTTTAAATAAAAAAAAAAAAAAAACTAAAACCCAACTACGACAAAAAACGACGCTGAAAAAGTATAAAACAAGTTTAATAAGCCGTAGTCACACGTTACATAGAAACGCACCATAACACTTTAACAACGTGTGACTACGGCTTATTAAACTTGTTTTATACTTTTTCAGCGTCGTTTTTTGTCGTAGTTGGGTTTTAGTTTTTACTTTTTTTTTTATGTGTCAATTGAGGATAAAGTGTATGAATAAATGAATCAATTTTACAACACTGTCACACTTAGCCTCATTGGGGCAGTGGTACCGTATACCGATGACTGTGCTGAGGTCTCGGGTTCGATACCCGGTTCGGACCAAATGTTTGTATGGTCAGCAAATATTTATTTTGGAGTTGGTGTGTTTTCTAGGTATGATATGTATCTGTCACCGTAAGATTGTAAAAACCGTTAGATTTTAGTCTACCTAGCGAGATGGCAAATTATCGATAGATTGTCAACTTTGTTAAACTGCTTACGGGCGTCATATTGTCAACTGGCCCTGATCAGTCGGTTTTACAGTAGGCCGTTCAATGGCCATAGAGTTAGGTTAGAACTTCTTTAATAATCACAAATTAATTTTACTGTCATAACAATTTTATATAACTAATTCTAAAGCTATGAGGTATTTTCGACACGAAATCAATTTACAATCACAAAAATACTTTACATTCGGCAACAAAGACGAATTAACAAACAAATATGGCGGCGCGGAACAAATGCTGTTCAACCAATCAGCGCGACTTGCGATTCGTCGATATCATTTCACAATCTTTCGACTGTTTGAAATCTCGCGAGATAGATGACAATCTAACGGTTTTGACAATCTTACGGTAACTTACCTATGTATTTACAAAAAAGTATACATAAAAGTCTTAGAGCATATATACCTCGAGGGGTAGCCGAACGGGCGGAAAGCGTGATCGGAGTAGAGAGGGAGAGAGAGAGAGACTGAGCTTGGGTAGTGCCTGTCTGTCTCACGCAAGCTTCTGATTGGTGGACGCACATACCAATTTGCATGACTGATTTGGCGGGAAATACACCAACCAATCGGAAGCTCAATCGGAACCTTGCGTGAGAGAGACAGACACTACCCAAGCTCAGTCTCTCTCTACTCCGATCACGCTTTCCGCCCGTTCGGCTGTCCCTCCAGGTAATTGCTCTAAGACAAAAATAGATATTATATCGGTGAATCTAGCTTTCTACGTACAAACTACGCTTAGTTTGAAACTAGATGGCGTTTTTGTTAGATGTCCGAAATTTATATTTTTTACTTTTGACAAAACTACCTATCTCAAAATTTTATTTTTTAAAAAGACAACAACCGGATTAGGAATTTACATTCTATGTCACGGGGGACTTATATACCATACATGAAACGGACACAAAGAACACCCAGAAGCAGAACAACAATTTGTGGATCAACAAAGTGTTGTCCGATTGGGATTAGATGTTTTGACAACACTTGGCGCAGTAGAAAGCGACCGCTTAAACCACAAGGCAAACCGTGCAGTCGAAATTATTAATATTTGTTCATTTGTAGAAATGATTATTAAAAAACGAGTGGTTTCCCGCGGCTCCGCCCGCGTATATGTCGATTATCGCGGCAAATAGTAGCCTATGTGTTATTCTGATGTGTAAGCTATATTACTGTAAAGTTTCATCCAAATCCATTCAGTAGTTTTGCGTGAAAGAGTAACAAACATCCATACTTACAAACTTTCGCGTTTATAATATTAGTATAGATTACCTGGGTAGCTTTTAATATTCAATGTTAAAAAAATTCCATGAACGAGGTTGTCTTATGATGGGAGTTGCATTTTACGATAGCATAATAAGTAAGTCTGGTCAGCGTGGTATAGTCTCAGATCAAATAAAAAAAGGTAGATAACGCACCGCCTTGTTCTTGTTGAAACAGAAAAAAGTAGTTCCAAGTAAACACACGCGTTACGCACTAACTATGCTACAAACTACGATACTTTTTGTCAGTACAAGTACAACATATACGATACTGACGAAAAGTTAAGCGTTATCTACCTTTTCTTATTTCATCTGAGGGTAAAGTAGGCCAAACCCTCCTTTCTAAGGAGAGGCTTATGTCCAGCAGTGGACTGTTAAAGGCTGATGATGATAGTAAGTAAGTGAATGTATATAGCTGTATCATACCTTGAGGTAACGGTCGCGGTCGAGACCGGTATCCCCATTGCGGTTCTTGAGAGTTTAATTCTGCGAAACGTCCATCTTCATCGATGAGACTTTCAAAGAAATCCACGCTGCTATTCATCGAAGACTGTATATGTATATGATGACATGCATACCAAACGAAACTGAAACAATAATAAAAGTTGGATTATACAGGGTTACAGGGTAAGTCGACTTATTCCCGTTAAGGGCGTATAGCTGACATCGTTTCTGACTGATTTCACGAAAAACACCCTAAATCTAACCGTTTTTGAGATATTTGAATTTAAGTGTTTTTACATATAAATTCAATAAAAAAAACTTTTTAAAAACAAGCTTTTATTGGAATGCTCTAAAAAGAATAAAATAAAGTACTCCTTGAAAACTTTTCTATCAACTTATAATGTCATTACACAATTTATATAATACAAAAGCTTGTCGCGAGATTTGCCTGTGTAGATAAGAGTTCTTTAATTGACTTTTAAAGAACTTGATTTGACTGATATCAATGTTTAAAATTTTCAAACTAAGTAAATACTGGTAACGAAATCTCGCAACAAGCTTTTGTATAATATAAATTGTGTAATGACATTATAAGTTTATAGAAAAGTTTTCAAGTACTTTATTTTATTCTTTTTAGAGCATTCCAATAAAAGCTTTTTTTTTAAAGTTTTTTTATTGAATTTATTTTTTACTTTTTAGTTATCGCTGGACAGGTTTGTCAGTCTGTCCATCTCATTCAAACGCATCAATATTGCAAGACATTTACGATCAAATTACTTACTTATCAAGATAAATCCTATGAACACCTATCAACTTCATCGTCAAACCCTGGTTACCATTTAAAACTAAATACTTGACTAAACTAATTTGAATATTCCAATTTCGATGGTGTTACGTCGTTTCATTACAGAGTTCCTATGGCCATCTTGCGGCTCCATCATCAGACCTTGGATACTATCAAAACATGAAGTACTCGTTAAGACGTATCAAACGATTCCAAGCTCGATGGTGTTGCGTCGTTTCATTACAGAGTTCCCATAACCACCTTTCGGCTCCATCATCACACCCTGGCTACTATCAAAACATAAAATACTCGTCAAGACGTCAAGACGAATCAAACGATTCCAAGCTCGATGGTGTTGCGTCGTTTCATTACAGAGTTCCTATGACCACCTCCCGGCTCCATAATCAGACTCTGGATTCTACCAAAACATAAAGTACTCGCCAAGACGCATCAAACGACTCCAATCGCGATGGTGTTGCGCCGTTTCATTACAGAGTTTCTATGGCCACCTTCCGGCTCCATCATCAGACCCTGGGTAGTATAAAAACATAAAATACTCGCCAAGACGCATTAAACGATTCCAATCTCGATGGCGTTGCGTCGTTTCATTACAGAGTTTCCATGACCACCTTCCGGCTCCATCATCAGACTCTGGATTCTATCAAAACATGAAATACTTGTCGTCAAAACGAATCAAACGATTCCACACTCAATGGATTTCGTCGTTTCATTACAGAGTTCCAATGACTATCTTCTGGCTCCATCATTAGACCCTGGTTACTATCAAAACATAAAATATTGGTCAAGACCAATCAAGCGATTCCAAGCTCGATGGTGTTGCGTCGTTCCATCACAGAGTTCCCATGACCACCTTCCGGCTCCATCATCAGACTCTGGATTCTATCAATACATAAAGTGCTCATCAAAACGAATCAAACGAGTACAAACTGGATGAGTTACGTCGTTTCATTACAGAGTTTCCATGACCACCTTCCGGCTCCAGCATCAGATCAGCTTTATATAATTATAGTATTGTGACGCTGTATACATATGCTTGCAAAATTTCAGCGAAATCGCTTGAAGTTATCTGCTTCAAGATTGAGTTGCAAGATTCCACCTAAACATACAAGCATACATACGTTGCAAGTTAATAAAAAGCTTGTTATACATCAAATATACCACGGACGAATCACATAAGCAGACTAACAATAACAAGTTAGTACAAAACGTACTCAAAATACATTTGCACATTATTTTTATCACTCAAACCTGCATAAATCGTAGGGTGTCTCGATCGCACGCACCGCATTAACCTTAAAGAACAATTGGCTGGAACTCTTAGAATTGCGACCTGGCGGCTCGCAACTAAGTTTTATTTTTTATAAAACACTAGATTGCTATACCTCGTTGGATAGCTGATGAAACATAGATATTTTTAAGCACATCTGCAAAACAGGCGCTTTAATAATTTTTTAGATATTCCAGGAAAAGCTTGTTTTTAAAAAGCTTTTTAATTTATTGTTATCTGTTTCCTACTTGACTTGGCTGTGTTTTTGTTTTGTTTTTTCTAATTTTTGATTGCGGTGCTTGTAAACTGAAGTCCGATTTGTGCTTGTGATACGGAACTGTTGAAGATGACAAGCTACACGAATGACGAATATGCTGACAAGTTAATTTGCTACGGGTACTGCAATTGTGTGTCCGCACATGCTTGTAATGAGTACATAAGACGCTATCCCAGACGACGACGAGACTTGGGAAGACCTCTTCAACACTTCCGTATTACAAGCACAAATCAGAATCCAGTTTACAAGCACAGCAATCATAAATCAGAAGAAACAGACCAAAAACACAGCCAAGTCAAGTAGGAAACAGATAACAATAAATTAATAAGCTTTTTAAAAACAAGCTTTTACTGGAATGCCTTGAGACATTGCAAGTTAATAAAAAGCAAAATCAAAATCTTGTAAAATAATATCAAATCTACCACGGACGAATCACATAAGCAGACTAACAATAACAAGTTAATACAAAACGTACACAAAACACATTTGCACATTATTTTTCTCTCTCACACCTGCATAAATCGTAAGGTGTCTCGATAGCACGCACCGCATTAACCTTAAAGAACAATTGGCTGGGACTCTTAGAATTGCGACCGAAGTTTTTTTTTATTTTATTTTTATAAAACCTTAGATTGTTACACCTCGTTGGATAGCTGATGAAACATAGATATGTTTAAGTACATCTGCAAAACAGGCGCCATTATATTTTTTTTAGATATCAATTGAAGAAAAATAAACTTTCTAAATTTTCCTTTTTTATTTTTTAGTTTAAATCGTCCACAACAACTTATTTATTCACATTACGTGTAATATTGGCTATTAAAGTCATAAAGCATCTTATTTTACATGTAAAAATCAAATAATAGTTATAATATCACCTAAACATTACAAAATACTTAAGCTGACAGTCGAAAATCGACAACATCTCCACATCTTCTCCTGCCGATATCTGGAAGTTTCTTAGGTCTCTCGGTAGTAGTGAACGCCACACGTATCCCCCAACGAGCATTGCTTTAGATGATATCAATCGTCATTTCACCACTCCCACTATTTTGGATCATCAAAGCAAAGCCGAAACTATCGATTATGTGGCCCGACTGCCTAGACCTACAATTAACCCCTTCGATTTTTCTCCGGTTGCATCTGAGGAAATCAAGCGATTTGTTACGTCCATAAAATCCAAAGCCATAGGTAACGATCACATTAGTCGTCTTATGGTAACCACTATCCTGGACCAACTCTTACCCGCCATAACACACATAATTAATTTTTCTTTAGACTCCAACTGTTTCCCTTCCTTATGGCGCAAAGCTTATGTACGTCCATTGGCCAAAATACCTAACCCTACTCTCCCCACCCATTTTCGCCCAATATCCATACTCCCATTCCTATCCAAAGTCCTCGAAGCCAGTGTACATAAGCAACTATCTCAATTTATTGATCACAACAACTTGCTCAATGTGTATCAGTCAGGATTCCGACCTGGACATAGTACAGGGACAGCTCTACTCAAGGTGACACTTGATGTTGAGGCGGCAATAGAATAAGGAAAATTAACTGTACTAGCTTTAATTGACTTTTCTAACGCTTTCAATGCAGAGAACCATGAGATTTTGCTTAAAATGCTTTCCCACTTCATGATTTCCGACGATGCGCTGGTATGGTTCTCATCCTATCTTCGGGGACGCCAGCAGTCTGTCCGCACTGATGAGTCGGCATCGCTATGGGCCGAACTTGACTTCCTCAAGGCGGCATTCTTTCTCCACTTCTCTTTTCGCTATTTATCGGCTTCGTAACTCACAAACTTCAGTGTTCGTATCATCTGTATGCAGACGACCTACAGATCTACTCACATGCGAGAGTAGAAAACATTGACGAAGCAATTAACAGCATCAACCACGACCTGGACGTCATAAAAAACTGGTCCAGCAAGTTCGGCTTAAGCGTGAACCCGTCCAAATGTCAGGCGATCTTCATAGGGAGCCAAAGAATGATATGTAGAATTAATTATGACGCCATATCAGATATCATTTTTGATGGTTCAGTATTGCCCGTTAGTCAATCGGTCAAGGACCTCGGTCTGCACATAGACACAACCCTGAATTGGCAAGCTCAGGTAACCAGGGTCAGTCAAAAGGTCACGAATATTCTGCGTGGCCTCTATCAACTAAAAAACTTTCTCCCAATAAAAACCAAGACCATGCTAGTGCAGACTTTAATTTTCCCAGTGATCGACTATGGTGATGTGTGTTACCTCGTCCTGAATGTAGATCTCCTCAATAAACTAGACCGGCTTCTCAACAATTGCATTCGATTCATATTCAACTTGCGAAAATACGATCATGTATCCGTACAGCGCCGTAATTTACGGGCGTTGACCACGTTGCACTCTCTTCTCCACTCTCCTAACTCACCAACTTACCTAACACCCCACTTACAATATCTCTGCTCTAACCATGACAGACATCTTCGCTCCTTCGATAATCTCCTCCTTCTCTGTCCTTCACATTCTTCCCGAATTATTCATTCTTCCTTCACCGTCCAAGCCGTAAATCTCTGGAACGCCCTCCCCTTAGATATTAGGTCGTGTACCAGCCGATTAGCTTTCAAGATTAGAGTGCGCAATCACTACCGAGGCTTGTTGACAGAGTCATCGCAATTATTTATTTGTCCATTTATCATAGCTTATGTATGTAAATATGTATGTATGTAGTTTTCCCATATCTTATATATATATATATATATATATGTATCTATGTGATGATTATATTTATGATATTTATGTTATATTATTATAATAATAGCTTCACATAAACCGAACAATAATTCTCACTTGCTTCAATAATACACCTGCTACACACAGCTCCGCACCACCTAAAGGTCGACTGGAAGATAATGCCTATGGCATTAAGTCCGCCTTACGCAATGTAATTGCAGGAAGATTAAATAAATAAAAATCGGCCATTTTTTGTAAAAACAATTAAATTCAAATATCTCAGAAACGGTTAAATTTAGGATGGGGTGTTTTTCGTGAAATCGGTCAGAAACGATATCAACTACACGCCCTTAACGGGAATAAGTCGACTTACCCTGTAACCCTGTATATCTGTCACCGTAAGATTGTAAAAACCGTTAGATTATAATCTACCTAGCGAGATTGCAAACTATCGATAGATTGTCAACTGTGATATACTGCTTACGGGCGTCATATTGTCAACTGGCCCTGATTGGTCGGTTTTACAGTAGGCCGTTCAATGGCCATAGAGTTAGGTTAGAACTTCTTTGATTAATCACAAATTAATTTTACTGTCACAATAATTTTATATAACTAATTCTAAAGCTGTGAGGTATTTTCAACATGAAATCAATTTACAATCACAAAAATACTTTACATTCGGCAACAAAGACGAATTAACAAACAAATATGGCGGCGCGGGATATATGCTGTTCAACCAATCAGCGCGCGACTTGCGATTATTCGATACCATTTAACAATCTTTCTACTGTTTGCAATCTCGCGAAATAGATTAAAATCTAACGCTTTTGACAATCTTACGGTAATATCTATACTTCTATACTAATATTATAAACGCGAAAGTTTGTAAGTATGGATGGATGAATGGATGGATGTTTTTTTGTTGTTGCCCGCGGCTCCGCCCGCGTATATAAAAGGGGCCTATGTGTTATTCTGTAACAAACATCCATACTTACCAACTTTCGCGTTTATAATATTAGTATAGATATGGTCATAATAATCATGATTGTTGATAAGTTATGTTATTCTTTACTAAATATTCTATCTCATGTAATAAAAATAAATCAGACTTATAGTTCACAAATATTAGCGCGATTAAATAAAGAAACAAGAAACCTTACATCTTTAGTATATTATTTTTTTTTATTTTTTTTTATGTATGGCCCGCCATAATGACTCTAAAAGCATAAGCAGAATCCAAGAGTGGTGGTCACCATACTCATTGCGAATGCAGACAATGCAGTATGGCGACCCACACCATGGCGGCCTAGTGATGCTGCTGCATCTTTTAGTCCAGTCAACAAGTATGGAACTTGTTGACTACTACCGCTCTACTACCTTTTAAATATATGCAAAAATATTTGGTTGGCCTATGTATCATAGCAATGTATGATATTTTTTCTAGCTATGCCCTGAGGCCCGCCGAAAATATTTTAATAGTTTTTAAAAAAAGTATGATAATTTGCATTTAAAAATACTTTAACTACCTAATGGCTTATTAAGTAAATTATTCATTGCCAAGTTTGAATCGTTACCACATATACCTAAATATAAATAAACAAATCTTCTGCATAACAATAGACTAAGGATGTATATTCTTTATGCCTTTTACAGAACTTTTTGAGGAAACGACCTCTGTAAATCAGTTGGTGTAAATAATCACGTGATTATGGGGACAATGACGTGGGGCACGCTCGTTTCTCGCACCTGCTTCATTTGATAATGGTTTTTGAGAGCTGTAGGGTATTGATGCATAATGCTGCTATAAATATGTAATTCTTGGTAATTACCTCGGCTGGATGGAAAAATGATCTGTAGGTTCGAACTTAAATGCAGTTCTGCGATTCGTGGAAGAATGTCGTGAAAGCTTTCTCATGTTCCGATTGCATTTTAATGGTAACTTCGAATATATGTAGGTTAATGTTATTGCCGCTGATTCTTTCTTTACACAGTGCGTATATAATATACTGTACAGTGTATATATATGAGCTACTATAAATGGTTTCACTACAGGTATTACTACAGTGCTACTATTAGAAATCTATAGGTATATATATATATAATAATCTAAGGATAAAAAACCCCCGACATAATAACCTGAGATCCCTTTGAAAAGTAAATAACTTTTAAACGACTCAACCGATTTTCATGAAACATGTCTAAGAACACTCGCACGTAACTCACCTTTCATACAAAAAAACTAAATTGAAATCGCTTCATCCGTTCGCGAGCTACGGTGCCACAGACAGACAAACAGACAGACAGACACGTCAAACTTATAACACCCCTCTTTTTGCATCGGGGCTTAAAAATGAATCGCCGAAATGTATGTACGCGCATCTTCCAACTTCCGATCGGCTGCACCAAATTAAATAATTCTCTTTTTTATGTGTTCCATAATGTTAAGACAAGGTTTTTGTACAAGAAAATTTAAAAGATAACGGGAAAAGTTTTTTTTAGTTCGCGACTGTACACTTTCTGTGGGAAGCTGAGACAGATATGTAAATATGGCGGTACGAACTTCGCCTGGTCAGCTAGTTATTAAATAAAAACAAGATCACACTCGGTCAAGCTCATCGTTATAATTTAACTTCAGCAAAAGATAGGAATAGTCAGCCTTAGCCTTAAGTTTTTATCTCGAGAAGGTCCTTTTTAACTCCCGACCAAAAAGAGGGGTGTTATAAGTTTTACGTGTCTGTCTGTCTGTCTGTCTGTCTGTGGCACCGTAGCTCCCGAACGGATGAAGCGATTTCAATTTCGTTTTTTTTGTATGAAAGGTGAGTTACGTGCGAGTGTTCTTAGACATGTTTCATGAAAATCGGTTGAGCCGTTTAAAAGTTATGTGGGTGAAAGTGGGGAAGAGTAACCAAATGTTTGCAAAAATATCATCGAGTGGGGTCTCAAATGAAAGCGCATAACGTGTTTTTTACTTTTTAAAGGGAACTCAGGTTTACATTATATCGGGGGTTTCTTAAATTTTGAGAATTTATAGTTATTATACTGAATTTTGAAATAGATACTTTGCCATACGAGGTGTTAGAATTTCTGCGAAGCACCAAGCCACCAATGAATGGACCTTGACATACACCTAAAACGAGTATTCTAATTTTAAATTTGTAGTTCTTGAGTTGTCTATGAATATATTATTTTATTATCGTGTTTGTCACCTCTCCCTAAACGACTGAATCAATTAGGATGAAATTTTGTGTGTATATTTGAATTTCAATTGATAAATTTATGAGGCGGTACGAAGTTCGCCGGGTCATCATACTATTATATTTATTTATATTGACGAAACCTATAAAAAAGTAAATTAGATGTAGTTATGTTTTGTTACTGTGGGAATATTGTAGGAATTTCTAATGAACCCCATTGATAATTTCTAACGTATAATATTGTCTATGTAAGAGGACAGCCAATGTCCTGTGTTTTCTATGATTATTCCTTCTACACCATGACCTAATAAGCATCTGTAAGCAGGAAGAATACGGGCTAGTAATGAGTTAATGTGAGTTAATGTTGACTATACATTAACTCTGTTCGCCCACGTGTTTATAACGGCTTAACGTGGTTGTATGGTACTTGAAAGGAAAAAAATATCTGTATTTTTTTATGTAATAGGCGGGCAAACGAGCAGACGTATCGCCTGATGGTAAGCGATTACCGCCGCCCATGGACACCTGCAACACCAGAGGCGTCGCAAGTGCATTTCCGGTCTTTGGGGGATGGGGGAGATAGGGGAAGGGGTTGGGGTATGGGCCTCCGGTACCCTCACTCACTCGGTGAAACACAGCGCAAGCACTATTTTACACCGGTTTTCTGTGAGTCCGTGGTATCACTCCGGTCAAGCCGGCCCATTCATGCCGAAGCGTGGCTCTCCCACGGTAATTTTAAGCTAGTTTAAGCTAATAAAGCTCAATAGATCTGTATCTTAACACCTAGTAGAAAAGGTGGCGGTACCACCCTCGCACAGAAAGTCAACGTAAAATGACAGCGTTCATGCTGTCGTGTTTCGTTGGTGAGTGCGAGACCGGAGGCCCAATGATGCACAAGCATCACTAGCCCGCCATGATGTGGGTCACCAAGCCCGCATTTGGTGTATTGTCTGCTTTCACAATGAGTATGGTGACCACCACTCTTGGATTCTGCTTATGCTTTCCATCAAGCAGAGTAGTCATTTTGGCAGGGCCAAAAAAAAATAAGTTAGTGATTCAGAGTTTCAGAAATGGCTCAGAATGATACGAGATTATTTTAAGACAGGATGCTAGAAAGCCATTAGCTTTGAAAAGAGAGGGCTCAGTCTTAGACCTTTAAGCTCCAAGCGTTTATCTATACTACATTACTATTTTTAGTATTTTTATACCATACTTCTCTTATTGCATTCCGGGAATCATAAAAGAATAGAAGGCATGGATGAGGGATATCTCACTGTAGGCTGAAATGTAATCTATACTAATATTATAAACGCGAAAGTTTGTAAGTATGGATGGATGCATGGATGGATGTATGTTTGTTACCCTTTCACGCAAAAACTACTGAACGGATTTGGATGAAACTTTACAGTAATATAGCTTATACATCAGATTAACACATAGGCTACTATATGCCGCGATAACCAACATATACGCGGGCGGAGCCGCGGGCAACCACTAGTTGTTAATATGTGACTAGGATGAAGCAAATGAGGAATAAATGCTATAGAAAGAATTTAAAGGGGCGCTCGTGGATGAAAAGTTTAATAGCAACAGTTTGCTGTGATAGGGCTCCTGTAGCACGTTTTATATAAAATGTTATGTGTATTTTGAGACTTTTTGTTTTATCGTCATTGAAAAGGTTAGCAAAGTATTTCAAAAATATAAATATTTTTATATTATAATTGTTATTATCAGCATATATTGCTTTTGCTCACTTTATTTGCTTACTGCGGTGGCAAACACTTAAAATATACGAATAAGTGAAGTAACGGATGGCACATGAAAATACTAGAACATGAATTGAAAAAATATTCGCACCCAAGATTGCACCGTTACTGTAGAGTTTAGACAAAAAACTATATGGCAGATAACAACACACTCATGTATAATCTTATGAATTTATCGATTTACACATCTTCATCATCATATTATTTTATTTTAAACATCAATGGGTGACCGCTCACCTTATCTAACTGTTTTTTAATTGTTGACGGAACTGACTCTATTACCTATACATATAAATACAGTATGTGTTAAAAATGACACATTAAATATATAAAATGTAGAAAAATAATCAAAGTCATTTTAGCAGTACTCAAATACACAAAATGTCGCACTTTTATACACTTAGACTGACTGCTGTGAACGAAGATAACAAATTTCTTAATGTTTATTTCCTTGGATTGGATATTCGTATGACGACATCAATCAGTATTCTTCACGTGCCTACATATTATTTGTACGTGTCTTTGTAAACGGATTCTCCTTCAATGGTTGGACTGATTTTGAAGAACCTTTTTTAAAATATTTGAGTTGTTCCTTTCTTGATGAATCTAACTCTCTTTTTGTTGTTGCCGGGGGGAAAATCTCTTCGTTTCTCCGGCTCCTCGGGAACTGGAAACTGAGGAGCCAGGTATGTAGTGATTCCACTAAAAACTCCGACGACCGGTGTCAGACACTTTGAGCTGAAGAGGACCCGGACTATGTTATTTCAGGCTCCCCCCGGATTGGCGCGCCTTATCCTGGGGGAAGCCTGGGCTTCCGCTTGCCTATCTGCTTGACAAATCTGAACTACTAGATATCGTTTAATGTACTTATATTTTGTCATCCACAATGTGCCACAACAAAGGTATAGAGCTAGAAATTATATTATACTAGCTGACCCGGCGAACTTCGTACCGCCATATTTACATATCTGTCTCACGTTCCCACAGGCAGTGTACAGTCGCGGACAAAAAAAAAAGACTTTTCCCGTTATCTTTTAATTTTTTTCTTTCTAGCAAAAAAATAATGAAAGAAATCGAACTATGTGTTATTGAATTACAACTAAGTATATATTTTGACTTTCATCCCCTCTCTCCAAGAAACCGTGCTGAATTTTGGGATAAAAAGTATCCCATGTCCTACCTCGTAGTATGAACTCAAATCATGCCAAGTTTCATTTGAATCCATTCAGTAGTTTCAGCGTGATGTGCGGCCAAGATACACACAGACAGACAGACGGACAGACAGGTAAAAATAAAAATGAAAAAAATTACAGTTTTGGCTTCAGTATCGATTATAGAGAGGTCTCCAAAAAAAATTTCAAGATATCTTTAAAGTACAGAATTGGACCTGTTACATTTTTATTATAAGTATATAGATAACTATTCTACATAAATATATTATTATTCCGAGTCATGAATATACGAGTCTTTGCTTCGGATAAACCAAGTTAGATATTGTGTACTTAATACATGAATACACTTTTATTATCTATACCTCCATACCAATCTTAATCTTTCTTACATAGTCGCTTTTACACACCCATATTATGTACTTCTTAAATGAAGTCGCTTTCGCTGTCTGTTCGCTTAGATCTTTTAAACCACTCAATGGATTTTAATATAGTTTTCAGCAATGGATAGAGTGATTCAAGAGGAAGGGTTACGAGTATATTTGCAATACACGCGTATTATAGGAGAGGAATTCCGAGAATTTCAAAGACTTCCTAGCGAAGTCAGGCCGAGTCCCTAGTATATCATAAATTCGAAAGTACCTAACTCTGTTACGCTTTCACGTCTAAACAGCTTAACTAATTTGGATGAAATTTACAATGGAGATCCTTTGATTCATAAGGAAGGACATAGGCTACTATTTACCGCGATAACCAGCATACACGCGGGCGCAAGCGCGGAAAATGATAGTAATCTACACGGAAAACTTTACTGAATGAATCATGAATTTTGTATATACTCTAAACTCATAGTGTTGTAGACATTGATACAAAATCCAATTTAAACGTGTTATGTAAAACACTTGTTTATGTTCCTAAAAATAGTTGCTCTTTCGTATCGCAGTGATTTAACTTGATTACAAATCTTGTCTTGTGAGCTTTACCTACTCAACATGAAATTCGCTTGTTTACGAAATTTTATCTAACAAAATAATGGAACAAGTATGTCTAGTTTTGACAACATAAAAATAATTTTGAGATCACCACAGAAATGTTTTTTGTATCTTCATAGCCCGTTATGATAGGTTTTATTAATAATCCAAAATAGAGGTATATTTCTACACAATTTGGTTGTAAAATTGGTTTTCTAGAAAATATTCGGTAAGAATTTGAAGTTCTTATTTTTTTTTTACCACGGACTGTCGAATCAGTTATTAATTCTGTTAAAAATGTAAATGAAACTAGGTATTCGTGGGAATTAATGTAAGAATGCTTGTTTTACTCCATCACGCGAGAAGTGCCAAAGGGATCGGATAAAATCTCTACTGAGAAATATAGTCTTTTAACAAGAAAAAAGGATAAAAATAAGTCGACACTAGAAAAGTCAGCCAAAGCACAGAAAGCGAAGACACAAGCTAGTTGAATGATATGAATGCTAACAAGAATACTAAGTTAATTCTTCATCATTATCTCAGCCGAAAGACCACTGCTGGCTAGGCTACCTTTAGAATCTCCCCAAAACCGATCCTGCGCTGCTCTCATCCTCAAATTAACTGATACTGACTTAGAAAAACAACCACGTATAATAAGTTCACTATTTCCAATTTGTTCCAGTTTTAGTTTTACTAATAGAACAAATTAGATTCTTTTTTTACAATGTAAACTGAAAAATTTAATAAAACAAATAACATTTAAGTTTTTTATGCGTTCTATTATAATTATAGATTATAGCAGTAAAAGAAACTGAGTTACATACCACAATGAATTTGGGAACACGGTCAAAGATTTAAGTTTCAATTAATTATTTAAATATTTATTAAATCAAAAATGTACAAACATTTTTGATTTAATAAATATTTAAATAATTCAAGGGTAATTGTTTAAATTAAAAAAACTTTATACGGAGTGTTATCACTGCTAATCATCTCAAGCAACTCTTTGCAGTGCGCGCTGCAAAGTTGCAAAGCTGCTGAGTTGCAGTGGGCATGTGAGATGCCTTATGATGCAGAAGCATCACTAGGCCGCCATAGTGTGGGTCACCATGCTGCATTGTCTGCATTCGCAATGAATGACCACTACTCTTGAATTCTGCTTATGCTTTCCATCAGGCAGGATAGAGTCACTTTGGTAGTGCCATACATAAAAAAAATGTACGGGAAACTTTAAACGAACATTATACCAACCCGTCTGAAGCCGGTATGGCAGGCCAAAAACTCTGCTATGTCCAGCAGTCAAGTACAGATGTTGATTTGTGAAATATGTAAAATAAATTTGTAATGACTTACATACTTAACTAGCTTTAATTTGCTGATTAATTGCCAAAATCTAGAAACAATATAACATTTAGTTCTTTGAACTATGTTAAAATACTTTTGAAAGAACTTACGGGACTTTCTTTTGCAATAAAATGTGAGTGTTCTTTCATTAAAATCAATGGCATTCTGTATTGGAGTGGCACGGGCTATAAAAGCCTTTTTAAAACTGGCGCGGGCGTGCGCGGGCATATAATGGAAATATGACTGAACTAAATCAGGTCTCGAAATGGAATATGAACAATCATCAGTATGGTACGTTCTCGATATTTCGAAGTTAAGAAAATGTATTTCTAAAAACAGCCAATTCAATGCCATAGAAATGCGGATGACAGTTGACAGTTTAATTTGAACCCGGATGAATAATATCAAATAATGAGGAACTATGCAAGGACAAGAATATATTTTGCTTCAATGTTGTTAACCTTAGTAATTTTCTATATGAATGTTATACATTATTAGTTTCTCACAACACCTAAAGAACATTTATACAACATTTTATGCTTCTAGACAGAGCGACTTCAGCTGTGCATTGATCGATTAGTTCCATGAAGAAATCTGTTAGTTTGTTCTATTATAGAGATCGACTTTTCTTTTTTTTTCACTTGTCAAATACTTATTATTGCATTAATATTACGTTAGTGTTTTTACAATACCTTAAAAACTAATGTTATGTTATAAAAATAATAATATAAAATTATAACAAATACGCCTTCAAGAACTGTACCAAATTGAATTGGGACTACACGAGAAGCACCAGATTTCAAAAAAAAAAAACATCAACATCGGTTTACTCTGTCGAAACTTCTGAGGTAACAAACATAAAAAAAAACAGTCGAATAAGAAGTTTTTGAATTCGGTTAAAAACAAACTAAATTTTACACCAGGTAATTTCATGATGTTATCGCTTTTGATAATCGCATCGTATGATGTGCTATCTTTTTAATTTTACTATCAGAAATACATAAGGTTACAAACAATACACATACTATATGTTCTACCGATAAACAAATATCGTTGGTAGTTAGAATAGATCGCTAGCTATTATAGACAATAATCTATACTTAATATTATAAAACTGAAGAGTTTATTTGTTTGTTTGAAGCGCTAATCTCATGAACCGCTGGTCCGATTTGAAAAATTGTTTTAGTGTTGGATAGTACATTTATCGAGGAAGGCTATAGGCTATATATCATCACGCTAAGATCAATAGGAGCGGAGCACCAATGAAGAATGTTACAAAAACTGGGGAAAATATTAAGCTACAGGCAATAGGAGACGTAAACGAGGTTGCGTGGGTCAGCTAGTCATAGATAAAAACAAACCGGTAAACGAAGAAAACGATGTCTGCTTTGGTGAAGATCCAACGCAAAAGTACTTTTCCTAGTACTACTGGAAGTGTACTTGGCGCTCTGATACTCCTTCCCTTCATTTCATTTCTTCCGGACACCTGAAGTGCCCTTGCAACATGACCACAGATTTGGCTACAAATTTGTCACAAGTCACAATATTAGAAACGAAACACTTGTTTATAAAACACAGGTTAACGAATCGATATGTTATCAATGTTTTTATTTAAAAACAGTATTTCTGTTTTTTTTTTTCAATGTGAGTCGAAGCGTTCGCGCCAATGCGTACGCGTACAACCGACTGCCGCAAATATCACGGCGCGCCGATGCTCGCGTCGCTGTTAAGACTCTTGCGCAAGGCCATAGGAGACACCTGCTTCCAGTGCAGCCAAGTTGGAACGAGAAAGTAATGTGATGTCATAGTTCATAAATGTAGAGCAAAGAAATGGAGTATTGAAATTATGTGGTCGATTTTAGTTCTAAAACACGTTCTTATCTTAAATAATACTGATAAGAAATTTTTCAAGATTAACAAGGTATACTATATTAGTGCTTGATTAATAAGTACACCTACTACTCTAACGAAATTGTCAATATGGCACGTAGTTATAGTTTCTTTTGAATCCTAATAAAGAAATAAAAAAAGAAGTATATTAAATATAATAAATAAATAAATATTTCGGACATCTAACACACGCCATCTAGTCCCAAGCTAAGCAGAGCTTGTGCTATGGGTACTAAGACAACTGATACAAATACATATATACTTTTTTTTTGTAAATACATACATATTATACATAGAAAACACCCAAACTCCGAAACAAATATTTGTAGATCATACAAACATGTGGTCCGACCCGGGAATCGAAGCCGAGACCTCATGATCAGCAGTCGCACACGTCAACCGCGAGACCAACGAGGCAGTCATTATCATGTGTAAGCGCTTATACACATCATTTTCATAACAAATTGATTACTGGGCCATCTTTAATGTCCTAATTCCAGTAAAGATTGTAAGCTTCATTTATTAAAGGACTGTAAACTGAATGTGAAAGTTTGCTTTCATTCGCAAATTACCGGTAATTCCGTAAAAGTATTGAAGATAAAGTCGAAGAGAGTGGAGCCATTATAAGCCACATAATTACTTGTATCCATGTATGTTGTACATCCACGTTGAAGTTGACCTACATGTGTCGTTTAAAACCTTTGGAATTATTTTTTGTCCAGTCCAGTATAGTTTCATTCGAAGCTATCGAGGTCAGTTGCCACCCCAAATTCTTCTTTGTTGCGACTAGAAAGCTTTTTGTAAACAAAAATAATTAAGATTAATGTGTACTTTCAGATCTAAGACAGTAATGTCGCAAAGGTATTGTGGTGTTATATAATAGAACTCTAATATAAAAAAGAGCATAGAGTGAAATGGAGCTGTTCCTAATGAAAATTACAAAAAAAAAGCTTTATTTTCCCGACAGAGTAATTTTATAGCGGTACTCGCTGAGAAGTTCCTAGTGCATCAAACCTAGCCGTATAACATCTTATCTATTCTAGAGATTCTTGGTAAAACTAGTAATCTACATCACACACGAAATCCATCGGTTTCCTATTATTCTTATTCTGTGTTAGTTCAAGTTCAATCATATCTTAACAATTCGATCATCGATGAAATCATTGACTGTACAATAGCATAGTAGGCTGCATTGCTGAAATTCTGTGTGTAAGATCGTGACTCAGCAAGGTTCTTTGACAAGAGCCTTGCTGTCAAGAGAGTTGTAAATTTGTTTTGAATTAGCGGTTTTTCGTAAATAGATCTTTAAGGTTTCACACTTATCCGACCTTCAAGTCTTCAACGCTCTATTACTAGGATACACCTTAAATTGGACTAAAACACACTGTGTTTGATCAGATGTTTGTCTACTCTCGACTCGGATATAAGGAAGGTATCCGGGCAGAGTTAGGCCACTCCTAGGTAGTCACTTTTTTGCGCACAGTAGCCTTTGCCCCTTCTCAAGGCTTGTTTCTTCTAGAGTCAGTGAGTCTTTAAAGTCGGGCAGAGCTCATTTATGCTTATCCTGAAATAAATAAAAAATCACACTTCTGTATGTTATTTATCTTCTACATGGTTTTTTGAATGGTGTATTTAGATGGATTGGTTTCTGGCTTTGTTTTGTGATAATGTATTAATAGTCAACTTTAGATTATGGGATGATAAGCCTAAATGTCATTTAGTATAAATTAAAGTAAAAGTATATAGCATAGTGTTGTATATCAGATCCTCGAACAAAACATTGAATGCCTTTTGTAAATAGGAAAAATACACAGACATCAATTCACAAAACGTCAGCTATTAAGAAATTCACTTCTCAAAATTTTGGAAACTTTTCTAACATCTATACTGTTGTTATTATATATATTGTTACTTTGCAACGTCTAATTTCCAATCTCTCATTTTCAACCGAACCTTTTTGTTGTTGATAAGTTGCTGAGAGGATTGTTTTTTTTACTTGCATGTAATCTTTCCCGTAAGGTCATTGTCATGGTAGGGTTTAGGATACTTTAGAATACTGATACAAGATAGTGGTCTGTATACCCTTATTTGAAGAGAATTGCGGCAAACTTACTCCAAACAGTTTTATTTAATATAAAAGGAACAGACGAACTTTGAGAGACGGTCAATGAGTGGAACATTGTGTTTACTTACATTGGACATGAGTCTCTTGCGATTGATTCCAGTATAAGTAGATTTATTATCTCACATCATCCGTCTGTATTTCGTTCACAGGGCATTCCATATTTAATATTAAAGACTAATGGTAGTCACAAAAAACTCTTATGTCAAACTTATAGTGTTTAAAATTATTTAGCACTTATTGCTTGCACCGTCTCGGTACTGTATAGACGTAAGTCATCGACATCTATAGGTAATTTAATCCTTTTCATAGCCCTTTTTGCCTTCACCCCAATCTGGTTCAAGATCTTAAGTACTTCGATTTTGAAAGCAACACGACGCCTCGCCTTGCCGTCACATTAGTATGTGAATTTTTATGTTTATTTAATTCTCGGCTCTATTCATACTACGAATGAGGTTAGAGCGGGTGGCATATACAGCTATTGGCATGCAAGTCTCGCATCCGCAGCCTGTAAACAGACCATATACATGCTATTGCTTAGCGAGATTGCCTTTGTTTTCATATGAAACACGTCTGTCCGTATAGCCGTATAGTTGCCGACACTGTTAACTATAAAGAAATCTTTATAAAATGCTAAATCAATACTTTTCTTGCATTATAAAAATGAGTCTAGTATCGATTGATTTTCATAATTAATATGTAAAATGCAATGTTAATTTTAGAATAGACACAATGTTAATTTAACATTCAAACTATTAATCAAAATATTTTTTTCAAAGTTTAAAGTACTATCAAATTTTGAAGTCAAATTAGGTGTTTAAGGTTTACGAGGAGATTGACCGTAAAAGCCAATGATCTTTTGATTTATTCTTCAGAATTTTTCAGAAATATGCTTTTGTAATTTTTAGTGAAATATTTTCATCTAAATTATTGTAGTAGAACAGTAGGCAGTAAGTACCACATTCACTTAATCCAGTTAATCTTAACCTGCTGAAAATAAGAACATTAATACCGCCTGCAAGACGATGTCAATAATAAAATATGTAAATAGTAGTAATAAATATACAATAGTGGTTTTTTTATTACGACTTAGAACTCAGACAGGATCAGAAATAAAGATTTTCTGTACAAAACATAAAATCAATCGAAACGTCTAGATATAATATTACATTGATGGTTCTCGGGCCAAGATTTTGTAAATATGAAAAAAGGAAAAATTATTCTTTTGCGAATTGTAGTAAAGAATAATATCATTTAAAAAGTTTTCATCGATTTTAATATCGAAAATCGAACTGTCAATATATCATTCAAAACAGCACACGTTTATTATTCATAGCATGCTGATTATGAAATGAATAATTTCGACTAGATATAATATATATTTATATTATATTTTGGTTGCGTGGGTTTATCGACGTGCCTTATTTATAATATGGAGTAAATTAATCTGCTTAGCGCATAGAACAATCTAGTAATTCTAGTAGGTACAATAGACGTTACCGTGTTCGTTTAAACCTACGTTCATATTTGAAAATACATAATACTTCCGTATAGTTTCATGAAAAATGGTCTTAGAAACATGAGGCGGCCTATACTTAAATACAAGTTTGAAAAGCCGTGGTCACACGTTGTTAAATAGTGTTATGGTGCGTTTCTATGTAACGTGTGACTACGGCTTTTCAAACTTGTTTTATACTTTTTCAGCGTCTTTTTTTGTCGTAGTGGGGTTTTAGTTTTTACTTTTTTTTATTTTAAATGTTTTGTTGACGTTAATAATATATATATTTGAAATTTACAAGTAACGATCTTTCCAATGATACCAAACACGGCATATTTATCTCAAATTAGTTTTTAATACAGTATTTTATGATGGCTAGAGGGCGCCACATTAGATTCAGTGACAGGTCATATAGCCTATAACCAGCGGACGATCAAGACGCTTTTAACGATACCTTCATTTGTCCAGTTCTAATAAGTTGTTAAGGAGCTATGAGGGAACAAATGAACATACATACATAGCCCGTCAAAATCATAACCCTCCTTTGGCTTTGCCGTAGTCGGATAAAAAAAGAGGTTTTATTTATTCATTCATTGACCTTCCTTGAATTCTGCTTACCTACATAGCATACTACAAATTTGTGATTTTGTATTATCATTTTGACGAAAACCTCTAAGACATAAGTAACAAATTGGCAAGAAAGTTCGCTATAAATAATATATTGGAGTAGGTATCCCAATGATGTTGAAGCATCTCGATAGGCCGCCATAGTATGGGTCACCATTGTTGCATTGTCTGCATTCGTAATGAGTATGGTGACCAATACTCTTAGATTCTGCTCATGCGTTCTATCAGGCAGAGTAAAGTGACTTTTGCTGGCTTAAAAAAAAGATATGATAGGAAGACATGCCGAAAAATAATTAAGTCCTTCAAATAAGATCGCAATGTTCATATTAGCTTTGCACAGAGAAGTCTAGATAAAATAGTAAAAAATAAATAAAAAAAATACGGTCGAATTGAGAAACCTCCTCCTTTTTTTGAAGTCGGTTAATAAAATAAATATCATTGTTTTCCTCCCACTTCAGGTCCAATGTTGCTTCTACTTCTAATGAATGTAAAATGTTGTGGTGGTTTATAGTGACGTTTAATATAGCTGACACTGGTGAATCTTACTATATCTACTTAAGAAGTCTATAAAATGTACAAACATATTTTATGTGTTAATAATGTTATTGAAGAAAACAATCGATAATTTAATCCCTTTTGTAATTGCTTGAATGATTAAAATTTCATTGACGATTGAAGGAATAAAAAATGATTCTTGTTGGAAGGGACATTTAAAACTAATCGGTGTTTAAAAATTACAACACATTTAGTAAAAAAAAAACTTTTAGCCATATAGTAACCGCAAATGATGTATAAAATTCTCACGGCCAATTTTTCGTTGGTCAAATAAATTTCAACGCGCGTTTCCTCGGTTTCCCGATTTCCTGTTACACATTTCCGTTTTTTAACCGACTTCCAAAAAGGAGGAGGTTCTATGTTCCACTGTATGTATTTTTTTTATTTTTTTTTATGTATGTTCACCGATTACTCCGTCAGTTGTGGACCGATTTTGAAAATTTTTTTTGTATTCGAAAGGGTATGCTTCCGAGGTGGTCCCATTGCTAGCATATCAGGATCTGATGATACTGACTTCAAGCAGATTCTACCTAGCACACATTATAATACTACTATTTAAATGAATAAAGAATTAGGTATAGGCAATTTATGAAGAACCAGTTTATTTTACGCTTTTAAGTGTTTTTTTGGCAGAGAGTTTTCGTTGGATGTTTTTTGGAAGTCGGTTTTTTTTTTATAAAAAGTTTTCTTTTTTTGAAATTCACGGCTGTGTTTATTTGTAAAGTAATAAGTTTTATAGCAAAACGCAAGATCATGTTTTTATTTATGATTAGTTAATTTATTAAGATTAGTATTATTACCTCGTACGCCTCGTGCTGCCACGAAATATCACCTAATATACAGACCAACAAAAGATACAATACTAGTTTTGTGAAATCAAACTAATAATCTCCTTGACTTTTTCTCAAAGATTAAGCTAAAAGTCAGTTTTGTAAGTGTCGTCATAGTGAAACAATTGTATAGAGTACCCTTCATCTCCATCAAAGAGGCCTGTGGTAGGATCACAATCATCGCACTGACCTAAATAATCTTTTGACATAGAATGAAGATGGGTTAAAAAGTCTGCTTGTATTTAAATATTTAAAGATTTTTAGGTCTGATATATGTTTTTCAACAATTTAAGCATAAAAATTGGTAAATTAAGAAGTTTTCCTGCTCGTATTTCTGATATAATCTACTTTTAGGGCTGAATTTTAGGCGATGTGCCAGTTGTGGTCCAACAATTTCATATTTCAATTTCGCTTGAAAGGCGGTCGCTGCGTCACTGGTATAATTACTGACTTCTTACATTAAGCGTTATATTAGAAATTAAAAATATGGGACATTAACGATGATTGGCATATAAATTCACATACCTAAATAAAAATATGCATCTTATACAGTTTTTGAACAGATGAACAATGTTCTTTGCAGATATCTGTTGGAATATTTTGTTTTAAAGAGGACGAGCACCCTTTTTTTAGTTTTTAGATGAGTATTTCATTTATGATTGATGCATAAATTTATAGTGGTCAGTGAAAAAATCGGTAATCAAACTATTGTTGCTCTGTTTTAAAAGATTTCAATGTCATTTAATACAGATTAATGATCTTAATAATATTGTGGTGTAGCAAGACTTAAAAAAATAATACTAGCCTACCCGCTTATTTCCTGTATAGCGTCTTACTTATTAGCTATTTTATTATTAATAGCTCTGCATTATGAAATAAAAACATAGTAAATATTATTGCCAGTAATACTGTTGTTCGTGGAACTCTTTGTCCTTCACATCAACAGCCTTTAACAGTCCACTGCTCGATATAGTAGGTAATAGAGCCACGCTGATTTCAGCAGGAACGGGCCGGCTCGACCGAGGCGGTACTACTCTCGCACAGAAGATCAACCTAAAATGACAGCATTCGTGTTGTCGTGTTTTGTTGGTGAGTGCGAGACCGGAGGCCTAATGATGCAGAAGCATCACTAGCCCGCCATAGTGTGGGTCCCCATGCTGCATTGTTACATTTGCAATGAGTATGGTGATCAGCACTCTTGGATTCTGCTTATATTTTGGCAGACCCATGCATAAAAAAAAGAAAAAAAAGGATATAGGCCTTTGGCTTACTATACCACGCTGGCCAGGCGATTGTTTCAAGTTTTCCTTCTCTTTGCATTGATGCTGTCCTGCGTAGTTTGGTCCCAAGATACTCATGGAATAAACAGACATGGTGACACTTTGTATTTTTAATTCGTCACCACTCGGACATGAATGACGCATGATACCACGGTCTTACAGAAAAGTGGTGTTAAATAATTCTTTTCATGCTTTTCTCAAATGAGGTTACTGGCCCCCAAACTTTCTCACTGTAATTCTGAACACACTTGGGACGCTTGAGTTGCTGAAGTCCAGAATAATAGACGAACATCTAAGTTTAAATTTCTTAAGCGTGTTTGTCGTAAAATCTAGTATATATTATTCTCGTGTCAAGTTATTGCTCACAATGAGTTCCGAAACTATCTAACAGATATTTAACGTATTTTTAAATGTGTGTTTTGGTGGCGTGCCTGAGATAAGGGTAAGGCAACTGAGAAACTTTTTGTTTATTTCCTTCAATTGTATCATGCACCGTGTAGTTACATACAGCTTTAATATTTTAGTGTCCTCGAGAGTCCACTCGATAAGATATAAAACGCTTACTACGCTTGACTATCCTTCCTGTATACGTTCTTAGACTGCAATATTTATAAATATGTTAATTAATTATAGGCATATGTAGGATCATCACGTGATATGCTTGTATTACCTTATTATACCTCGTGCCTATGTGTTATTTCGCAATATTTGAAATTATATGTTTCAGGTTGGGTTCTATTACTATGTATGAATTAGGGTTCAATTGACCAATGAGAATGAGCAATGTGGCCTTTAACAAATACATAGAGGGCTTATTATATTTTTCTTAGCAACACCACGGTACTCTAACATATGGCCCTGAATGACGTAACAAAAAAAAAAGAATAGAAGCTGCAATAATGCTAACCATACTTCTCTTCATTCTCTTCTGCTAAGAAAAGGAAAAAACCTTTATTTGTCACAAAATGGGTTTAAAAGGAAGATCTATTTAAATACGCCTGCACAAAGTAATAAACATGATTTGAGAAGGAAAACTTACCGACTTCAACTTAATGAATTGCAGTTGATGTTTAAGAATCTAAAAAAACTGTAAATATAGGTACTAATTTATGACTTGCCGTTATGTTTTAAGATCGCACTGCACCAAAAGTACTGCTTGTTTTTAGTAACAAGAGTTAAATGTTTAGGTAAACTGAACATAATTATGCACGCAGTATTTGAATTTACTAGAGTATGCAAATCAAGGAAATAACTTCAAATATGGTAATAAGCATATTGATATTAAAAAATAGATATTATAATCCAATTTAATAGGTATATTATATCGTTTTATATACTGGCCTAGAATACTGTGATTCAAAACAAACAGATAATACTTTTTTGGGCGATAGCGATAATCTCTAGAAATAACCAATTATTTTCTTCATTTGATAAAATGATTATTGTTAAAGGTTAAAGACATTTTAACATCACGATAATCCACTTGAATAACTCCACTCCTAAGTGACGACTACCTGTGTGATGACGGATTCAGAATTCAGAGTGTTGCCACCCATAATTATCCCGTGGGTATCGTAAAAACCGACTAAACAAACTACTCAGGAGAAACAGCACTGCGAAGAGAAGGAAAATCTGAAACAAATCTTATAACAACACGTCTGGTCAGCGTTGTATTTTTTTTATGGTATTGGAAGCAAACGAGCAGACGTATCGCCTGATGGTAAGCAATTACACCCGCAACACCAGAGGCGTCACAAGTGCGTTGCCGGCCTTTGGGGGATGGGGGGAGGGGTTTCGGGTATGGGCCTCCGGTATCCTCACTTACTCGATGAAACACAGCGCAGGCGCTGTTTTACACCGGTTTTCTGTGAGGCCGTGGTATCACTCCGGTCGAGCCGGCCCATGCATGCCGCAGCGTGGCTCTCCCACGGTAAGCGGTACAAGCCAAAACCCTCCTTTCTTTGGAGAGGCCTATGTCCAGCAGGGGACCATTCAAGATTGTGAGGTGACCATAAACCACCAAACAGCGGGATACAACTAGTATTTGTATAAATTTCGATATGAATGTGTACGCAATTTCTAATGTTAACTTTTAACATTAACACGTCCATGACTAATAGCCCACTGTATTGCTTATTGTTGCTATATCGTCATTTCGTGTACTGCACACAATAGGTGAAGGCTACTCCAAGTAATAAAAAAGTCTGTCTTCGAAATAATTCTGTAAAGTTCAAAAATTTCGACACCGAAGATCTCAGCTAAGTTTTTAATACTACTTGTAATAATATTGAGGTAAATTTTGATTGCAGCGAGTAGATATTTATGATATTTTCAATTAGCAGTAGCTAACTGTACGTCATGTAGATAGTTTCGGAGTTCATCGTGACCAACAACGTGACACTACAATTATATTTATAAAATTTTCTTCGAACACACTAAAGGTATTCTATACAGATTTAGTTTGTGTTATTGGTCCTGGCTATTTCCTTCGTTTTTTAAAGATAAGTCATTTCCTTTCGCTTCCCACTCAAAAGATTTACGCGTATAAAACTTTCTACCTCGCACAATAAAACTGTGTATGAACTTTCGTCTGCGGCATTCCCGTACCAATACGACCATCAAACCTTCAAAAAAAGAACGTAGGTACTCCGGTTAAAAAGCCGGCAACGCACTTGTGACGCCTCTGGTATTGCGGGTGTCTATAGGCGGTGGTAATCGCTTATCACCAGGCGATCCGACTGCTCGTTTGCCCCCTATCCCATTAAAAAAACGTATACCATAACAATACCTCACATATTTTAAAACTTATATACTCTTACAACAGAGGAAACTTATGAGTCAGTAGAAAAGCCCTTCGTGAGTCATGGGCCACTAATACATTATTACAATAAGAAGTTCAGGGATAATCAATCATGTATACGAAAGCTTTGCACCGCGGCGTTGTCCCCGGTTGTTGTACCTTGGGTAACACCACGGGGCTCAGCTAGTAAACATACCTATATGATAATTCTACTACTTAAATACCATTTGAAATCCTTCTGCCATAATTATTATAACTTCAATAACATTGGACTTTCATACAAACTTCCAACCCCCGTTTTACCCCATTAGGGTTGGAGTTTCGTAAAATCTGTTCTTTGATATATCTACACGCTATAAGGTATATAGCTACGCTATAAGTTTGTAGGTGTTATAGTTTCTGAGTTTTCGTGATTAATAAGTGAGTGGTATTTCGCCGTGATTTTTACGTAGATAAACTGCATTTTAAAATTTAAACAAGTTTTCATGTGCAGAACAGTTGCCCAGGCTTTAGATAGGTGACTGTTTTCATGAAATAACATCATTAAAACGTGTGATGAATTTAAAATACGATATTCTATCTAATAAATACAAACAGGATTATAAAATATGAAATATGTACTTGGAGTCAAATGTAGCAGAAGTGCAATTTGGAAACGATATGTGCTATGAAAGATGAAGAAACGGCTACGCAAAGTTGTGTGATACCGGTCGTGGTCATTGAAATAAAACAAGCCATTCCAACAGTCAAAATTGGACCGCAAGTTTTCGTAATGGCCATTTGTACAAGAATTTTCCAAACGAATTTTCTGTCAAAGTAGATTGACCTTTCATGTTATGACAACGCCGTACTAGCTTGGATCTAAATAGGCTCCAAAACTTGTTTTTATAAACTTCAAGACGAGCCTACAACCAGTTCTAATGTTGTTCCGGACACACGTTTTTATAATCTTAAAAGGAGACAATACTGACTGGTGCTAATGTGGACATTTTATTCCCAGTCACACGGTTGCATTTGATCACTACATTGACACACTTGGGAAAAGTAAAAAAACACTGCAAACCTATAATTTAGTCTTTGTATTAACTAACTGTTCTCACAGCGATCAGATGGCATTAGTAAGTTCCCGAGGGTTTTAAAATCGAGGCTTAAATATCAATTTTAATTGTATTATCTGAAGTGAGAGTTTTACTACAAATTGTCTGTCCCTTAACTGACTGTTATACATTTGACTTGTTCAAACAGTTACTTTCAAACACTGAAATCTTTTCTTCTATTCCAGATCCATGTTTATACATTCTGAGATTCTCGTCGCAGTTGCAGTTTGCTGATAAACAACACGAGGTTAGCATGACGGCTCTACGCCTAGTGCAACGGATGAAGAGGGACTCAATACATTCTGGTAGACGGCCTTCTGGTATTTGTGGAGCAGGTAGGAAATGCGCATTTAATTTACTATTTTATTTTAAAGAGTTTTTTAACCTCCAAAAAGGCTAACCTTCAATTTAAACTCTTTAAAATTTACGTGAATATAAAAAATAAATTAGGATTTTTTTATTTCCGTGTACAATATACTTATAAATGTAAGAAAATTGTTTCAAGAGCACTCGGACATGGTTACTGTGAAAATAATATTTAAATCTGTACTATTATATAAAGCTGAAGAGTTTGTTTGTTTGTTCGAACGCGCTAATCTCAGGAACCGCTGGTCCGATTTAAAAAATTCTTTCAGTGTTGAATAGTACATTTATCGAGGAAGGCTATATATCATCACGCTACGACCAATAGGAGCGTAGCACCAATGAAAAATGTTTAAAAAACGGGGGAAATTATCACGCGACGGGCAATAGGAGACGCAAACGAGGTTGCGTGGGTCAGCTAGTTAATTCATATCTTGCCAATTTGTCTGCATCGGTACTCTAGCATCTATGAGGTTGCTCGAGCGCAACGTGCTCTTAGAAATTGTAGTAGCAATTAACACATATACCATTCAAAAAAATTTTTAATAAATATCCACTACAGTTATTGCTCTACTAATTACATATTAGATGTAATAAAGATATACGTCTATAGACTATGAATAATTATAAAGTTAATAGCGCGCGGAAAGACCGATAAAGTAAATTATTATATTCCTTAGAGAATTGTAGTTAATATTATACAATAAAATCATTTCGTTTTAATAAGAGTCTATTAACAAATAAATTATTCTATTCATAAAATGTTCAATACATTTAGAATCTACATAAAACACTTTTTGTACGGTATGTATCTTAGGACGCCTATAAACTTATAAATAAATAGAATAAAAAAAAACAATATATTAATGACAATAAAATTATTCGCAACACATCAGTTGATATTTACCTAAATACCAATGACACAATATACTAAATAGACCGACCCTCCCCTGGCCTAAACTGTACACCGATAAAAGCTAGAAAAATTCACTTAAATCTAGATGGCGCGCAAAAATAAGGTACTAGAAATAGTTTAACAAACTCTATCACTATTTTATTGATATGCTTCAATTATAGTAATTATTTTATTATTTTTCGAATATAAATCTTACTTTCTAATGCTTTGTTTAAAAAAAATATTTTTCAATTGCGTAACTATAAGTTATCATCACCTATTTTTAGGAGATGTCGTTGCAATCGATTTAAATAAACTTGAATATAATGACCTATTTACTACGCTAGATGTCACATTTACAAGTTATTGATATGACATATAGAATATTATATGCTGGATGCGCGATGATAGCGCCACCAAGTGGCTACAATTACGTCGGACTTTGATTTGTCAAATGGTTAGTTGTCTTACGAAGAGTAAGTAAACAAACAAATTATTTCAACGATATATCGTAAAGGGGCGTCCATTAATTACGTGAGGCATTTTTGAGAATTTTTCGACATCCCCTCCCGCCTTGGTGAGATATCGTAAGATTTTCATCAACTCCCTCCCGCGTCCCCAAATCTCACGCGAGATTCTTCAAATTTATGTTTTGGCTGTAAACGTGTTGGATTATTGAACTGGTTCTATTACTTCGATTGAAGACTAGCAAAGCAAAATCGAATGCTACTTCGCTGCTCTGCGGAGTTCGGACGAATACGACAAACACTATTGTGTCAGATTTGGCCATATTTTATTCGGAAATAATTTTTCACGCAATTTTACACAATAATTACGTGATATTTGCCAAGACCCCCCTAAGTGAGATTTGAAAAGATTTAGCTCAATCCCCTCCCCCCTAAAACACCTTACGTAATTAATGGAAGCCCCCTAATTTAAATATATTCTATTCAATCATGTAAATCTATGGTGTAGATAATAATGTTGAGCGATTTTATTTCCTGTCTGATATGGCATAATCAATAAATTTTAGGTCATTATATGTCATTTTAATATAAAATAAATGATTGAACTGCAAAGTATAATCTTTATTTCGGAACGAAGTTCCTTATCGCGCGTTGCGAAAGGGGGCTAGACGGCAAAAAATGTAACGACACTTTTCGTGCCAAAAGTTGTAACGACACTTTTAACATTGAATTGACGTCATAGTGCTGGATACTCACCGTTAAATATAACAAACTGATTGCCAACGTCCATACCATGTTGAATACACCGGTTCTCGTCCGATCATCGACGTTAAGCAACATCGGGCGTGGTTAGTACTTGGATAGGTGACCGCCTTGGAACACCACGTGATGTTGGGTTTTTGCATTTATTTACATAAAATATATTGTTTTATAGTATATTTTGTAAAGCTTGATTATTACTAAAATAATTTGAGTATTTTATGCGCATTTTTATTAGTAGGAGCATATCAAATATAATATATATATATATATAAACTTCGTTCCATCCGGGTGTTCTTTGACACCTCTCAAGTTTTTATTATACATATTTTAATTTGTACAACAAGTAATATTAAAATCACATTAAATCAGTCAGGAGATTAACAAATAAATATTATTTCATAGACATACACTTTAAACAGTTTTCTAACAATTTTTTTATCCTATTATTTAAATTACGGCAAAATCCAAAATCTGATGACAGCATTTTAAAATCTAAAGAGTTCAGAAGAGGTTTCTAGAGAATTGACATTGATGCAGCTACGAAAATAAAGGTTATGAATTGGACAGAAGACGGAAATAAATTCAGCTTGTCATTATTTTACAAATCTATAGTGTATTTTTTTCTAAGGCGGCAAGGTGTAGTACTTGCCGCTCCAACCACAATCCGAAACTCCGAAAGTGGCTAGCAAAATCCGATTGTTTTGCCCTGATCTATTTAAAAAAAGAATAACAGAAATTCGAAATGCATTAATTAAAGATAAAGCTTGTGTGATCACTTTCGATGAAATCGCAATAATGTGTAACTTATAATATTCCATCAGCAGTAAAAGCAGAATTGTTACAACTCTTTTAAAAGCTACTATAAATAAACTATTTGGTAATAAGTGGGCTTCTGCTAAAAGCTGTTTTTTGCGGTCGGGCTACGAAAAACCAAAATACATGCAAGAAATCAGGGATATCTAGTAACTTTTCCTTTTTCTTTTGCAACGTTTTGTAAAATTATTTGCGTTTTTTGATGTACCACATTTAATTAAAAGTATTCAAAATCATTTTTTAAACAATAACTATGTTAACAGCAATGAGCAAATTTTGTTTCAAGATGTTACCAAACCATACGAAATAGACAAAACTTAAAACTTGAATCGATCACTTACAAAATTGACAGATAGGCCCATTTAACAGTAATAAAAAAATATGAGATGCCATAGAAACACGCATTATTTAAAAAAAGTAACACATGCATTAAATGCGATAAAGACGGGCAAAAATTATTTGAAAAATTACACAATTAACTAAAATAAAAACCAACTTCAATGTTCGACTTGATTTCTCTTGGATGCCATTATCAGATCATAATGTCCTTATCATGGTATCACCGTTGGGACGTATCCTTTCCATTAAAAAAATAATCATCAAAATCGGTTCATAAACGACGAAGTTATCCGCGAACACACATAAAAAAAACATATATACGGTCGAATTGAGAAACCTCCTCCTTTTTTTGAAGTCGGTTAAAAATTGAATCAGGATGATAGAAAATTTGTTTGCGCAATTTCGGCAAAAGCAACAAAAATCCAACAGCAAAGTTGCTAAGGACCATATTTAGGAGTAATTTAGTTAATTTCTTAAAGAGTCCCCATAACAAAAAACTGTGAGGATGAAGATGGTGATTTTATCCAGTTAGCCGTTAGAGAAAGCAAATAATTTTCTCCAAAACCATCATTATCACCAAAACACGCAGTAAACAACGAGAAACAATGCACTCATGAACGGCAACTTATTTATTTATTATTTACCTCTGCCCATGAATACCCGCAACACCAGAGGTGTCACAAGGCTTTTAAGGAGAAGTATGCTCTTTTCTTGAAGATTGATTGAAGGTCGTATTGGTCCGGGAATACCGCAGTCGACAGTTCATTCCACAGTTTTGTTGTGTAGGGCAGAAATTTTCTCGAAAAGCGCACAGTTGACTAGTAGCACTAAATGATGATGATGAAACTGCAGTCGCGTAGGATGATGGCAAAAAAAGGAGGCAGGGATCAATTCAATCAATTGCTCGGAGTACTCCCCATTGTAAATACGATAGCAGATGCGTAACGGAGCCACGTCTCCACACAGCGCGTGCAGCGCCAGAGATTCCAGCCGAATTGAAACTTCTTGACAATTGACGATTCGATTCGATTGTATATTAGTATTTCAATCATAGTGAATTGAATTTTGCGTGAAATAAGAAATAGGTACATTTTGTATACTCAGAACAATAAAATTACTTGAGGAACTTGATGAACTTGTAAAAGTTGGTTTGCAGATGTTTATATTTGTGCAAAAAAAAAGCTGGCAGGTGGCTTAGAAACTTCAGTGAACACATATAAACAATGAAGGCCTTGCAAATACTAAGTAAATTATTAAAATATTCAAGGAGCTTTTACAAATGCGTGTGAACTTTTCAACACCTACCCACGAAAAAAAAAATTAACTTAATAAAGATTAAGTTTTACTTAAATATTTAAAAAGTGAAGATTATGAGCTGTTACATTATTTTTCTTTCAGTAATCGACATAGATATCATTATTGTGACATAATAAAATATACGTGTCGTTCCAAGATGAATATCTGAGGCCACTTTAAGACGCCTCAATCGTGTTCAATTCAGTTCTCGTACTGTATTAATCCCAAATAATGTATCTAGGCCTGTTCCTTAACAGTAGGTTGACGACAGTTTCACACACACACTTTCAATAGTTTGCTCGAAAGCTTTTGCCGAATTTAGGTAAACTGAGTGTTGCGACAAGATGGAACGCAGAATTCTCCGGTTAATAACACTTTACGGTACCCGGTGTAGACGGTAGCACTGACCGCCTAGAGTAGGGTGCGCCACAGGAGAGTAGAGAGTAGACAGTAGAGAGTGTTGTTGGTTTGAGCCACACGCGTTTATCACATAATGTCTACGGAGGCAGAATGCGCGTTGTCAGGAATATCCATATGAGATTTGTTCCGCGTAACGCAGGTTTCCGGTCACAGTTGCTTCGGAAATACCTGCACGCGGTTACTAGAAGTGAGTTGAATCCTGCCTGTCCAGTGTATTGAGCCGATTCCCTGTGCCATTACTTGAGCATCGCAGCGTTGGATATAGAATGCAGTTATGGGAGAATATCTCTCGCTGCCAACCATGTTATGCTCCATAGTGGATAGCAACAGAGTTTTATCTTCTGCGAAGATGACATTGCACAGAAAGAGGTGGCGGAAAGGACCAAGGATGAAAATTTCTACTTGGACCTAATTTGCCGCCAGCCGCTGAAACGGACGCAGTAGTGCATTCTAGCAACTCATGCCACCTTCAGTGGTAATTAAGAAAATGTTTAGTTAAAATTACTAATTTAAATTGTAAAATTTAACTGCTATTGAGATGTCTTATAAACAGATATTTACAAAGATGTATTTTAACAAGCATATAGAATTTTTCAAACAGTACTATTAATACATTATTTCTTCTTGTTAAACTGCCAAGAATTAATTTCTCCATTTCTATTACAGTAATGTAGTTTTTTTAAATCATTTAATTTGCCGCCCCCTAAAAGAAGCCGCCCTAGCCTTCAGCCTACTGAGCTTTCATCACTGAATAATATAACCTAATATAACATATATAATATATGGATTTTTTCAACAAATTTTGATTATTATAACACAATTAAGTAGCTAGACCTACATACAGAGTTTTATGTGAAAATTTAAAAAGTTTCATACAAAAATTAATAAAAAAATATATATTCATGTACCGTATCTACTGAGAAGCATTTATGAAGAAGCTGTTTATTTGAAATTATAAACAGACATTTCAATTTTATTTATTTGTGTGCTCTTGGACGATTTAATAAAATATCACATAAATTACTATTGTAATTATGTGGAAAACGACATCTAGTGGGACATTTGCACTAATACAAAAACAAATAAACTTGACAGTTTACTCTCGGATTCGTATCGGAGTAGAAGCTCAGAAAATATCTTTGAAATTTACAATTTGATACACTTAGTGACATCTAGTGAACATTAAGCTTATTATACATCCGCGTACAACTCTAAGTTCATGCGATGTAAGTCTATAGTTATATTTCGTCAGTGCTAAATACGAACGCGAATTTATTTCAGTACTAGCTGACCCGGCGAACTTCGTACCGCCATATTTACATATCTGTCTCAGCTTCCCACAGGCAGTGTACAATCGCGGACGAAAAAAAACACTTTTCCCGTTATCTTTTAATTTTTTTCTTTCTAGCAAAAAAAGAATGAATGAAATCGGACTATGTGTTATTGAATTACAACTAAGTACATATTTTGACTTTCATCGCCTCTCTCCAGGATACCGTGCTGAATTTCGGGATAAAAAGTATCCTATGTCCTACCTCGTAGTATGAACTCAAATCATGCCAAGTTTCATTTGAATCCGTTCAGTAGTTTCAGCGTGATGCGCGGCCAAGATACAGACAGACAGACAGACAGACAAAAATGAAAAAAATTACAGTTTTGGCTTCTGTATCGATAATAGAGAGCCCTCCAAAAAAAATTTTCTAAATATCTTTAATGTACAGAATTTGACCTGTTACATTTTTATTATAAGTATAGATGATTGGCTAAAGGCATGAACGAAATAAGTTACATGACCAAAACTTCTAAATGTAACGCGAATCGTACAAATAACATGTCTTGTACACTGTTACAGTTTACAATGTTCGGTAAGATCTTAAGGCAGTAAACGTCTGTTATTTTCGTACATAAATAATTAAATACCGCGTCCTGATCTATAAAAATCCGTTCGATAGCATCTCGATTGCATGTGTGCAAAAAAGAACGTAAGAATCGTCAATATAGACAAGGCAACAGAATTTGGCAACTGTTAACTAATCGCAAGCAGATTAAAGAAATCTATCCGTGCACTACAATTATCTTTCAATCTGGACATACTTAAAATGATTATTACTGAAGTTTTAACAGTAGATTGTTAGACAACTCGTACGAACTAAAATTGTAGTTGATTCTTAAATTAGTACATGTCAGCTAATTTATTTAGATAATAAATCATTTGTGTAAAACATATTAACATGTGATTGATTTTACATTGACCCCTCAAAGACCTTGACTTGAGACGTCTCGGTTGTGAAAGACTGTAAACATTTGATTCGTATTTTTGAACAGACTTTAATATGCAAATATATTTTTCCAACTTCAAAATAGGAGGTTTGACTGTAGTTTATTTATACTATAAATTTGAAAACGATTTGGAAAATTCTTATTTCCTTTGTAAATGAAAAAAAAATGGTATACCTACTTGACTTATAATCAAAATAGCTTTTACACGCGACTTCGTTCACGCAGACTTTCTTCCCCTGATTTACCCCCTGATGGGGTGGAATTTCAATAATTCATTTCTTAGTGCTCACTTACGTTATATAAAGAACCTACATGCAAAAAATCAGGATTCTAGCTTCAGCGGTTTGGGCTGTGCGTTGATCTCTGGATATGTTAGTCAGTCAGTCACCTTCCTCTTTTATATGTATAGATAAGATATTAAAGAAAACATTTTACTACTATTCATAATGCTGTGCTTATACTGAAGCCGAAAATACTTTTAAACAGTTAATTGTCTTAAAACCGGATATATTAAAAAAAACCTTAACCCCGACTTCCTCAAAGTATGTTCATGTGGTCGGCCTTGATACAGCAATCAAGTAATACGTCAAAATACATTACTTTCTTTTCAAATAACACATTTATGTTTTAAATAAAGGTCCGTAAAACAACCAAAAGTTACACGGAACCGGAAAATAGTGGATAAAACCTACGAGTATATAGTATACGTGTTTCTACGTAGGTGTAACGATTTCTTCGTAGTCTCCATACTTCCTTTTAAATTTATTTGCACATATGGATTTGGTCCGCGACTAAAGGTCATCGCAAATTATTCATCTCAATAGTTTGTGCTGCTACTAGTACCACGTTCTTTAAAAATTCTAGGAGTCGGTAAAAGTGATAGTAAAACTCCTAGCCCTCAAGGTTTTACATCAGTTTGACTGACCAACCGTGATATGTTAGACCTTGCTCGCCTCCAGCTATGAAAGCAAGCTCATCATTTCAGATCGGTAATGCTAAGCAATAATTAATTGAACTCAGTAGATACTTAATCCCGAGATGTGGTGAAAAGGTTACAAAATAGTGTTGTCCGTTTATTAGATAAACTGCTTAGATTGCATTTATTTTGACCTTATCAATGAGTTCTCTCATTGATAAGGTCAAAATAAATAGTTCTCTATGAGGGCAGACATTTTAGCATACATATTGTTTAATTTTTATAGCAGCTTAAATAGGTATGGTCAGGTGACGCAGACTCCTATATAAGCGTTCACAATCTACCAATTAAATGTTGCAAAAATATATATTATTGCTTCCTGCATCCTGTACAGATTTTTATTTTAATGTTTTAATGCACATCTGCTCATTATCTTTTTATCGTATTCTGATTCTTAGTATCTTTGTTTTTCGCATTATTTTTCTACGAAATCGTAGAAGGTTTGCGACGCTTATGTTATTTAATTTCTTATACTAGGTATTTTTATAACGTTGTAATCCGGTGTCTTTACACAGAATTTCCTAAAATATACAGTAAAAAATAACTATTTAGTTTTTTTACTCTTTTTGTTAAATAATAACCTTAATTATCTTGTACTTATACTTTTTGACTCCTCTTTAAGAATTCTGAACTGAAATCTGAATAATCTAGTCTCACCTATTCCAATTTTAAGACTCACTCACAATATTAATATTTTAGACCTTAACATACAATGCTTATTGCATGTGTGGAATACCAAATGCCAAATGAAATATTTCTCTAATTACATTTCATATAATTCTCCTCTAGCCCTTCTCATAGCTGCTCGACTTCACGAATTCAACCGAACACCAGCCGATGTTGTCCGAATAGTGAAAGTTCACGAATCGACTCTTCGCAAGAGGCTGCTTGAATTCGGTGACACTCCATCTAGCGCACTCACGCTTGAGGAGTTCATGACGGTAGATTTAGAGGAAGAACAGGATCCACCAGCTTTCAGAGCAGCCAGGAAAAGAGACAAAGAGAGGTTACAGAAGGTACTGTAATAATATCTAGAACTAGCCGACCCGTGCCTACTTCGTTGGGCGTTAATCGCCCGCTTTTCTTCGACTTGATTTACAAATACATACTATTATTTTTAACAGAATTTTTTATTCAATCATAATAAAATATAGCCTATGTCACTCTTATTAGTGTCGCTTTCTGTTAGTGAAAGAATTTTCAGTATCGGATCCGTACTTTCGAAGATTACCCCCTGCAACCATACATAGTTAGTTAGTTATATACATATATTGTATCAAAAATTCCTTACTGTGGATTAATTTAAAAACTATATACAATTAAGAAAAAAAAACACAAGTGTGTATAAAAAATTCATGTCGTTATCTGAACTAATCTAAAGGATAGGTTAAAAACTAATGTTATTACGATTATTAACATTTTATTTCCAGTTAATGGAAGAAGAGGATGGTGAAAAAGAGTTGACCGAACTACAGAAAGAGATAGAAGCTCAATTAGAGAGAGACACGAACAAACGTAGAAAAGTTGCCGCTGTCATTGGTACCTCAGCCGCTTGTCTTGGAATTGGTATGACTTTTTTGATTAATACCTTTTAGTTCCGTGCCAAAGGCAAAAAACGGAACCCTTATAGATTCGTCATGTCTGTCTGTGTTTTATATTATATTACTTGCTTCTACGGTACCCTTCATGCGATAATCCGACTCGCACTTGGCCGACACACAAAGTTGTGTCCCATATGGGGATTGAACTCACAACGCTCAAGCTCAGTAGAAAGTGGCGAGGTGATAACTTTAACCGCTACGCCATCCGTATATTCTATTTTAAAATTAGGTACACGAAGTTCACGAACGTTTTAAGCGTACACAATAATATAATTGCATTTTTATGCACAACTTTTTTGTAAACCTTCTTTGTAAACCTTAAAAATAGAAACTTTGCAAAGACCTTCCTTTTTTTGACTTTCAGTATTTCCTGCCAACGACGCCTTAGCTTTAATTTTTTTTAATTGTATTATGTATTTACTCACTCTAATTTATAAACTCGGGTAAGGTTGTCGGCGTGAGGTTAACATGTGCAAAAAATTAAAATTATTAAAAAAAAGCTAGTGTCACTGACACTGTCTTTAAGGCGCGTCTCCACCGAAATTGTTGACAATTTCAGTGTTTCCAACTGTTGGCAACTCGTCAAAAAATCGCCGAGTCACCGAGTCGCCATCAATTTGAAAAACATTCCAACCAAGCGTCTTCACACCGCCAAAAACGAAACACGGTTCCCAACATGACATATATGTTGACAATTTTTATTGCCAACAAGGAAATAACAACTTTTGTCACCAACACGTGTAAACAACACAAAAGTTAAATGCTATGAAATATATTTAGCTTTAATTCCGCGAGACAAATATCCAGGTCTGAAAGCAGGGCACAAATCCCACCGTCATGCATACTCACATGTACATATGGGTATCATGCATATGTACACATACAAAACAAGTGAGAAATAATTAGCATGCCATGCAACCAAACCTATACTCGACACGTGTTTCGCCCCTCCACGGGGCATCCTCAGGAGATGTTGACTCGTCGCGCATTCGAGCTCAAACGCATGACGGTGGGATTTGTGCCCTGCTTTCAGACCTGGATATTTGTCTCGCGGAATTAAAGCTAAATATATTTCATAGCATTTAATGTCATGGATTTCCGCAAAGTAACGCCTGATTCCATAACTTAACACGAAAGTTGCCAACTTTTGTTCGGTGGAGACTCAGCTTTATGACACAAAAAATTTGTTGCTAATTAATCGAAATTTGTCGTCAAATATTAGCATTTGTCGGTCACTAGATCTAGGTGTCTAGGTTAGTCAAGCTTAGGAGAATAACCTTAGATCGGCCACCTATAAATTATTTTTGTGTTATACATTAAAAATATAAATTTTAATGAATTTATAAGCTTTTGTGTTATCATAATTAAAATAAATGATGGCGGTCAATCCAGTGTCAGTGACACCAAACCGACTGCCAGGAAAGTGGCGATTTTATTACAGTTTTTAAATTAATATACTTTTTAAGAGTATGTTTATTTACTAGCTTTTGCACGCGGTTCTGCACGCGTGTATGTCGGTTATCGGGTTAAATAGTAGCCAACTTTATTCGATGTAGATTTTTTTAAACCGTTTCCGTGGTTTACGCTGGAACCGTAACTTGATAACAAACAAACTCACATTCGCATTTGTAATATTAGTTAGGCTATGTATAAATGTGAATATATAATAGTTTTTGAAGTTTTAAAAGCCTAAGAAACTAAACTAAAAATCAAAAAACTATTTCTTTGAAGAGCTAGATTCTTGAATTTTCTTTGCAATCACACATTTTGATAATGGTATGATCGTAATAAAGACAGATATAAAAATATATCAATATGCTTATATTCTAAACCGAACCTAACGTAGAACTTAATCTTCTATCTTCTAATATATAAAAATCAATTGCTGTTCGTTTGTCTCGCTAAAACTCGAGAACAGCTGGGCCGATTTAACTGAGTTTGGTTTTGAAATGTTTGTCGTAGTCCAGGGAAGGTTTAAAGGGTGAAAAATCAAAAATAATTTGAAAATCTAAACGTCACGTGTACGAAGCAGCGGGCACAGCTAGTATTTAATAAACTGACCGACTTATTAACACGTGGTTTGTATTCGTGTTTGTAGGCATGACATCTCTATTATTTCGGAATCGCGTAGAAATTTATATACATACATGTAGTAATAACGAAAAATATGTTCCTGTCTATAGTTTACATACATGAATATTTTACATCACTTTAATAACACCGACATTAATAAAGAACAAAAAGTCTCGCTTCATAACATGTAAAAAGTTAAAAAATAATGAGTAAGTAAATGAAACGTATATATTTTATTGTAAAAACAAGTAAAACTTGATTTTGCAATAAAGTACTGTTTTTTCTTTAGTCACCTATATATTAATTCGAAAGAAATTAAAAGCCCTAGATAAAACTAGTTACAGATGTCTAAATGAGTAAATCAGTTTGGTCAGTACAATAGTTGGTTTTTCGCGAGTTGCTCTCGCCCCACTTCATGAGGGGCGGTTTGAATCAAATTAAGATTGAAGCCATCAATACAGTAATAAAAAAGCTCAGTACTCACGTGAAAGTTCCTGTAATAGCGACCACTACACATTCTGTGATCAAAGAACAACCCAACATAATACACAACACTGAGAATTCACTTGTCAGAATACTGTACAACGTGCATCGAATTTATATTTTAAAATAATAACCAGAAAAACCAAGTAAATGTATCGTTTGTCGCCTTCCGGAAGAATCAATGTGTTCGACTTTGGTACACTAAAATATACTGTTATTTTACTACAAGTATGTTCTGAGAGGTCACGTTGAGAGGAACTACATACTACAAAAGAAACGTAAAAGTTATTAATTTCCGATTGGTCCGTGCAATGTTTACATATACAGCGGTATATTTTGTTTGCACAGTTATTCAACTGTAATGAGTGCCGAATTTTATTGGGTCATATCAGTCACATTGCCACGGTCAATGTTACTGAGTTATAGTCATACATATATATGTAGTACTTAACTGCAAATACTCAAGTAGTTAAACAAAAAATTGATCCGATCAATATTGTTTTAGAGACCCTGTGTGCTGAAATGTTATTAAAATTCAAGTACAAAAACAGGTAGTTTTTTTAATTAAAACAACAAATAAATAACTTAAAAATCATTGGTATCGTAGATATTTTTGAAGTACACGAGTCTTACGGAAACCGAAATTGAGTTTAAGAAGTAAAGTAATTTACTAAGTATTGTCATTAAATCTTTATGTAAGTATCATAATTTATTTATGAGCTAGCCATGAATACCCTGCCACGCTTCAGTGTCGCACATCGAAATCACTCATGCAATTTTTTTTTTAAAGCGATTTGTCTAAAACAGAGTCTCCACCGAACAAAAGCTGGCAACTTTTGTGTTGTCAACACGTATTGGTGACAAAAGTTTATGTAATTTCCTTGTGTTGGCAACAAAAATTGACAACAAATGTTGGGTACCGTGTTTCTGTTTTTGGGGGTAAACATCAAAAGAATTCACTTGTTGCAAATACGTAGGCGGTTCACATATAAACAGGATATTTAATTATTATTTTTAATAAATGACCTTTACAAAATAAAATATACCTACACTATTTTCGGTATAGTCTCCTACTAACTCAATGCACTTATTCCATCGCTCCGGAAGCTTCTTTACACCAGAAGCGAAAAATTCTTTAGGTTGAATGTTAATCCACTCTTGCACACCCTCAATGACGGCATCATTCGATCCGAATTCCTTTCCTCCTCCACTTTTTTTAAATTTAAGACTTATTTTTATGATTGTCTCTACACTCCCGATGCTTATTCTTTCACTGTGATTCGTCAATTTTCTAGAATAAGTGCTTCAACTTGACTTATGTTCTCTTTATTGACCGAAGTTCTTGGCCGACGGGCGTGTGGTTTATTTTCGACGTTTTCTCGATCTTCTCTAAACAACTTGAACCCTGGATTGAGAAAGACACTCACTCACGAACTGCTTAAGTGTTACAAAAATTGCAGACGAAATAACTCCTTTTTTTTAATAGAAAATTACGATTATTTGCTGTGCAACGTTACTAGGTACCGTTTGTTCAACATAATGATTTTGAATGACGCAGATGAGGTAAAAAAAAAACAACACCGCCGATTACAAGTTCAGACATGCAACTGTCTCTCCCAATAATCGTGCTTAGTTCCTGTCTATAGGAAACGCAGAACATGAAAATTCCTGTTTATATTTGAACCGCCTAGTATTTATTGGCTCTGTGGAGACGCTTAGTTGGAATGATTTTCAAATTGTTGGCGACTCGGTGTAGACACAATGGAAACAAAAGTTGGCGATTTTCTGAAGAGTTGGAAACACTGAAATTGCCAACAATTTCGGTGGAGACGCGCCTTAACATAACAAAAATTTGAGCTCAATCTGTGAAGAACTTTTCAAGTTTTCCTAGATACACGGGTCAGGGTGACAGGTGACATTAATCATCGTGGCACACCCATCAGGTTTAGCTGCTAAGTGCAAGACAATCTTTCCTTGCGGAGGCAAATGAGCAAGGGAACTTGAGTGCAAAATGCTAACTAATCATAACTAATGTGATAAATCCGCATATCTGTTTACTGTTTTGTTTAGTTTTTTAAGTAGTCTTTCACGCGTTAACTATTCAACTAATCATGGAGAAAGAGACTAAAAAAAGACATTAGTTCCCTTTTAATCAGTAGTAAGTAACGTTCTGTTCCCGAAGGGGTTAAAACGGGCCTCGGAGAACGAACTCCTCTCTGGTTCCCTTCCACCCTCCACAGAGGCCAATGTGGTGCAGGTGTCTAAAGGTGGCACCATCGTGTAGGCAGACGCTGGCAGGGATCCGAAGGTCTTAAAAACAGTTGTTCAAGGATCCTCCGTATTTCAGAGATGCCCAGAATGGCACATCGTGTGGTTCAAGTTTAGGGTTTGTTTACTGTTACTGCGGAGCGCAGCGTCCGCGCCCCGGGGGAGAGTAACGGGAACATCGGGGTCCCCACCCAGATGGGGGCTACTTCCGAGCACGTGGGTGGCCCGAGGTACGTCGGGGTTCCAGGGTTTTCCTTGCTAGGGTGCACCTGGTGTCCCGGCTTTTAGTACCCGAGACGGCATGCGGTTTTAGTCGGTTCGAGTCCGACATACCACCAGGAAGTGGATCCGAGTGGATTTCAGCACGAAAAAAAAAAGGGTTTGTTTAGTGGTATGCTTCTTCAAGTGCGTTGATTTTGATTTCTGATACTTTCCGATGAAAAATAAACGATTTAAGTTCATTGAACTCGAGTTAATTTATGATCTTAGTGATTCTGGTTGAAAATATCATATTTACATAAACACTCAAATTTACAACACTTGTTGATCCCGTATAAGAAAGGTCAGAAATGCTTATGAAATACAAGTCTCTTTCTAAAGGACTTAAAATAATAATTTTAAAAGATACTTGTAAAATTAAATATCAATCATTAAGTTGTAAAGGAGTTGCAAACTGCAATTATTGTTTAGTTGTGGTTATTAGCAAATAAAAATAATAGTATTTTAGTATTTTATCTCTTTGATTATAAAAATAATACAAATTAGATATCATAAACAAAACATGTAAGTAAGATGAAAGCGTATCTTCTTGGAAGGTAATAAAGTTAGGCACGTGTTTTGTTCGCCTTTTCAATATTCCTGTACCTATCAAATGCCATGAATAGGAGCTCTTTGTCTGATATACATAAAGCAATACAAGCCGACAGACCAAAAGGGGAGTATTCATAGCGTATTTTCCCGATACAAAACAGTCAGGACAACAGGAGTGGGGAGATCTTTATACATACACATTTTAGACGGAAATTCAAAAGCCATCGCCTGTCACTACTATCTATAACACATAACAATTAAAACAATGCATTTTCGATTTCACACACACATAGACACATTATGTATTTTTTAGGCTGTAGGGGAACTCTTGCGATGGTACTCCCTACCGTGTTGCTTTATGCTGCTATACCTTAACGAATTCGACTTCTTATATTTTTAGAAGAAACAAGTTTGGAGGATGCTGAAGCATCGCGGTTTGCCGCAGAAGATGCATTAGATCTTATCGGGGAACTAGCTTCAGATGTGCAAGCTAAAGATGAGGGGAAGAATAACTTCAAGTTTGAAAAAGGACTTGGTATGTATTTTTTTTGTAACAAGGAAAAGTTTATAACCCGATTACGTAAAAACTTTTAAAAAAAATTATACGAGTATAGCTTATGTCACCCGAGACATTGTTGCGAATACATTGAATTCACGTTGATTAAAATCGGTTATGTAGTTTAGAGCGGTGGAGCATACATAGACTTCCAAAAATATTACCCTTCCTTTTGGCTTTGCCGTAGTCGGGTAAGAAAACTTTTTGATCTGCCTTTACAAGTGGTTACTAAGAAAATAACGTTATTAAAGGTTTCAGTTACTTTTTATCAATGACTAGGAATCAGAGTCAAATGATAAATTATTAAATCTGAACTTTCAGGTCCCGACTTAGCCGTGATAGGTCTCGGTCAGCAGAATGACAAAGACAAATTCGTAAAGCCGGAACCCAAACAGTTTACTAAAGACCTTCATAACCCCGAGGACTTGGTACTGGAACAGAAAGATGAAGATTACATCGATTCCCTCATCATGACTGAAGATGAAGTGAAACATAAGGCTTCGCTGTGGCATAAGGTCAATGCTGGATATTTGAAGGAACAGAAAAGTAAGTGAACACAGGCTTTTACTAGTTTGATTGATTTGACGATATGATGACGAATTAAGAATACAGTGTCACCATCGCTTTTAGTGCCATGAACGTCTTAAGAGCCGAACAAGGGAAAAAAACAACGGGTTGCACTCCGGGAGTGCCGGCAGAAGTGAAAACTTGAACATTAACGTTGTGCATTTTGGATTTATTAAATTTCATTTTTTTTAATCTATACTATTATATAAAGCAGAAGAGTTTGTTTGTTTGTTTGAACGCGCTAATCTCAGGAAACGCTGGTCCGATTTGAAATATTATTACAGTGTTAGATAGCGCATTTATCGAGGAAGGCTATAGGCTATATATCATCACGCTAAGACCAATAGGAGCGGAGCACCAATGAAAATTGTTACAAAAACGGGGGAAAATTATTACGCTACGGGCAAAGGAGACGTAAACGAGGTTGCGTGGGTCGGCTAGTTTCCTATATTCATTAAACACAATGAACGATGCTATACGAATCTATGCCTTGCTTTGCCTTTAATATTCCTTGAGAACCGATAACTACAGAAATGCTTATTGTGATGTTATAAAAATATAGGAAAAAATAGGTCTTTACCTATGAAATTGCCGTTTTGTATGCAATAAGTGAAAGTACTTATTTTTTCAAACTTTGTTATTTCTGTTATTCGAAGTAATCACCCATGCAATCGACGCATCTTTGCCAACGCATTGGCAGTTTATTGATGCCCTTCTTGTAAAAATAAGCTGGACGGGAGCAACAAACTCTTCAAAGGCATTTTGTACTGCCTTTTGGGAATTGAAATTTTTACCCACTAAAAAGTTGTCTAAATTTTGGAAAAAGTAATAGTCGGTAGGTGCAAGGTCTGGTGAGTATGGCGGATGAGGGAGAGCTTCCAACCCCAGCTCTTGCAGCTGCTTCACGACAACGCGCGACCCCATACTGCGCAACAGACAGCTCCTAGCTGCCGGGCCGGCTCAACCGGGGCGGAACTAGTACTCTTGACCACCACTTTTGGATTCTGCTTATGCTTTTTTATCAGGCAGAGTAGAGTCATTTTGGCAGGGTCAAATATAAAAAAAAAGTTTATTAAGTTGCTCAGTTCCAAAATATTTCTATGGAGAAGAGCCGGCAAGAAACTTCATAAATATATCCCATGTCTATCATGTCATAATATAGTAAAACGTAATATATATAAATAAATTAAATTATTAAAAGTAAAAAACTTAGATTATCTATCATAATATATTTTAATTTGTAGTTGTAAATGTTTAAGTAAAAGAAGCAGTACGTGCGAAAGAAAAAGAGGAGAACAAAGATCGCAAACGCAAAGTCCGTGGTTCTTACAAGAAACGCGTGCCTTGCAATGCTGCTACGGCCGGTGAAGCCATCGGAAAGATGATCGCCGAGAAGAAAATCAGTTCCAAAATCAATTACGATATACTCAAGAGTCTAGATCAGCCGGGCACCCCGATACCAGCACCTGCAACACCGAAGGAGACCACCACTACTAGATCTGAGTAAGTCCTCGTTTATAAAATAACTAGCTAAGTCCCGCGGTGTTACCTGCGGTTATTGTCGTACCGCAAGTAACGCAGTGGGGCAAAGCTAGTCTAAAAAAACTAACCTAAGTTACTCCTCATATCATCAGCTACCTATCTGTGAAAGTTCCGTCATAATCGGTCCAGCCGTTCCAGAGATTAGCCGAAACAAACGGACAGGCATACAGCCAAAAATTTAAAATAATGTTATTTTGGTATAATAATATGTATCGTGTATACATACATATACATTTAGTAAAAAGCGGTTATTTTAATAATACAAACAGACACTTCAATTTTATTTATTTGTATAGAAGAAAAAAACATAAAGCAATTATAAGGACTGCCGACAGAAGTGAAAACTTACAACTGTACTCAAAAAAACAGTTATTATTTTTGGATACTCAAATTAATTGTTTGATCTTAAATTAAAATTTGTCTACCTGTCATATGTGTACTTGCTGCGCGCGCACTAGTGAGTATATGTGTATCTATACATTTACATAATATATAACACTTTACGTGACCGTGTCGATAATGACTTACGTGAATTAACTCAATTAATTTAAACCTATAGAAGATTTTACGTCAAACAGATTTTTGTAAATTTCGTACTACCGGTATATAGGCATCGGTAGTCTGTCGTGCTCTAGGCATAGGTATAAACAATATAATACATAGTAGGTACTTACATAAAAAAACATGGCCATGTACGTGTCATCGTGTCGTGTATAAAGATTATTTAATAGGACTTACGAACCCTAAAAAGGCAGAAATAGTTGCTGTTGAATAGCCGACGGCCGAACTGCACACTGCATGGTCGTAGTTAAGGAGAAAGGGGGGGAGGCCGGGGAGGGGTTCTTACCTCCTTGAAATGTTTTTACACATACTTTTTTTTATAGTAATAATACGGTTATAGAAACATAGTCATTTTAATATCTTTAACCCCTTCCTCAGAAACCTAAACTAGACTACACCCCTGGCACGCTGCACAGTTTAATATACTTAATGTAATAATATAAGTATTTTTGCCTCTCTATAATAATAGGTCTTTACCTATGAAATTGCCGTTTTGTATGCAATAAGTGAAAGTACTTATTTTTTCAAACTTTTTTATTTCTGTTATTCGAAGTAATCACCCATGCAATCGACGCATCTTAGCCAACGCACTGGCAGTTTATTGATGCCCTTCTTGTAAAAATCAGCTGGACGGAAGGCAACAAACTCTTCAAAGGCATTTAGTACTGCCTCTCGGGAATTGAATTTTTTACCCACTAAAAAGTTGTAAGTCTCAAAGTCTCAGTCTCAGTCCACAGTCTCCAAGCTGCTCTCCCTCATCCGCCATACTCACCAGACCTTGCACCTAACGACTATTACTTTTTCCAAAATTTAGACAACTATTTAGTGGGTAAAAAATTCAATTCCCGAGAGGCAGTACAAAATGCCTTTGAAGAGTTTGTTGCCTCCCGTCCAGCTGATTTTGACAAGAAGGGCATCAATAAACTGCCAGTGCGTTGGCAAAGATGCGTCGATTGCATGAGTGATTACTTCGAATAACAGAAATAAAAAAGTTTTAAAAAATAAGTACTTTCACTTATTGCATACAAAACGGCAATTTCATAGGTAAAGACCTATTATAAGGTTTACCTGAAGGCGATGTAACACAAACAAAAACAAATAAATAGTGTAAATAAATAATAAGCAAACGACTTATTGCTATACTTCAAATTCTGAGCAACGGAAGTCTGTTGCATTGCCTCAAATTATACAGTACACAGGGATTCAGCAATTTTGATATGTTTTTATAGTGAACGAGTCTCCACTTTAAATATTGTTGTTAGAAATTAGAGTGCTTTAGAAGCTCGAACAAACTTATACAACCTGGACTAGTCTTACAAATGTTAATTCCATTCCAGCCCAATACCAGCGACACCTACAGCGACGGTGCCGGCCTCGCCAGTGCCGCGGAAACGCAAGAAGAAGAGCGCGGTCCCGGCCTCCCCCGCGCCCCGCACCCCCGCCCCGCCCGCGCCCCGCACCCCCGCCACACCCGCCCCGCCTACCCCGCAGCCCCCTGCTACACCTGCAACACCAAACGGTATGTATTTATTTTTATTTATATTTTCAAAGAAGTTGAGCCACGCTACCGGGCCGGCACGACGTTGATCTTCTGTGCGAGGGTAGTACGGGCGGTACTACCCTCGCATCAGATCAGATCAACGTAAAATGACAGCGTCCGTGCTGTCATGTGGCCCAATGATGCAGAAGCATCACTAGCCCGCCATGGTGTGGGTCACCATGCTGCATTGTTACATAACGTGTGCAAAACCAGATAAACAATTATTTTAAGAAGTGTATCTTAGATATGGGTAACATGCAAATAGCTGTTTGAGCTGAAGATAGCCAGGTTTTACTTATGAATTTCTTCATGCATCAATCTAACATTAAATTAATAATACAGATGGAGCTGAAGATTATGAAGAAGACATGGAAGCTGAACCCGTAGAGAGCCACGAACTCTCCTCGCTAGCGGCCATGTTACAAAACGGCGGACAAGATGATGATTATTATGACTACGAAGAATATTAACACTACATGACAGTGCACGGCCATTTTGTAAGCAGATGTCCAAAATTAGACAAGAATTATTTAGTTCACAAATTATATAAAAAAAAGATTGGGAGTAGCATTGCGACAGGTCCAGACATACAACCGCTCATAGGATCTTACGTATTGAGACATATTCTTGCTTTATGATGTGTGTAAGTTGTAGTACGCAAAGATAGTAACACTGTAAGGTGTTAAAAAACTGATGGCCTAGTGTGAGTTATTGCGAATTTACTCTTTCCTGACGGCGACCGCGTTCAGCATTCCGATTGGCGAAGATTTCAATGCTGGCCAATCACAACGCTGAACGCGGTAGGCGTTCCGATCGCGTTGATATTAAATAAACTCGCACTGGGCTGTATTTTACATTGTATATTGTAAAAACACTATTATTATACATATTTGCAAATGTACGCAATATTTAAGACTTTAATAGAGGAATTGATTCAAGCATTAAGCAGAATTTAAAAAAAAAAGCCTAAGTTTTTGATCATTTTATTTATTCTTAGCAACTAAAAAGATTGGAAATAATGAACGTAGTACAAACCGTAAGTAAATGAAATGTAGGTAAAGCGTATGCTCCGAGAGCTGGTACCATTTTTTGAGTAGATATTTGAAGCAAGCTGAAAACTTGTCACTGACCTCTCCTATTATACCCCAACACGGAACTGCAGACATGGCTGGTGAGTGGCGGGGCTAAATCAACCCCCCCCCCCCCCCTCTGACTCACGTCACGAGGTCACGTGACTTACAGTAGCCATGGTATAACGATATACTTCGCCAGTTATAGCACTCTGAGAAACAGTGCTCACGTGAGAGACACAAGCCTACGTCATCATCACTATCGCTGGTTGTCAAAAATTTGCCCCGGTACTCAACAGCCAGGTCTGCAGTTTCGTGTTGGGGTATATTAAGTGAGGTGTGTGACAAGTTTTCAGCTTGCCTTAAATACCTACCCAAAAAATGGTACCAGCTCTCCTACTAGTAGTACGATACGATAGATATACGGTACATTATACTCTGTCCATTTCTTTATTTTCTTTTTGACAGTTCAAGAAATTTTGAAATTAGTGACGCCCTCACCCATTACCGATTCGATTTGAAACGAATAGCGATTTTATTTATGAAGAACTTTAAATCGATTTAATTAAATATTTTTTGTTGAAATATTAATTATTCCTTTATTAGTTTTTTATATTATGTAAGAAATAAACAAAAATATAAATAATAAATCTGTAAATTAGATGAATGAACAGAGTTATTGTTCTTTACTCTTGGTTTGATCCTAAATTCCAAGATTTCGACTTGATTCCTTGCAAAAATTCAATCTTGGAGTCATAGTTACTATTTTTATTTCCTTTTTTTATTAAATTTACAGAAAAAATACTTACATGAAGTCAAATTATTTTTATCATATGATCGATTTATCGTATTTCAAGTACTGTTTTATAGTCTGTGGTTGTTTGTTATGCACAGACCACTTCACTAAAGTACCGTCATCGTCAATAAAGTACGACATTACTTTAGTACATAATTCCGAAAAAAAATATGGTAATTTATAGGCGTGAGCTGTCAAAAAGAAAATAAAGAAATGGACAGAGTATAAGTAGTACATTTCTTCATCTGTAAATTAACGACAATGATCATACTAAAAACATGTTTGTCTTTGGTATATTTTGCAAAATTCGAAATGCAAACAATGCATGCAATATATCTTGTAATTGAATTCACGATCACCTTAACTAGTAAGCAAATATTAAGATAATATAATTATTGTTTAGTCTTCCTTAATGATAATTGAGTAGCTATCTCCTACTGATAAAGTTCTATATCGATAACCGAAATTAGAGTAGGTGTCTTATGGTTTAGAACTAGTGTCCTAACTAAAATATTTAGTTTATTAAAAAAATAAATACATTTATGAGAAATACCCACCGCTGCCTCGTCCTACCTACGTAGCTAATCTAAAAGCAGTTGTATCGACAATGGTTCCGCGAAGAAAAATTAAGATTTACAATATTTTGGCGTAAAATTGAGAGATTAATAGAAATATTTGTGAATTGGAAGTTCTGATCTACGTTAAAGTATAGAGAATATACTTAGATCTCATGTAAAATGTTTATTGTTGTATAGTTATTATTAATAGGTTAAGTATGTTTATGTTACAGCAAGGAATTAAAATCACGTCTTTTTTAAGTATGTGCTTTCAAGTTCAGTTTAAGAACAGAAAGGAAAGAAAATTCATTATAGAAATTAAAGCTTTGGTTTATACTGTGTACGCAGTTATTACTCATGGCAATAGACAAAAGGACAAGAGTTAAGTGATGCATAATTTTAAAGTTGTTTTCTTTCTGGTTTTTAATGGAACTTTCGCTAAATAGATTTTTTTTAACGTGTTTATAGAAACAAGCTTTAGCAGGCGTCCGAGTTGAATTTAGTATCACTTCATTGAGTATGAGTTAGGCGGAATTTTAATTATACCTAAAAAGAAGTATGTACATATTTGACCTTAATAAGAATTTCCACTCATAGTTCGTGACTTGTGTCCCCAAGACGTGATGTTAAATTATTCATTGGTGCTATTTCCGTCGTTTTAAAATTTCCCAAATTAGTCCAAAAATATTTATAAATGAGTTTTGTTCTTCCAATGATGTTCTAAATCTCAAATATTGACTAAAATTAGATATCTAATATATATAATTCTCGTGTCACGTTTGAACTCGATGTACTCTGAAACTATCTAAGCGATTTTCACTTTCTTTTTAAACGTGGGTTTTGCTGGCATGCCTACTATTAGACATAAAGTTAACATCACGCTTAGACCAACAGAAGTCGAGCATGATAGAAAAGAGACGCTAGTATCTTTTTTTTTTTTTCTTTAAAAAGACAACTCCCGCACTAGGAATAAATCCTGTGTCACGGGGGACTTTACAAACATACGTGAAACGGACACAAAGAACACCCAGACTCAGAACAACAATTTGTAGATCACACAAAGTGTTTTCCTACGTGGGATTTGAACCCACGACAATTGGCGAAGTAGGAAACGGCGTGGTGACCGTTAAACCACTAGGTCAAACGTGCAGTCTATGTCTAGTCTATGAATATATTAATACGTAAAGCAAAAACTTTTTACCCCTTTTTACAAAAATTATGCGAACGGAGGAGTACCTAAGTTTGGCACAGTTAAAGTTTACATGCGGAAGAGTGCAGAAAGCTAAACAAAAAAAAAAAAGAATTATGGTCGAATTTCGACCACTGGGTGACCACTAACTCTTCTAAAATAAACCGTTATGATCCCGCCCTGCACCTCAGCACCCGGCTGCATTTAACTCGCGCCTGCTGTCCGTAGACTGAGTTAATTTATTAGTAAAAGTAGTTTCTACGTTATGAAATGTTTTAAGCTTTCTTTTATTGTACATAATATACTTTTTGCTGATGTATTTATAGAAAATCGCATTTTTTTAACAAGGTACAAGATAAATAAAGTTTTAGAAATATGTATTAACTTTCTTTTATTTTACACCGATGATTCGAGAATGTGAAGAAAAATATTAATTCGATGACTGCCTTGCCAGCAAATACATACGAAAAAGCAAGTCGACAAGATGCTTCATGTTATTTTAGATGCGATCCCAATCTGTGTTGTATTCCAACGGAAATAAAACGTGGTTCAGTAAAACCATCAGAGAAGGTCTGTCCAGTCAATATAAAGGGCCCAATTGCGCCATCTACATAAAAACATGAAATTATAGGGTTCGTAGCAGAGGCGTCTCTAGCCCGTGAAGAGCCCGTGTGGAATCATTCCTTTAACGCCCTTTTGTAAAGCATGGCGCCTTTTCGTAAACATAGCGCTCCATAGGTAAAGACGCTACACGCGAAACTACAAAAGTACAAAAAAAGGTTTAAATGCTATATGATGAGAAAGCGAAGCCTGATTAAATAATATGGCGATTTATTGTTAATCAAAAGGTACGTACAATATGTTTTAAAACAAAGAAAAAGTTTTAGTAAAAGACACGTACGTATTGATAACCACCCTGGTAACTTCTAGGAACTACGATAATTAATAGTCCTCCTTTTCTGCAATCTAATCTTAGTAGAAATATTACAAAAAGGCAATCATGAGTCATGGATTTGCACACGATTCTACGTGTTTCAAGTCTCAATTCGTTCTACGATCGATACACAAACTTGGGCTTTTTAAGGCGTCGCTTTTACAATAAAATATGTAGGTGGTACCCAAACCGCTAAAGTAAAACGCACGTATTGCGTTTTCTACTGCGCTGAGTGTTGTGGTTTCAAACCAGCGTCGCCAGACGTTCCGATTTTGGCGGGACGTCCCGCTTTTTAACCGACTTCAAAAAAGGAGGTTCCCAATTCGTTTTTTTTAATGTTTGTTACCTCATAACTTTTGACTGGGTAAACCGATTTTGATGATTCTTTTTTTATTTGAAAGCTGGTGCTTTCCGTGTGGTCCCATTTTTTGGTCCAGATTGAAGTCGGTTTTTTTTTGTTAAAATTTGTGATTATTGAATCAAAATAGGGAATATGCATTGTAACATCGTTTTTTTAGTTTTCAATGTTTAACAATTTTTGTTTCAGCGCCCTCTCGTTCATTGTGGTTCGAACTACAATTGGATTTTGTGCGCGATCGAAGTACCGGGCTGTTGGTACACCTAGGTGGCACTAGGGGGCGTATTTTATGAAGGATATTTTTGTTGACATTATGACACTTAGAAATAGTGAGACATTATCATATGTGTATCATACGATTCTCACTACTTCTTAAATTTGATCTCAAATAAGCAAGGAGTATGGAAGTTGTACGTCCTGTTCTCACATCCAGAAATGGAGTAGGGGAATCATCTAGAATGTTCGATCGAATGTCTATATAGCGGAGTGTATGGCATATTTCTTTTTATTTCTTAAACCTTCTCTCGTTAACTCTGAGGAAGCTTTGCTTACAGTGTACATTAATATTCTTGTTGGTAGTGTTTGTGAGTGTTCAAGTCCCACTGTCTGTGGTAAGTTAACCTCAAAAAGGTTTTTCCTTATTATCTTAATGTATGTAGAATATGTTCTCAGGCTATTTAATTTTGTTTATAGGGTCGTTAGATTACCGCAGAAAGACAACCTACATCTTGCCTGTCTTGTGGTTCAAGATTTGTGCTGAGGACGGTTGACTATTGGCAGCTCACAGCTCACTCCTCAAGACCTATCTGCCCTACCTTGAGGGAAGTTCATATAATATATATATGGAAATTAATTAATACTTTTTTACCTAGCACCCACAAGTTGGATCACTGGTGGACGTCTCTTTAAGCTACCTTGAGCTGGAGAGAGTCTACGGCTGACTACCTTGAGTCAGAGAGGTGACCAGAGGGTGGCGATCCTGTGCAGACCAGTCTACAGGCTTGAAGTGTGAAAGAAAAGACTGTATAATTTTATTTTTTTATTTTTAAGACTACCTCTTAAGTTTATTTGTAAATTTATATTTGGTTTCACTTATGTAAGATAGCAGGAACTTGAGTAAAAGTTTGTATAAATCGTAAGTTGTCTCATTGAAGTCTTCCTTGGACCCTCCGCACCCTCACTATAAAATTTTATCTAAATTCTTACGGCGCCCTGAGGTATCATCTTCTATCCTGAGTCGAAACCGGTGAGTTTCCACCTGACAAGTTCAGGGGTTACAGCATGTCTTTTTTTTATTTCTTAATCTGATCATATAAGTCTTCATAACATAGAAAAAAATATAAATAGGCTTGAAAATAGTCAAACTAATTTTCAAAGTGAAATTTAAAACACCGACTAAATTTGAGCTATTCAAACGCCGCCATTTTTCGCGCGCTATTGACATAACAAATGACGTCATTGTCATTTCGTATTTATTTACTATTGAGTGTTTCAGTTATTTTAAACCTGTTTACAGTTTTGATTGCTATAAAAATCATGGAAGAAGTTATTTTCTCACACAAACACTACAATACAGTAGGAATTTCGACGCCGATAATTTCGATAATGTAACAATCGACGTCACATTTCGTTTCGACCAATTGGACCCGTTTTGTAGGTTTGAATCTCCCTCCCTTAATTTTCACTTTTTATTTAATATTTTCTGGGTTTAAATAATCACTAAATAAAAAAATACTTTTTATGTATATTGTAAAGACAGTAAAGAATCTAGAAAAAAATGTCTAGGACAAATAAATTTTTTATGCATATTCCCTATTGTAATGTCCCGCGCGGGACAGGTGTTGTCCCGCTTTTTGGGGATAACTGGCCGGGCGCCGAAAGAATCCCGCTTTTTTTTCACTATAGTCCCAAAATCACGATTTCACTAAAAAAAGTCCGGCAACGCTGGTTCAATTCAAACCCAAACATAGGACAACACTTTGTATGACCCACAAATTGTTGTTCTAAGTTTGGGTGTTCTTTGTGCCTGTTTCATGTATGTTTGTAAAGTCTCATTAGTGGATGATGTGTAAAGGAACATTTGGATTAAGTAAATATGTACCTACTTTCACATGCATTTAGTAAAAAAAGCTGTTAATTTGAAATTACAAACAGACACTTTAATTATTAATTTGTATATATATTAGTAAGACTTCCGGGTATGTCGTATCTATAAGCCCTGTATTATTCAGACTCCAAGAACCGGACTGTATATAAAGCGATTAATGCGTCCCCTCATTGTATATATCTGTCAATGATTGATTACATCACACGTCAAACACAATGATAACTCTTCGACATGTTCAGACATGTACAAAACACGTTTTCCTACAACGCGTATATTTTGGTGTGTCACACAGTCCTACCTCAATAATGACTAACACTAGTGGCCTAGTGAAACGTCACAGTTTAGAAGACAGAGAACTGTGTGTGTTATACTAACTTTTAAACTTTCGCGTTCCATGATATAACAATAATTATTTTTACGGGAATTGACGCGATCACTTATTAAAAGGTATTACATACCTCTGATTTGCATGACGTTTCGACCAGGTTGCACCGGCCGTGGTCACAGGCTGACTGAGTCCCTTTACCCTTTAATAAGTGATCGCGTTAATTCCCGTAAAAATAATTATTGTTATAACTGTGTGTGTTTCTGTGTCTAGTTTTAAAAAGCTGAGTGCATCGCATGGGTGGGACTGCAAAATAGAGTACATACCTACCTAGTGTTGTTCACGTACCTAAGTTTTGAGAAGTGTAGTCACAAGATGTACACAGGACGTAGTATCCACTTAAAAAAGTAGTGATTAGAGATAGTTTTCTAATAATAACAGGTATCTATCGTGTTTACCTATCCACTATCCACTTAAATAGTTGTTTTGAAGACAGTACCTATTTATGAAACTAAGACAATAACTAAGTCCTTTAGGACTAGATAGAAAAGAAGAACTTATGAATATACCTACTTACCTTCTATACTAATATTATAAACGTGAAAGTTTGTAAGTATGGATGGATGTATGTTTGTTACTCTTTCACGCAAAAACTACTGAACGGATTTGGATGAAACTTTACAGTAGTGTAGCTTTAAATACATCAGAATAACACATAGGCTACTATTGCCGCGATAACCGACATATACGCGGGCGGAGCCGTGGGCAACCACTAGTCCTTTATAAATAAATGTCTATAAACAGTGATGACATGAATAATTAAATTACCTACATTTATTTCCGTTTATCAACCACGTCGTCTCACAGAAGATAAAAGAGGTAAATCTTATTGTTTAGGTATCTATAGTCGACCCTTGAGATTCTCTGCAAATAAATGTAGCGCGATGATATACTCATACAGGCCGCAGCACTACGAAAGGAACAAGTCGCTACATGACCACGAGTGTTTTTCGAATGAACTGAGCTCATGGCGCGCACTCGGCGCACTCGCTATCAAAATTCTTCACATGCGTAGCATACGCAGAAACGTTATATTCTAGTCAATTTAATTTATTTTAGTGATATAAAGATCGTAATATATTTCATACAATTTTATTATTGAATCATCAGTATTATGGGTTTCCGTTGCCAATTACAAGAGAGAAAAATCAGAAAATATTTAAGAAACAAATTTATTGAGAGAGTTAAGACTGCAAGAAAGTACATTAGTTTACTAGTTCTAAATTCTTTATGTGCACGACGTTTGTTGATGGACGAAAGCGCAAATAAACGTCTGAATTGGTAAGTTATATTTCTTTACTCATTTAATTATAGGTACCTACGTAATACAAGACAAAAATTCATTTAATTATTTTGTGTAATAGTAAAACATCATTGAGTTGGTATTATAACATTTTAATATTCTGAGCGTATAATCGCATAAATCGCAGCCCCCAAAGGCACAAATTAAGGAAAATTAAACCGATTTAGAAAAGACTAAACACTTCTTTGTGTCAAACAAAATATTTCCGTTATAGCCTCAGGTTATAGCAATAAGTTTAAAATGAACCTATTATTAATTGTTAATTTCTCAGTTAATTTAGATAAGACATGTATAAATAATAACTAGCTGACCCACGCAACGTCGTTTACGTCTCCTATTGCCCTAGCGTAGAAATTTTCCCCCGTTTTTGTAACATTCTTCATTGATGCGCCGCTCTTAATGGTCTTAGCGTGATGATAGCTTATAGCCTTCCTCGATAAATGTACTATCCAACACTGAAAGAATTTTTCAAATCGGATCAGCGGTTCCTGAGATTAGCGCGTTCAAACAAACAAACTCTTCAGCTTTATATAATAGTATATACATATAGATAATAGTATAGATTAGTAAATACTTAGGTACTTAAAGTAGTTGTTGTGTAGTAGTAAGTGTGTGTTTGTTAAAATTAACAGCTTTCACTAAATGCAAATGAAAGTACTTAATGTACCAAAAAAACATTTTTTATTTTTAACCGACTTAAAAAAAAGGAGGAGGTTTTGGAAAGAAATATCCTCCAACTCCTCAACGGTTAGGAGTTGGAGGATAATTCTTTCAATTTCATATGTATCTATAGACCTTTAGTTATATACTTTTAAGTTATTTAGGTGAGCTGATGTCACAGGCGCTATGATGACTAACCCCTTAATGTATTTTGCTTTAAGTAACTCGCCTGCTTCTATTTCATCACGACATTTAAGCTTGGACACGATTCCTATTGCCCCGTAGACCACGTTCTCGGTAACAGAAATCTTGCATATCGGCATAATTTTGGAAACTGATCATACTCAGTTTTAATACGCGTTCAAACCACTAAAGTTATTCGCATCAGCAGAAATTATATGAAATAGTTCAACTTACTGATAACCTATGATTGTTTGCACTAAAAATGGAAAAATAAAAACTTTTTATAAAAAAAAAACCGACTTCCAAAAAACCATCCGACGAAAACTCCCTGCCAAAAAACACTAAAAAGCGTAAAATAAACTGGCTCTTCATAAATTGCTATGTGCCAATTCTTGTCTATACCTAATTCTTTATTCATTTAAATAGTAGTATTATTGTTGTGTATGCTAGGTACGTAAAATCTGTTAGAAGTCGGCGCCAAGCCAAAATGTAATAGAAGGTACCGCACTCGCCGCTGCCGGATGGCTAGCATAAAACAACCCAAGCGAGCAGACACGCGCGGGCTGACGCGACGTCGTTGATGGTCGTCTCGAAATAAAGCTAGTGTGGTAACTACTATTACATTTGGCTTGGCGCCGACTTCAAACAGATTTTACGTACCTAGCATACACAGTATTATTGTGTATGCTAGGTACTATTTAAATGAATAAAGAATTAGGTATAGACAAGAATTGGCACATAGCAATTTATGAAGAGCCAGTTTATTTTACGCTTTTTAGTGTTTTTTGGCAGGGAGTTTTCGTCGGATGGTTTTTTGGAAGTCGGTTTTTTTTATAACAAGTTTTTAATTGTTCATCTGTTTGTTCCGGATAATCACTGGAACGTCTGGACCGATTTTGATGGAACTTTCACTGATAGGTAGCTGATGATGTAAGGAGCAACTTAGGCTACTTTTTTTTTTTGACTAGCTTCTCTCCGCGGCGTTGCCCGCGGTTGATGTCGGCGCGGGGTTCAGCTAGTAGGTAAATATTATTATCGGGCCCAGATGAGGTATCTGGGCCTGATCCTCAACGGTAGGTGGCTCTTCGACGAGCACTTCCGACAGCTTGGCCCAAAGCTGGTCGACGCTGCCTCCGCCCTTGGGCGACTTTTGCCCAATTTGGGTGGAGCCAGCGTCGTGGGTGGCAGCTCTGACTGCCCTAAATAAGGCCCGCCTCTGGCGGCCTCAGAGGGTATTGGCAGTCAGAGCCATACGCGGATACCGCACGGTGTCGACCGAGGCGGCGTGCGCCTTGGCCGGAACACCCCCGTGGGATTTGGAGGCGGAAGTGCTCGCCGAAGTTTATCGACGGGTGGCTGGATATCGGGCGGAGTATGGCTATCGCCCTCCGCCCGAAGAGGTACGCGAATGGCGTGAAGCCGCTCATCGAGCCACTATGGACAGATGGTCGTTCCGGCTGGAGACTCCACGCGCTGGCTTTGCCGCCGTGGAGGCTCTCCAGCCGGTCATCCTCGAGTGGGCAGGTCGGCAGCACGGCACCCTTTCCTTCCGACTGACGCAGGCCTTTCCGGGCACGGTTGCTTCCGTAAGTACCTACACTCGGTCGCTAGGATTGAATTGAGTCCCGCCTGCCACCACTGCGACTGCAGTGAGGGACTCGGCTTGGGCGTCACACACATCTGCGCCTCATGAGTGTGGCCGCGGATGGTCGGGACGGGTTTTCCCCTCCATCCGCTCTAGTGGCCACCCGCGAGGGGGTGACGTACGCGTGTGACGTCGTATCAGCAGTTCCCGGATTCCTCCCTTCACAGGCGCAGAGTGACACACCGTGTGGTTTTAGTCGGTTCGAGTCCGACACACACACGGTCCGATGGATTTCCAAACGTTAAAAAAAAAACAAGTAGGTAAATATTATAAAAATTAAAAATAACGAAACTATCAACTAATGAAAATACGCCGGGCGGCGTGCGTACACTCGCAGATATAAAAATATACTTATAATACTGTTTTATCAGTGATGTAACCTTTGTTCCCCACTATGTCCAGAGATATAGGTATAAACCTATATAGTGAGAGTTTATAGAAGAATCAAGCTATAATTAAATAGAGAATTAAATTCAAAGATGGATAGTATCTGTCCCGGCCCGTCCAGTTATCTTTTAGCTTCAACATCAGATTATCTTTATCTAAATGCCTCGTTAGTCTAGACAGCGGTTGGCGTATGCGAATGCTGATCAAGAGGTCTCGGGTTCGAACCCCGGGTTGGGCCAAAATGTGTCATTCAGTTTAATAACAGCTCGGAGTTTGGAAGAAGGGTTGTTTAGCCCCCGTGCCTCGGAGAGCACGTAAAGCCGTCGGTCCTGCGCCTAATCTCTTCCGTCGGTAGTCGGTACCGATAACCGTCCCATTGGCACTCTCTAGTGCAACATAATCATCATCATCTTTAATTAAACCTTAATGTTTATTCTCGTCATTGCAAATTAAAAACAAAGCAAAGCTTGTGGTATTTAATAGTAGCCACTGAAGAGTTCCTCCATATATTCAAACCACATTTTATAATAATAGTTCACATTGACTTAGGTACAATAAATACGTTGTTGTAATTGGAACCCCAAAAAGTCCGACAACAGTCATCTCTTCTCATCTGATCTATACAGAACTTACAGTACATAATACATAATATTTTTATGCAACAAACTTCTGAAAATGTAGCGTAAATAATTTAAAGATCACGGCTGATCGCGGTATTTTAATGTTGGTTTACAACAATCCAAACACGTACCAGAACACGGCTTGATATTCTCGTTAGACTCACATTACATTTTTCATTGAAAAATCATTATATGGATTTAAAAGTGCACACGGAATTAATTTAAGCTTTACACGAAATTTTAAACGTGATTATTTATTGACATTGTACAAAGATAAATGTAATATGATACTGGTATAAAATATCTTCACACACATGTAGCACACGGGACGGGGGTCTGATTCCAAACTAGGCAAAGCCTGTATGTACTGTGGTAAACGAGACTGCTGGTAAGCATACAAACTTATTAATGTCTAAATACAACTTAAGGGGCGCGTCCCTAAAAACGCGCGAAAAGGCACTTGCAGTTTTGCAAAACACAAACAAAACAATTCATATTTGACACTAAAAAAAAAATCTCAGTAGTTTAATAAATCAGTCTACCAATCTACCGAGTGACATTTATAAAATAATTATTTGTTTTTGTGAAAAAAAGCCTTAACAAAGATCAAATTCACCGAAATCGACCTCTTTAATTAGCACACTCTGTCCTATTTCGTGCTCTATTTTAAATGTTTTTTTCTTATTTCGCGAGAAAAAAGTATGGAGAAAAGATTTACCGTTTTAGTTTTTTATTAATTCTCACCAAAAAGCTATAATCTAAGGCTAAACATCATTCATTTTTAGCGACAAAAGTTCCATACATTTTAGTACGTAGATATCGTCTCCCGTAAATTGCAATAAATAAGTTTTATCGCGCTCAAAAAATTCAGTGCCCGTCGAATATTCAAGGTGACACCACGTCCGTTTGTAGTTCGCACTGAGCTCCATAATACGTAAATGACAAGTTTTAGGGTGGGTTGCCAGTGAGTGTCGAATTGTAACTGTTAATTTGTATTCTTGAATTTAATTTAATTTTTTTTAAAGAATAATTTCAAGGAAAAATATTGCTATTTTTTATTAACACAGAACTTATTTTTATGTTTTTTTTAACTTGCTATGTATGTATATATCTAACTATATTTGTTAAGACGGAATCTTGCAACTCAATTTTGCAGATATCTTCAACCGATTGTGTTGAATTTTTGTAGGCATATGTATATAGCGTGACAATGCTATATTATAATGACATGGAGCTGATCTGATGTTGAAGCTGGAAGGTGGTCATAGGAACTTTGTAACGACGGAACCTATCGAGTTTGGAGTCGTTTGATTTGTCTTGACGAGTACTTTGAATACACTTTGACAGACCGAGACACTTTAAGAATTGTTTTTAAAAAAGTAAATAAATTTCTGTTAGAATTGAATAACTACTACTGAAATAATGAAAGACCTTAAAATTACAGTTTTATTTTTGACTGCATGGTTGGTCTAGTGGTTTAAGCGGTTGCCTCGCCGCTTCCTACTGTATCAGGTGTTGTGGGTTCAAATCCCACATGGGACAACACTGTGTGATCCACGAATTGTTGTTCTGAGTCTGGGTGTACATTGTGTCCGTTTCATGTATGTTTGTAAAGTCCCCCGCGACACAGGATTTATTGGATATATACGAAAGTTGTCTTTTTTGAAAAAAAAACTAGCTGAGCCCCACGGTCTTACCCGCGATACTACACCAACCGCGGTTACTCCTTATATCATCAGCTACCTATCAGTAAAAATCCCGTCAAAATCGCTCCAGCCGTTCCAGAGATTAGCCGGCACAAACAAACAGACAGACAGACAAAAATTGTAAAAAAGGGTCCCATCCACACTTTACGTTTTTTTTTTTTTTTTTTTTTTCATGTATGGCCCGCCAAAATGACTCTACTCTGCCTGATGGAAAGCATAAGCAGAATCCAAGAGTATTGGTCGCCATACTCACTGCGAATGCAGACAATGCAGTATGGCGACCCACACCATGGCGGCCTAGTGATGCTACTGCATCTTTTAGTCTAGTCAACAAGTATGGAACTTGTTGACTAGACTATTTGGGCCTCCGGTCTCGCACTCACCAACGAAACACGACAGCACGAACGTGGTCATTTTACGTTGATTTTCTGTGCGAGGGTAGTACCGCCCCGGTCGAGCCGGCCCATTCGTGCTGAAATCAGCGTGGCTCTACTACCTCTAGTCATACTACGTCATTTCCATTATTATTCATCCCTTAAGTTCGAATTTAATCAATTGGTGAATTGTAAAACAATAGATGCCCTATCCCTTACATTATCTGATATCTGTAATCTATATAAATAAAAGTGGAAGGTGACTGACTGACTGACTGACATACCCAGAGATCAACGCACAGCCCAATCCGCTGAAGTTAGAATCCTGAAGTTTTGCATGTAGGTTCTTTATATAACGTAAGTGAGCACTAAGAAAGGAATTTTTGAAATTCCACTCCTAAGGGGGTAAATCAGGGGATGAAAATCTGTGTGGGCGAAGCCCCGTGTAAAAGCTAGTATTATATATTTAAGGAAGTTTCCATTTCAAAGTTTTACACTCTTAATATTGATTTTAAGACAAATAGTTTGTTTTTTAACCGGCTTAAAAAAAGAAGGAGTTTATAAATTAACTGTATTGTTTTATTTTTTTTACCCGACCACGGCAAAGCCAAAGGAGGGTTATGATTTTGAGAGGCTATGTATGTATGTTCATATGTTCCCTCATAGCTCCTTAACTACTAATTAGAACTGGATAAATGAGGTATCGTTAGAAGTGTCTTGATCGTCCGCTGCTTATAGGCTTTATGACGCGTCACTCAATTTAATGTGGCGCCCTCTAGCCGACATAAAGTACTGTATTAAAAATGAATTTGATATAAATATGCCGTGTTTGGTATCATCGGAAAGGGTGCTACTTGTACATTTCAAATATATATATAGGTATTATTAGCATTTGCTGGTGACTTTGTTCGTATTCATTCAATTTTTTTTATATTTCTATGTTAGGTATTTAAAATATACTTTGCATATAAATTATTATTATCACTACACCAAAACATTTTAAATAAAAAAAAGTAAAAACTTAAATTAAAATAGAAACGCACCATTACTCTTAAAAACACGTAACTACGGCTTTTCAAGACTTGTTTCATACTTTTTCAGCGTCGTTTTTTGTCAAAAAGTGAAAAAAGTACGTAGGTAAGTAAGTTAGATCTTTGTAGTAAAATTTAGTCAATATGAGCAATAAAAGCGATCAAAAATTATATTTTTAAGAAACATTATGTTCCATTAATATAACATATATCATACAAATTTTATTTCATAACATAGCATTAAAATCCGTTGATTACTGTAAAAGATCTAAGCTGACAGATAGCGCGAGCGACTTAATTTTATACTGTGTAAAAATATATTATTTGTCCATGAAATGAATTAAAAATGAATAGGTACACTTGAACCCCATTCTCGGCCGTTGACGAGTTACTTAAAGCCCGCGGGCTTTCCGATATGACTAAGATACATTGCGTGCTTTGTAGGACATTCTAAACATTCTTCAAAGGCGAACAGTTAATGAATATGTAACTAGAAGAAAAAACCGAAAGTAAATTTATTAGTTGCCAGGGTTAGTATGCAACAGTGCCCGATGCGTTTGTGTGCATGTAAAATATGAATGTGGGTGTTCAATCACAAATTCCCACGCTCAAGGACTACAGTCTTAATATGGATAAATTCATAAATTACAGACACTGAATAAATTATTGTGTTAATCACACACAGATTTATTCTGGGTGGGAATCGAAGCAGCGAATGGACAGGCCTGTCATTGATAAATAATTTTGAAACTATACTCGGTCCATTCGTATATTTTCTTTTTGACAGTTCAAGAAATTTGAAAATTAGTGACGCCCTCACACTTAGCCGATTCGATTTGAAATGAAAAGCGATTTTATTTATGAAGAACTTTCAATCGATTTAATGAAATATTTTTAGTTGAAATATTAATTGTTGCTATAATAGTTTTTTATTTTATGTAAGAAATAAACAAAAATATAAATAATAAATCAGTAAATTAGATTAATGAACAGAGTTATTGTTCTTTACTCTTGGTCCTAAATTCCAAGATTTCGACTTAATTCCTTGCAAATAATCAATCTTGGAGTCATAGATATTATTTTTATTTCCTTTTTTTATTAAATTTACAGAAAAAATACATGAAGTCAAATAATTTTTATCTTATGATCGATATAACGTATTTCAAGTACTGTTTTAAACTCTGTGGTTGGTTGTTATGCACAGGCCACTTCACTAAAGTACCGTCACCGTCAATAAAGTACGACATTACTGTAGTACATTAATCCGAAAAAAAACGGTAATTTATAGGCGTGAGCTGTCAAAAAGAAAATAAACGAATGGACGAATGGAACATAGACATGGTCATTAACATTATAATATTATTATCTATTATCATTTATGTCATTCTCTTAGCTTAGCCCTACTATTCTTTTTCAAACTGTCAGATTAAAAATTAGTGCTGTAAGCTCAGACCAATAAAAAAGTCAAGACGGAGCCGTCGTGAACAATTGCGTTGAAAAAAGTGTAACACAAATTTTTCTACGTGTGCGTAATCACGCTCACATTGCTAGCATTGGCTTCGTCTCGATACGGTATGCGGGGCCGGCATAATGTTGCAAGTGTAGTGCACAAACTCCCGTGTGATGTGACTATGAGTACCTATACAATAATTATATTTTATTCTGTAAACGATATTAATACTGTACTGTAAGTACCTAATTACTAGAAAAAAAAATCCGGTATGCTTTAGTATGGATGTATATTAAACTGTAAATTGTACAAATTGGAAATGCCCACCGCGTATGAAAAATAATATTAATTGAATAGATATAAGGAATTTATAGTTAAATAATGTACTGGGATGTACTGTATCTACATAAGCATGTAATATTATGGTAGTCGGTATAATTATTATACTATCAAGTTTATAAGTAGGTAAATTTTTGATAAGTGGGTATAAATGAAAGAAAAATAGAGATACAGAAAATTAAAATTATTATATTAAATATGTAGGTATCAAATTCATAGTCTAAAGCGTTTATTTCAATTATAATATATAGTACTTAACGTTTAAAAAAACGATTACAAAATAATAATTGTTAAAACGTATGTAATTGTATAACATAATAATTCGAAACACAACAAAAATTCATCACTGGCGAAACGTGGGTGTACTAAATACCTCTGTCTAACCCTTCGGGGAATTCAAGCTTGATGTTATGTTATAATAATTCGTTCGAGCTTAAAGTTTCTTAAATCACCCCATCTCATGGGAAAAAATATGTTCTTAACTTGCAATACTGCCACAATGGCGTCAAGAAATATTACAAATTATTACTCGAAATTATTTTGGTGTTACATTGAATTAAACAGGAAATGCATGACTTACTAATGAAAAGTTATTCCATCCGATTTTTTAATTAAACTGGAATTATGTTTGCAATTCCTGATAACACATGAAGGCATAATTACATTTATTTTGTGCACAGCTTTTCGTCTAGCGCTCTCGGTCACTCAAGGCCGACTAACGAGCGATCGTCTTCATTGTGCTATTTCGTCATAATATGGTTTGTCTCGCAACGAGCGCCGTGCGCTCCGTCTTGACTTTTTTATTGGTCTGAGGCTTCATGTTTTCTTTTTTGTCAATATTATTGCCATAATAACACACTCCACCACTTTAGCCGTAGTGTAGTTTATGGATAGCCTTTTGTAAATGAGACATGCAAAATTTCACAACGACGACCAAATGTATTATTTTGTTACCTACAATTTTATTTTATGTGTTTGTTTACTCGTATTTATCGATGACCGTGAAATGGTCAGCGAGCGATTGCTATAGATAATTAAATATTACCTACCGAAACATAAAAGAAATCGAGAATCTCAGTTGCAGTGCTACTAACTTAGTGAATTTTCCACTAAAAGTGGCGAAATAATGGATTTAGTGGCTGGTGGATTTTTTTAACGGTTTTAAAAAAGTTTTAATTACCATAACTGCGATCACTCAGTCACTAAGTCACTTACATGTTTATAAATATCTATAATTACTTCTTCAGATTTAAGAGAGGATGACGAATGAAAAATGTTGGATGGAAGTGTTGTATTTTAAGGAGGCTCAAGGAGAATCGTGATTTAAGGAATTAGCAATTTTTGCGATTACTCTCCTAATAATATACTGCCTCATTCTAATGCCGATGTTAGAGACTATTTAGCAGTATGAATATAATAAAAAAACAAACAGAAAATTAGAATGAGGTTAAATCTTTTATCTGCTATATTGAGAGTACGCTGTTGTTTGAGGTTGGAAGGAAAATGCTGCATGCTGCAATGATTATAAAATTCCAGAAGCCGTTGTAAAACAAATTCGGTACTAAAGAGTCATATAAATCTGAAATGGACGTTTATGGTGCAGACATAAATGATTATTCTGAAGAAGACGAATTAATTTAGAGTAGTTGCTATTAAATTAATTTTATGTAGATTTTTTTTTTGGACATCGTGGACCCACAACGCCATTTAGTCCCAAACTAAGCAGAGCTTGTATTATGGGTACTAGACAACTGATATAAATACACATATACTTTTTTTTTGTAAATACATACATATTATACATAGAAAACACCCAAACCGAAACAAATATTTGCGATCATACAAACATTTATCCCACCCGGGCATTGAACCCGATACCTCAAGCACAGCAGTCGCATACGCTACTACTGCGCCACCGAAGCAGTCCTTTACCTACAGATAGTGTAATTTTAATGAAGCACCTTTACGTTAGTGGTTTACTGGTGGTTTTAAAAGTTGAATCTAGTGGAGAGCTAGTTTAACTGTCGGCAACACTGCACTGCACAGTTGTTATTTTCTGTGTTAGGTTGGCACAACTGCGGTATTTAGCGCGAGTGCGGTATAAGTGTAAAAACTTAACTTAGTTCGTAAAGTGCTACATAGTCTTTACGTAGTACCTATAATCGCTAAAGCACCTTAATTAAAATTTACTAGGCAATGATAACTTTTCTTTAAAAAGATTCAAGTTATCTTTGAATTGTATTTATTTTGCAGCACTGCAAGCGCGCTGTTTATACTTCTGTTTGGGTTCTGAATGTTGGCGTCATTGGGTAATGTTTTCTCTATAACTTCAGAACAGTTCGTTCCGTACGCTGGATTGCTATGAAGTTGGTTGTACCGTAATCTAAAAACACATTTTAGTTTGTGTTTATGAGGTTTTTGATGTTCATCACAGTGGAGTGCCTATTACATATTCGAAGTTAGTGAAATTATGAAGAAAAGTGCGTTTTTCGCTTTTTAGCGATGAGTGAATTTCGTAAATTGAATTGATAGTGATACAGTAAATTCATGGTGTTTCCATTTCTAGTGTCGTTTGTAAAGTATAGTTCGAATCATAGGGTCCACAAACGAGGAGACGGATTCTATCATGGTCGTAAAACGGTAAGTTTTTGTCTACAACGTGGTGCTTCTATTTTATTAATTGTTTCAAATGAATGCATGTGGTGACAAGAAGGATGCTTTGTTACATGGGTGGATGCTAAGTTCCAGATAGAAGTGGTTTTGAGTATGTAAATCGTATGTTGCGTACGTAGATAATTATTGTTTGTTTATGTTTGGTAGCAATTCATAGGGAATGGAGGATTTTCTGCGGTGAAACACGTAAATTGTTGCAATCATACACCACACCATGTGTTTTTGTTATACGTATGCAACCGGAAGGTACGCTGACAATGCGTTTCTTGTTAGATATTATCGATCACTAAATACTCGCGACTCTGGTTTTAAAAAACGTGTTGTGTGTTATTTGTTTTGTAAATGTAATTATTCGTTGATTAATTATTGTTGGTCATACTTTAAAACATAAAATGTGATTTGTTGGTTAAAACAAGAAGTAAACAAAATAACTAATTACGATTTACTTATTGTTTTTTTTTTTAAAAAGCTCTCCTATTTCATGTCAATACAAACTCTACACAGATTAAAAATATAATTCAACAATAAACAAAATTTTACCCTCATTTACAGCCTGTTATAAAATTTATTGCGACCTTCTTTTAAAATCCTTCTTTTGAATGGTATTAAAGACAACAATATAAGGAAATTAACATAGCATAACTGTAGCAGACCAGTCATTAGTTCCAGTTATTTATGATAGTGTGTCACTCACTTAGCATGCAAATCATTCATCATACCTATTGCATGAAGAGCTGCATATTGACTATTTTCTATGCCACTTTTTGCAACAATGCAATCGATGCATTTGTCACATGAAAGTTGTGCTAGAGAAAAGAGGGTAGAAAATCTTGTTAAAGCAAATAATCTTAATATAACATTCAAGAATACATTTTCAGTTATGTGTTTAAGTGACTTTTACTATGAAAGCAATAAATTTTCGGTAAGTCTGGCTTTCTGAATTATCTTTGAAGTAGGTAAATAATGACATACAAATGTATATTTAAAATAGTCTGGCAGTTTTGAAAGAACTGAAAAACCACTGGGAGATTTCTTACATCAGATATATTATTTATTTGTGCTTGTATCATTTATAGATTACGGTGTTTTATTAATTATGACAACTTCATCAATTTAATTATTTTTTGAGTAGTGTAAAATTAATATCTTACAACATATATGATGATAGTTTGAATGGAAAACATATTAGAATGAAATATGAACAAACTAACATTCATAGTTTTGTATCTATAGAGAGTCTTTTGCCTCATAAAAAACATGCTCATACATAATATCAATACCACTTTTGGTTTACAATTAAAAACAAATACTTCAGTAAGTAAATTATTTTTTTCTCATGTACCTACATTCTTTAATATGTTGCGGGGGTATATTGGTAACAGAAACTATAGATAATCTTTTAGTAAATGATGATAAAAGGTGTACTACACTTATAAAAGACTTTTGTATTCAATTTTCATTGTTTGGATTGATCCTTTTAATATCAACTAAAAGAAGAGCAGTTAACATTGAGAAAGTCCTGTTTGTAATAACTGACTTCAAACAAGGAGCGGTTCTATTTGAATTGTATTTTTTTACATTAATATGGCAAATGGTGCGAAGTAAGAGTATGTACAAACTAAATTTGAAGTTCCTTGACACCAGAATAAAAAGTTTTTTTCAGAGAATGTTCAGTTTGTGGTACTTGTCTGTTACAATTCTCATTTGCCTTGGCTTTTAAAACAATTATGATTATTTTTCCATGACTTTTTTGTAACATAAGTGTAAAATTAAAATATTTTTTTTATTTGATTCTTAAAAATACAAGATAATGTTTTAATAGGAGGAACATCATTTACATAACTAATATAGTTTAGGTACTAGTACTGATTCCTAAACTAGGTCCAAGCTTGTATCTTGGGAGTAAAAACTCATAATGTCTTATTAGTTTATAATAATATATAACATAGGGCCTAAATGGATTTCTGAGTATTTTTATTGCATACTAGCTGAACCCCTCGGTGTTACACACGGTTATAGTCGCACCGCGAGTAAAGGCACATGGCGAAGCTTGTCTAAAAAAAGTATCAGCTACCTATCAGTGAAAGTCCCGTCAAAGTCGGTCTAGCCGTTCCAGATATTAGCCGGAACAAACAGACAGACCGACAGACAAAAATTATAAAAAATGTTATTTTGGTATATGAACCGTGTATACATAAATATGCATTTAGTAAAAAGTGGTTATTTTAATATTACAAACAGACACTCTAATTTTATTTATTTGTATAGACAATGCAATGTCTAGGTCCCTATTAGCAAACATTTGAATAATATATAACAATAGCAATAGTTTTTTTTCTAACATTTTTACTTAAAATATCTACTGAAACAATCATTAGGTGGGAAATTTTATATTAATTTGTCAGAGAAATCAGAAGTAAAAGTACGGAAAAGTATCTTAGAACTTCTTATACTTAGAATACTTTTACTTAATCCACAAAAGTAAGTACTTAAAGGAAAACAACTATGGGGGCATAGCAGAGTAATGGCACCATTGCACACAAGTAAAATAAACATCCTAGAGCTATTTTAAGAAATGTTGTAAGTGATTAGTATAAACAAGTGCAGCCAAGATGTTCAGAGCAAAATCTAAAATGCATTTAGGTTGACATGTTTTTTCTAAACAACCAAACACCAATTATTACAATCTATTGTGAAGTTGTCTTTTAAAAAGAAGTTTCTAAACTGAAGAAAAATTATCTTACTCACTTATTTCATTTCACATGTTATATAGATTCATAAGTCAGGAGTCGAGGTCGGACAGATAGTTAATCAAAGTCAATCATTACTTATTAATCAAAACTGTACATGAATAGGTATGAATATAGATACATCTCTGTAAAAAGTGTAGCGTATTAAAATACAATACGATTATTATTCCATAATTTCCTTGCAATATTATACATGTCTGTTTGTTGGTTTATCCACCTTTCACATGGAATGAAACAGTGGATCAAAGTAGTTTTACGTGAGCTAAGTATTATAATGTATATCCCTAGAAAATATTACTGTGACTGTGAATCAAACTAGATTGAGGTAAAACAGTGTTTACCTAAATGTATTCTTCTCAAAAATACTCTTATTTTATGCTGGAAACGCTTGTCTTTTAATTAAAATACTTAAGCACTTAAACCAATTATAATTGTGATCGTCATTGTTACTGTTGTCATCTTTCTGATAACAATAGATATTGGAACATAAAATTACGCGTCGAGCCGTCGATACTTGTAATCTAACTAACTTACGACCTTGCAATGTCTATTGCGTTGTACTGGCATTAAAGTACAGACTGTCTTTAATATTTTTTTACGTTATCTCAGTCTGTCGACGACCTTTACGACGTTCAGTCTACTTTATGCTTCGTATCTAAACAAAGGAATCCTTCAGACAGCTTTTATAGTCACTTGAACGAAAGATGATTGAAGTAAACCTGAGTAATGTTTGCTTTTTTATGGGCTTTGCCAGTAGCATATGTTTTGAATATCGCAATACACGAGATTTATTTTAAAAAAAAAGGAGGACAAAGCACAGTGATGTGTGCGTGGAGCCCTTTTTTAACCCTCGGTCATTAAAGTTCCATCTTATAGTAGGGCTACGTCCGCCCGGTCTGTATTCGCTTGCCAGGTTGTACGGAATATGTCGCTGTTGTAATTTTAATGTAACATTTTATTGACTCTATTTAGGTATAACAAAATTATTGAATTTCATAAACACTTTCCTCGTCTACAAGAATACAATAAATTGCTAGGACGTAATAATAAAGGAAGTCGAAAGCAAAAAAAATTGATGTTTCCTACAATCACTACGGTTTTTGCAAGAAACACGAAATTAAATTTATTGTAACTAATGCAATACAATAGATGGATACAAGATATTATCATGTATTTGTATTATGCGTCAGTCTCACCGTTTTTCGATCCATAAACGATATGAGTTTACGAGTACTTTCTCTTATTTGATGGACTCGAATCGTTCGACCATAACAAAGAGATACTAATTTCGTAAGGGAAATGTGTAACAACGGATTTGCCGCTCTATATTTGGGTTTCAGTTTGTACAAACTATTAACAAAGCTAATGTTACTGTTCATCCTCTATGATTCTACTACATTTTTGCTAAACCTAATTAGTTTGCGTCATCTTAACCACGTAAATGTTGTTTTTTTTTCGTGATAAAGATAACCGTCCAATTAAATATGGATTTAACAGTTAGTCATTAAGCACGTAAAACCCATTTAGTCAGCAATTCTACACGAAGATAACGGTTACTGTGATTCAATAATGACGAAATAAAAATTGGTCGTAATAAAATAGCACTGGTAAGAAATTTAAAAGGAGAAAATAAAGGGTACATTTCGGATTCCAGCTCTCCACAAGTACTAATGTATCAAATCATGGACTTTCGAAGTAAAATCAGAATAAGAAGCCTATTATAATAAGGCTGATAATAATTAATCCCTTACGAAAAAAAAACAGTTCTTGAAAGCCAACATATGACAACTGACAACGATACTATCGATGATGAACTGCTAGTGACAGACTAGCAGTTCCATTCCACAACAGAAAGTAAAGATAGTTTTACCTCCATCATTACCATTTAATCAAACGTATGAAAAAAATTGTGTTTATTTTATAACAAAAAATATAACTAAGTATCAATAAATTGGTGTGTTGCCGTATAACCGAATATCGAATAATAAAATTTCAAAAGATTTTTAGTCGATACCCGATTATTACTTAGGACACAAAGTCCTGACCGGTGGCCCGCATAGGTCAACAGTCAAATACGATGGCAATTACGTCGCCAATTGTTGGTATGAACTAGGTTCAAGTGTCTACGTCAGCTCAAAATGAAGACATTGACCCCCGTAACACGTTCAAACTAAACTTATACAAAACTCTGTCAAGGATTTTGTAAAAGTTTAGCTAATTAGAGTAAGTAATGCATACATTTTAAAACCTATATACCTAGGGTCTTACTGATACAAGAATACAGTAAGAAACTGAATTTCAATTACTTTTGAAAGGGATTGTTAGTAGCTTAACAGGCAAACGTTGTCTTTCCAATAAAAAAAATGGGGTATTAAAAATCGATGTTGGTCGATTCTCAGACCTACCCGATATGCACACCAAATTTCATAAAAATCGGTCCCGCCGTTTCAGAGGAGTATGATAACTAACATTGTGACACGAGAATTTTATATATAAGATATATGCATTTATATTTAAACTTTTCTTCAAATAAAAATCTTAAAATTGTCTGATACATGGCCCAATTCATTTGCTGAAGAACAATAGTAAACAAATGTCTGGTACATTCCAAAAACTATTTCTAATGGCTTCTAACAATAATAGCTCTACGCCAAGCTGGTTCGTCACCTGCTTTTGATACACGAAGCCCTACTCCCAGTTAGCACCTGCACGACAGATGTTTTTATTTTGCCACATTTACACACCCTCCCAATCCCATTATCTACCTTCCGGTTGGGTTTTTGACCTTTACTAAGTTAAAAGTTTCTGTATTCCTAACGTGAACAATTTAGTTTATTGCGCCAGCCGATTATTTTGCTCCTTGTGGCAGAACTTTAAAAACTTGAATAGGTATTAAATATGTACATTTTTAGTCCAGAGATCAGATTAAACGCTATATTCAGTAGATATGTTAGTGTGATGATCCGATTTCTACCCATTATAACGACGGCATGATACAGTTTACTGACCGCTTAGCATTATCTGACCTCATTTTATATGCACCAAATAAGAAATGCTATGCCCCATTTCTTTTTTGTTTGTTGTGCTGCGCCTTTGTTGTCGATAAATTGTACGTGGTTTAAAGATTTTTTTTCCTCAAGAAAATCCATCAACAACCTTTAATATTCTTCTGCTGGACATGACTTCTTAGAAAGAAAATACAAAATAAGCCAGTCATCACACAGTCTCGGTGTTTTTCGCAATGGAATTAAGTAGTATTCAAGTGACTATCCTCCACCTTTATTGCACGTAAAACTCGGTAATCTAAATTCCTGGTCATAATTACAATTATTAAATATGTTCAATTTAAAAAAATAGTTTTTGAGGGGACAAGAACCATTTTAATTTTTTAAAGTACATGTGCAGTTTTGCGTCTTGGGCCTTCACAAAAACACCGCCGGCTCCGCCCGCATGTGTGTGGTTATCGCGGCAAATAGTAGCCTATGTGTTATTCTGATGTATAAGCTATATTATTGTAAAGTTTCATCCAAATCCGGTGAGTAGTGTTGCGTGAAAGAGTAACAAACATCCATCCATCCATACTAACAAACTTTCGCGTTTATAATATTAGTAGGATATTATAAATGCTAAAGTAACTCTGTCAGTCTGTCCTGCTTTCACGGCCAAGCCGCTGCACTGATTTTAATGAAATTTGGCATGGAGATACTTTGATTCATAAGGAAGGACACAGGCTACTCTTTGCTGCAATAACCGACAAACATGCGGGCGGAGCCGCGTGCAAAAGCTAGTTCTTAATAAAGAAAGAATGAGGAGGAACCTTGACTTAATGTTGCGTCCAAACCTTGAGTTGATTCTGCGGCCATACCTTGGTTTGATGTTAGTGTCGGGTTGTTCCTAATGTTTAATTTGTCATATTTCATTATTAATTTTCTAATAACTATAAATTCTCAAAATTAAAAAAAAACCCCGACATAATAACCTGAGTTCCCTTTAAAAAGTAAAAAACACGTTATGCGCGTTCATTTGAGACCCCACTTGATGATATTTTTGCAGACATTCGGTTGTTCTTCCCCATTTTCACCCCCATAACTTTTAAACGACTCGACCGATTTCCATGAAACATGTCTAAGAACACTCGCACGTAACTCACCTTTCATACAAAAAAAACTAAATTGAAATCGCTTCATCCATTCGCGAGCTACGGTGCCACAGACAGACAGACAGACATGTCAAACTTATAACACCCCTCTTTTTGCGTCGGGGGTTAAAAAAGGCTATCGTACCTACAAACCTTTTCCGCGCCGATGGAAGTGTGTTACAATTGAAATACACAATGAGTTATACATTTATTTTGTTATCAAACAAAACATTCCCTATCTATCGCTGTCTAAAGATAAACATAACTATTTATAACAAAGGTGCGTTACGAGTATCTTATATGATAAAGTGACATTCTTAATGGTTATTAATTATATTATCATCTTTTGTTCGTCCGTTAATATAATGTAAATGAATGTTCTAACGGCATTGTTCGTTTTCATTTTACCTTTCATATTATTATTATATGTACATGTTATACATACAACACGTACATGATACAATAATACTTGGTATGTAAAACTATGTCGGCTAACTTTCTATTATCGTTCTACTTGCTAGTATTAAATGAGAATTCACAGAATCTTGCTCAAAAGATAAAAATTAAATCACGGGTCTTAAATTTTATCACAATAATGTACTTTACATTTATTGATTGCTGAAAAAAAATATTGAATGTTTATAATAAATAATAATATGTGTACATACTGTACATGGCATACTTTTCTTAGTATTAAGTACTAGTTGTTGCCCGCGGCTCCGCCCGCGATATGTCGGTTATCGCGGCAAATAGTAGCCTATGTGTTATTCTGATGTATAAGCTATATTACTGTAAAATTTCATCAAAATCCGTTCAGTAGTTTTTGCGTGAGAGAGTAACAAACATCCATCCATACTTACAAACTTTCGCGTTTGTAATATTAGTATAGATATTGGGTGCACAATCAGGAAAATTATATGTAATTGATATTAAGTAAACAGTAAAAGCTCTGCTAAAATTCTGGGTCACAGGAGAAATATCTGACTGCACGGTTGGCCTAGTTGTTTAGGCGGTCGCCACGCCGCTTCGCGCCAATTCGCCAAGTGTTGTGGGTTCAAATCCTACACGGGACAACCCTTTGTGTGATCCACAAATTGTTGTTCTGAGTTTGGGTTTTAATTGTGTCCGTTTCATGTATGTCTGTAAAGTCCCCCGCGACACAGGATGTTTATTCCTAATGCGGGAGTTGTCTTTTAAAAATATATATAAATATTATGTATTCGTTTTTTTGGTTCTCAAACTTTTATATCAAAAAGTAATATTTCACTGACCAACCTGACTGTCTCGATTTCTCTCTCTTCTCGTCGTCTCTTTTAATGACAAATTGTGTTAGTAAATCATTTTCATCCTTGCTATTGAAAATGTTGTTTATTTATACTTTACGGAATAGTTCCTAAAGGCAGATAGAAGTGTTAACGTGTAAATTTAAAAACACAACACGAGTAAAATGTATAACGGTAATTGTCAGTCTTGTGACGACTACCATACCAAACGGAACGCGTGGGCCGACCTCTTATTAAATGGACGGAACAGAGTCCACAATCACGAGAACAACAAATGACTCTGATTTTTAGAAGTTTCTCGTAGCAATAATAAAACGTTGGTTTTTGATTTAACTCTTATATTCATCGTTTACATACTACACGTAATTAGTAAGTTATTTATGAATAATATACAATTTCATTTTCTAATAAAGTAGGGATATGACGCAAGGTGTAGGTTGTTTTCTTCGCTTTATTATTGTAATTAACGGTCTCTTAAGGTCCAATATGGTTTGACCTATAGAGACATGGTTGCTTTACCATATATATATGTGTTGAAGGTTTCATGGCTGTGTGCCATATTGGACTGTACACATACATACATGTGAATTACTACATGGTTATGTCACAGTTAGATGAATATAGTCGAAAAATGAATTTGTAGCTTATTGCAACGCAGAATAATTAAAAAACATTTTCATACATTTATTTATCTGTTAGTTCCAATGAATATTCGGCATCAGCTGACTTATTTCCACGGTACTTTCACTTGCGGAGAACTCCTATTTTAAGAACGAACGAACATAACATACAGAGTATCTGTAGCAAAAATTAACTTTCCATGCTTATCATCGACACTTGACGGTTTTTACAATAAATAATACACTTGACGATTTATACAAAAATCACTTGACATTCACATGTCACAAATCGCTTGAGATTAAAAAATGATACAGATGATACTGTGTATTGTATGCAGAGATTAAACAGGTTAAAGGTCAATCGCATCATTTTTCAGTAGCCGCTCATTGGGATTTCCCATTGAATAGTTATTGCTCAACGGGAGAAACCAATAAACTGCAGTAATATTCGAGCTTTTTGCGAAGAAAATTAATGATGGAGCTTTCAAATTGCCTATCTAATAATTTTATAGGAGAAAGGCTTATGGGTACACATTTATACCTAAATATATTCCGTGTCTTTTGAAAACGATGTCCACCTGATATCATATCAAACAAAAGTAATTAATTTGGATGGCAAACTTTAAGTTAGATTTGTCTAGAATCGTACATAGATTGCTTCAAATCCGCATCGTGCTTCGATCAAAAGTAATTTCCTGCTTTTGCGACGTGAAAAAACCGTTAAATCGATGACCGTTGCCTACCGACCGTTGAGTTTTGCCTTTAACGATCATAAAAAACTTTATTAAACTTTATTTGTCAGTCAGTTCAGTCGTACTTTTAGAGGAAATTTGATGCTTATTAATTTAAACAGAATCTTCCTGCGTACATTGGGGAAACCCTTGTTAGGCGTTGCATAATCTGCGCTGGGTCTTTTAATTTGCTGGTGTTTAATCGTTTTGCGTGTTAATAGTATTGGTTTAACCTGCAAAAAATTGTACAAAGTACAATAGTGTTTAAAAACCTTAAAAACATCATGGTTTTTGAGGTTTTTAAATGCTTGTATATAAGACCGCAATTACAGAAAACAACCAGCAAAAAAACAAAAGCTTCTAATGCATTTTGTTACCGCTCTTATTGGTTATTTCTAGAAGTCGTGATGGAAAGTATATTACAATAGTAGCGTATGTGTCCATTAGAGCTTAGAACAGAACGTAATTAGCATGCGAACGGTGAAAGTACAAGCACTATACAAATACAAAAGTATAATTTGATGTTTACGTCTGGACTGTCTTGAGAGTACCCATATTGAAACTTATCTATCTCACGAAACTGGTTTGTAGGCTAATGATTGTGTCCTCTTTGCGTAGGTATTTGTACTTATTTTTGGAAGAAAATTAACCCACAAAACAATCGTTACCTAATGTTGTCTGAATAGATCTCTCTTATAAGTCCTTTTAACTGTATCCAACCCATGTGTTTGAATACAGTTAAGAAACAGGTAGGGCCTCCACTAGCGGTGATCAGTCCTACACTCAGTTGATTGGTTACACTCATGCAAGGTGATCATTGTAGGATCTTTATCCTCCTATGTACCATATTATAAACTACTTAGCGAGTCACTTAAAAATCTCCTGACAAATTCAACCATAACGGCATTTGTTATAACTCGGCTCTGGCAGGTGAATAGTTTTGGTCGCATTAGATATGATTGTCACAGGCATTTTTACATGTTGACTCTGAGACAATCTGTTATAATGAACCTTATCATACTGAAGGAAAATAGGTTGTAGTCGAGAATCCCTGCTTACTTACAGTGCAGAGCACGTAGGTGAGAAATCGGTCAAAAATATTTCTGTCTCATATTCATTCATTCATTTCATTTAAAAAAGACATTTCCCGCACTAGGAATAAATCCTGTGTCGCGGGGGACTTTACAAACATACATGAAACGGACACAAAGAACACCCAGACTCAGAACAACAATTTGTGGATTACACAAAGTGTTGTCCTACGTGGGATTTGAACCCACGACACTTGGCGAAGTAGGAAACGGCGTGGTGACCGTTAGACCACTAGGTCAAACGTGCAGTCATATTCGCAGCATTTGGTGAATTGCGACAAAACCGGATGCAGCGTAGCTTTTTATCACCACGTGCTTCGTTTGTCGAAGGGGAAGTACAACAGGTTTTAGCGTCACTCCTAGACGGTTGATTCACTTCCTAAGTCATTCTGAGAATTATCACTACGGTTACGTTTAATCCGATATTGTTACGCTTGTTAGCATATTAAATCATTCTTTGAATGCCTGTTTGCAATCTAATCAAAAATTGTAACTTCAGACAATGGTGTAGAGAAGCGGAAGAATCGTGCAGTAAAATTACACACAGACATGCAAATCAAGATAATTGTTACTGTCACGGAATCCGACAGGCACACTTACGTAATATCTTGAATCTAGATTGACAATTAATGTTAGTCCGTACTCTATAGACGAAACTGCTCAAAATTAATCGAAATTCTTCTACCTCTATTTCATATAATTTAATATTCTATTTCGGTAATGGACCCGTCAGAGAGTGTTATTATTTAAATGCTAGCTCTCGGTAATTGTTGGTCGGTATTGGTAGAAGGTCCTGTCGTTGTGTCGGGAGAGAATAGGATGGCGGCGGGAGGCGTAGGGCTTTGACCCCGTGTCCGTAATCAGGGCCGCGCTGGCAGTCGTTGGCCTCGTCATACTTTTCTGTTTTGTATGTACCTTTTGTTTAAACGACGCCTTTTAATTGGTATCCTTTGTGCCGTACTCACAATATACTTACATATATCTAATCTATCACTAAAACGATAGTGAAGTGTGTCGCCACAGGTACATGGACGCAGAATATGTGAATGTGTTTAGAGATAAAGTGTCCTAGTTCGCAGACAAGCACTGATAAGTTGTCGGCGTTGCAATCGATAAAACACTAAGCACTAAAGCGCTTTTAGGTCGAAGAACCGAGTGTACGAAATGGCAGTAAAACTAGTCATTGCTTAATTAGTTGATAGACGCAAATAGAATGCGAGACGTTTTATTGTTTGACGACTGTGGAACTTTAATAGTGGTTACTTTTATATCGCTTGCGTAAGTGTCGGTGCATCGGCCGCAACCGGTTCCGGGCGTGGTCATAATTCCCCACTAATCTTGACCCACAGCTGTCTTGCACCAGTTTATTTTAAATGAAAATCTCAATAGACGAGAACTCATGTACAGTATTCAATAGTTGTGGGCGGTAACCATAAATTATCATCAAACCAAGTTTTGAAGCATGGCAAATGGTACAGGTAAATTAGCTTGGAGAAATTTTTGCGTTTGTAGTAGTGTATGGTCAGCAAATAAAAAAAAACAACATTTTATTTTTAGTTTTTATTTTTTTAAAGGTAATATACGTTTGTGGCTGGAGCACACCAAATGCGTACACGTCTACGCATACGCACTACGTACTAATACGGACGTGAAAATGTGTATCCACTGCATTGTAATCTATGGAACTGTATGAGGCAGACAAGCCAGTTCCAAACATTACAAGCAGTGAATGCCGGTTTTCACTTCAGTGAAGACGTGTATGAATTAGGTGTTCTCCGGCCATAAATGTTTTATTCTAATAATTCATCAACCCCAGGCATATCACAATCATCCCCATCCTCGCTTTCATCAGATGAATTATTTAAATTAATTATGATTCGTTCTGATATTGTGTCTAAAGCTGCGTCTCTACCCTGATATTTGTTTTCCTCCTCAATAGCATGCAGACAAACTTTTCTCCATTCCTCTACAGTTATGGCGTTCATTTTTTCTTCAGCTAATGACATTATAACCTTCATATTCATTGCGACATTCTTTTTTGCAACATATGTTTTCACTATCCCCCATATATTTTCTATAGGATTAAACTCCGGATGGTATGGTGGTAAACGCAGCACAGTATGACCGTGCTGTCGTAATATTTCGTCTATCTTGTACTCTACAAATCTCGCCTTGTTTTGCAGAATCAGTTCATATAATTGAGGCTTAAGCAACGTGGATGAATGCTCAATGTTTCGCAATGTCAGCCAGTCAATCATTTGCTGTTTTCTAGAATTACTATTCGGTGCAGGATTTTGTATTGAGTTATGATATGGTGCGTTGTCAACAACAACAACACTATTTGGTTGTAAGTTGGGTATCAATTGAGTTTGAATCCACCTTGAATAGTTGTCATAGTTCATATTGTCGTGGTAATCTCCACTTTTTTGGTTGGCTTTAAACATAAGCAATGCATTTGGTATAAAGCCATCCATACCACCGGCATGAACAATGATTAAGCGGTTGCCTTTCGATATATGTTGCTTCAAACCTGAAGTGCTTCCATCTGACCAAGATTTCGAGAGGGTATGTGATGTATGTATATATGTTTCGTCGGTGTAAACAATTGGTCGGCGTTGTTCACGATATTCAGCAATTTTCATCAAATAATTAATTCGCAAGTATCTAATTTCGTGTTTTTCCATAAGAAGTTTCCGGTTATCTTCTGTTTGCTTCCAATTAAAACCTAATGACATGACGTGTTTTCGTAACGTGCTGACACAACCTTTATAATCGATATCTTCTCTCAATTTTGCGTGCAAAGTTTTCAAAGTGGGAACTTCTTTATTTGTGATGTGGAAGTCATGAATTGTTCTTCTGATAACTTGCTGATCAAAGTTATCGATTACTGTTGTAGGTTTACGATTCGGTTTCTTTTTAGGAGATTTAAATGTTACTTCCTGATCTGAAGGACGACATTTGCTTTCTGATACTACCTTTCTGACGGATGCTATTGAAATTCCTGTTGATTTAGCAACTAATTGAGTGGGGGTCATAATACTGCTCGGGTTGTTATTACACTCATTTTCGAAATATTTGTACAAACAGTACAAAACTTCTTTAGTTTGAGAAGTCAAAGGCTTGCCTCGACCATGTTTTAACACTGGAGCCATTTTGAATTTACAATATAAAGTTACAACACTTACACACAAATTAAAAACTTCAACAAATATTATAACAATAATAACAAACAATAACAACAATCAACAAATACAAAATTTAACAATTAACGTAATAATTATAATTTTTGAATGAAATGTGTGCTTTATGTTCTAACAGTACCAAGCGACTGACGCCGGACTGCACGTGGCACCTGCGGACAGCGTAAACTGGTTTATTCTGGTTTTGTGCGTGTTTCCACTTTCCACTATCAAGTGACGATTTTTTGCTTTAGATTGAAATATCTCGGAAACGGTGCGTCCTAGGCCAAAAATAAACGCATAAATTTTGACCCCCCCGTAGGCCCCCCGGAGTTTTAAAAACCTAGATGAAAGGAAAGGAAAAAAATATATATTTATATCGGTCTCTCCTCTTTGAAGTTTCACTTCTATCGTGTGTGAATCGCACACACACCTTTTTTTTTAACCGACTTCCAAAAAGGAGGAGGTTCTATGTTCCACTGTATGTATTTTTTTTTTATGTATGTTCACCGATTACTCCGTCAGTTGTGGACCGATTTTGAAAATTTTTTTTGCGTTCGAAAGGGTATGCTTCCGAGGTGGTCCCATTGCCAGCATATCAGGATCTGATGATGGGATCCCAGGGAAATCGAGGGAAACCCTCATTTTTTATAGGCACATACTATGTTTTTCATATATTTTCTGAAGTTACACCGGTATTTGCGTATGGTAGTCATCATTTTATGATGATGAGCTGATGATGTAAGAAACAACTCCTTAACGGTTAGGAGTTAGAGGATAAATCTTTCAATATCATATGTATATATGTTACCTTTAGTCGTATTCTTTCAAATTATTTAGGTAAGCTGATGATGGAAGGTGGAAGGTACAACTCCTCAACGGTTAGGAGTTAAAGGATAATTCTTTCAATTTCATACGTATCTAAAGACCTTAAGTCGTATACTTTCAAGTTATTTAGGTGAGCTGATGATAGAAGGTTAAACTCTTCAACAGTTAGGGATTAGAGGATGATTTTAATATTACATGTACGTATAGATCTTAATTTGTATTCTTGATGATGAAGTTTGATGAAATAGTTCAACTTACTACTTACCTACGATTGTTTGCACTAAAAACTGAAAAATAAAAACTTTTTATAAAAAAAAAACCGACTTCCAAAAAACATCCAACGAAAACTCTCTGCCAAAAAAACACTTAAAAGCGTAAAATAAACTGGTTCTTCATATATTGCCTATACCTAATTCTTTATTCATTTAAATAGTAGTATTATAATGTGTGCTAGGTACCTAAAATCTGTTTGAAGTCGGTGCTAAGCCAAAAAGAATACAAACGAACAATTACAAAAGTCTAAGCGATAGTTACTTGGCACCGGCTTCAAACAGATTCTAGGTACCTAGCACACATTATAATACTACTATTTAAATGAATAAAGAATTAGGTATAGGCAATTTATGAAGAACCAGTTTATTTTACGCTTTTAAGTGTTTTTTTGGCAGAGAGTTTTCGTTGGATGTTTTTTGGAAGTCGGTTTTTATAAAGTCAAAACCTTTTTCTTTAAAATAAAAACTTGTTTTTATTGAAACCAAAAATCAGAGTGTTGCTAGGGATAAGTATAAAATTAAATAGTAATGTTAGGATATCGAAACATTTTTGTATAGGCCAGAACGATATAGTGGAAACGCGCTCTAAGATCTGAGTAATATACACACCACTACATATGCAAAAATTTCTCGAGACTAATTTCACTGTAATGTAATTTAGGAGCTACTATACTCTTAATTATAACTATAATAGTAATATCTGTATAGCCACACTATTGGTATTATTGATAAAAATTATCCACAGAAATATCTGCGAGTGAATAAATAATTAAAAGCTCAGTTTTTAAATAACAAACTTTGGTGGTTTTAATTAAATAACGATGCTAATATACTGTATGCTAATTAAATTTAATTTAATGAATGTTATCGGCTAATAAGTTTAGGTCCTTGAGTTGCCACTGATTTCACATTTTTTAACCGACTTCAAAAAAAGGAGGAGGTTTCTCAATTCGACCGTATATATATATATATATATATATTATGTGTGTTCGGGGATAACTTCGTCGTTTATGAAGCGATTTTGATGATTCTTTTTTTAATGGAAAGTAGATGTCCCGACGGTGGTACCATGATAAGGAAACTAGGATCTGATGATGGCATCCCAGAGAAATCGACCTTTAGTTGTATACTTTTAAGTTATTTAGGTGAGCTGATGTCACAGGCGCTATGATGACTAACCCCTTAAAGTATTTTGCTTTAAGTAACTCGCCTGCTTCTATTTCATCACGACATTTAAGCTTGGACACGATTCCTATTGCCCCGTAGACCACGTTCTCGGTAACAGAAATCTTGCATCTCAGCATAATTTTGGAAACTGATCATACTCAGTTTTAATACGTGTTCAAACCACTAAAGTTATTCGCATCAGCAGAAATTATATGAAATAGTTCAACTTACTGATAACCTATGATTGTTTGCACTAAAAATGGAAAAATAAAAACTTTTTATAAAAAAAAAAACCGACTTCCAAAAAACCATCCGACGAAAACTCCCTACCAAAAAACACTAAAAAGCATAAAATAAACTGGCTCTTCATAAATTGGTATGTGCCAATTCTTGTCTATACCTAATTCTTTATTAATTTAAATAGTAGTATTATTGTGTATGCTAGGTACCTAAAATCTGTTTGAAGTCGGCGCCAAGCCAAAATGTAGTAGGAGGTACCGCACTCGTCGCTGCCGGATAGCTAGCATGAAAGAACACAAGCGAGCAGACACTCGCGGGCTGACGCGACGTCGTTGATGGTCGACTCGAAATAAAGCGAGTGTGGTAACTACTATTACATTTGGCTTGGCGCCGACTTCAAACAGATTTTAGGTACCTAGCATACACAATAATACTACTATTTAAATGAATAAAGAATTAGGTATAGACAAGCATTGGCACATACCAATTTATGAAGAGCCAGTTTATTTTATGCTTTTTAGTGTTTTTTGGTAGGGAGTTTTCGTCGGATGGTTTTTTGGAAGTCGGTTTTTTTTTTTATAAAAAGTTTTTCTTATAGTTCTCCTTGCGCACCACTCAACTATGGTAGATAGCAGTATTCATTTATGGGTTGATGTTAGTGACATCTTTTGAATAAACTTTTTTTTTTCTAGTGCTGCGGACAGTGCGGACTCACCTATTCTAGAGGAAGCCGGCGAGAGCGGCTCCGAACAGAAACCAAAGCCTCTTGTCAAATATGGAGAACTTGTAATACTCGGGTAAGTTTTATGTAAAACAAAACATTTATTTATTACTAGAGACCGGATTATATGCAACATAAAAAGCTTGTTATATGCATGAAAAATGCTTGAAATATGCACGAAAATTGGGAAAATATGAATAAATGACTTATTGTAGGAAACAAAAAAGAAGAAAACCTAGTTTTAATTTTTTTATTACAAAATCAACATACGATTAGTAAATTATCCTTTGATAGGCTTTAATAGGTACAGTTACATTACATGGCATTAAAATTATATAGTATCGTTGTAAACGTAAACAATCAAGTTTTATTCCAAAATTTTGTGACTATTTAATTTGGTCGGATTCTGGATATATCACTTTTTTCGCATTTCGGAATGTAGCGTAAGTGTACTGAACTCGGAAAAAATTGAAAATGTACCGATAATATGCATCTTAACTAAATCTTAGGTAAAATATGCTATTACCGCTGAGGACGCCTTAAATATGCAAATGCATATAATCCGGTCTCTACTTACGATAAAATAATTTTGAGTGAACTGTACACAAAATTAAATTTCAAAACATATCGCCAAGGAATAGACACGACAAACTTCATTTTATTTCACCAAAATATAATAATTATATCAATTTTTAAACTTAATATCATGTACCTAGTTATTTATTAACAATGGTTCAAAACGTATAACTTTTTACATTCACAGTCTGTAATAGTGCTTACGCTGTATGATGCACATTTAACTGTAGATACATAGATAAACGATATCCGATTTGCCTTTATGGAAGTCAAGTTAAATATGCTGCATTTATAATTAAACCAACTAAAGTTCGAACTAAACAGTCCTGACACATTTTCACATTTTTTAATATACATACTATGTATTTATGAATAAAAAAAAAAGTATTTATGTATTTATATCAGCTCTCAGTACCCATAACACAAGCCCTTCTTAGCTTGGGACTAAATGACGTTGTGTGTTAGATGTCCGAAATACTTAAATATTTATTTATTTTCCGTTTGGCAAGAATATACTGTTAGAGTAGCGGTTAATTTCGAATGTATTTTTTTTTATGTGTGGCCCGCCAAAATGACTACTCTGCCTGATGGAAAGCATAAGCAGAATCCAAGGGTCGTGGTCACCATACTCATTGCGAATGCAGACAATGCAGTATGGCGACCCACACCATGGTGGCCTAGTGATGCTGCTGCATCTTTTAGTCTAGTCAACAAGTATGGAACTTGTTGACTAGACTAGACTATTTGGTCCTCCGGTCTCGCACTCACCAATGAAACACAACAGCACGAACGCTGTCATTTTACGTTGATTTTCTGTGCGAGGGTAGTACCGCCCCGGTCGAGCCGGCCCGTTCGTGCTGAAATCAGCGTGGCTCTACTACCTTTTTATATAATATAACTATTATATAGGTACTATGTGAATACATCTATCTATTTTATCAAATATTGAGTATGCTTTTACAAACTGACTCAGATATTCTGTCTTTGAAGAGGGTACTTGTCAGGCCTTGAATGAAATGAATGTGGATGTTTGTGTACATTACAATAAATTTATTATCTTATCGCGGGAATCAAACTATCCATTTCATAACCCGCGAGTCTGTATGGATAATATCAAGTACGCAGTGAAAGTTGGCGGAATAAATATTTTCCTACATTGACGTATGCCGGTGGCTGCTATTCTCTGTATATGTGTTTGCATTTCGCGACTGGGTAAACAAAAGTCATCGAAGTATGCTATTGTGTTCCCAATGCCAACGCACATTCGTGAATGAATGCATTGTGCTAGTTTTTTTTTTATGTATGGCCCGCCAAAATGACTCTACTCTGCCTGATGGGAAGCATAAGCAGAACCCAAGAGTGGTGGTCACCATACTCATTGCGAATGAAGCATGGCGACCTACACCATATTATTATTAAACCATATTATTATAATTATATTATATTATTTTTTTAATCCATTCAACTTCAAAAGTATTTGTATTTATAGCTGATATTGGGAAGATTTAATTACTTAATATTCGCCTACAAGGTTATGAATGAAAAGAAACCTCTTTGTGTGTTGAAATCTTTCGGGCATACGCGATCGATTTGGCTTTCTTTGGCGCTGAGCCACTCCACCCACTCTTTAGACTGCTGTTTCATTGCTAGCGGACCCATTGTATCTTTGATCATTGAATCATTCCAAATACTGCGGCGACAACCTATACATTGCTTTTCATCAACATTTTTAATTCACCCACACTCGTAATACTGCTGTTAACCTTCACACGCCTATCGTCTAATACGATACCATATACCTTTTCAATGGTTTCCGGTATGGTTGCGGTTTTTGACCATCCGTAATGTGGACTATCGTTTAAGGATGTGTGACAATATTTTGATTCCACCCACTTTTAAAATATGTCAATATAGGGGCAGAGAACTCGTAAACTTGTAAGCTTAGGACGAAATTATTAGGGTTTTAACTCATCAAAAAAAAAACTTTTTGTGGCCGTGTGATTTCATCAACATACTATTTAAAAATAATAAATTTGCACAAACATTGCGATAGTAAATCGATTTGAAAAGCACATCAAATTCACACTGCTGCTTTAATGACAGAGCTCGTTCAAGCGAGTGGTGTTAAGATCCGTACTCACATACGGTATTACTCGACAGTTTTTAGTATTTTAGATGGAATTAAATAAAAGTAATTTCCTTCGCACTTACTCGAAGCGAGTCGTCGAGCTTGACTCAAGCGTGTGAACGCGACCGCGAGTCGAGCGTAAGTTCGCCGTTGTTAATCCTCGTTAAAACACATAATTAATAAAAAAATGGATAATTATACGAGATTTTTTTATTTTCTTTAATTCCTTTACAATTAAGAATTGCGAAACTTGCTAAATGTAGCCACCGTCTCCTTTGTTGAACGGACATCTTTGGCTCAAACGGTTCGCTGAATACTGAACGGCGAGCCAAAATATGCGTCACTCGATCGATCAATGCTGAATGTGTGGACGAAAGCCCGTGCCGTGGTTTTTACTCGACATGTTTGCTCGATCGAGTAAAACCGTATGTGAGTACTTAGCATTAGACCTAAACGAACCACAAAACTCAATTAGAAACTTATTTTTAGTATAATAAATCTAATTTTAGTCAATCCTTGACATTTAGAACGTCGATTGACATGCCAAGACTAATTTTTAAACCGACTTAAAAAGGAGGAGGCTCTATGTTCCACTGTATGTATTTTTTTTGTGAGTTTTAGTTTATTTTGGAGAAATTCCTAACAACAGAATTAGCACCATTGAGAACAACAACTATGAACACTTCAAAAAGATTAAGAAACAAATCTTTTGAGTTATATCACTTGTGAAGGGTTAAAGTTAGATGATAGTTTATAGCTTAAAGGCGAAGGGCTAAACAGATCACTTGAGGATAAGTGACTACTGCCTCCCATAGACACCGGTAGCACAAGAGCTACAGTGCGTTGTCGCCCTCGAGGAATCAAGAAAAGACTAAGGTGTGGGCGGTGCTTGACGACAAATATACGCTATTGGATAAAACATCTCGAGATAGATTGTATATTTTAAATGTATGTATACCGTTAAAATATTTAAGTAATTGAGGTATGTACAGTGTACGCAAATGTCTCCCGGCCACAGCAATGTAGACGACATCTAAGCTCCGTGTCGCCTTTAATTAAGTCTAATGGGCTAACTTATTACGTCCATTTATGTCACAAGAGCCATATCGTGATCTAGTAGTAGATGGCAGGTATAGACTGTACACCATTGATTTTGACAGTTAAACGAATTTCATTGCTCACTCAAGAATCTGAAATATTTCCGGCCCTTGCTTTTACGTTTTAATATTGCCATTTAGCTAATTAACAAACGTAGTTTTGTTGTGCCGACTAAGATTCAATTTTACGATGTTTACTTGGGAAAGTTGATTCTTTCTCACCTATGAACTTATTTATTTGGTTTTACTAAATAGCTGTAGAAATATAAACTTTGTCACCTCCATGCAATAAACTTATATTTTATTTAATTCGATAAACGAATCTCTAGCACAATTTTAAGATTAATTAAAAAAAAAATGAAAAATAAATCCGAACGGAATTTCTCGAAGCTTTTCAGGAATGTTACAGTTCGATGACCAATATCTAAAGAAATAACAGCTCTCTAATTGTTGCACCAAATGAAATTACATAGTTTCGATGATTAAGTTTTGTGTTAGGAATTTTTGCGGTAATCTCTAATAGTTCAAGCTGAAAATAAACGTAACTACTAAACCACTTATCGCTCAATTACATTTGTGCAAATTCAAAGACAAACAAAACTATGTCGACGTCTTGGAATTAATTTGGATATCAGATTTATCTTTATCATACGATATCATTGTAAACAAGACCGTATCGGTCATTGAGCGATAAAATTAATAATAGATAAAAGATTGAGTATTGTCTTTTAAGCCTAGTCTAGGTCAGACTATACGAGCCAAGTAACCCTGCTATCCCGAATGAGCATTCATCCTTTTGTTACTGACTTACTGGTGCTTCATTTTATTTGCAGTTTAAAAAAATGTAGTACCGGTTAGTCGATTTCAAATTCGTCATTTTCTGTGCACACACATGGTTATAAAAAACATGTTTAGTCTTTGCGGATCTTTATGTACTAATACAAAGATATATACGGATACTTGTACAACCGTCCGTATTTGTATCCGTTTCTTAATACACTGACCCAACTCTCAAACATACCACATATTTATCTCTTGTATAAAAAGTACAGTCCATGTTTAAAGTTATGAGACAACATGTGATGAGCATAAAATATTTACTTGTTCATAATCCATATAAATAGTACTTTGTGTTCATTCCATGCCTTTTGCGGGACGGTCCACATCATCCGTCACGTAGCATCTCTATGTAGAACTTTCTATTTACATTGCTGCCCTGACATATGTAACATATTACCGTCTGCACATAAATTGCGCAGTTGTAATCACAACAATCGTTGTACTTTAGTTTCTTGCAATGCACGCATGTGGAATCTCATCATCGCGGTCGTGACATGAATTCATAATAATTCTGATATATCGAGTTCAAGACTCAGCTGACCGCAAAACGTTTCTCGAGTAACGCAGAGGTCATGGCCGCCGTTCTGCAGAAACTTGGCGAGTTTTAATTTTGTTTTATAAAAGAAATACTATTAAAATTGTATTACTGTTATGCAGTACATAGATTACTGCATTTGCATAATTGTATAGTACTGTTTTTTTTAATTAGTGTGTGTGTATTGCTCTTAAAATATATAAAAGGTTTGAATGCTTATTTTTTTACTAAACCTTGAATGCTATTTGTACTCCTGCTTTTCAAAAATTTGAGAATAAATGGCTAAGGATGCTCCTGTCGCTAAAAACGTAACTCTTTAATTTATGTAAGCTTATGTGAATAATATATCTTCTGTTTATTTTAAAACAAATGACGGCTACCGCTTATTTTTGGTGCCAATTTTTTTTTGTTTTGTTTGACGTGGTTCTCAAGACAAATCTGTTCATTAACTGTTAAGCCGGGTCTCCTGCGACACTTTTTAATGTTTTTAAACTCCAAACATCACATATTTATCAAAATATGGGCGTGGCTTAACTGTTTTGTTATTTTTAACAAGCAAGGGGGGGGAGGGCGATTTCATTTGCTAAAATAGGGTTGTGCATTTACCACATAACATTCTTCATTTTAGTCGTTGCGGAGGTAAAGATTGATCGTTATGATTTACAAATCGGATGTTATCGACTTGCTAACCAGTGATCAATTTCGTTATAATTAAGTAGCTGATACTTATTCATACATTTTTTTATTTTCATTTTATGCTTCTCGTATAATGAAACTGAACTGAACTTATATTAATACTAATATTTTTCATATTTATACTATAAAGGACAATTTAAATAATATTAAAAGGTTACCTAACATCAGCACTATGAGCTATTAAATTATTTCCAATATAAAATAACTATTTTGTTAATAATTTCGGATCTGTAACGACGTTTGTTTTTTATGTCATGTTTTATTATGGAATAATTTTCCAATCCGTCAATCAAAAAAAAAAACCGGCCGAGTGCGAGTCGGACTCGCCTATGAAGGGTTCCGTAGCAGCAAAAAAAAAAACTACTTACTAGATCTCGTTCAAACCAATTGTCGGTGGAAGTTTGCATGACAATTTACATCATATTTCTTTTTTGTTTTCTCATTCTCTTATTTTAGAAGTTACAGGGGGGGACACGTTTTACCACTTTGGAAGTGTCTCTCGCGCAAACTAATAAGTTTAGAAAAAAAAAGATATTAGAAACCTCAATATAATTTTTAAAGACCTATCCATAGATACCCTACAGGAATGGGCTTGATGAAAAAAAATTTTTGACTTTTAATTCTATGTATGGGGAACCCCCAAAAAATGATAGTTTTTTTTTATTTTGAACTAGCGACCCGCCCCGGCTTCGCACGGGTAGATTTCAGATGCCCTCGCCAACGATACGATTCTTGCATTTTAAATCTGTAATATCTTCGAATATATTCATTTAAATTAGATACTGTAAAGGGCCATTTTGATCTAAATTAAACGCACAATGTATTTAATTTACTTAATTGTATAAGGATTCATTCTGTATTGCTTAAAATCACTTCGTAAATAAGCCTTTATTTCTCGTAAAAAGAAAGGAATAAAAAATGGTTGTTGTGGGTTATCCCTAAGAGATAGACATATACCATCGCGGACTTTTTTGTAGTACTTTTTAAGGTGTACAATATTGTAGTACATTATTTTGATCTATCTCGTAGGGTGCAACCAGCGTTTGCAATGTAAGCGCAAAAAAATGTGTTTATTTGCTACATCACATTAGAAACCTCGAAAATTAATAGTGTTTCCATACTATATTATGCATTTCATCATCAGCCTATCGCAGTCCACTGCTGGACATAGGCCTCTCCAATTGCGCGCCACTTGGTTCGATCCTCGGCTTCTCGCATCCAGCTCGTGCCAGCCGTCTTGCGCAGATCATCACTCCACCTGGCCTGTGGACGTCCTACACTACGTTTGCCGAGACGCGGTCTCCACTCAAGAACCCGTTTACCCCAACGGTAATCAGTTCTGCGGCTAATATGGCCAGCCCACTGCCACTTCAGCTTGCTAATCCTTTGGGCTATGTCGATGACCTTGGTTCTCTGCCGGATTACCTCATTCCTGATGCAATCCCTCAGAGAAACGCCGAGCATAGCCCTCTCCATAGCACGCTGAGCGACTTTGAACTTGTGGACCAGCCGTGCCGTAAGTGTCCACGTTTCGGCTCCGTATGTCATGACGGGTAGGACGCACTGATTGAAGACTTTCGTCTTAAGGCACTGTGGGATCGACGATGAAAAGACCCGACGAAGTTTCCCAAACGCTGCCCAACCCAGCTGAATTCTCCTGTTCACCTCATCCTCAAAGTTGTTTCTACCTAACTGCAAAGTCTGACCGAGGTACACATAATTTTGAACAACTTCGAGAACGGCACCGTGTACTGCGATCGGTTCCGGTAGTACATGTTCATTGAACATGACCTTGGTTTTGTCCAAGTTCATCCGTAGGCCGATGCGCACAGAAGAGTCAGCCAGGTCGTTCAGCATCTGTTGTAGGTCCTGCAGCGTCTCTGCCATAATGACGATGTCGTCCGCAAATCGCAAGTGAGAGATGTATTCGCCATTGATATTTATGCCACGTCCTTTCCAGTGTAGCGTCTTGAACAGATCCTCCATTGCATTTGTGAACAATTTCGGGGAAATAACATCCCCTTGTCTCACTCCTCGATGCAATGGTATGGGCCTTGTTTGCTGATTCTGTACTTGGACGGACATGGTGGCGGCTTCGTAGAGACATCTCAGCACTTGGATGTATCGCCAATCCACTTGTGTCGGCGACGAAGACCCCACTCAGGCAACGTAGCGCAAGTAGCGACAGCTCTAACGAGCGTTCAGCCTTTAATATAAATAAGGTAGAAATTTTAAGACTGAATCATATAGTAATACTTAGTTCTTATATACATATTTTGACTTATATTTGGTACTAAACATGTCCTTAGTATAGAGTGATTAGTTGTTTAGGTAACATTTCTATAAGATTCTAATAAGAACGTAATATTTATTTTACTTATTACTTAAGAAAAAGAATTGCTAGTAAATCTAGTAAGAGTGATAACAATTAAGTCCTATTGTGTACGGTTTCGTAATTACGTAATTCTTTGTTAGTAAATTTATGTGATAAATACTAATTAAAACTAATCTAAATGGATAGAAATAACATAAAAACTCGTAATATCATAATAAGAAACTATTTTATACTATATTTAAGAACTATTAATAGGAATAGCAAAACTGTCTTAAGAATTTTTGTTGTTTTCGCTCTAAAAACACAATTTGAATTGTAGTAATTATAAAAATTGTTATACTATTATATAGAATAAGTCATAACGAGTAATTTGATGTATATATTGTAATAGTTTTTATAAGGGTTTTTTAAATAAACGCTTTTAAAGGGTTCGGCTCAAGTGAAAAAGGTTCAAAAAAGCGATCAATTTTACGTGGTCGCCTATAAGGGCGGACCGGCCGCCTTATAAAGCGAGCCGTTTGACGGTTCGAGTCAGTCGCAGCGTAGCCACCGAAGAGGCAACAACACCTAGATAGAAGCCGAACCCTGAAGCAATAAAAGAAAAAGCATTCTTTTTATTTTATCCCTTATCCCTTAGTATCAAGATTAGTATCAAGATTAATATCAAGATTAGTATCAAGATTAGTATCAAGATTAGCATCAAGATTAGTATTCAAGTTTCCTCTAAACAAGTCCCTTCGAAATACGCATTCAGGGGTGCGTGGGACGTACGTTACCAGCGCTAAATTAAACGTACGTCAATCAAGTGGGAAAAGTCCCAGACTGCTAGGGAGTAGCCCGACAGTCGCAACAGTTGGTCCTTCGAGCCGGATCCCTGCCAGAAGATGCCAGTAACTAGGTCACATAAGGATGCCCCCTCACACCCCCCGTCTCGTCCTTCAGATAAGGACGCGACAGAAGAGAGTTCTGGGTCAGAAGGGGTCACTACGGCAACTTCTTCAGGAACCGAAGGGACTTCCGCAACGGAAACTACGACTACGACTGCGACCACGGCGGCAACCAGTGACGCCGCACGAAAGGGAACGACCAAGAAGACTCCAGAAGATGTTCCGGAAAAGGGTGCTGATGGTTCTGCCGCCACCCTGAAACCGAAGGGGGTCGGTCGTCGCGCCAGGTCCACGAAGACCACGAGTTCCTCAGCCAGAAGACGCGAGCTGGAAGCCAGAGAAGAATTGGCACGCCTGGAGCTAGAACAAGCACAGGCTGCGGCAAGACTGGCTCGTGTCAGATTGGAGCTGGCACAGTGTGCAGATGAAGACTCCGTGGATGAAGACCTGGAAGATAGAACAGCACAGGTGCAGAACTGGATTCAATCTTCAGTACTAGAAGACTGTCATACAGAAAGACCAGAGCCACGAGGTCAACGCCCATTGGAAGAGCCACAAGAGATGAAACCTGAAGAGAACTCCTCAACGAAAGGTGCTACGATTGAAATTCAAGCGTTAACGACTGCGTTGAAAGAGGCCTTTGCCACACGAGGAGGATCAGGAGGAGGTTCAGCAGAGCAGCCGAAGTACATTCACGAGTTACCTTACTTCGACGGCAACAGCAGCGAGTGGTTGGCGTTCAAGGTTGTCTACGAAGACACTGCACCAATGTTCAGCGAAGTTCAGAATATGGCTAGACTAAGAAGAGCACTGAAAGGAAATGCAAGAGAAGCTATCAAGAGTTTGCTGTACTCCGAAGCCTCTCCGTTAGAAGTAATGCAAGCCCTCAAAAGAAGATACGGAAGACCTGATGCGCTGGTGCTGGCAGAATTAGAAAAGGTCAAGGCGTTACCAAGGATTACAGAAAACCCAAGGGACATATGCATATTCGCAAGCCAGATCAACAACAGCGTAGCAGCGATAAAAGGGTTGAAGAAACCACAATATCTATATTCACCTGAGATGGTGAAACAAATTATAGAGAAGATGCCAACGATACTCAAATTCCGATGGTACGACTTCACAGCAGCAGCAAAAGAAGGCGAGTTCTCCGACCTGACACTTGTGTCGAGGTTTTTAAATACAGAAGCAGACAAGTGTGGAGCCTTCGCAACGACGGAAGACAAAAGCGGATACAGGAAGACTCTTCGACAAACAACGCATTGTGCAAAGGAAGGGGACTTCAAAGGAAAAGGAACAAAGCCAGCAGAAAGGACCTGTCCTGCATGCCAGGGTGAACACTTTCTCGTCGACTGTCAGAAGTTTCTGAAGGCGTCTGTACAAGATCGGTGGACGACGGTCAAGAAGAGTCGCGTCTGCTTCAAATGTTTACAAGGAAGACACCGGAAGGAGAGCTGTAGGAAACCGCCGTGTAAAGAATGCAAACGGTGGCACCATCATCTGTTGCACGTCGACCCAGAAGAAAGAACCTCAGAAAGGAAAACAGAAACACAACCAGAGGTGACAAGCATCATGGCATCGGTAAATTCAGTTAACAATGCAAGGGCGTACCTGAAGATAATTCCAGTAGAAGTCTCCGGTTCGCGAGGATCAAAGAGGATACTGGCCCTTATGGATGAAGGGTCAACGGTGTCACTAATCGATGAAAAGGTGGCAAACGAAATCGGCGCCAAAGGAAAGGCCGAGGAACTGATCATCGAGACCGTCGGGGGTAGGCTCATGCGAAAGAAAGACTCACAAACAATGGACCTTGCAGTAAAAGGGGTTCATCAACCAGAAGAAACAAGGAAGATTCTCAGAAGAGTCCGGACAATAGACGAATTGAAGCTTACACCACAGTTCCTCAACAGAAGAAGAATCGAAGAGTGTGAACATCTGAAGAACTTAGCCGACACTCTACATTACCAAGGGGAGTCACCACGATTGCTCATCGGTCAAGATAACTGGGAGCTGATCGTGACTCAAGAAGTAAGAAGAGGGAAACCAGGACAACCAGTTGCCTCCAGAACAGAACTTGGCTGGGTGCTGCACGGGTCGGATATGGGAAACATAAGACAAACACACTTTGTAAATAGATGTCTTCATGTTAGCACACCAGAAGAAGATATGCATCAGACTATAAAGGAGCACTTCGCCATCGAAGCACTTGGTGTACAGCCACGCAGACCCACCACCGACTCGGAAGGAAAAGCACTCGCCATCTTAGAAAAGACCTGCAGAAGATTAGAAGATGGTCGATTTGAGGTTGGACTTCTGTGGAAGAAAGAAAATGAAGAAATGCCAGAAAGTTACACTTCTGCCAAGAACCGACTGACGAACATCGAAAAGAAGATGGACAAAGATCCTCAGTTGAAGGCGGAATACGGCAAGCAAGTCCAACACTTAATCGACAATAAGTATGCAGAAGAGGCAGCTGAGGGAAAGGAAGATTCAACGAAGTTATGGTATCTCCCTCACTTCTCCGTAGTTCATCCGTTGAAGAAAAAGATAAGGATTGTTTTCGACGCTGCAGCCAAGTCAAAGGGAAGAAGCCTCAACGATGCTCTCCTGCCGGGACCAGACCTATTGCAATCGCTTTTTGGAGTGTTGCTGAGGTTTCGGCAAGGACCGTTAGCAGTAGCAGCAGATATCAAGGAAATGTTCCTTCAAGTTCGCATACGACCAGAAGATAGAGACAGCCTAAGGTTTCTGTGGCGCGGAGATCTTAGAGACGTGCCGCCGAAGGAATACAGGATGACATCAGTGATCTTCGGTGCTACATCATCTCCGAGCACGGCAATCTATGTGAAGAACCGAAACGCGGCGGACTTCAAGGAACAGTATCCGGAGGCTGCGAGAGCCATCGAGCTGAATCACTACATGGACGATTATCTACATAGCTTCCATTCAGAAGAAGACTTTAGAAGAGTGACAGCACAGGTGAACTCTATTCACAAAAAGGCAGGCTTCGAACTAAGGGGATGGGCATCAAATCAACCTGAGCTGTTGCAAGACATAAGCATCGAAGACACAGAGAAGACTGAAGTAGAACTTGGAGAAAAAGAAGAGAAGACGCTGGGCCTTCGCTGGTTTACAAAAAGGGACTCCATAGGGTTTAGGGCGAATCTTCGAAACACATCAGAAGAAATAGTCAAAGGTTTCAAGGTGCCCACCAAGAGGGAAGTCACCAGTGCAGTAATGTCCACGTTCAATCCACTGGGATTAGTGTCACCGGTCCTCATCCAAGGAAAGAAGCTGCTCCAGAACATATGGCGAAGCGGCGTAGGTTGGGATCAAGAAATAGAAAAGGAAGAGTACGAAGCTTGGAAAACTTACCTTGAGAAGATGAAGCTGCTCCAAGACCTTCAGATACCGAGATGCCTAGCACCACATCGCACCGAGGGGGAGCTACACACGTTCACTGATGCAAGCGAGTCGGCGTACGCAGCCACAGTATATTGGAGAACAGAGGAACAAGATGGGACTTACTACGTAAGCTTGGTTGCGGCAAAAGTAAGAGTCGCTCCATTAAAGCCGGTTTCAATCCCTAGACTCGAACTACAGGCTGCTCTATTAGGCAGTAGACTAGCACACTCGGTGGAAGAAGAAATGGATCTGAAGGTGCAGAGAAAGATCTTCTGGACAGACTCCAGCATCGTACTCTCATGGATCAAAACAGACCCGAGAACATTCAAGACATTTGTAGCTCATCGCTTGGCGGAGATAGAAGACCTCACTAAACCACAGGAATGGAGGTGGGTGCCCTCTGCTAAGAACCCCGCGGACGACGCAACACGTAACGTGCCAGAGCAATTCGACCATAACCACCGATGGTACACCGGTCCAGACTTCCTGAAGAAAGAAGAAATGCACTGGCCTGAGGCAAGAAGCTTTAAGAAAGAAGCCACTGGGGAAGAAAGGATACACAGCATAGACGCCACAGCAGCAATGAGCACCACCAAGCCATTTCCAGAACCAGAAAGATTTTCATCATGGCTGAGACTCTGTAGAGCCACAGCACGAGTACTGCAGTTCATACGACGCTGCAGAAACAAAGAAAGGGTCCACGTAGGAAGACAAGATCCCGCCTGGAAGATGACGCAACCAAAGAAGCTGAAGACCATAGAAAAGATTAATCGGCCTTCTAGAAAACCAGAAACGAAGTACCTACCGATAGATGCAGACCTACTAGAACAAGCGGAAACTCTGTTGCTGAAAGGGAGCCAAGAAAGAAGCTTCAAAGAAGACATCAGGCACATACAACAAGGGAAGCAATTAGAGGGCAATAGCAAATTAAAGAGGCTCGACGTAGTACTAGAAGGAGGTCTTCTGCGTCTAAAGGGACGGATCGACGCGATACAGGGTGTGACTAGAGACTACAAGCGCCCCGTCGTGCTGGACAACAAGGACAAGATTACAAGACTCATCCTAGAACATTTCCACTGCCGTTTCAATCATGGGAATCATGCGACAGTGATGAATGAAGTAAGACAACGCTTCTGGATATTAGGATTAAGATCAGCAATCAAAGCGGTCCAGCATCAATGTCAGTGGTGTAAGACAAAAAGGGCAAGGCCGCAAGAACTACCGACCGGAAACTTACCAGTTGAGAGGCTGATGCACAGTACCCCTCCGTTCACATGCACCGGCATAGACTACTTCGGCCCGATGACAATCACCGTAGCGAGAAGACACGAGAAGCGATGGGGAGCACTCTTCACCTGTTTAACCACCAGAGCGGTACACATCGAGCTTGCTCCGACACTCTCCGCCGACTCCATGATAAATGCGCTACGACGATTCGCCGCAAGAAGAGGAATGCCTAAGACGATCTACACAGACAACGGAACTAACTTCGTCGGTACAAGTAAGGAATTAAAAGAAGCACTCGACAAAATGAACCAAGAAGACCTCGTCTCGGAAGCGGAAAAGATTGGTGTGCAGTGGAAGTTCATACCACCCGGTGCACCCAACATGGGCGGTGCATGGGAGCGTCTGGTGCGATCTATCAAAACCGCATTAAACGCCACGCTCAAAGAAAGGCATCCCCGAGAGGAGGTACTCAACACCCTCCTTTTAGAGGCCGAGCACATAATAAACTCTCGACCTCTCACTCACCTCTCCGAGAACCTAGAAGAAGAAGCCCTCACTCCGAACCACTTCCTCATCGGGCGATCATGCGGCGCAGCGAGAATCGGCAGCTTCGAAGACCACGAGCTCGTCGGGAGAGACACCTGGAAGACTACGCAGCGTCTTGCCGACCACTTCTGGCAACGATGGTTGCGCGAGTATCTGCCCACTCTACTGCCAAGGAAAACGAAGGGCAGAACCAGCGCCACAGACCTGCAAGTTGGGGACATCGTGCTGATCGTCGACCACACCCTACCAAGATGCACCTGGCCGCGTGGCAAGATCCTTGCGGTGTATCCAGGACCTGATGGGAGAACCCGAGTCGTCGACGTCGAGACGCGAGGAGGTGTATTACGACGACCCAGTTCAAGAATAGTGCTGTTAGTGCCGAAGGAGTCGCCGAGCCAGGAGGATGGTGCCATGCACGAGGGGGAGAATGTCGGCGACGAAGACCCCACTCAGGCAACGTAGCGCAAGTAGCGACAGCTCTAACGAGCGTTCAGCCTTTAATATAAATAAGGTAGAAATTTTAAGACTGAATCATATAGTAATACTTAGTTCTTATATACATATTTTGACTTATATTTGGTACTAAACATGTCCTTAGTATAGAGTGATTAGTTGTTTAGGTAACATTTCTATAAGATTCTAATAAGAACGTAATATTTATTTTACTTATTACTTAAGAAAAAGAATTGCTAGTAAATCTAGTAAGAGTGATAACAATTAAGTCCTATTGTGTACGGTTTCGTAATTACGTAATTCTTTGTTAGTAAATTTATGTGATAAATACTAATTAAAACTAATCTAAATGGATAGAAATAACATAAAAACTCGTAATATCATAATAAGAAACTATTTTATACTATATTTAAGAACTATTAATAGGAATAGCAAAACTGTCTTAAGAATTTTTGTTGTTTTCGCTCTAAAAACACAATTTGAATTGTAGTAATTATAAAAATTGTTATACTATTATATAGAATAAGTCATAACGAGTAATTTGATGTATATATTGTAATAGTTTTTATAAGGGTTTTTTAAATAAACGCTTTTAAAGGGTTCGGCTCAAGTGAAAAAGGTTCAAAAAAGCGATCAATTTTACGTGGTCGCCTATAAGGGCGGACCGGCCGCCTTATAAAGCGAGCCGTTTGACGGTTCGAGTCAGTCGCAGCGTAGCCACCGAAGAGGCAACAACACCTAGATAGAAGCCGAACCCTGAAGCAATAAAAGAAAAAGCATTCTTTTTATTTTATCCCTTATCCCTTAGTATCAAGATTAGTATCAAGATTAATATCAAGATTAGTATCAAGATTAGTATCAAGATTAGTATCAAGATTAGCATCAAGATTAGTATTCAAGTTTCCTCTAAACAAGTCCCTTCGAAATACGCATTCAGGGGTGCGTGGGACGTACGTTACCAGCGCTAAATTAAACGTACGTCAATCAAGTGGGAAAAGTCCCAGACTGCTAGGGAGTAGCCCGACAGTCGCAACAACTTGGCAACGCTGCAGGGACTCCAGAACAGACCAGATCTCGATCGAGTCAAAGGCCTTCTCATAGTCCACGAATGCTAGACACAGGGGCTGATTATACTCCTCTGTCTTCTGTATAATTTGCCGCACTGTGTGGATGTGGTCTATGGTGCCATATCCGCTCCGAAATCCAGCTTGCTCTGGTGGTTGAAATTCGTCGAGTCTTCGCGCAAGACGGTTCGTGATGACTCTTGAGAACAGCTTGTAGACGTGGCTTAAAAGCGAAATGGGTCGATAGTTCTTCAACCTGGTCTTGTCACCTTTCTTGAAGAACAAGATGACCACACTTCTGCTCCACGCCTCTGGAGTTCTCCCTTCGAACAGGACAGCGTTAAAAAGCTTTTGGAGCTCCCTCAGTACGGGCTTACCTCCAGCCTTTAACAGTTCTGTTGTAATGCCGTCCTCTCCAGGGGCTTTTCCATTTTTAAGCTGTCCAAGAGCCATCTCGATTTCGTCAATGCTGACTTCTGGCAGATCTTCGGTGTAGTGGCGTGTTAATGTGGCTCTAGAGTCCTCATTTTCGGGATCAGGTCGAGATGCATGCGAAGCGTACAAACCGCCATAGAAACGTTCCACTTCCGAAAGGACGACCGGCTTGGAGGTAACGACTTCTCCACTTGCTGTAGTCAGCTTCGTCAGGTGGCTTCTTCCGAGAGATTGTACAAACACCTTTGACCCCCGATTCTGCTCGATCGCTCTTTCGATCGATTATGCATTTATTATACCTAAAAACCTTCCTCTTGAATCACTCTATCTATTAAAAATCCGCATCAAAATCCGTTGCGTAGTTTTAAAGATTTAAGTAAACAAAGGGACATAGGGACAGAGAAAGCGACTTTGTTTTATACTATGTAGTGAAGTAATGCGGTTCACAGTATACATCTACTTACCAAGTTTCAACATTATAATTCTTATAGTTTCGAAAAAATGTGGCTGTGACATACGGACGGACCGACAGACAGACATGACGAATCCATAAGGGTTCCGTTTTTTGCCATTTGGCTACAGAACTCTAAAAAGGTCACCAGTAGGCCTTGGTAAGAGAAAAGTACTCAATACTTTGAAGTATCGATACTTCCGTTTCGGTACTTTTATGAGTACGATACTTTTTATTCGATGCTACTCATGAGTACAGTATCGATACTTTCTAATCGACACCGTATCCCTATGTTTGATGTTCGTGTGTGACGTTTGTTTAAAGTCGCAGGAGACGGCAATGGTCTGCTAACATGGTTTGCAAAAACATTTCTTTAGTTTGTTTTGTTATTTTTGGGAGCAGGAGAGAGACGCCTTTACATACACTACTGTAGCTATATAGGTATAACTTTCCAGTATATAAACTGAACTGACCTGTTGCTCCTGAAAAATAACAAACCAAGACTTATACCGCAGAATATGTATATCCGCAATACTAGTTTTTTGTTGCTGACCCAACCTCTAGGAATCTGTTTTGCCCTACCTCCTTCAAATACCTAGTCAGATTGTGCATGCAAGTCTTCTAAGATAACTGTTTGTATGCGCATACGAATGGATGGGTGGGAAGTAATTGCTGTGATTTCCGTTCATAGATGGAACACTATTAAAATAGTTATAAAATGTTTTATGTCTACACTCGTAACTTCTTTACATGTACGCAGTGAACGTACATAGTTACGTATTGAATACTTGTGGTTGTTTTCTCAATGTAGTAGCTCCATATTTATACGTGCTAAACGTAAACATAATTATGTAGGTATCTATGTTAACATACCGGTTTCTGTAGGTATGTACGTATATACGTCATGTGCATGCATGGATTGCATAAACTACGTTACGGTACTATGTATAACCAATGTTATACAATTACGTATATACGTACACACAATATACGTCAATATCGACGCTTATTTTCAAAGTTAATTATATACTGCCGGTGGTCACACTTCGTCAGTGTATTTGGGATTTTTATTGTCTATTATTTCATCGCTATTATTTAGTAGAATAATTGTTAGTCGTTACGTATCAAATTATTGTTATTAAGCATTACATTTTGCCCGCTGCTCCTTCCGCATGTGTATCGGTTATCGTGGTAAGTAGCCTGTGTTATTCTATTGTATAAGCTATATTACTGTAAAGTTTTATCTAAATCCGTTCATTAAGTTTTTGTGTGAAAGAGTAACAAACATCCATACATCCTTACAAACGTTCGCATTTATAATATGTAATAGTAACATTCTATGTTAAGTCATATAATATTTATAAGTTTAACTGCCTCTGTGGCGTAGTGGTAGCGTATGCGACTGCTGTGCTTGAGGACTTGGGTTCGATTCCCGGGTCGGACCGAATGTTTGTATCATCTGCAAATATTTGTTTCGGAGTTTGGGGGTTTTCTATGTATAATATGTATGTATTTACAAAAAAACGTATATATGTATTTATATCAGTGGTCTAGTACCCATAACACAAGCTCTGCTTAGCTTGGGACTAGATGGCGTTGTGAGTTAGATGTCCGGAATATTTTTTTATTATTATTTAATATGCTAGTGGTTGCCCGCGGCTCGGCCCGCATATATGTCGGTTATCGCTGTAAATAGTAGCCTATGTGTTATTCTGATGTATAAGCTATATTACTGTCAAGTTTCATCCAAATCCGTTCAGTAGTTTTTGCGTGAAGAAGTAACCAACATACACACAAACTTTCGCCTTTATATATTAGTGTGATTAGTGTGACTATAGATATAAAGTGAATAGTAGTAGATATAATTTTAGGCTAGTGTTTCCAATCACTCCAAAAAGTTTATAAATACAATAAGCAAGTAATTTTGAATCGAATCGATGTAATATGGAGATATGAAGATATAAATATGTTTTGTATTTCATGCAATTTTTAATGAACTTCTGCGTTTAAAAACTTTTCTACTAAGGTCGGATAAATCATAACCTGTGCCGTAATAAGACACTTTCGGTGGCAACAACGGTGAACAACGTTAGATGTGATTTGAATGTCATTTATATCATGAACATTGAAGCCAACTGCTATTGACTTGTTTTATACGCAAAGCAATTCCATAGGTCGACACATTAATATGAAATTTAGTTTTGTGGTCCATTACTCCTAAACAATTGCGGTTATTTATAATGTTTTTCCCAAAAAACTAAATAGGTACATTGATTCGATACAACTATAAGTATAAACATAATATATAATACACCTTAGTGAGAGCATGAGTTCTCTTTACCTAGGTACGAAAACTGTGTAACAAATCCCTGGCCTTTTTCCTTATTGATACAGAAGTTTACATCGATATTGCCTAGTTCTTTAAGTGTATCGGAATACTTATTCATCATCAGAATCAGCTTTTAATTTATTCATTTACCTACTCGTATCAACTGCTCACTACACTTCAGTTACCCCCGTGTAGCCACTACAACATTAGTGTTACAAATATGGTAATCTATACATCTATACAAATAAATAAAATTGGAGTGTCTGTTTGTAATATTGTTATGTGTTAGGGTTCGATTTATTTGAGAAAGAAGCCTTTTGACGTGTTAAAGAGACTTGATTAAAACTAGAGATGGGCCGATCATTACTTTTGCCGACTAGCCGATTAGTCGGCCCTAGAAAGGCCGACTAGTTGGCCGACTAATCGGCCAAACCGATCGTGGTTACGGACATTTCCGTAACTCTTCGTTTACAGCTGATTCGCGCCCCTTGTTTCTTCATTTTTGCTTCTGTAAGGGTCGTAGTCGGAGGTGTGTTTTAGTGTAAAAAATATTTTTGTGTAAAGATATTATTCTTATTGTTCATTGAAGTGAAGAGTTAAATGAAAAATAAAATCACTTGTGCCGATGTTTTTTAAACAAGTGGACGATGTTTTTTGTTTTTTTTTATTTGAAAGCCTGCCAAAGTGATTCTGCTGAGCTTGATGAAAGCTTTAGTAGAATCCAACACTCCAACACCATACTCACTGCGAACGCAGACAATGCAGTATAGCGTCCTATACTATGGCGGCCTAGTGAGATGCATTTTCTCACACCGCCTACAGGACCCGTGATCATAGTGGAAGGGAAACACGTGCGCTGGTACCAAACAGTTAAAAACTGCTCGGCACAGGAAGGCAGAACGGAACCGTTTAGTTCCAAAGCGTATTTCTACGACCGCCAGTGCGTGTTGTCCTGTAGAAGATGGGAGAACGTGGGATTAGTTGGAAGAGCTCTTCAGAATACTGTCCATGGTAAACACGCTAGAGGACTGTCACAGAGGCGATATCTCTCCGCAAGTGCAAAGGCTCAAGGGACTCGGTGGCATCGGGACTGTTGATAATGCGGACTGCTGGCTGCTGCAACCGATCAAGAGCATCAAGCAAATTCTGTGTGGATCCATCAAAAAGATGAGAACAGTCCTCCACGAACGAGCGAACCTGGGTCTTATAAAGAAGACAGATGCTCGGGCGCAATTAAGTACGTGAAGTTTCCGCAAGGCCGCCTTAGTAATGCTCTCGATTTTTTTTGTGTTTGCTGCCAAAATGGCTCTGCCCTGCCTGATGGAAATCATGAGCAGAATCCAAAAGTGCTGGTCACAATCCTCAATGTAGGTAGTAGGTAATAAGGACAATGCAGAAGTGTGTGGACACACAGGACAGCGTGACCTAGTTAGATGCTTTTTCACGACCCGCTGAATGGACCCGGGATCGTAGTGGGAAGGAAACACGTGCGCTGGTAGTGAGTTCCAAGTTTTGACCGCTCAGCACAGGAAGGAAGAACTGAAGGGATGAGTGCGAGAACGTATGTCTACCATTCTGAAGCGGTGACTTCCGAGGCCGGCACGTGTTGTCCTATAGAGGAAGGGAGAGGAGAGGACCAGTTGGAAGAGCTCTTCAGAACACTCACCATGATAAAGGCAATAGAGGACTGCCATGGGGGCTATATCTCTTCGCAACTGCAGAGGCTCAGCTCAAGGGACTTGGTGGCTTAGGGACTGTCGCCAATGCGGATTGCTCGCCGCTGTAACCGGTCGAGAGCGTCAAACAGATACTGTGCGACATCATCGCAAAGATGAGAACAGTACTCCACACACGAGCGAACCTTTTTTTTTTTCTTTTTTTTTACGCGGGAATGCATTGTGCACCATACCTCCGTGGGGGGGGGGGGGGGGACACAAAGGACGTGTGTGGGACTCGATGGTCTACCCACTAAACCCCGCGGCGGCTTACCTCGGCAGTCGGGAGGAACTCCAGGAACGCAATAGCGGTTTTTGGAAACCCTCCTGCCGTATCTCATGACTGAGGTACATCCCGGGGTAACCATAGTCACCCCCGGGGCGGGTCGCTGTTTCGCCTCCTACCGTTCTACACAGTAAGAGTCGGAACACCGACCCTCCTTAGACGACAACCCCCGGCCGCACCGGGGTGTCACCGGTCTCGGGCCGTTTGTAGCGGCCACATCTCTCAACGTCTTTCCAACGTTTTTCCTCAACGTCTGCCAGCTTGACTGCAAGTTGTCCAAAATATCGCCCATGGACTGTGCTGTTGTCTGCCTAGCAATTATCATGTTGCCATGGGCTAACATGGTGGACTAAAGAAGAAACAGTGTGGGCGACAGGACGGAGCCCTGAGGTACGCCAGCGTTTACCTCTAGAAAATCAGAGGCCACGCCGTCGCATTGGACCCTAATGCTGTTATGTGTAATCAATGTCAATGATTATTTCTCGTGGTGGAAAGGAAAAAAGTGCAAACACTACAAGCAAACATTTTGTTTAATAAATGTCAGATATGTTTGTTATCAGCAAGTAATTTTAGAAACTGGTTACCAAAAGAAAGATTGCTTTGTTTTACATTTCAAAATGTCTAAAACTGATTATAAAATAAAAATTGACAAATATATTATTGAGAAATACATACAAAGTAATAAGCCGAATAGTCGGCGCTTTTTGCCGACTATTCGCCGACTAATCGTCGACTACGATTGTTGCCGGATAGTCGGCTTTACCGACTAGTCGTCGACTAGTCGGCACATCTCTAATTAAAACCACTATTAAAATCACAATACTACTCTGAATTACAATCCTTAAAGGTCGCCGAGGTCGCTAGGTTGATCGCTGATATCACTTCGATGTTCATCTCACTATAGCTCAAACTGAACTGAATTGCCTGCGACCCACGAGACGCTCTATTTATACTCATATTATTATTACTCTTTCATTTCTAGAAACGCCTATAAAACACAAGAATCTACTAGTAAAAACGCTAATAAAAATAATCAAAGTTAATAATAATTAGGCAACAACCAATCGATATCCGACACTATGCATATAGAAATAAGGTCCATTATTCCTTGCCTCAGGAGATCGATAAGAAGTGTGTGTGTATTTGTGTGCGCAGATAAGGCTTGAAGATTATTATTATTCGTAACAATATTAAAATAACCACATTTCACTAAATGCATATGTATGTATACACAATAGGTACATAGACCCAAATAACATTTTTAATTACAATTTTTGTCTGTCTGTTTGGTCCGGCTAATCTCTTAAGCGGCTGGACCGATTTTGACGGGACTTTCACTGATAGGTAGCTGATGATATAAGGAGTAACTAAGGCTACACTAGCTTTTCCCCGCGGCTTTGCTAGCGGTACGACAGTAACTGCGGGTTACACCGCGGGGTTCAGCTAGTCTTCGTATATATGTCCACTCGGACCCAATCCGCCGCCGGCGAACCGGGCGGCGGAGGCGCGCCTATCAGCGCCTCATGCCGCCCTGAGTGTGGCCGCGGATGGTCGGGACGGGCTTTCCCTTCCATCCGCTCTAGTGGCCGCCCGCGAGGAGGCGACGTTACGCGTGTGCCGTACGTCGCCTAAATTGAGAGTCATCAGGTGACGGTGCCCGCTTCTGTGCGGGCAGGCGCTGGGAGGGATCTGGATGTGTTAATAACAGCAGTTCCCGGGTCCCTCCCGTCTCAGGCGCAGAGTGGCACACCGTGTGGTTTTAGTCGGTTCAACTCCGACACACCGCCCCGGGGAAAAAAAAAAGTCTTCTTATAGATAAAAATCAATTTCTGTTCGTTTGTCTCGCGAACTCGAGAACGGCTGGGCCGATTTAGCTGATTTTTGTCTTGAAATGTTTGTCGTAGTCCAGGGAAGGATTAAACGATTAAAAATAACTTGAAAATCCAAATGTCACGTGTACGACGTAGCGGGCACATCTAGTTAAAAATAAGATTTCTTTAATAGTCCAAAGGTAAGCTCCTCCTAAGGTTTTTTTTTCTTTTTTATGTAATAGACCGGCAAACGAGCAGACGTATCGCCGGATGGTAAGCGATTACCGCCACCCATGGACACCCGCAACACCAGAGGCGTCACAAGTGCGTTACCGGCCTTTGGGGGATGGGGGGGGGGAGATAGGGGGAGGGGTTGGGGTATGGGCCTCCGGTATCCTCACTCACTCGGTTTTGGCCTACAATACCACGCTGACCAAACTGGTTGATAGGTATAGAGTTTATTACCAGTTTACCTTTTCTTTGCAGTGCTGTTGTATTGCGTAGTCGCTTCTTATGACAGCCACGAGATGAATAAAGGAGCTTCTATGACCCTAATCTGTAACCACAGGGAAATTAAGTATAGAGAGTAGTAATTTTGTTACAATGCCTCGTGTACATTTCACTAAACTGCATACAAATAAATAAATAAATATTTTTGGACATCTAACACACAACGCCATCTAGTCCCAAGCTAAGCAGAGCTTGTGTTATGGGTACTAGACAACTGATACAAATACATATACACTTTTTTTTTTGTAAATACATACATATTATACATAGAAAACACCCAAACTCCGAAACAAATATTTGTAGATCATACAAACATTTGGTCCGACCCGGGAATCGAACCCGAGAACTCATGATCAGCAGTCGCACACGCCAACCGCGAGACCAACGAGGCAGTCAGCAGGCAGCAATAAATATACACGTAGGTATATGTAATTAAAAGCTATGTGTCCCAGTTTATGTTTTCAATGTTTTGTTCGAGCGGCGCCGGAAATTTGTTTATTGCCACCGTTAAACGAAATAACGAGATGTTAAATTGTGGGCATATGGAGTTTAATGTCTCAGAGATGAAGTCATAAAACGTTTTTTCACACTTAAAATTACCTATTTCAGAAATATCTAAGACCATTAATGCAATGGATACCTACCTATGTTTCCGAAAAAAAAAAAAAAATTTTTTAAATGAAGTTTAGCTCTATGAAAATCTATGTTCAAATCAGGGTGTATTTACAGCATAGAGATATTAAGTTAATCGTGTCCTAATTGGTCTAATACAAATGTGTGCATGTCCTAGTATCTACTTTAAGGGAGTCCACAGAAGTATCTCATGAAATGTATAATGGGTGTGGTATAACATATTATGGTAGTACCAATATAATTAGGTACCTAACATGGTAAATAATTTTGACGTATTTAAAATGATGCGAAAGTAACTCTGGCTATTGAGTTTGTGCGTCTTAACTACTCAAACGATCATCAAAAAATTTTACAAACTCATTGCCAGGGTTACGAAAAAATATTTAGTACAAAGAGACAGCGAAAAGTTAAACATATGTAGCATTCAGTATCAGTTGTGTTGGCCGTCCGAAAACCCTAATAAAAAAACGGACAAACCAATTTTAATTCATGAAACACTAATGATTACGTTCTTACTCCACAGCAACAGCACGAATGAAATGACACAAATTAATTCCGTTTCTGATAGTGTATGTACCTATAATTCCGTTAACGCTTTTCTACTTTGTATTACACCAAGATGCGGTGTGGTACGGAAGCAAGTTTGCCCCAGACGTGCGCCGATGCCAAAATAGCTTCCCGGTTGTGTAACGTTCAAATCATAACACACTGTAATCGCACGCTATTATTTAACACATTTAAACTCGCTAAATCATTTATTAACATCAATACAGCTTATTTTTGGATGGATTTCAAAGTAAATAGAAATTTATCAATACAATTTAAAAAACTAGCCCTGCCTGACTGATCCATCACAGCAAAGCTTAAACCGCTCGGTCTCCAAACTTGAAATACTTCTTATGTTGTAAGCATCCACCAAAAGAGGATTCTTTGGAATATCACCCCTAAAGAAATAAAGTAATTGATCAATTAGTCAACGAAGCGGGCAATAGTTAGTTGGTGATCAGATCTCATTCCTACCCGAATATTAATTAACCTTCCCTTACTTTTTAAGACGTATATAAACCATTCAAATCGATCGCATTTATTGATTGGGTTTGTAATGTTAGTTACATTGAATCAATAAATTTGAACACCTAGGTATTCAAGTGTATCTATCAATAGCATTAAAATCTATCGTCATGCTGGTTATTACGATACGACACAAAGTATTAACCTATCGAAACAAATTATTAATCACCAATTATTTAAAAAAAAAACTTACGCGTATTGTTAAGTATATTAAGTATATGTTAATAGGTTGTCAATTATAGATGTTGTCTAATTAACATGACTGTTGAGTCGCTCGTCTAAGTAGCCTACAGCACATACAGCAGCAAACAAACTTATTTTATTCAGTACCTATAAGTGACTATACGGACTAAAATAAGCGTGTTTTAATTTATTTTGCGCTGGATATGCTTGATAACATCAGTTTGACGAAAAGGTTTAGACCTCAACCTAAATTTTAACGAGTTTTTGACTTTTTGATGAGTTATTGAGTTTTTAATTTTACGATACCTAAAAGCTTTCCAGAACTAATTGCCTTCACTGTACCTAACATTCTCCAAATTTCTGATTGACTGCAAAGGTCACCAGAATTCACATGTATCGTGTTAATTTGACCTTTGTTTCTATATTGGTACTTGTGTATGTATACATTTCTCGAACGTGCGCTTGTTGAGTTTTTTCACGAAATAAAATGAGCCTGGTAATTCTTAACCTTAGAAATTGTGTAAAAATTACTAAAGGTTACCTAATTACTAAAGGTTACCTACGGTGAGCCTATTGTGTGCTGTATAAACGACTAGTTTAGTAACACACTTTGATAAATCAATGAAATTAATGTTTGTGTAAGAAGTAGTTAAGACAATACTTGATACAATATTACTAACTTCATTGTTAGGCAAGCATTTGATGATCAATTTATTATTTTACTCATTTGTATTAGTCGTAAGAAAAATTTAAATTCAAGGAATCAGGGCTAGGCGAAGTGGACGAATGAATGTCCCAGGCTTGGTTCTCTGTATCTTAAGGAATTCAGAGCATCGTCCTCCTTGATAGCCTCGAAAATACCTTGCAGTTCCTACCGATTTAAAGCGCCAATGTTGACCTCTCCCCAATGAAGAGAAGCTAAAGAGACGTTACCGCTTTCGTTGTTCAAGCTCCAGTCGGGGGAGGTATTCAAAGGTAGAGGTACAACAGTGTTTCTTGTTCGTGTTTAGATGAATACAATACAATCCACTATTTATTGCGACTTCTGCACAATAGAGTCATTGCATCCCCATCCCTTCTGATGGACTGATCAACTACTACAAATAACGTTAGAACACTTGGCCTAGGAAGAAATTATAAAATAATACGAATAAAACTAAAGTAATTATTATATTGGAAAGTGATAAGCTATTATTGGAAACGTGATCGTGAAAACATTTTTGTGCAATGATAAAAAATGTTACGGTAGAAGTACGTGACGAATTTGGAAAAGTTAAATAGTTATAATAATATCAACGCGTGACGCTTCACTAACTTGATTTAGAAAGCATTTAAAGGTATTACTTTTACCTGCTTTTAATATTTTATTGAATAGATATTATCGATCAATACAGTTTCCTTATGATAGGAAAGAAATAATAAGTATGTCTGGTGAGGGATTAATAATACGGAGAGTGGCACAACAACAGGCCACTAAGGCCCGTATTTCAAAAGGAGTCACAGTAGTGAATCTAGTTTTAAAACTGATTTTAAGATGAGATTTTATTATTGAACGTCTCTTGAAACAATATTCACTGATCCATAATCAAGTGAGTATATAGATCAATGAATCTTTCTGGATAGCTTATTTTACAACGATGTTTAGGACAAAATCTCTCAGAAATAGATTTTGACCATTGTGATCTCTGTTGACTGAGACAAGCAAGAACAATTCACGCAGGACAACATTACTGTGAAGAGATGGAAAAGTTTAAACAAACAATACTAACCCGTCTGCTGATGGTATACTATGCCAAAACCTTCTTGCTGGAGAGAGGCCTATGTCCAGGATTAGGCCGTTAAAGACTGTTTGATTTGATAATGTTGGTTTTAAAAACTAATGGTCGATTCTCGTAATAAAAATCGTTCAAATTCGGTTCCAATCTGAGTAAATACTGACTGTCAGATGTTTACGCAAGAAATACTTACGAATACTACCCACAGCTGTGGTTTCAGAATTCATTTGATAGTTAGCAAAAACATAAAAGCATGTAGTTTAATATATCAAAGTCATTCACACACAAGGGGTGTGGGATGCGATGCGACCCCCACAGATTCATGCTTTCTCATAAAGTATTTTATATTTCGCGTAAGGGGGACTTGAACGGCGATAAATCATAATAAGTAATCCTTCAGCCAAACGATACATATTCAATGAAGTTTATTTCCTTTGTTCCTTTTAAGTATGTAGTATATACTTTTATTATACTATTATAATAAAAATTACACTATTGTAATAAAAAAATGAATATATCTAGTTGTCGGTAGTTCAGTATGTTTTAATTTTAAATAAATTCTTGATATTACTGAATCATCCATATGTATAAGTACCTCAGTAGCTAGGAAAGTCTTAGGAGTACACATTGGGATTTATAAAATGTACGACTGTATTCACGATCTAACTACTAAAACACTTATTTTCAAGTTTAATTTCGTCATCTTCTACCTACAGTCCTACATCATGCCACTTGTGTTTCTCTTTGAGAATAGAAAAAATACCTAATGCAAACTTGAACTACCTATGAATAAAATATTTTTAATCCTGTTACTTTACCCACACCTAGTGTGCAACCGCACTAATGCGATTATATAGAAACTGTATCCCTATTTTCTTACCACTTTATGTAATGCAATCGTTTGCTTACCAGGGGAGGACTCGGGACTTCTGTGGCAGTTGTGATCGATTTAATTCTAATGGGATTTTCTTATAATGAACAAGGCCGTACAACTTAGAAATTGTTCTTACGCAAGCGTCTCAGATCGAATATAAATATTTTGTTCTGATGTTAGGTTTGCCTTACTTTACTTTTCTCTGATATTTCTCACACAGCAAAGATAACCGTTGCGCGTTAGCGTACACGTGGAAAGGTTGTATAAATTTATCGCAGGTATTATGAGCTACAGTAGAACAGATTTATTGTCGGCCTCCGTACTAAAGAGAAACAAAGCTGGTTTTGCTATATTTTGTTGTTTTATTGTTTGAACGCAATTCTTTGCGCGCCTAATATCAACAATATTGTTGCGAGTATATTTATTTTCTATTTTGTGTCTGAATGCCTACGAAATAAACACAGAAGAGAGCTTCTGAGACATAATATTAAATTCAAAATTAAAAAAAACCCCTACTCAAGCACTTAATCGAGTAATCATACGCCAATGATATTTTTGCAGACATTCTGTTATACTTCCCCACTTTCACCCCCATAACTTTTAAACGACTCAACCGATTTTCATGAAACATGTCTAAGAACACTCGCACGTAACTTACCTTTCATACAAAAAAAAACTAAATTGAAATCGCTTCATCTGTTCGCGAGCTACGGTGCCACAGACAGACAGACACGTCAAACTTATAACACCCCTCTTTTTGCGTCGGGGGTTAAAAATAGGCCACTGTATTACATTTTAATAGATATTCTGTTGTTTCAAGAGTAGACACCACCAAAAAAAGAAATATAATGAAAGATAATCGGTTCCGAAACTAATAAACTAAATGAGTAAGCCATTACATGTATCAAATAAACTTAAATGTAGACGCATAAAATCAACACCTTAATAAAAATAATCGGTGAAAATCAGTGTAGCGTTGGTGTGCGGAAATGTGACTTATCTGATGGGAGTCCACGAGAACAAACATTTCAACAAAAAGATCTTATGTCAGTGTGTTACGCCGGCTTATACAACATCACACAAAGGTTTGCACTTGTGGAGATTCCCATGCGTCGAGTCGCTAACATTGTCTTTTTCCTATCTAAGAATATAACACCAAGACCACTTTTCACAAGACTGCACATCGTTATGTTGGCAATATAGAGTCGAATATTTAAATTCAGTCTCTTTATAAATGTGCGTATATTTACAGAGTCGTCCCTTGTTTTGTATTTTAAAACCAAATCAAAACTTGTGACGAAACACACAAGAAATGGGAGCAAAGAGCTCGAATATTACTATTCACTACTTTGTTGCACAGTTGTTATTTATATATATGTATGCTAAGTAGGTAGTAGCAAATAGGATGGGTACTAAGGAACTACTTAGAACATACCTTAAATATGCGATGAGTGTGTCAGAAATAGCCGATTTCATCTTGTATGAAAGGTTTAATGAACTCTGACGAAACTCATGCAATTCGTAAGGATAAGAGCAAGTGGTGGCCTGTTATCTCTGCCTTCCTTGGCAGGAGAAAACTGAAAATGTTTCATATTCATCATCTAGGATTTTTTTTAATCCACCGCTGTACATTACGTAAGAAAGAATCATAACTGAGTAAAATAATCCCAGTGCCAGATCAATCCATCCCTCTGCAACGGCTAGACCGACCTTGACGGCACTTTCACTGGCAGGTAGCTGATGTTATGAGGAGTAATTTAGACTAGGTACTTTTATTTTAGAAAAATTAAAACCAAATAAACCACGGGGTGCAGCTAGTAAGCCATAAATGTTTGTGAATGTTATTAATATGTATATATATTATTTAAATTTATGGCTATAACGTGGAATTCAGCACATTGACCATTCATTGCGGTCTTGACATTTGAAGGAATTTTATTCTTGTTTACTAACAATTAACTTTTTTATTAGTATTATTACTACATATAGATATTTATTATTTACATAAAAACTATTTAATAAATTAGAATTGAGAATGGTGATAGATATTTGCCGTTTGATTTAAAAAATATATATACCGTCGAATTGATAAACCTGAAGTCGGTTAACAACCTGATCTTGGGGAGTACCGGTCCACTTAAAAAAAGGTTGTAAATGGGATAGAATATTTATTAAAAAAAGGTCTGGAAGAAGAGTAGCGGCGGAGCCATCGTGATAAATTATAATCTTTCTCATAATTTAGTTATGACATGCAGAAGTGCAATTTATAATTATATTCTATACTAGCTGACCCGGCGAACTCCGTACCGCCATATTTACATATCTGTCTCAGCTTCTCACAGGCAGTGTACAGTCGCCGACAAAAAAAAAAGACTTTTCCCGTTATCTTTTATTTTTTTCTTTCTAGCAAAAAAAGAATAAAAGAAATCGGACTATGCGTTATTGAATTACAAATAAGTACATATTTTGACTTTCATCCCCTCTCTCCAAGAAACCGTGCTGAATTTCGGGATAAAAAGTATCCCATGTCCTACCTCGTAGTATGAACTCAAATCATGCCAAGTTTCATTTGAATCCATTCAGTAGTTTCAGTGTGATGCGCGGCCAAGATACAGACAGACAGGCAAAAATGAAAAAAATACAGTTTTGGCTTCAGTATCGATTATAGAGAGCCCTCCAAAAAAATTTTTCACAATATCTTTAATGTACAGAATTGGACCTGTTATATTTTTATTATAAGTATAGATAATATTTCTGATTTCATAAACCTAATGTAACGTAAAGCCGTTACTAATCGAAATTTGGGATCATCGTTAATTCATTATATTCATTTATAAATCAGTCTGCGAAACTGTTGCAGTGATTTTGACGAAACCACAGGTCGCTCCACAGGACAAGTTATGCAAATACTTTGGTTCCAAGATATGTTTTAAAATGTATAGCCCGAATATGTAAAAAAACTATTTATAACTTGTAGGTCACCCGGGCTATTATTACGAATCTTTTGACACCTCATTCTTCATTCATGGGCTGCCAAAACTATTACCCTTAATTTTGGTTTCGCCATAGTAGGGTAAAAAAATACAAACACGTTACAGGAGTCACCAGCTAGTTTTAGTTACCTTTGTATGGTGTACTCGTAGTAGAATTGCATCTGTGTAGTTGTGGGAATAGAACCAAAAGGCACAAGTACGTTTCAATTGTTTCTGATTTGGTTCTCACGGAAGTTTAACCTTTCCCATCGACAATTAATGTTTAACGCGCATAACTACCAAGCACTTATTGTTGTATTTGCTGCGATCTAACACTGACCTAACAATAAAACCTTCAATTAAACACTTTGCCTTCAGTATTGTCGCATAGCTATGTTCAAAACTATCCACGTAAAGATGTACTATTTGATTACATACCTAGATAACTTGAGTGCTTTACGATCGCCTTTCGTATTCTACTTGTCTGCATTCGCAATGAGTAGGGTGACCACTATAACATTCTGATCATGCTTTCCATCTGGCAGAGCAGAGTCACTTTGGCAGGTTCATATATAAAATAATACAACTATAGTCAGCAGAATACGTAAGAGAAATAGCAAAGAGGTTCCGCTACATGTTTATAAATTTTGCACTGAAAAGTCCGTCAACAGACCATCTACAGAATTTCAATATCATAAATTTTTGGGTCGTGAAGATATGATGGCAGTCGCTCCACATAAAAAAAAATCGAAGTTCAGCCGTGTCGTAATAGGCTGAAAGTAGATCCTCATATTGATAATATCATATTTATTTTTATAAATACCCATACTAAAACATCATAACTATTTTTTTTATATTTTACTCCCAACTTTAGTTGTAGTAGTAGGATCATATGAAAATATGCGAAGGAGAGAATATAACATGTAATGCCTTTTGTTGCTGGCCGAACAAACACTGCTAACATTGAACGCAGACATAAGAAATATTTTTTACATACAAGATTACTTCTAGATGCAACTAATAAAAACGTGCAACGTATTATTCTTTGATTAGAAAAATATTAAACCGTAAATTAAGGAATCCTTATCGAAGCATTCTTGACGTCAAGCCTAATCTTACCTGAATCGTGACGTCAATAATCGATTCTACGTCAATTTAGTTCACTAGACGTCAGGAGTTATATAAATATATTTGTTGCAGGTACAATGGATATCTGCCAGCAGGAGAGCGAGGAAGGCGTCGTAGCAAATTCGTCCTTTACCGACGAACCCAAGCCAATGGAGTGCGACGTTCAAAGCACTATGTGGTCAAGACACCTCATAGCAGCAAGGCCATCCTAGACGCCAGCCAACACTCAATTTCTTACACACTTAGCCGCAGCCAAGCGGTTATTGTTGAGTATACGGAGGATTCTGACACAGATATGTTTCAGGTAAGACTAGCTACTAAATATAGAAAAAAAAAACAAAAATCGTGTAGTACTAAGATAAGGATATAATCTCTTCGATTTTTTTTACACGTCAGTTACGAAACTCGATTAAGAACTTATAAGCAAAACTGATATTATTATTTTCGAAATTTTCGTACATATTTCATCTAACAAGGCAATAATAACGAGTTGAACCATTTTTGTTGGCTAGACTCATATTCCAGGGGTGAATCTAAACATAACACAACGACAATCTAAAGATTAACATATAAGACAAGAATCCGCTGTAACCTTTCGGTTCAACTGCTACCCAGATAGACCCTGTGAGGTCTTCGTGGTGCAGTTTTCCTCACTGTGTCTGTATATGTATGTGTATTGGAAATAAAAAGAAAAAAAATGAAATTAATTCGGTCTATTACGCTTTCACGGCTGAACCATTGCATTAATTTTAATGATGGAGGTACATTTTTTCTTGAGGTTACTGGTTACTTTATACCGCGATAACCTAGTCTTATAATAGGTCTTTACCTATGAAATTGCCGTGTTGTATGCAAAAAGTGAAAGTACTTATTTTTTCAAACTTTTTTTATTTCTGTTATTCGAAGTAATCACCCATGCAATCGACGCATCTTTGCCAACGCATTGGCAGTTTATTGATGCCCTTCTTGTAAAAAGCAGCTGGACGGGAGGCAACAAACTCTTCCAAGGCATTTTGTACTGCCTCTCGGGAATTGAATTTTTTACCCACTAAAAAGTTGTCTAAATTTTGGAAAAAGTAATAGTCGGTAGGTGCAGGTCTGGTGAGTATGGCGGATGAGGGAGAGCTTCCAACCCCAGCTCTTGCAGCTGCTTCACGACAACGCGCGACCCCATACTGCGCAACAGACAGTCTCTAGCAAGAGCTGGGGTTTCATTCATTTCAACGGCAATTTCATAGGTAAAGACCTATTATTAAAAATCAGTTGCTGTTCGTTTGTCTCGCTAAAACTCGAGAACTGCTGGGCCGATTTAGCTCATTTTGGTTTTCAAATATTTGTCGTAGTCCAGGGAAGGTTTAAACGGTGAAAATTAAAAATAACTTGAAAATCCAAATGTCACGTGTACGAAGTAGCGGGCACAGCTAGTCTATTATATAAAAGCGAAATATCACTCACTTATTATTCATGGAATCTCAGAAACTATAACACCTACAAACTTGAAATTTAGCAGGTAGGTTCTTTATAGGGTGTAGACATCCGCTAAGAACGGATTTTGCTAAACTCCACCCATAAGGGGTTAAATAAGGGGATGAAAGTCTGCGTGAGCGAAGCTGCGTGCAAAAGCTAGTGTTTTATAAAACCGTATCATGACAACTACTTTTCTATGACATTCTTTTTCTATATCTAATTAGTAAAAATCATGTTATTTCAAATTAGTAAATTTCTAACGGTCGAATAATATTTTAAGCTTTGCTTCTAGAAATCCTCTTTTTGCAGATGAGTCTTTAAATAACTTTAGGACGATGAACCTACAAAATTAAAATCAATAGACTGGAGACGGGCGCCATTAATTTATTACGAGTGTGTCATGTAGGTCATCTCTTGTTTCCGTTTGACCTTTGTGTGATCTCTATAAAATGATAGAAGAAAGTGATTTTTGTGGTATAATAAAATTTAAGTGTCTGTTTGTGATTTCAAATTATTACAGATTTTCACTCATGCTCGTTTTTGCTCGATATTGATAACGGCAACAGGTATTCATAGAATGTTTTTAGAAATTCCTTTAAGGTTTTTATTCCCTAACTTTTAATCCCTGATTTCTATAACTTGTGAGTTAATTTATAATTAACTAGTTTAGGCTCCGCCCGCCCTAATGTGTTATTCTGATGTATAAGCTATATTACTGTAAAGTTTCATCCAAATCCGTTCAGAAGTTTTTGCGTGAAAGAGTAACAAACATCCATCTATCCATCCATCCATACTTACAAACTCTCGCGTTTATAATATTAGTAGGATTATTATTTGTATTTAGTAGCCATTGATAAATCCAAGCTAAACTTGTTGATGTGAATTTGTATTTATGTACTTGTTTACATTTTTTTTTATAAGACTCGATATTAACGGGATATAAATATTCAGATCTAATCATAACCTACAATGAATACATTACCTTAGACATTTTTGTTGTTTTCTAAAATTTTAGATTTAAAAAACCCATTTTTAAACTGCGCAATATATTTTACCGCCTCTTATTATTGTCCTATTAACATATATTATATTGACATGAATCGTTTGTCCGTATGATAAGGCAAACCTCCAAGCTTCTAGGTCTACGTGACTAAACAAGACTGTTCACTATCTGGTTACTAAGAATGGTTTTTCCCATTTGATACGAAACTAGCTGACCCACGCAACCTCGTTTGCATCTCCTATTGCCCGTAGCGTGATAATTTTCCCCCGTTTTTCAAACATTTTATATTGGTGCTCCGCTCCTATTGGTCGTAGCGTGATGATATATAGCCTATAGCCTATAATAGCCTTCCTCGATAAATGTACTATCCAACACTGAAATAATTTTTCAAATATGACCAGCGGTTGCTGAGATTAGTGCGTTCAAACAAACAAACAAACTCTGCAGCTTTATAATATTAGTATAGATATGACATGAAACGTTTGCCCGTATGATAAGGCAAACCTCCAAGCTTCTAGGTCTACGTGACTAAACAAGACTGTTCACTATCCGGTTACTAAGAATGGTTTTTCCCACTTGGTACGAAATAAACTATGTATATTATTCGAGTTACGGTGGCCTTTACATTACTACAGAAATTGTAATCAAACCATTAATGATTTATTCACTGCTTTGCATCACTCTGAGGAATTTAGTTTATACACACTGAGTGATGTTTAAAGGAAGAAAGTTTCCTTATCGGGCAAAAGACTTGTCTGTTTGAACTACAAAACAATGTAGCAATGTGTACAAAATGATTGTTAAATGGGTGCGTTTTATATTTACATTATGGATAACAACTCTCATTTAAAAACTATTGCACAAATTAGATTTTTTTGCTACAAATATTTGGAATAAAGAAGTGATCTAAAAAACTTTGGTTCATGGCCAGAAATTCCCTGACTCTCTGCCATCGGTAGTTTGGAAAATAGTACATAGTATGAAAAGATTTTTCCCAAACTGTGAGTATACTTTCGAGAACAGACATCTTGACTAACACCACCTAACACCACAGAATAACTAATAGTACTTACGCAAACAGATTCCTTTATTATTACAATCTATATACCAGTGTAATAATATAAAAACATTTGTGTACCTTTAGTAACATTATACTTAAATAACCAGTTCTATGTCTGGAATATTGCGTATTATCACCCAATTATTGGATAAAAGAAATGTATATTGACCCCCTTATAATTACTTATTTTGAAGTAAATATAATAATATGTAATACGTAGACTACGCGCAATATTTTGCTCTCAAGATATATTATGTTCAGTAATTTCAATTTTGATCTTACATCTGGCAGTAGATTTAAAAATTTAAGAAATTTATAACAAAGAGAATTTTTACAGGATATATAATACAGGACAAAAACTGTAAACAATGTGTTATTATCAGGATTTTTATAAAACTATATAGTTGTAAACCGGTCGTATGTTTATTTAGATAGTGTTGTTTACGTTTTGCGTAGCACATGAGTCGGTGTTTATTTGTCGTCGGCGTGTCGTGGCGTCTTACTCGTATATCTAATCGGCGCATATGGATTAGTGCCCCCCGGGAGAACAATGCGTTGGTCTTTTCACCCAACATCATCATTGTATGAATGACTCCAAGCGAAGCAAAGCCCCTCATTCCTCATTATCATGTAAATAATAATTTAGTTATTTATGGAGGCTTGGGTTTTTTGTTAAATCAACAGTCCTAAAAAAAATGTAATTCAAACCGTGTAATTAAATCGCACTTAACTACAATTTATCATGTACTAGTTTTTGCCCTCGGCTTCGTTCACTTGTATGTCAGTTATTGTAAAGAGCAGCCTATGTCCTTCCTCAAGAAACAATGTATCTCCATGCAAAATTTTATTAAAGCCATTGAAACGATTTAGCTGTCAAAGTGTAGCAAACAGGCAAACAGATCGTAATAAATTAAATTAAAAAGCTTTTTAAAAACAAGCTTTTACTGAAATGCCTCGAGACGAATCAAACGAGTCCAAACTCGAAGATGTTGCCACGTTTCTTTACAGAGTTCCTATGGCCACCTTTTAGCTCCAGCATCACATCAGCTCCATGTCATTATAGTATTGTATTGTCACGCTGTATACATATGCTTGCAAACTTTCAGCAAAATCAGTTGAAGATATCTGTTTCAAAATTACTTAAATTAAGAACATACAAGTATACATAGGTACATTGATAGGATTGTGGCGACTTCCACATACAGCGCAACAATGTAGTAACGGATAAAATGTATAAAATCGGATAAAAAAATGTAGTAACGTAAATATCTAGGTGTATAGAAATAAACAAGTTCACAGTGCACAAGAGAAGGAACGAAAGTTTATTGAAAGAATTACACATACACAAAAGTTACACTAGAATATAGAAGGAGTGATAGATATTATAATGACAGAATATTTAACAATATAGGATAATCAATTAATTAGCGCGGCGAGATAATTAAAATGCTGATAGCGATAGAACCGGGATGGTACTGCCTGCCCTCATATTGGCTCATATAGTGCGGCTCGCCCGCACTCGCCGGCCGGCTGATAATATGTAAACAACTATATCATTCAACGTACAAAATCTGTTTGTACGTTGAACATTATTTATTTTACATAGTTTTAAGTTTTAATTTAATACTATTTGATATTAAGGAACGTATACAATATAAATAATTTAGCAAGTTTACATGTTTGACAAATAATAATAATTAACATAACCAACACAACTACGTGTCCCAAGTCACAGGATATTATTTATGTATGGCCCTGCTAAACTGACTCTATTCTGCCTGATGGAAAGCATAAGCAGAATCCAAGAGTGGTGGTCATCATACTCATTGAGAATGCAGACAATGCAAAAATGCAACATGGTGATCCAAACCATGGCGGCCTAGTGATGCTTCTGCATCATTGGACCTCAGGTCTCGCACTCACTAACGAAACACGACAGCACGAACGTTGTCATTTTACGTTGAAATTCTGTGCGAGGATAGTACCGCCCCCGTCGAGCCGGCCCGTTCGTGCTGACATCAGCGTTACATTTGCCTAGCTAGCTAGGTACATAAATCAACAGCCTTTAATAGTCCACTGCTGGCTATGGGCGTCTCCTTAAACAGGAGGTTTGTCTTTGACTAGACGGGTTGATACATAAAAGTACCTATATACCAATCACTTTTTTTTATTTAAAAAGACAACTCCCGCAGGAATAAACATCCTTTGTCGCAGGAGAATTTACAAGGATATGAAACTGACACAAAGTATATTTTGCATACTGATACGTAAAAGTTGCAAAAGGAAACGGCAAAAAAGTTAACCGAAGGCCATAAACTATAATTTAATAGTCCTTTTATGCATTTATAAATTAACGTTACTTTTAAAACAATAAAGTATGATACATTCAAAGTATTAATTCCGATACTCATAAACTGTTCACAAGATGTTTTTTCCTGAAGGTTTTCATACTAAGTCATATTCTAAGCGAGCGCTTGACGTAGCTGCGTCCGTGCTTGCTAATTTCTGTCGCAACTGCAGTTCGTTGCCACCGTGGTCGATGTACTGTTCCATATCCTGTTCGTTTGATTGAACGCCATTTCCATTGTTAGCAACACTTACATCGGCTACTTGTCGGCATAAATAACTATAATGTATACCCGAATATATATTTTAATGCCATGTTTACCGGAAGGAACGGGTCGAAACATTAGCATACACTGCGTCATTGTTTACGCCTAACATCTCATGAATGAAAACATTTTCTGACAAAAACTGTCGTGACTTCAATAATATTTTTTATGAGGCATGTTATCGGTGGCATTCAATTTGACTCGTGCGCACCTTTCAATAAATGTATAAATACTAGCTTTTGCCCGCGGCTCTGCGCGAGTGTATGTCGGTTATCGCTCCTATGACCTTCCTCAAGTATCAAATATCAACTAGCAACTGTTCAGTCGTAAATGCGTAACAGACGGACAGAGTTACCAACAAATTTATAACATTACTCGTAGTATGGATTTTTCCAGCAAATATAAATCAATAGTTCATAAGTCTCAATTTTTTTATTTAGATAAGTACCTTGGTACTTATGAGGCAAACAACCTTGCTAATTGAAAGTACAAGTGTAACAAACGGTTATTATTAACTTTTTCAATGTAGTAAGATTTTTTTTTCCTTTACGACCATTAGCTAGAAAGCCCTCCGCTTTTTCTACGTACATACATATTTGTTTCCAAGCGGTTAGAATTATTATTATATTATTTTATAGAAATATTATAGAATTATTATTTATTATTATTACAGTTGTATAGTACCCATAAAACAAGCTCTACTTGGCTTGGGACTAGATTGCGTTGGGTGTTTAAATGTCCAAAATATTTATTATTATTATTTATGCAGAATTATGACTATGGTCTCTCCAATACCGTTGGGTGTTTTACTAATACCATTTTTTCTTTTGATTTACATCAAGATCCTTCTGACTAGAATATGCGCAGTCAACGTCCCATTGGCAAAACGGTTATGAATCTAAGAGGTAAAGTTTGTGAGTTTGTGACGTTGTAGGGAGTAATCTCTGGATGTACTGAATCGATTTTGAAAATTCTTTTACCAATAGAAGGCTATGTTATTTGGGAGTGACAGAGGCTATATAATAACCCGAAAAGTGGAAAGACTTTTTCGTGGTAGCTGAATTTGCAAAGTAAGTCGGAGAAATATTTCTTGAAAATAATCTTTGTTACAGATACTGCATTAAATTGTTTGTTTCCACCGTATAAACTGCTAAACCAATTTTAATGAATGAGGTGTCAATAGATTCGTAATAGGTGATAGGGCCCGGGTGACAAAGGCTACATAAATTTTATCAAACGTTTTTAGGTAGTTAGGTTTTAGTTTTTTAAACGTTTTATTGTAATCAGACCGATCGATCGCAGCATTCGCAGCTCCCTATAGAGTTTAAATATGCACACTATTGCACACAAACAAAATTCATCAACAAATAAATTCAATATGCATATCATATGCATATTGAATTTATTATATACTCTAATATTAGAAACTTTCGCGTTTATAATATTAGTACTTATATATAAGTACTAATATTATAAACGCGAAAGTTTGTAAGTATGGATGGATGTTTGTTACTCTTTCACGCAAAAACTACTGAACGGATTTGGATGAAACTTTACAGTAATATAGCTTATACATCAGAATAACACATAGGCTACTTTTTGCCGCGATAACCGACATATAGGCGGGCGGAGCCGCGGGCAACAACTAGTTATACATAAATAAAAACATTTCATTTCAAATGAGATTCAAAGTTAAATAAAGTTGATTTATTACATACCAAAAAACATAATTTTAGATTATTTCGACCGCAAAAAATTTTGGAATTTTAGGTTAATATGACAATAATCTAATATATTAAAGGGGCGTGGTTCTATTTTTGTAAGCAATATAGCAGTACATCGTTCTCGTCAACTATTAAACATCATTAGCATATTTATAAACACAAGAAAGTCCTAGATCTAAGTCCATTGAACTCGAAGAAATGGGTTATTATTTATTTTTTGGTATTTTATTTTGTATGGCTTTAAATATCAGTGAATGGTGATCAGCTTTGAATTATTCAAATATTTCAAACTAGCTGACCCGTGCCCACTTCGTTGGGCGGTAAACAATTTATGTAGCCTTTGTCACCCGGGCCCTATCACCTATTACGAATCTATTGACACCTCATTCATTAAAATTGGTTTAGCAGTTTATACGGTGGAAACAAACAATTTAATGCAGTATCTGTAACAAAGATTATTTTCAAGAAATATTGAATTTCTTAGCTATGCTTCTAAAATTTTCCTATGATTCTTTGCACACCATGATAATCTATTAAAGTCATTCCACCTATGCTAGCTGCTGGCAAACCTACGTTATATAGTTGACAAAACAATTCATTCATTTGTTAACTACTTACCTTTAAATGTTATGGAAAAAACTAAATACTTTCTAAAACTTAATTCATACAAATACATACATAAACATCTGTAAACTTAAAAAAATTACTACTTTCCCGTGATTTTCTACTTGATCTGCTTCAATCTGGTGCAAATAGTCGAACATTAAAAAATATCTCATAAATGTATCATAATGATTAAACCTTTAATGTTTTTTTATAAATTCGTTACCCATTACTTACATTACATTATTTTCAATTGTTGCAACAGCTGCGGAAATTATCCTTCACATATAAACAACCTTCACAAAATTGATTTCAAATTAAGAGGTAATATGATAATCACAGATCTTCCTCTAATTACGACGGCAAAAAATCCATAACACATCATCTAAGATTGCGTTAAAGAGGTGACATGTGACGTCACAGATGACCCGATCCGCATGTCAACGAGGGAGGGCCGTGACGTCAGCAGGGTGGCAGTATGAGACGGCGTGGTCGGGCCAAGGACGTCGCCGGGCCGACCGGCGCGCAACACCCGCCACAATCGATACCGTGCCTTGACAACCGCGATCTGCAATGAACTGCCTATAGTCTGTCCTCATATCCTAGACTATATAGTCTAGGATATGAGGACAGACTATAGTTTTTTTTAGAAAAAAAATGCTATATAGCATTTTTTTTCTAAAAAAAACATACTAATACCGAATGAGATGCCCGGAATCGTGTTTTAGTCGTTAAGAAGAATTAGCAATGGAATTGTGTACAAACCGCACAAAACCTCCAATAAATCATTAAACTAATTATTATTATAGATATATTAACTACCTTAGCATTTTAAATGTCAGGTTGATGACGATAAAATCACTACATAGTATTCAAACAAAGTCGCTTCCGCTGTCTGTCTGTCCCTATAAATGCTTAGATCTTTAAAACTACGCCACGGATTTTAATGCGGTTTTCTTTAATAGATAAAGTGATTCAAGAGGAAGGTTTATATGTATAATACATGCATAATATAGTCGAGAAACACTGATAATTTTAGAGGTTTCTAATGTGATGATGATGATTCATTAAATAAACCATTTTTTTTACGCTTGCATTGCAAACGCTGGCTGAACCCTACGAGATAGATCAAAATTATGTACAACAGTATTGTTCACCTTAAAAAGGTCTACAAAAAAGTCCGCAAAGGTATATGTCTTTTTTTCCTTTTTACGAGAAACATGGCTTATTTACATCCAATTAAGTACCTTAAATACATTATGCATTTAATGTATTGCCCTTAACAGTATGTAATTAACATGAATACTCGTATATTCGAAGAAATTACAGATTTAAAATGCACGAATCGTGTCGTACGGTGGGTGCATCTGAAATCCACCCGTGCGAAGCCGGGGCGGGTCGCTAGCGTATAATAAATGTATATTAAACGCTCTTAGACTCGCGCAGTTCACTTGAGTTATTCATATTAGTAGTCGATATTAGGTTTTATTATCTTACCATCTTCAGACGAATTCCTCAGTATTGTTAGGTCATTGCCACTAAATAAGGCTTCGGGCGACGATAAAATATCAAACAAAATGATAAAAGAAGCTTGTAAACTTTCGGGTGATACGGTTTTAACAGTTTTTAAACGTTGCATTGCGGAAGGAGTATTTCCTAGTGTTTGGCGGTGCGGTAATATTCGAATAATACCAAAAAGCGGCGATAAGCCGCCGGACGATCCTAAATCCTATCGACCCATAACACTGTTACCATCGCTGGGAAAGCTTTTAGAGCGTCTTGTAGTACCACGACTTCTACCGGGTGGAGTTAAATTTCATGATAGACAATTCGGCTTTACGTTGGGAAAATCGACAACTGATGCGGTTATATCTGTAAGGAAAACTGTCACCGAGTCAAGTTTTCAATACGTTTTAGGCATCTTCTTAGATATATCTGGCGCCTTTGACAATGCGTGGTGGCCCATGCTATTGCTAAAATTAAAATTAAGAGGTTGCTTTAAAAATATTTATTCCCTTATCTCCTCGTACTTCTTACAAGGTACTACTAAATTGAGACTTGGGCATCATTCTGTGTCGAAGGCGCTTACGATGGGGTGTCCTCAAGGGTCAGTGCTAGGACCATACTTGTGGAACATAGGCTTCGACGATTTTCTGGCAATGCCTGTGCCGTCCGGATGTACCCTGAATGCGTACGCGGACGACGGTTTGTTATTGATAGAGTCGGATACTAGAACGGGGCTTGAGAGGCTGGCCAGTGAATGTTTGGACTTAATATCTCGGTGGGGTGGGCGTAATCGGTTGACGTTTGCACCAAACAAAACCTTCCAGCTACTTCTGAAAGGTAACCTCAAATCACCGCCTTGTATTAAATTTGAAAATATTACTATTAAAAATAAAACCTCGGTTTGTTATTTAGGATTGGTTTTAGAAAGAAATTTTTCATTTATTGAACATATTAGAACAGTTAATGAAAAGTCTAAAAAGAGTTTCTTTGCACTGACGAGGATATCAACTGCGACATGGGGTCTGTCATATAATACACTAAAGATCATATATGGAGCTACTTATTTGGGTTCTATTTGCTATGGTGCTCCTGTATGGGCAGATAGGGCGACTGTAGGTGCTGTCCGTCGCAAACTGTTACAAGGCCAACGACCTGCATTGATTTTCTTGTGCAAGGCATATAGGACGGTTAGCACTGAGGCTTTACCGGTGTTGGCAGGTGTTCTTCCGGTCGATCTCGAGGTGCAAAGACGTGCAGCCATGTACTATTCCACACTACAAAACATGGAATGCGATTTTTTGGGCATACGAGACCGCGGTAAAATCATAAGATTGTTTCAACAAAAAACCAATGTCTATAACGACCTCTTGGATGAATGGCAGAAACGATGGGACGAATCATCTAAGGGGCGCCACCTTTACCAGTTCTTTCCATCTGTTCGCGAAAGGTTGTCAAGGACATGGCTCGAGGTAGATCACTGTGTCGCTCAATTTCTTACAGGCCACGGTAACTTTAAGAGCAAACTATACTCATTTAAATTAGTCGATTCACCATTGTGTCAATGCTCAACACCTGATTCTAGCTGTGAACAGTCGGCTCATCATATCCTCTGGGAATGTAGTCTTTGGTACAATGAACGTAACATGATGCTAAATAGCTTACAAATGACGTCTGGGGTAGTATATTATGGGGATCTTGTGTCAACTGCGGTGAATTTCCGTGCGTTTAAGCGATTCTGCCATACATACTATAGAAATCAAATATAGCTCACTTAGGACCCATAATATTTTTATCCGTGGTGCTTCCCGGTTTGAAAAAGGCGTCTGCCTATTTTGACTCCATTTTGTCTCCCGCTTTGCTAAGGAGGGAAGTGGACTTATTATATTTCCAACTCCTCCAGTTTTCTTCTGATTAATTTCGTTGCGGGTTCCAAGACAGTTAAATTTTTCCTGGGACTTCCCGAGTGTCATAACTCGGTGTTTTCGTGGGTCACCGCTGTTGATCCTGGTGTACAGGAGTTACAGTGGTGGGCGTGTGGGCGGGATTAGTCCCAAAAAAAAAAAAAATTAGGTTTTATTGGTTAAGTAGCAAACGCTAAATGACCTTCGTTCTCCATAAGCACAGGTGTGAGGGTGACAGATGTTTCTATCCTAGCAGAAGCAGAGCAGGGTGACATGATTATCACTCACGGAGGGGTCATCTACAAAACGTATAAGGCACAGGGAACACCAGCGTACCTAAGATTTCCTTATTAAAGATTTATACCTGGTTCCCCGGCTACAGGTACCACAAAATGGGATTGGGATTCTATCGATTCAAGTCGTGACTCTTTTGTAACCACCCTACCGGCCATCCTTTATCCTATGAAATTTCATGGACGGAAAAAAGGATAAATGCTAAGTCATATTGCGGTTCACTCATTCTCTTGACACCGCTCGGGTCATCACGTATACGAGTAAGTGCATTACTCGTACATATAATTATTTGCTACGTGTTCAACCCGGCTTGCTTAGCTTACTTTCACTAGTGCTTTATCTTGGAGCAACCTTCAAGATCTCGAACAGAACTGGTTTTTATTCTATATCTAGGTTAAGACACGTAAAATGCGTAAAAATAGCCTTGTCTTTTATTGCTTGACGTTCTGCGCAACAATAGACCAAATGATGCGAAAATTGCAGATGCAGTTATTTTTTGTTTAGCCTTGATCTTGATATAGACAACTTCCTTTTTCAATAAAATTGAATCAATCTCATCAATCAATAAAAAATCTACTTTTGTTATAATTGAGTTCATTTCGTTATTACCAAAACGATTTCAGATCCTGTCAGCAATTACTGTCCATTAGTACAAAAAGCCTACCGAATAAAGGACGTAAAATGAAAGACCCTTCAATTGTTCGGTAAATTAGGAATATTCATTAACATACATTACTGATAGATTTTTAAGGACAATTGTCATGTAATTCGATATGTCTTTTGTATGATCCTAATGGGATTTCGTAATATCAAGTACTTCTCTGATAAAATAGTAATAGCCATTTATCTTGAGAGTGCATCGTTGGCGAAACTCCAGAAAGCACTTTCTGTATGATGGAGAAAGTATTGACTTTCTGAAATATCAAAGCTTTTACTTTTATAGTAGAAGTTTTTTATAAACGTTTTGTTAAATCTATATATATATATTATTTAGAGCTAAAAACCCCTATCTATACTCTATTTAAAGTTATTGAGAATAGAGAAGATCCGGTCAGGACGAGAGGTCCAAACATTAAAACTATTTTGTTATTCTTTATAATTCGAAAGTAACTCTACCTGTCTGTTATGTTTTCACGACTAAACCGCTGCACCAATTTCAATGAAATTTAACATGGAAATACTTTGATTCTTGCCATTCTTGACATAGGCTACTCTGTACCGTGATAACCGAAATACAGGCGGGCGGAGCAGCGGACCAAAGCTAGTTCGTTATTCTTCTAATAATATTGTAATAAATAATAAATTAGTTGATTGTGTCCTTTTGTTTGTTGACGGGGTGAAAAATCCCTTCGGATCTCCGAGTACTCTCCACAGGAGCCAGGAGTATGTGGTGTTTCAACTAAAAACATGTTATTTCAGGTCCAGTTGATGTCCTAAGTAGCAATGTTTTAGTATGTCAATGAGCACTAGATACCCAAGTTAAGAATAAGCTAAGCATGAAATAACAAAACGGCTGTTCACTTACGTATTTTGAAGGCTGCCCATAGATTAAGAAAGAACGTTTATTTCTATATGATAAATAAATTACATTTATGTTGATGATGAAACTCACATAATTGTACTAAATCATTAAGGATTTTCAATAAAAAAAATATTTAGAGAAGTATATACGAATGTACAATATACAATACACGTGCTTCTCCAAAATGTTTATAACTATAAATTCATTCGGCCTTGTATCTTTTTGCAAATTAATTAATACACACATCAAAAGTGTCTAGGGATCAAGCATTTTTATGCGGATTTCTTGAGATTGAGATGTGGCTTTGGCCCTGGCCTGCTCAGTCGCCAGACTTGAACCCGATTGAGCATGCATGGGATATGCTACAGAGAAGAGCTCTGCCGAATATGGAGGGTATCCAGTCGCAAGAAGACCTTTTTTTGTCGTTGCAACGAACATGGGCGGCCATTCCACAGCGTGATTTGGATGAACTCATTTTGAGTATGCCAAAGCGATGTTCTTGTGTTAGTGTTCGCGGGAGAAACACGGATTATTAATTGTTTAAGTTACCTGATAAAATTTTAAAGAAAACTGTTATTTCAGTCTTTTTTTCGAACTTTAATGTTAGTGGTTCAAATGTCAAAAATCCTTTTATTAGGAAAATGGCAAATTTCTTTATTAATGCAAAGGTGACTTGGTTTATCGTTACTGTGACAAACGCAAACACTTTATTTGATGAATCCTTAAAGAAAATTTTAATTAATATCAATCAGGAGAAAAGTTATTGCAAAAATATATGTTGATCCCTAGACACATATGTTGATCCCTAGACACTTTTGATGTGTGTAGTTCGACTATCAGTCTTGAAATTGCTATGTTTTGTAACACCCGCGGCTTCTACACTAGCCATACCAGGCAAAATAATCATCCATCAAGTCTAATACCTACTAATATGTATACTAGCTGACCCACGCAACGTCGTTTACGTCTCCTATTGCCCGTTCATTTGCTAAAAAAAATGTGATAAATGAAGAACCGCTCCACCGATTTTGTGCAAACTTCACATAAACCATCGACTAAATAGTCCGAACAAAGCCTAAACATTTGGTTTGGATAGGTGAGCCCGTTCTTGAGTTATAAAATTACAACGAAAAGTGGCATTGATTTTTATTTATATTGATTTGCAAGGAAACTTTGTCTTCAACGAAGCAAAATTAAAACGATACCTCACTGAAAGTTAGAAGGTTCTTTCGATATTGTTGTCTACGTCTTTGTTACGCGTACAGTTTAAGTTTCTCTTTTATCTTTTAATGAAGTGTTCTATTTTAAAGTGATTTTCAACTGTTTTCAAAGGACTATAAAGCTTTAAATTAATAAAAATCTTTATAACTATAGATCAAAGACTTTGTGATTTATAAGCAAACTTTGTAACGAATGAAGCGTTGTGTTGTCAGTAAATAAATAACAGGGCTCAACTTCTCTGCAGTATTCACTTTTCAGTTAAAAGTTTACACGTAGCTTCTTTCTTTTGCGTCAGCGCAAACAATTTATGTAGACTAAGGTTCAAATAAAACAGCTTGCTCCAGTTCCTGGACTAAAACCACTCTCGAACTTAATAACTATAAATTCTCAAAATTTAAAAAAACCCCGATATAATAACCTAAGTTCCCTTTAAACATAAAAAAACACGTTATGCGCTTTCATTTGAGACCCCACTCGATGACATTTTTGCAGACATTCGGTTACCCTTCCCCACTTTCACCCCCATAACTTTTAAACGGCTCAACCGATTTTCATGAAACATGTCTAAGAACACTCGCACGTAACTCACCTTTCATACAAAAAAAAACTAAATTGAAAACGCTTCATCCGTTCGGGAGCTACGGTGCCACAGACAGACAGACACGTGAAACTTATAACACCCCTCTTTTTGGTCGGGGATTAGTTAAAATCGGAACCATAGAAAAAGAAACTGTGAAAACATTAGAATAGTACGTGAAGGCGTCTAGCGATTCGACTAGGTACATAAATTTCATCTTTACGTAGTATAAAATGAAATCGTTTCCGCTGTCTGTACGCTTAGATCTTTTAAACTACTCAACGGATTTGAATGTAATTTTTAGCAATAAATAGAGTGATTCAAGCGAAAAGTTTATATGTGTAATACATGTATATTATAGTAGGGGAAATCCGAGAATTGCAAAGACTTCTTTAATTTGCGAAGACTTTGAAATTCGCGAATTTGCGAAGACGGGACCGGTCGCTATAATATTATAGCTAAATTTATAGATAAATATATTTTATAGCTAAATACAAGTATTCTGTTTGTATCGTGGATATAATTGCAAATTTTCTTCACTTTAAACAGATTTTAGGTACCTAGCACATATTATAATACTACTATTTAAATTAATAAAGAATTAGGTATAGGCAATTTATGAAGAACCAGTTTATTTTACGCTTTTAAGTTTTTTTTTGGCAGAGAGTTTTCGTTGGGTGTTTTTTGGAAGTCGGTTTTTTTTTATAAAAAGTTTTTATTTTTCAGTTTTTAGTGCAAACAATCGTAGGTAAGTAGTAAGTTGAACTATTTCATCAAATTTCATCATCAAGAATACAAATTAAGGTCTATACGTTCGTGTAATATTAAAATCATCCTCTAATCCCTAACTGTTGAAGAGTTTAACCTTCTATCATCAGCTCACCTAAATAACTTGAAAGTATACGACTGAAGGTCTTTAGATACGTATGAAATTGAAAGAATTATCCTCCAACTTCTAACCGTTGAGGAGTTGTACCTTCCACCTTCCATCATCAGCTTACCTAAATAATTTGAAAGAATGCCTAAAGGTAACATATACATATGATATTTAAAGATTTATTCTCCAACTCCTAACCGTTAAGGAGTCGTACCTTACATCATCAGCTCATCATCATAAAATGATGACTACCACACGCAAATACCGCTATAACTTCGGAAAATATACGAAAAACATAGTATGTGCCTATAAAAAATGAGTGTTTCCCTCGATTTCCCTGGGATCTCATCATCAGATCCTGATATGCTGGCAATGGGACCACCTCGGAACAATACCCTTTCGAATACAAAAAAAATTCAAAATCGGTCCACAACTGACGGAGTAATCGGTGAACATACATTAAAAAAAATACAGACAGTGGAACATTTTTGGAAGTCGGTTAAAAATAGGCTTACACGAAAACGAAATTAAACCGAATGAATTTAACAATGTCCGTTTCAAAAGCATCAATAACCGTGGGGAATACCGCGGGACGCAACTAGTTTAAAATAGTCTTACATACTATGACTTAAAAATAAACAAACATAATATTTATCGGTAAATAATGTTCTAAAAAATTACCTAGAGAAAGCGAGAGAAAGAGCAATATTTTGAAGATAGTTTGGCCAAATGTCTCCTAGATGTGGTGGGTGGGCGTAGGCGAGACAGTTCATCGGACTCAAGGCAGCTACGTGAAGTCTCGACGCTCCTCATTATCTGCTCTACGTCTAGACGATATATGTTGTTCATCTGCATCAAAACAGTACAAGAAATAACAACGATGATGATATTGATGGACAGTCATTTTCCACTTACTTAAAATACTGGATTAGACTAGCCGTGCATTGATAGTCAATATTTGGTGGACAATTTAGTTATTTATCTAGTTTGGACGCAAATACTTTGCAATGTTTAGTTAATTAATAATATAAAATCTATAAAGTTTTACCAAATTGGATTTGGTAACGTTCGCACAAAAAGTAGAGAATTATACAATAACGTAACATTACCTTCGATAGATCTATCTTAAATATCAATATGTATGTATAATAATGATTTAGCTCCGCCCACATTCCAATGTCAATGTTATTAAACTTTTACACTTGAACATCATTAAAATTAGAGCACAAAGTAATATAGAGATTGAAAGATGAAATAGTCAGAAAAAAACTTAACGAATTAGTCTATGCTATATTGGCATGTAGCGTACCGCTATCTGCTCTGAAGCATCGCTTATAATCAACCTATCGGTCCACTGCTGAACGAAAGTCTCCTTCCAAGGAGCGTAGCGCCTACCATCCAGGTCTTGGCAGTCCGCATCCATCCGCTATCAGCCACTTAACACTTGGCAACCAATTATTCAGTATGTATTGACTTTAGAATTATTTATGACAACTATAAAAATGACACAACAGGAATTATTGGGTGTTACTTGTGTCCGTTTCATATAGGTATGTTTGTAAAGGCCCCCGCGACACAGGATTTATTCCTAGTGCGGGAGTTGTCTTTAGTTAGTTAGATCAGATGATAGTCAACTTTTAAACACACCTCTGGATTTATGGAATAACCCTAGTTAAGAAACACCGTGCTAAGTAAATCCTTCTTCAAAATAAACACGATCGTTTATTGTTGCCAAAAAGGAAATCGCCGAAAAAAAAACATGAATTTTTAAGAAAATTACCAGCAGTCATTTTGTTAAAAACTTCTTGACGTGATAAACGAAACAGTCTATAATTTATTCAGCACACGAAGGCCATTATAACGAAACCGTTAGTCCGTGCATTTGACCTCCTTGTGGGTCAAAGTAAAACCGTTTGACACTTCACTTGACTTCCCATATACCTACTTACCTATCAATCGTCAAATAATAAAAGGTAATATTCGTATTTTTTTATTTGTAGTATATTTTATATTTGTGACGGACTCCACTGAGATATTGCGGTGTGGTATGAAATGAATCCGCCAAGAGATACTGACTGCACATATTATGAAGTGGTCACTCACACGCCTCTGTCTATAGCGCTGAGTATTGTTGGTTCGATTCCCGCTTAGGGCAACATTTCGTCTGATCTACACATTGTTGTTCCGAGTCTGTGTCTTTGTGTCCGTTTCATTTATCTTTGTAAAGTCGCCAGTGACATCATACTTAATGCGGGAGTTGTATTTTAAAAGTAATACATAATAAAGATATTGACGAATGAAATGAGTGATAAAATGATAATAAAGAAAATATATTTATCCCATCGTAATTAAACTATAATTATTACATAATTGATTGTTTTGAAACTTTAGCCGCAACCTCATTGATTTGATTTTTGTTTGGATCGTATGATGTATGCACCAAGTTCACAAAAACCAATGTACAATGAATCTGAATAAAAATTGTGCTATATAGATATCGAATCTACTACAATTATAATAGCAGCAATAAACACGCGATGAGCCAAGGTGTAATCATAAAAGTTTTAATCTGATTTAGAGCTATAATCACAGTGGGTCGGACTATAAATGTGACTAAGTACTTTCAATAATTCGATACATTCTTTATGAATGTGGCGATTCTTTTCACTGATTATCTTATATATAAAATTCTCGTGTGGAGCGTCTTCAGCTGGACCGATTTTATGAAATTTGGTGTGCATATCGGGCGAAGGCCGCGTGTAAATGCTAGTTTAAAAAGATAAATTGTTAGACTTATGAATTTTTTGTCTTTTAGTTTTTTGAATTATGGTTACAAAGAATCTGTGATTTAGGTAAATTTGTATGAGTTAACTTAAGAATGTGGCCAGATTCTAAGTAAAAACCACAACGTGCTACTTTGGGGTCTTCTCCGAATTGGGTCATCTGCAAAACCGTCGGACATTCAACATACCACTTTTTACAAACCACAAGAAGGACGTTTACATGATTATGGCTACCGACGGCCATCTTGTAATATGGCCTTTGTTCGTAGGACAATGGGTAAGAGAATTGGGATGGTCTGTTGAGAACATATACGAATATGTGGACAATGGTAAACAATCGACTACTCATTACGAATGGTTGTTAGTGATAATTTTAGGCTTGTGTAGGAAATTATTCTTTGCATTGTTGTAACGTTTTGTTTGATTTGTCACATTGTACACGATTCTTAAATTTTCATAGTCAGGTAATCATACTAATCATCTAAGGAATGGTCTTGAGTTTAAATTCCCTCTATAAGATGTATCTACACTATTATATAAAGAAGTAAAGTTTGTGAGTTTGTGACGTTGTAGGGGTAGTCTCTGGATCTACAGAACCGATTTTGAAAATTATTTTACCAATAGAAGGCCACGTTATTTGGGAGTGACATAAGCTATATAATAACCCGAAAAGTAGAAAGACTTTTTCGTGGTACCTGAATTTGCAAAGTATGCCGGAGAAAAAAATGTTTACCGCCCAACGAAGTGGGCACGCGTCAGCTAGTTATAAATATACGGGCATAATAGTATTACTGTTTAGGTACTTAAGCGGCATTAGGATTGACCTTCCCCCTTTTGCTAACGTACTTAGAATCTAAGTCTATTCAAGGTATCCAAGTCTTAGTTACTAGATACCTTGAGTTTACAACATTGTCCAGTTTTACTTGCATTAAAACTATAACCTGATATAAAATATATAAACTTTTAATAAAATTGAAATAGCCTATGTCACCCGGGCCAGTATTACGAATCTATCTATTGTCACCGCATTCTTTGAAATCGGTTTAGAAGTTTAGGCGCTACGGTGGGACATACATAGACTGCCTTTCCAAAAGGAAGGGCGTCTAACATAGAAGTTCAATGGATTCTTAATAGTATTCTCAAATAATATAAATGTGAGAGCAAGAGTCAACTCTTAGTATAAATAATCATAAGGAAAGTACATGTAGGTCATTTTAGAAAACAATGCTATTTACTGTCCTTATTTCGATGAAATTTTACTGTCACGGTTAAATTTCATGAAATTTCTATGAAACAAGTTATTTAAGATAGCGGTTTTTGAAATTGTAGTCAAATCGATTTGATCTCTCCAATCCAATCTCTCCAATGTTAATTTGCTACTTCACTAAACAATGATCATCTTTATTTTATTGAACGCTCCGAAACCGATCTATTTTTATATAAAAATACCATCAGTTCGATTTCCACAAGAATTTACAGATAAAGGAAGAGAATATATAGCCGAGAGGTTGACTATTCTCACTCTCCCTCCATTAGCCCGGTCACAAAGGATATTTCGAAGTTAAAATATTTATTAAATAGTATTATATGTGGCATTACAGTATATAATTAAGACAACTCTCGCTCTATGAACATACATTCTGTGTCGCGGGGGACTTTACAAACATGCATTAAAAGGACACAAAGAACACTCAACTCAGAACAACAATTTGCGAATCACACAAAGTGATGTCCCATGTGGATTTGAACCCACAACACTTGGCGTAGTAGAGAGCGGCGTGGTGACCGCTTAAACTACTAGGCCAACCGTGCAGTCAAATTTAAATTATTCACTTAAAAAAAAAAAAACACTTTTCAAAACTCGACAACCGTTATTTAAGCCAGATTTTTTGCAGACAACCCTATATCATCGTATTCGCAATGAAACAGCGCTTATTTTGATATAAAAATGTATTAAACAAATGGGTGAAAATAACAACCCGGTAGCTTTATTTATTTTTATTATTTTTTTGGAATAGGCGGGCAAACGACCAGACTTATCGCCTGATGGTAAACGATTACCGCCGCCCATGGACACCTGCAACACCAAAGCTATGCCAGGAAACAAAAAGACAACCCAAGGTTTGTATATTCTATAGGCCTTATACTTTCGGTTGCTAATATAATAGGTTACTATGACTACAGGAAGTCGGTTAAAAATAATGCTTAGCATTTACTAATGTATCGCTATACATGGATGACCTCTTTGTGGCAAAGGAGATGTCTAATTTTTGCCCCAGAATATACAGAGATCATGTTTGTGTTCTTAATATAAATAAAATAAATTATAAATTTTGAGTAACTCCATACAGTCTGTAGCAGATTAGGATATAAAATCACAAAAAAAAAAAAAGAAATTGCCATATGACGTAACTATGATGCAAAGTAAGTTAAAATATTCAATCAAAAAGTGCATTCCATATTACACTAACTTTAAGTTCATTACATAAACTAAAAATTCGTATTATTTTAAATTATCTACTAAAGGAAATCAGTAGGTATAAAAATAAATTAGTTCAAAATATTAAAGAACAATCAGAGATAAGTACAATTTGATTTCGTCAACGGCAACACTTAATACACTTGTCAGTCACTAGCTTAGAGCATAATTATTATACCTGAAGGGGCAGCCGAACGGGCGGAAAGCTTGATCGGAGTAGAGAGGGAGAGAGACTGAGTTTGGTTAGCGTCTGTCTCTCTCACGCAACGTTCTGATTGGTGGACGCACATACCAATTCGCATGACTGATTTAGCGGGAAATACACCAACCAACCTCTCTACTCTGATCACGCTTTCCGCCCGTTTGGCTGCCCCTCTAACTATATATATGCTCTAAGATCACCTTTTGTAGATTTTCGTGTTTTTTGTACAATAGTTTCGTTTGGACCTTAGATTAGTAGTTTTGACATGAGCATACATATTATAAACTCTTTACAGTAGACCTGACTCTAAAGTAACTTTTAATTACATTGTGCAAAAATGAAGTTGTCGGAGTGATATAAATTATGTTTTAAACCTTCATAACTTTTTTCACAATCTGCTATGCTTCATGAACCTTTTTGATACTTTAATCGGAAGGTATAAGCTATCAAATACCACTTATTTGATCTCTGTCCATTCTGGGGCACAAGCCCATATATTTTTTGGACATCTCCTTTCCATACGCATCAAAATTTCACTTTTCCAAACTCGACAACCGTTATTACGGCCAGGTTTTTGGCAGACAACCCTATATTATCGTATTCGCAATGAAATAGCAATTAATTTGATATAAAACTTATTTATTAAACAAATGGGTACAATTAATTAATATCGACATACCTGTTTATACGTGCCAACCAGTAGCTATGCCAGGAAACAAATAGACAACCCAAGGTTTGTATGTTCTATAGGCTTTATACTTTCGGTTGGAATTAAATTTATTCGTTAAACTCATGGGTACACTGTTTAATAAAAAAACATTTTTTAATTTTTTTGCCAACCCACCCGCGGTATATTATTTAATATATTAAATTTGATATAAAATACTTTCATCCAATAAACAGATGGGTGAAGGTCGTTCCTTATTGTATCCTTTACTATTAGCCTTTTGTTAAAAATAATGATTTAAGTATCATAAAACGTCTTTAAAATTTGGATTGTAGATTTTAGTTGTAGAATGAGTGCAAAAAAATACTGTGATCGAACAACAGGAAATTCTAGATTTTTTGGGTTTAACCTTACTTATTAGAAACCTTACTTATTAGATTCCCACCCATGTTTTTATTTGTCTATTGACTTGGTTTTTGGGAGAACTGTCTTCATAATAGATTTACTAGATAATAGATTCACTTTAAGAAAATACTCTTTTTAATCTTGGTGGTTTGATTTTGAATTATTTTGCTCATAATAATATGCTATGATTCTGTAAAAAAAAATAGAATCTTCTTAAAATTACACAAAAGTGGGTCAGGGTAATTAGTTAAACTCTCTTTATAATATATAAGTATAACCAATTTGGGGTTTTAATTAGTTAGGTACATTTATAATGCTTACAATGAATTACGTTAATTTTGATTGTAAGCTGTAGGCTTTTTGGTATCTTTCTCTCTCTATGAGAAGCATGAATCTTAAATGCGATTTCTCATTACTACTTGCATATGTGTGAAATATGATACAAAAAATTTACAAAACAAAACCGACTTCAAGAACTGGACCAAATTACGAGTAATGTGTGACCACGCGGGAAGCACCAGCTTTGAAATAAAAAAAATAATCATCATAATCAGTTCAACCGATTTTGATGATTGACAATGTCATGATTGATGATGACAAAGTCGATAGATCTGAGGTAAAAAAAAAAATACAGTCGAATTGAGAACTTTCTCCTTTTTTTAAGTCCGTTAAAATATACCGTTTTAAAATCATTTGGTGGCACAGACAGAACAGGGATCTTTGTCGTGAAAATCTTAATAGCAAACAGAAAAAAAAGGAAATATAGTTTTAATTTTTTTTCTACGTAAAAACTTTTGATAAAATTCATATAGCCTATGTCACTCGGGTCATATTACGAACCCATTGACACCTCGTGTATTAAACTCGGTTCAGTAAGGCGCTGCGGTGGAACATACAACCCTTACCTTGTAGATTTGTCGTGGTCGGGTAAAAAAATTACAACTTGATCAGGGGTGCGAGACAAAACCACTCTGCATGCACCCAAATATACCACACTACTACTTGACAATGATTAACTACAGGTATTAAGTTCAGGATTTTAATAAATGTAAAGATATACTAATATTGGGTAAAAAATATATTATACTAGCTGACCTGGCGAACTTCGTACCGCCATATTTAGGTACATATCTGTCTCAGCTTCCCACAGGCAGTGTACAGTCGCGGACACAAAAAAAAAGACTTCCTGTTACCCATCTTTTAAATTTTTCTTGTACACCAACCTTGTCCTAACAATAAGGAATACATAAAAAGAAAAAAAAGAATGGTGCAGCCGATCGGAAGTTATGCGCCTACATGCATTTCGGCAATTCATTGTTATATAATATATATAGATTAATACCATCCTGCACTCGACTTGCCAAAGAACAATGCAACGAATGTAACTAGCACGAAGGATGTACCATTTTGCGGTATTTGCGTGGGCCGGCCTCGTTATGCCGGAATTTGTCCAATATATATCTGTTTTATGTCTTTATAGCACAAAATTTTGATAAGTCTTAGTAGAGAATATTATATTGACATTTAAAGAGGAAAATGGAATATTTTATATGTTTGTTTAACCTTTTATTCGAATCATACCAATTAATAAAAGATAGTTCATGTGGAATGGACCCTATTCCTACTGCGATATGAGATTTTCATAAAGGTGTCAGGCTCAGGACCGTAGTAAGTACTTAAGTGGAGATCAATTGTCTCTGCCTACTTCTCTGAGAAATAGACGTGACTTAATGTCTGTAAAACACACTAGATCTTTTAGTATTGCTTTAATTAATATAGTCCTATATGTATTATATACACTTTTTCTATATTAGACAATATATATGATTAATAACTACAATAACGTACCAATTTCTTAGTTACTAATTACCTAATGTTATAACGTAGTGTTACAGTACAATTAGTAGAGTTAATCTCGATACATTAGCCCTGTCTAAACAATAATACGGTTACCAATCAACATTAAATGTATCGGTATTTATTATCGATACAACTCTACGATTCCGTGCTCGTAACAACGCTGTAAGGCCATATAGCGCCGCTCACGCGTCTAATGGATTATACTTACATTTTTTATTGCGTGGGTATCGTTTTCTTGTAATTTTTCTATTTTGAATTGTAGATATGTATTATGCCAGTATCATTTGTATAATAACTGATTATGATCCAGTCTTAATAGACTGGATGGAAGGTGATTACACCTTGAGTAGGTTCCATTTTAATTTAAAAAAGAAACTCGGAATTTAAAACACAGCGTTATGGAGTTAAAGACTACAGATAGTAGTAGTCTTCAGTGTTAATAATGTTTTCTAAATTAGAACTTGCCACATTTTGTATTTAGTAGACCCATGAAAATAAATATAGTCCCCCAATGACCCCAGTCTTAGCTGTAATTGAAACGATACGTTCTTCTGTAAAGTTGATTTCTATAACTTCCAAAGCCGGTCATTTATAAAACCCAAATCTACGTTAAAGTATAAGTAAGTAAGTATAAATCCTTTTCTGTCTAAGCGGTACGATTGTGGAACGCCTTACCAGTCGCAATCAGACGTGCACGAACACTTACTGCCTTTAAGAGGCTAGTAAAGGAACATTACTTGGGAGACATCAATATTCCATAATTATTAAATGTTATTGTAGTCAATTAGGTCACAGTATTTAATTTCAATATGTGTGTAACATATATTCCTCATCCACAATATGTATTGTGTCACTAGTACTCTTTATAATATTTTTTATTTGTATAATATATATTCATGCTTCTTTATTTTCCTTTCCGAAACTACTCACTAACACACCAGACACTACCCTATACATCCTGTATTTATTACCATCCCATGGTTGCCTGGAAGAGATTGCCCTTTTGGCGATAAGGCCGCCATTTGTACTGACCTAGCATTAAGCATAGCATTATCTGGTGTACAATAAAGCGATATATTATTATTTTTACGGGTTGGTTTTATTCAGACAACCTTTTAAAAAGTCCTGTGACTCGTTGACACATCACCCTTCGAAAGGAAGCTCCAGTTGACAGCTTTCGAATGACATGTTGGTTACAGCAAAATCACAGTACAGTTTCCCTGCATTCACGCAACCATTGTGAATTTATGACCCATTTTAATATTGTACGATGTGCCACGAGGACTACTTTATTTTACAGGGTTTAAAGTTCAAAATTGTGTAATGCTGTGTTAGTGAAAGTTAAGTTGGCTAAACGTTATACATATTTGAAGTTCCGACATCACCAGATGTCGCGAAACATGTGTGTTTCGCTCAATGGTGTTTCAGGAAACTTGTGACATTTCAGGATATGACGTCTATAAATACCTTTCCCTGTTGGGAATGATATTCCATTAACATTTTTTTTATCATCAAACAAATACTGAATTACTGAGTGTTATACAGTACTGGCCTTGTTAGGAGTAGTTATTAAATCAATGCGGAGTCGTATTTGGCGCAAATATTATATTGGTTTTCTGTTTTTTTAGCACTCACAGTCTCATAGATATGTAAATCAGATTTGATGCCGAACTGGATATGCCTTTTTTGGAAAAGTGTTGTTTTTATTTTATACTAGCTGTTGCCCGCGGCTCCGCCCGCGTGTATGTCGGTTATCGTGGCAAATAGTAGCCTATGTGTTATTCTGATGTATAAGCTATATCACTGTAAAGTTTCATCCAAATCCGTCCAGTAGTTTTTGCGTGAAGAAGTAACAAACATACTCACAAACTTTCCATACAATACCAATCAAATTAAAAACCTCCTCCTTTTGGAAGTCGAATAGCTAAACAGTTCATTTAAAGTTTTTATTTATTTATCGATACGTGACACTAAAATAGATTTTAAATTACCGCGTGTGGGGAACAGGTGTCACGTCCCTAAATAAAAAAATTGGCTAGCCACTATTTTACTCATTCAAATTTACCTCATTTTGTTTTCTCTTATAGTTTTATCTAAATGAATGAATTAAAACTAATATTTACCTACCGGTTGCCTGTTGCTAAAATCATCTTGCTTTGATATTTTTATCATTACATTCAGGGAATAAAATAGCTAATTGGATTTAGATATATTTTTGGATAGCATCTTCTTAATATGCGTGTATTTGAATAAACAGGATGGCCATAACTGCGGGAAGTGACATATTCTTAGCGACAGAATACTTTAAGCACATAATAAAATATAAATAATAATAAAAAACACATTCTTTTGTATTTTAGGAAGTTTTTATAGTAGAAAGTTATTTAAAGGTTGAAAAATAAGAATGTGGGCGTGAACGCTAACAAAAGATTCAACTGATTTTGGGAGAGTCCTTCTTACGCGCTATATTGACGGTTTTTAAGATGCATGAAACACTTACCCCTTGATTATAATTATTTTTTTGGGTCGTCACTAGTAAGTAATATAGTTGAAAGAGAGAAGATATGCATTGTGCCGTGCATTAGGCAACTCAAACTACTAATTTTAATGTTGTAAAGTATATAACTATTCATGTTCTGACCAATAACAGTTTGTCGTAAGTTACCAAGTTTTAGGAGCGATGTCTTTGAAATGCGCCACATACTTTACATACTGGATGTTTAAGATTGTCATGTGTAGCCCCCGTAACTTCGCCTACATGCCACCGACGCATTCAGATAATACTGTAATGTATAGGACATTGCTTTCAACCAATTTCATGGTACATATCCAATCTCATGTTCAAGTAAGTACTTGTTTTGATACTAAGCAAATAATCAAGTAATATAAATGCAAACAAGTGCATTAGAGGCGGTTTTATAGCTTGTGTTCACGTATCTTTCCCACTACCTACGTTCCTATCCATTATTTCTGACACTCATAATTTTTGTCGAATTGCCTTTCTCATCGAGCAACATTGCGAAGTTTAAAGATAATCCTACTTAATATTATAAACGCGAAAGCTTGTAAGTATGGATGGATGTTTGTCGCAAAAACTATTGAATGGATTTGGATGAAACTTTACAGTAATATAGGTTATACATCGGAATAACACATAGGCCACTATTTACAGCGATAACCGACATACACGCGGGCGGAGCCGCGGGCAACAGCTAGTATTTAGTAATTTCAATATTTTCACAGACTTGTGGTAATTAGAATTATTATCATTTTTGTTTTCGTTACATTGAAATAGTGGAGTGAAACGAATATACTTCTTATATTTAAATTACAGTTTCGTTCACAGTAGATACAGATAAACCCCTTACGGAAACTCAATCACTTTGGAATCTGCCAGTTTGTCCTTATTCCCTACAGTCTGTCTTTGCGCTCCTTTTGCTCAGGGACGCGTTAAGGTAAGGTGATTAACGAAATCTAACGAAACGGCGAAATTAACGTCGAATACCTATGTCAATGGTACGTCAAAGCTGTAATAAAATCAAGTTTCCAAGTCAACTCAATCAGAAGATTTCGAACGTACCAATTTATTCTTACATCCCGCAAAATATATTTTATGAAATCTTATTTATTGCGATTGAAAAGTGTACTGGCACACGAATATCGATGTATGGTAAAATATTCTTAAAATTTTAAAGCTAAGTTTTTCTGAGTTACAAGTTTGTAAGGAAACTTTGGCCAGTCATCGATATTTACAAAGTGGAACAGTAGTGTACTGCTCTAGTTATATTGTGCACGCAGTACTGAGAACATATACAAGTCGTCAGACGCACAACTTGTAGACTTTTTTGACTTGAAGACGGGTTTAAATCATCCGAGAATAGCGCAAAAAATAGAGGCTTATACGGTGCAGTTTGAATCATTTGCATAAGCTTCAACGAAACTAACAGAGTGTTATAGTACATCGCAAAAAAAATGTGTAGCAACCGTGTTGTCGATACCAACTATCAATAAGTAGACAATATTTTATTCATTGGATCCACTTAAGCCTTGTTTAACATGGATGCTTTACGTATAGAGCAAGAAAATTATTCGAAAAGACGTCATTCTGATTAAGAATATTCAATTAGTCTGAATAGAAGTAGAATACTAGTCAGAATATATCTGCGTAATCTTTCGACTGCAGTAAGCATCTTATCAACTCAAAAATAGAACATTGTTCACCGAGGGAGGAAAGGGACCGATTACTAGCGAGGGAGCAGTTTGTGGCCCGAAGGCGCAGCCTACGGCCACAATACTCCCGTGGTAGGAATGCTACACAGTGCTTTATACTACACCTGTTAGAAACATTTAAATACTTGTATTGTAGAAAGTATTTAAATCAAAACGTAAGACACCATGTAAGACACAATTTCGCTTAGAATTTGACCGATATTTCGCGCTTTTTTTGTTTTTTTTTGATTCTTGCAAAAGGATGTCAGTGGCACGGAGATTCCATATTTAAATTGTATGAAAACTCCTTGGGCAGGCGCGCGCCATAGATAAGATAACACATGAGAAATGAAAATTCATACAACTTTCTCTCCCGCTAAAACACGTTAGAAATGGATTTTCATACATTTTTTCCTCCCGCTTATTCTGGGCAAGGAAAAGACTAACGTTCTCTTTTCATTTTCAGGGAATAATGACTACTGTTCCGATCAGGTGTAGTATAAAATATTTTTTAAGTCAAATTTCTGAACTAGAATACTAATACTTTGTGTCTCATAGCACATTTTCTGCTGTTTAGTTTAGATAATGAGGATAAGTAGTATCACCAATTAAGTAGTCTATTTACAATAAACAAAATTAAAACATCATTAATTATCTTAACACACCGTTTTATTGAAAAAAGAAATTGTTGATTAAGATTTTTTTTATGAAATATACCATCAATCAAGTCACGACCCAAAGTAGCGTTGTTGTAGTGTAACTGTGTAACGGAGTTCTTAACGGAAAATCTAAAATGTAGGATTTGAGTGTTCTTTAAAATAGTAGGTACTTCCTTGTTCTTTTTAGGTTATCCTACATTTTGGATTTTCCGTTAAGATTTCCGATAGTTTGTGAATATAAAAGTTGCTGATTGTTATCAATTAAACAATGTTTTTAGGGCCAGGAAAGCAGGTTCTTATATATTTATCCTATCATTTTCACAATAAGTAGCTTTAACGACAAATCTAAAGACATTCAAATGGCGTGCATGATATCCGCTTCCCTATTCCCAAATTAGATTGTGACGCAAGCGGAACGCGATGATAACGTCGAGTATCAACTTTATGTAAAGGAAATTGCCTTCAAATTAAACATTGCCAGCCGGGTTGGTAGCATAGCCCTTTCATCACTACACCTGCGGTTACAATTAAATTATACATGAGAGACAACCGGTGTAAAATATAAATGTATATTTATCGGTCTTCATTGATTCAATTGTTTCGAAGTACAGTAGACGTCACGTGTTTCATTTCGTACGACTCTGTGGAGTAATTGATTAGATCATCTCGTACTAGGGTTTGCTCGTAATATTCGTCTATCCCTCGGAATCAGTATTGAGGACGTGTATGTAAATTTAATGACTGGTTGAGTAGTTAAATCGTGATAAAGTAGACTATCTATTTTTCGTAATAATAATATGGGCTCCGAGTTTTCCTGAGACGGCTGTAAAATTTCAAAGAAATCACCAACAGCGAGTTATTGCTTTTAGGTTCAGACAGGTTCTTCACTCTCCATTCAAGATAAAATAATTATTTTGTAATATTTTCGGATTGTAACTAATAATAAATTTTGAACTCGACATCACTCTTCATAAACTCAGCTACTACAAAATAATAGGATCTGAAATGGAACACAATCCCAAAGGAAATTGGATATTTCTCTTTCAAATGGCAATCTTTGAGATGCACATTGACACACAATGGACCTTTGCAATAAACGCTTGCAAAGGACCATTCCTTGCTTGAAAAGAGTCACAGAGAGTTCAATTTGATTTTATTACGCAAGGGTAACGCAGACATGCTGACTATACATTTATTTCAATTGATGATTTACTGGATTTGGGTTCTTTGAAACGCAGTTCACTTTAAAAAAATTGCCTACTACGTTAGTGTGTTGCAGTAAGTTATGTATGTAATTCTAATACCGTCAGGTTTATATACCTAGTACCTGCTGCAGAAATAGCTGTTATGATTGTCTTTGCAATGTTATTACAAATATTCATGGTCACGTCTTAGGAAAAGTATTTCTTGTATGCTGAAAGTATTTTTTTAATTGATGTTAAAATATTATAACGAGAAGGTATTGTTCCAAAGAAAAGAACTTAAACGCGTGTGCATGGCCGTATTTGAGTTGATTGATATTTCTTTATTAAAAGATTAAACTATATGGTTTAACAAATTTGAAGTAGAAAATCGGGATGGTTTACTTGCACAAGATTCGGGAAGAATCTATATTTAGACAATGATTATAGGGCAATCAAACTTGGTTAGCAGAGTTCTAACATTCACATTTTATATACGGCTTTCAGTTTAAATTGTACTATTCGAGTTGTGCAACGCCAATTACATCTCGTAATTAAGCGCACCATTTACCTGTTTAAAGTTCAAATGTAGGGTTTTTTATACATAAAATTACAACTGTTTATAATTTGGTTGGGAGTAGAAAGGAGATATATACTATCAAGTTGCAAATCTTTGACTATCAAATGTTTGCGTGATCGTCGTACCGCAACCGTCAGTGTACCGACCTTTAAACTACACGGTTACAGCTTTGATTGCTTGTCTAGTTGTGGACGGACAATATCAGTTACAGGCTTCCTGCCACTGAGATACTGCAATATTCTTTACAGTTACTTATTGTAGTTATTTTTCAAGTACAAGTAAAATTTTAACAAAAACAGACTTCAAGGTTCGACTCGATTTCTGTTGGATGCCATCATCAGATCTTAATGTCCTTATCATGGTACCACCGTTGGGACATCTCCTTTCCATTAAAAAAAGAATTGTCCAAATCGGTGCATAAACGACGAAGTTATCCGCTAACACACAAAAAAAAAACATCGGTCGAATTGAGAACCTCGTCCTTTTTTGAAGTCGGTTAATAAATAAACCAATTCACTTTCGCAATTATCAGATAACGTTTTGATAAATAATTATAATGTACTTATGTCCTTTTCCTGTCTTTCCCGTATCTTTTAACAAGGAAAAAAACCCACGTTCTTTAAGACAGAGGAGATCGGTGCGGCGTCCAGGCGACGAGTTCACTTTGCGTTTGGACGCCCGCCACCGCGTCGTTGCGACACTGTCCTTGGCACTGCACACTGTTTCTTCGCTTGTCTGATATAGATTTTTGTTTTAAAAGAAGTATGATGGGACTAATGCCTGATGATTGGACATTATTCATCCGTCGTCTTAAACCTTTCACTAAGATGTTTTTGGTATTCTGATTCTAGATTTCTGAAAAGTACATTCCAGCATTCAACTGTTTCTTGCTCTGCTATTAGTTAATATTTCTTTTTGTACATACAATAACACTTTTTGTTCATTTATATAAATATAAGACTGAAAAGTTGACTAAAACCTGTACCAAAGTTATTCAATACAAATTAGAAACGCTTGCTGAGAACTTATATCACATTTTATTACTTGAAAACTTCACCTTTAGATTTTATGCTATGCATATACAATACTAACTTTAGTGCATATTTAATGAGTTGCATTACCAAACTACAGTGTTTTCAAATGGCTACGCAGTTTTCGTCTCTTTGGAACAATATTCCTACATTACAACATGGCGAATTCTCGTGCGTGTCCAAACTCTTAACTCTGCACAAGATGTAATTATCGATTGTTTTGATTAATACTTAACCATGGCCAGATTAGATTCGTTGTGCTGTGGAGTTGTTGATACATAACCGACCAGCAACCGGATAGTGTAATATAAGCCGTCTTCGTTTTCTCGTTACGCTCGCTGGTCCAATTCTGTGGTCTATAGAAAAAAAGTTATTTAGAGTCACTGAGTTGAAACATAGAAGCAGCTGTCGGTACCAAAGTCATTAAGTGTTTCTGTGATTACATTTCGCCACGAAGAACTGTACATGTTTGCATAGATAAATAATATTTTTACGGGACAGATCTTTTTATTGAGCCTGTATATTATTACTATGCCTAAAGAATTCACGAATAGGTGCTTTCACTAACTTCTCTGCCCCATATTGTCGATGAGATTGCAATAACGCGTACGAGCTTACAATACCGCGTATAACAAAAGTTAAACATTAAGATATAGGTATTTATTTAACAGAGATACCTGAGAGGTATATGTAGGTTAATAATCACAATTCAGTAAAATATGCAAAGGGTTCAGAAACAAGTTCAGTCCCATAAATGGGTCATAATATTTAGTTTTTTTATTATTATATTTTCTTTCTATCTTAGCTGTGACGCTAGTAAATGCGAACCTATCACGGGCTTACGCCAAGTGGGTTGGTTCATTAGTAACTGTTGTTGGTGTTTGTGTAGTGCATGTGAGGAAATTTTTGATACCCTTTCCTTTTACAAAAGCTTGCAACACCGGTATACTAATAGAGGAATAAAAGTTGAAACAGCTGGAAGTATCTTCCTCTCTCCCGGAACAGTCTTCCGTGCTCTAGATGCTTAAGAATGTCAAATGTTTACTTTAGTTAGTAAAACTTCTTAACACTGAGTATATATATACATATAACACACGGTATTCTCATAGCTACGTTTTGAATGAAAATGTGAAAATAAAAAGGTGTTAAGCAGAATCACCCAATTTGTAAGACCCTATAGCAAAGTTCATGCGACCGATTGGCGTAAAGTTAATTTCTCAAATGCATAATCCAGCCCCCCCCTAGCCAAGTTGCAAGCGTTCTTCTTTCCACAATCGTTAACGCCTAAATTCTCGTGTATCATTGGCTAATCTTAGACAAAGTATTAGCCAATGACACACGAGAATTTAGGCGTTAACGATTGCAGAAATAAGAACGCTTGCAACTTGGCTAGGGGAGCAGGTCTACAATGTATGTGGAGACGATAGCGTTGTATTCGTGACGCAAATGTCTTGCGCTTCACCGAATCGCCCTCGGTTACTCAACATCGGCAATGCGGCGTCGATCACGCTAATCTGCATTCTTATATGTGCACCCTATTTGTCCACGTTTTCTTATTAAGACCAATAAACGATGCAGTTTTATCCAAACCTCACCCTTTCGTTACCTGCACTATACATACGATGGTATGGTATGAACTCTGTATTCCAACTCTGTACAAACAAGATACTACACACACTATTCTGAGTACCAAACTTTAAGCCACAATAAACAATACATCAAACCCAGTATTGGTATATCACATTAAATTGCTCAATGCACAATGCTCAAGAACTCTCGACGTAAAAACATATTTGCACAGTTTACATGCTAGTTTTACCATCCTTGTTACAAGTTTAGAATAACAAGTACTGCATGTTACCAAAACATCTAAACTACACCAACAGAACCTAAGCGCTGTAGGTCAAAACACTATTTCTGATGCGGTTCGCGAGTTTATGATTGTATCTACTACATAAGACAAATAGTTTTTTAAACTTAGGCGGTTATAAAAATAATACGTTTGTCCCATTTGGCGCTCGTACACACCACAGTTTGCCAACAACAAATAGGACAACTAATCAACGAAAATGTAATTTACCCTTAAATTAACTATTTGGCCAAAATCTATTCCTTTGCGCAAATATAGGTTCTTGTGAATGAATTGCGAATCCCGAATTCACAGAAATAAATTATCAAAGCAAGAAGAACAAAGTTCAAGTTCAGATGCACTACTTAGGAATAGAAAACGTTATTGATAAAGTATAGTCCATTCGTTTAGATAGTGTCAGTGCACCCGCACGCCATTGTGGTTATTGTTGTGAAATACGAATATATATTAATTCATACAACGGCGTAAACTGATTGATAAACTGAACAAATCATACTTGATTGTGGGTGTACGCCGCAGGCGGGCCCTTTGATTTTGTGGCGGCTTGCCGCACGTGCGAAGGCGGCGCGATCAATGTAACCGTAACTAAGCGAATGGACTATACAAAATAATTCAGTATCTACTCAGATTAGACTAAACCAAAACACAGGGACGACATCTATATACTTATACTTATAATAAAAATGTAATAGGTCCAATTTTGTACATTAGAGATATTTTGAAAACTTTTTTGGAGGGCTCTCTACTATCGATACTGAAGCCTGAAACTGTAATTTATTCCATTTTTGTCTTTCTGTCTGTATCTTGGCTGCACATCACGCCGAAACTACTGAAAAGTTTCAAATGAAACTTAGCATGATTTGAGTTCATACTACGAGGTAGGACATAGGATACTTTTTTCTAGAAAAAAAAAAAGATAACGGGAAAAGTGTTTTTTTTTCACGACTGTACACTGCCTGTGGGAAGCTGAGACAGATATGTAAATATGGCGGTACGAAGTTCGCCGGGTCAGCTAGTATAGAATAACTTAACAGTTTTTCAGAAATGAAAACAATAACCTACCTTGGTCCTACTCTAGCATTTATTTCCAATAATGTGATAAGAATGCGGTAGTCACATTCTATATCATTTATCCCGGAGATAGCTGTTAATACCGTGTAATGAATTTGGTGTAATTGAAATTTCCTGAATTTATTTCAATACCGCTACTTCCTTTAACCTCGGTGCATCATGGAGCGCTGGATGATAGGAAGATAAGTTCGAATGCTTCTCGTCATTGGCAATCAGAGCGCTGCATTCACTCTTCGGAACGGCTGACGTAAGCCAGCCTTCACAGTCCCAGACTATTACTGAGAAACTAATTGAAACTAATCTAAAGCGCATCATGGTTGAATTTCCCGCCGTTTATCTTTCATATTTTATGTTTGATGTAAGGTATTATTTAAGTTATTATAGCCGAAAATAACAAAAAATATCTTCTTAGCAAGGAGCTGTTTTGCATAAGATTTGTTTATTTAACTTAACTAACTAAAAATTTATTAGTTGTCTATTTTTTTACTAACAAGATTTGTATCTTGTTAGTAAAAAAATAGACAACTAAACAATTTATTTTGTCTGTGCATTTGCCAATGCAGGTGTAAGTACAAATCTTATCTATATTTTCATTTAAAGTGACAATATCTTTTGAACGCGACAATTTATTACTAAATTTATTGATAACACTCTTAATACTTTCTATGAACAATTATGTACTAGTGGTTGCCCGCGGCTCCGCCTGCGTATATGTCGGTTATCGAGGCAAATAGTAGCCTATGTGTTATTCTGATGTATAAGCTATATTACTGTAAAGTTTCATCAAAATCCGTTCAGTAGTTTTTGCGTGAAAGAGTAACAAACATCCATCCATCCATACTTACAAACTTTCGCGTTTATAATATTAGTATAGATATAGATTGCGAGTTTTTTTATTTACCTACTGTTGAAAACGTTAGGTAGCCAATTACATACCATATAGCCGAGATACCCAATAGATTCGATAAAACAATAATAACTACTCGGTTTGTTTTTAACGTAACGTAACTTCCTTCCTGTGCTATTTATATGTTTGTATTTCAGTAGTCAGATATTACCATACATGATATTTCTTGTTCTCATTATTATTATCATGTGTGGTGCAATATCTGCTCTCCCACAACTACTACTACTCCCACACAGAAGTACTCTTATTGTTTAAAACTGACTACGAATACTAATGTCTCATTTCGGTCAAATCAACACAAAGCAAGGAGTCGTTCTTTTAAAAACCTGTTGCCCGATGCTTTCTACGCAAGCTTTTCTGTAATTAAATTTAAAGTACCACAGTAACGTATTGAACGATCATCGAAAATTTATAGAATTGCTTTATCAAGTGATCTTAAAATCTTACGGCACGAAGAAAACCATCTGAACAAAAAAAAATACAAACTCGTCATATAACAAAGAGAGTTAAATAAAAGTGCATTGAAAAAATACTTTCACCATTCGTTTAACTCAAGTCTCTTTTTGTCTACAGATCGGTAGATCTTCAGAATCGCCAATAGACTTCGTGGTAATGGATACAGTAGCAGGTGACAAGAGCGGTGACACAAAGGTGCTGCAAAGCACAATTTCGCGGTTTGCATGCCGCATAATAGCAGATCGGAACGATGTCAACAACTGTCGTATATTCGCTGCTGGATTTGACTCCTCAAGAAATATATTTTTAGGGGTAAGTAATTGAAATAAATACTACAAGTCGGTTGCCTTAAGAGTGTGTACACTCGCACACAGTGCAGTGTGTACACTAGTACACTGTTACTAAGGCTGGGGTAATGACTTAAGCGGTCGCCACGCCTTTTTCTACGGCACTGTGTATTGTGGGTTTAAACCCCGTTGGGTACAACACTGTGTGATCCACTATTTGTTGTTCTTTGTGTTTGTTTTATGTATGTTTGTCTTCTGCGACATTGGTCCCTAATGTGGGAGTTGTATTTTAAAGAAAAAGTAAGGAAGTCGCCCTGGTTCATTAAAAGGCTTCTCGTGTTCTAAAAAGCTCTTAGTGTGCCTAAATACGCTGATTCGATTTAGCAATGCCAATTGAAAGATTAAAAGTCGATTATCATTTTAATTTCTAGGTTATTTAAGTAACACAATTATGCTCTTGAAATTTGATGTTTCTGAACGTAATCAGTAGGCGTATCAGACGCTCAGATCGTGAGCCCTCGCGTAAATGTACTTCTAATGCGAACCATTTACTCGCAATTTGTTCACAATGAGTTTCCACTTAGATACAGCCTTCTTTTGAAACTGACAAAGTTTGAACATTTATTAATAATACTCTCGACCTTCAAGCTTTCAATAGATCGGTATTTGATACAAAACAGTTTTGTTCAAATATGAAATAGAAACGAAGGACCTCATACAGTAGCAGTTTATATTCGTATGTATATTTCTTAAAATATACATACGAATATAAACTGCTACTGTTTATTTTTTAATTAGGTTTTACAATACAAATTCAGTTCTTATTATTCTTGAACTCATATTTTTGGATATCAGGCCTTGTTTTAATATTACCCTATATGCCCTTAGCAGGGCTTGGGGTCAGGAAATAAACTGGTTATACTATAAGTTTTTTTTTTGTAAATGTAGTCCATATTTAGTTTTAAAGAATTTATACATAATAGTAGGGGAGGCCACGATGCTAAATGGGGATTTACTCGAGCGTCATAGAGACCTATTGTGTTGCAAAGCTTAGATGATAAAAAGAAAAAAATGTTATTACTGTATACCTTTTCATCGGTGGGGTGAGCAGCTATGGATGTTCAAAAATGTAAAAAAAAACTGATGCATGGACATACTCGAGCGCGTCAGATCTTGATAGCATCCATGTCCTACGTATTTTTTAATAATGTACGTATGTTAATCTGATCGTTTGCATGGTGGGTGTGGTCGTACGTAAGGTTTGAAATGACAAAAAAAAAAAATTATCGAGCGCGTCAGATTTTCAAATGGGATGTTATGTGAACCTAAAATAACTATTTTTTATTCTGTGCCTAAACTAAAGCTCTCAATTAATAATCTGACGATTTGGATGTGACGCAAACTCACGGCCGTTAACGGAATGTGCAAAAAAAAATCGTCATATTGACATACTCAAGCGCGTCAGATTAAGATATATATGGTTCATCTTTATGTCCTAGACGTGCTGTCTCATAATCTGACGATTATCTGGAGGGGTTCGCATAATCTGACAATTTAAAAAAATTGATTGATCCCAAATCCAGACGTGCTTTTTATAAAATTACCACAATATCAGTATCAGAAGTTCTGATAGTAATAGTAGAATCTTCATTTTGTTGGCAAGCAATAAATGCTATGTTCGTCTTCGCTTCTTCATGATCAGGGCATGACAAATCATAATCAATTTATAATTAATTATCAGTAACTGAATATTTATGACACAAATCGAGGTAATTACATAAAATTACTTTACTATCTATAATCGTTGCTATCTTCTGATCAGCCCAATGATCGATCAACAACTTAGTTACTTACAACTTTTACTTAGTTTGAAAATTTTAAACAAAGTCAAATCAAGTTATTTCAATTACTTCCTTACACACAGGTAAATCTCGCGACAAGCCTTTGTATTCTATAAATTGTATAAGGACCACCTTCCGGGTCCATCATCAGACCCTGGATACTATTAAAACATAAAATACTTGTCAAGATGAATCAAACGATTTCAAACTCGATGATATTGCGACGTTACTCTACAGAATTCCTGTAACCACCTTCCGGCTCCATCATCAGACCCTGGATACTATGAAAACATAAAGTACTCGTCAAGACGAATCAAACGAGTCCAAACTCGATAGTGTTTCGGCGTTTCTTTATAGAGTTCCTATGACCACCTTCCAGCTCCAGCATCAGATTAGTTCCATGTCATTATAATATTGTATTGTCACGCTGTATACATATGCTTGCAAAATTTCAGCAAAATTGGTTGAAGATATCTGCTTCAAAATTGAGTTGCAAGATTCCACCCAAACATACATACATTGCAAGTTAAATAAAAACTTGTAAAAAAGAACCCATCTAAAATTATAAGGTCAAATTGGGATGGCGGTTGCTCCATATCTTCGACTTATTTCTCTAACACATGAATTACTACTGACTTATCAGTGTGAATATAGGCATCACCGTCATCAATATATTAAACTTTATCGATGAAATTTTGTTACTTCGGCTTGTGGCTATCGGCAGATTATATATTTTTCGTTATCCCTGAATGATTTCCCACAAAATAAAAAAAAATATGCCACGCTCGAGAATGTCGAGATGTTTTTTTTTTTTACAACTTTATAGCCCTCCCCTTTCCTTACGTCACTCTCAAATGGTCAGATTAGTGGAATATACACTTTTTAGCGTGTAATTAACTCACCCTGCCTTAATCTGACGCGCTCGAGAAAGTCTGATGATCAATTTTTTTTTACTAATCTGATCCTTTATTCCTGAATGGCGGCCATATATACAGGGCTCATATTTGGTGGAGGTACTTAACCGGGTATTAGGTATCCCCCTGTATATTAATCTGCCGCGCTTGAGTAAATCCCGAAATTCCTTCTAGGGCTCCCCTACTATAACTAACCTACGTGGATGGTCTACTAAATAAAAAATACGTGTCTATCTCATAAAATTTCAGGAAAAAGCAACAAAATGGACAGAGAACCACGAAATAGATGGTCTCACAACAAACGGAGTACTGATAATGCATCCACGTGGTGACTTCTGCGGCGGTAGCGCCACATGCGGCCCTTGGCGAGAAACCTCCGTAGGTGGCGCTGTGTTTTCGCTTAGAGAGAGTCGCTCTGCACAACAAAAGGTGAGGAAAACAATGATACAGATCTAATTATACTAGGAAAGTGACGGTTTTAGTTATAGAATACCATTTAATTCTTTTTTATTAACCCCCGATGGGGTACAATCGTGGACTCAGAAAATATAACATTTCCGGTTTTCTATTAATTTTATCCATACAAACCTTGTCCTAATAATACAAACACATCCTTGGGATATCTTAATTATTTTAGCCAACTTCAAAACATCTCGACTTTTAATTTTTTGAAGTGAAAACTTCTTTAGCGGCGTTGTGTACTTTTTTGGGAAGGGTAAAAAATGTTAAACTCGCGCCAGGACACGTGACCTGATCGAATATTCGTAAGACGGAGGCGTGCCGTAGGAGAGGCAGTAATATCCCCCTCTCTTTCTACCGCGCGGCGAAAATGTATGCTTGCTCCTGCTGTTTCGCTTAAGCGGCGCAGGGCGCTTGCGCGAGTGTGCGTTTGTGTTTATACTGTACTTATAGCATTGACCTATATTTTTATAACATCACAATAAGCATTTCTGTAGTAATCGGTTCTCAAGGAATATTAAAGGCAAAGCAAGACATAGATTCGTATAGCACCACGAAGCAAATACAAAGAGGAGATGCCCTAATGAAATTTTTGTATGAAACAATGCGTGACAATTTGCGGGGGTGAGGGGGGGTTACTTTGCCCTTTGCCATCTACCAATCAATAGCAAAACTACTTGCATCGTTACATGTTGATGTTGCTATGTAGTTCAGCTATTTGACACTAAGCGTACGATGTAAGGGACATACAGGGACGTACTCAGAATTTTCTTATCAGGTAGTTATTTTTTTAAAGTCAATTTTGTAAATCATTTTGATGCATGTATCGCAAAAACATTATTAGTAAGAAATATCGTACATAACATCTATACTAATATATTCTATACTAATATATGAAGCGTAAGAGTTTGTTTGTTTGAACGCGCTAATCTCAGGAACAACTGGTCCGATTTGAAAAAAAAAATGTAATTTAAAAAAAAAAACATGTTTCAGTGTTAGATAGCCCATTTATCGAGGAAGGCTATATATCATCACGCTTAGACCAATAGGAGTGGAGCACCAATGAAGAATGTTGCGAAAACGGGGGAAAATTATTACGCTACGGGAAATAGGAGACGTAAACGAATTTGCGTGGGTCAGCTAGTATAGTATAAAAGTGAAAGTTTGTGTGTTCTTTATATCTTCCCCGTAACCTTGGTGATGTATTTGATTTATTACTTATTTAAATATGTCACCGTAAGATTATAAAAACCGTTAGATTATAATCTACCTAGCGAGATTGCCAACTATCGATGTGATATACTACTTACGCGCGTCAAATTGTCAACTTTCCCTGATTGTTCGGTTTTATAGTAGGCCGATCAATGCCCATAGAGATAGTTTAGGTTATTACTTCTTTGATTAATCACAAATTATTTTTTCTGCCACAGCAACTTTATATAACTAATCCTAAAGCTGTGAGGTATTTTCAACATGAAATCAATTTACAATCACAGAAATACTTTACATTTGGCATCAAAGACAAATTAACAAACAAATATGGCGGCGCGGGGACATATGCTGTTCAACCAATCAGCGCGCGACTTGCGATTCGTAGATACCATTTTACAATCTCGCGAGATAGATTACAATCAAACGGTTTTGACAATCTGACGGTAACATTTATATATTAAAGAGAACAAACACATACAATAAAGAGAACAATAACATACAAGTAGGAGTATAATACAAAAAAAAATGTTTCTACAAATTAGTTTTTCATTTATTATATTTTCAAATTCTTCAGTTTTCGTTTGATTAATTTCGTTGTGGGTTCCGAGAAAGTTTAATTTTCCTGGGATTTCTGGGATAGAATTTTAGTTAGTTAGGAAACCTATCAAATAATCAGTATAAGTAAAATTTGTTTCATTTTCAAGTACTTTTAATTCTAGATTAATATAGATATAATTTGAATATAGATAAAAAATTTAATTCTAATTACGGCCCTGTCTCTTTGTTCTGTTGATGTTTGTTTTCCTAGTTGACGATAGACGTCAGTGTTCACAAAATGATTACAAAAAATACAAAAAATAATACTTTTTCGATTAAAAATTCTTTAGGCAAGAATGCAGAACATATTTCAATATTTTTTTATGATTTACTTTATAAATACTCAGCTCTACGAACCTTTGTATTTTTATTTCCCATCACACAAAGTTTTTCCATCTAGTGGCGAATAGATTTAACTATATTTCAATAACACACTGAGAGATTTTTCTAGAACTATTTTAAGAAATTATGTATAAAATTACTTACAAATGAAATATTATGCCATTCATGGCACCAGAACGTCTATCCAAGTTATTTGTACAAGATAAAACAAAACACTTCATCTTTTATAAGGAATAATCCGAGAATATTCAAGGATTGCGATTTTTCGATAAAGTTCTAGAACATTGACGTTGACAGTCTAATTTGTAAGTCGCGATAACTGCGATGACGTCGGGACCTGTATTTTGTCACGGGACCTATGCGCTTATGCCATCTCCTCTTTGTATTTGCTTCGTGTATAGCACCGTTCATTGTGTTAAATAAATATAGAAAAAAAAATGAAATTTAAAAAATAAAAATGCACAATGTTAATGTTCAAGTTTTCACTTCTGCCGGCACTCCGGGAGTGCAGTGCAACCCGTTGTTGTTGTTGTTTTTTTAATTTTATAGAAATGTTTTATTTGTTTTATGTGCAATTTTATAGAATCTTTAGAAAGTAATGGTTTATTAATGGTTTCCAGGGCTTGCCTTGCCAAGCAGAGACAAATATTTTAAGAGACGGGACAATGATAGACTTATGTGGAGCTACTTTACTGTGGAGGAGTGCTGAGGGATTAAAAAATTCACCGGTAAGTCTACACCATCATTATCTAATAGATACTTGTCAAACACAGGAATTATCTCAAGAGAAACCAGTCTCAAAAGGAATAATTTTCCGTTTTTGCAACATGTTTTATTGATAATCCGGTTGTAGCGTGATGATATATAGCATATAGCCTTGGCTATCTTATAAAAAATTGTTTAAATCGCACCAGTATTTCCTGATCTTAGCGCGTTCAACCAAAACAAACTCTTCAGCTTCAAATATTGCTAGGTATAGGTTTTTTTAAATATATTTGGCCCTGCCAAAATGACTACTCTGCCTGATGGAAAGCATAAGCAGAGTCCAAGAGTTGTGGTCACCATACTGCGAATACAGACAATGCAGCATGGTGACCCACACCATGGCGGGCTAGTGATGCTTCTGCATAGGTGTAGTATATATGGGGCATTTCACGCCAAGCGGACAACGAAAAAAAAAAGAGGTCTTGAATTATTTTGTTTTTTACACTCTGTTCAGTTATACTTCTAGGAGACGTGGATGTGTACACACAATATATTTTCGTATGATGCTTTATTGCTGAGTTATAAGCTTTTAAAAATTTACTAAAAATGAAGTCTGTTTGCATCAATTAATTTGTAAAAAAAACTAACAAGTATTGTTTCTTATAGTTAAATACGTGAAATTTTGTTTATTTTAATCGAATTCTAAATTTGATTTTTTTTACGTATAGTAAACCGGAAGTGAACATTTCAAATCGATTTTTGATTAACATCGACATTTTTTATTTTTTTAACCTTGAATTAAAGCTTTACACAAAAAAAAACCTGATCTCCAATACTTTAAGACTTAGTGTGGTTTTATTCATTGAGAGTGAAACAGTGTTAATTAAAATGGAGTGTTTTAAGTTCAAATTTTTACAATTTTATTATTTGCACTAGCTCTAATACTTTTTACACATACATTTTCGTTGTTTGGAAAAAAAACATGCAGTTTTTGAGTTCCTGGGATGGTCATAGCAGAAGCAAAACTGACTCGTAGAAAAGCTCGCTCTTGTTGAACGATAATTTCGCCTTCAGAAATGGTTTACTCCGAGTTCTAAAATAAAACTCTCGTTGTTAAGCGATATAAGCATGCGGCTTCAAAATGTCCAAAGTGGTACACAAACAATCAATAAAATCATCAGCAGAAAGGGCTTGGGTTGCTATCGAATCGGTCTGTACCTTCACATTTTCATCAATTGCCATTTTAAATGATCACGTATTCCGCTAAAACCAGGACAGGAAGAGCAACTCTCACTTGCTGATTTTACTGTCTTTGTAGAAATTAAATGAAATTCTATATATTACGACTCGAAGGAAAGTGTTCAATAAAAGCGTGCTTTTCTACGAGTCAGTTTTGCTTCTGCTATCACCGTCCCAGGAACTCAAAAACTGCATGCTTTTCTTTCAACCAACGAAAATGTATATGTAAAAAGCATTAGCGCTAGCACAAATGGTAAAATTGTAAAAATTTGAAAATAAAACTCTCCATTTTAATTAATACTGTTTCTTATACTTTATCTTATTATTACTGTTAGTAAAAAGATAAAAAAAAAAAATGTCGAAGTTCCTCAAAAATCGATTTGAAATGTTCACTTCCGGTTTATTATACGTAAAAAAATCAAATTTAGAATTCGATTAAAATAAACAAAATTGCAACTACACACATCGAAAGTGTCTAGGCATCAAGCATTTTTATGCGGATTTCTTGAGATTGAGATGTGGCTTTGGCCCTGGCCTGCTCAGTCGCCAGACTTGAACCCGATTGAGCATGCATGGGATATGCTACAGAGAAGAGCTCTGCCGAATATGGAGGGTATCCAGTCGCAAGAAGACCTTTTTTTGTTGTTGCAACGAACATGGGCGGCCATTCCACAGCGTGATTTGGATGAACTCATTTTGAGTATGCCAAACCGATGTTCTTGTGTTAGTGTTCGCGGTAGAAACACGGATTATTAATTGTTTAAGTTACCTAATCAAATTTTAAAGAAAACTGTTATTTCAGTCTTTTTTTCGAACTTTAATGTTAGTGGTTCAAATGTCAAAAATCCTTTTATTAGGAAAATGGCAAATTTCTTTATTAATGCAAAGGTGACTTGGTTTATCGTTACTGTGACAAACGAAAACACTTTATTTGATGAATCCTCAAAGAAAATTTTAATTAATATCAATCAGGAGAAAAGTTATTGCAAAAATATATGTTGATCCCTAGACACATATGTTGATCCCTAGACACTTTTGATGTGTGTATTTAACTATAAGAAACAATACTTGTTAGTTTTTTTTACAAATTAATTGATGCAAATAATAAGTATCCAAAAATAACAGACTTCATTTTTAGTAAATTTTTAAAAGCTCATAATTCAGCAATAAAGCATCATACGAAAAAATATTGTTTGTACACATCCACGTCTCCTAGAAGTATAACTGACCAGAGTATAAACAAAATTCACGACCTCATTTTTTTTTCGTTGTCTGCTTGACGTGAAGTGCCCCATATGTGCCTTATAGCCTATTGCCACATGCATACCAAAATCGATTTCTTTATGAGTGGGCTTGCCAAAGTGTCTCTCCTTTGCCTAATCGAATGCATAAACAGAACCCAGAAATGGTGGTCACCATACCCATTGTGAATGCATATATGCGAGCTGGCTGATAGATCTTAATTGTGTAATTTGTCAAATATCATATTATTTTTAGACAAAACGTGATCTGGAAGCGTTAGTTGACGAGCTGAATGCTGGCAGACCACAGTGTCCAGTAGGACTGAACACACTCGTTATACCGCGTAAGCTGTCCACCGCACAACAGGATCTCAATCAGCCCTACGTGTATCTTAACTGTGGACACGTACAAGGTAATTGTCTTTCAAATTTGCTATGAGTAATACATTAACAGTTAATAATAATTCTTTATTGTGACAAAAAGTGGATTACATAACACTACAGCCCTGACTTCCAAAATAGAGCTAGCTGTGTATTGGGAGTCATTTCCTTATCAAAGGCAAGACGAATAAGGAGTGGACAGTTAAGTTTGTTTAGTTAGGTATGTTTTTGTGTGATTGTGAATATGTGTTTGTAAGGGTGTGTAGGTGGTGTGAGTGACATAATTCAAGGTTTTATCACAGCTCATATAAAGTTTTAGCTTTTTCTATATATTAGATCCTTGGCCAAAAGTTTACTAAGAAATTACTAATACATTTGACATGTTCATGATACGAGGACCAGCAGAGTAACAGTAACCCTCATAAGGAAAACGAACTCAATGCCACAGATCCCCGTGTACCACATACAGTTCACAGGCTTATTAACATGATAAAATTAAATCAATATGTCGTTAAACTTGCACACAACATGCTTGATTAAAAATGTGTATGTAAAGGCTCGTTGTTTCGGTCTTGCAAATTCCGAAAACGTTAAAAAACTTCTTAATAAGTTTTGTCCGATTTAAAAGTTATCATGTAAATTTACTGTTTTATTAACTACTCTTTGCATAATAATGATTCATTACTTTCAATTCATGTACTTTTATTAAGTTATGGTTTGTTAGTAAATTGAGAAAATATTGTTGAAGAAGAAATTAGAATCACAAGGATATCTGTCATTGGAAATCATGTAAAGAGCGAGTGGCTTTCTGTAGTTTAGTACATGAAATATATGTAATGTTATGAGGATTTTGAGTCTAATGATGACCCTAAAAACATCACTATTAATAAATAGCCTTTAGCAGTCCACTACTAGGCATTGGCCTCTCCTCAAAAAGGAGGATTTGCCCTTACTATACGGGCTAGTGTGGGTTTGTATCAAGTTTACCTTCTCACTGTCACTAACTTCTTAGTTTCGTGTGTTCTTTGCCCATGATCTTGTACTTTATCAATCAAATCAACCTATCGCCGTCCACCGCTGAGTGAGACGTGAAGTCAATTTTTCTGTGGAAATTTATCATATTTTTTATTATGGAATAGGCGGCAAACGAGCAGACGCCTGATGGTAAGCGATTACCGCCGCCCATAAACACCCGCAACACCAGAGGCGTCATAAGTGCATTTCGGGGGGAACGATTTTCTGTTAGGCCGTGGTATCACTCCGGTCGAGCCGGCCCATTCGTGCCGAAGCGTGGCTCTCCCACGGTTAAAACATTATATTAGATTTAAATGTATTAAAAATGTTTATTGGAAGCATTACTTGTTTGTCTTACCGAAGCAACAGTTTAAGAGTAATGTTTCGTAATACCCAGGTGAACACTCGTGGGGTGCAGAGGGCAGTGAGACTGGCGTGCGGCGCTGTCCCATGTGCATGACGGCCGGGATTGTGGTCCGCGTATGCATGGGCATCGAGCCGGCCTTCTACGTTGACTCCGGCCCGCCCACATACGCCTTCAACCCCTGCGGACACATGGCTTCGGAAAGGACTGTCAAGTATGTGTAGAACATTCTCTATACTCTATTCGAGTTAAGAAAATAATGACGCATCAACAAACCCCGCAGGTTCAGGTTCATCAGGTTGTAAACTTTTGTACGTGAAGATAATGCCTTTGAATTTGATTGGTCAGGAGGCGGGGCTTGATGATTGCAGATAAAGATATAAATATGCTAATTCTTTTAGTAAGATATAGAAGATTTTGTAGATCATTCCTAGGTTATCAAAGTATTATATAAAATAAAAGTAATTAATATATGAACCTGAACAATTTAACTAAAAACGACTGTAATATTCTATTGCATTATTATGCTTATTCGTAATATTAAATTTGATAACACAGTTTCTTTATACATTTTAGGTAATTTATAAGAATAGTGTAGTTGACTGTATCGTAAATAAATACCGATGTCTCTTTCATTAAAACGAATATTACAAAACATCTCGGAAAATATGATTATTACAGCTTTTCATTTATATTACAATTTTTTATCTAATAAACATTGAAATATATGGCTCAATTGAGTAGTCTAAAACAGTGACGTCACAGTTAGTTTTTAGTACATTTTACATACAAAGTTATCGTTTTGACAGATAATAAAAGTAACTGATTTGACTAAGGTGTCTACAGGACAACACGGCCTTGGAAGTCACCGCTTCAGAATGGTAGACATACGATCTCGTACTAATCGCTTCGGTTCCTCCTTTCTGTGCCGAGCGGTCAAAACATGGAACTCAGTTCCAGCGCACGTGTTTCCTTCCCACTATGATCCCGGGTCCTTTAAGCGCGGCGTAAAAAAGCATCTCAGTAGGCGGCCATAGTGTCGGTCACCATGCTGCAATGTCATTATTCGCATTGAGGATAGTGATCACCACTCTTGGAATCTGCTCATACTTTCCATCAGGCAGAGCAGAGTCACACAAAACATTTACAAAAAAATGGTTGTCTGTAAAGTCTGTTTACGGACGATAGTTTAACGTGACAACGTCATAACGAAACATTGATGAAATGATGCTCTTGCTTCCATTTAAGGCTTGAAGTGCAAGCCTTGCGCCGCATCTATCTCTCGCTTGCACTTCAAGGTAACGACGCATGGCGAGGTAACGCCGCATGAGTCATGTTTTTTCGTGTGTGCAGCCGGGTCCGTCAATTTATAAGACGTTGTCACGTCAAAAACTCTATTGTATTTATTTGTGGTATAGATACTGGGCGACAGTGGACATCCCGCACGGCACGAACGGCTTCCACGCGATCTGCCCGTTCTGCGCCGCGCCGCTGCAGGGCACGCCCGGCTACGTGCGGCTCATCTTCCAGGACAACCTTGACTGAATCTCCACTATGTACGCACAGGTAACTACACTCTAATTATTCTATTTTAACAAAAATCTGGCTTCAAATACTAGACCAAATTGAAACGGGACCACACGGAATCGAAGAATCATTAAAATCGGTTAACCCAGTCGAAAATTCTGCGGTAACAAACATAAATAATGCAAAATTTTAACAAAAAGAAACCGACTTCAAGAATATGACCAAATTGAAATGGGACCATACGGGAAGCCTGGTGCTTCCTGTGTGGTCCCATTTCAATTAAAATAAAAAAATAATCATTGAAAATCGACCCAACCAGTCGAAAGTTATGAGGTAACAAACATAAAAAAAGGAAAAAATACAATTGAATTGATAACCTTCTCATTTTCTGAAGTCGTTTAAAAAAATCAGTCGAATTGAGAACCTCCTTTTTTGAAGTCGGTTAAAATACATATTTACGGTGTCAGTTCTGCCCTCGTTGTTATAAATACAGTAAGTCATACGGCCACAAAACGCAACTTTTGTATGTATAACAATGGAGACTATTTAGATATCTTGCGTGTAGGCGTTGACCATTTATAATTATTTCGACAAATTGTCATCCTGTACGAATGTATACCTGGATATTTTATTTCCGTCCTTATATTCAAGGGGTAGGTTGACACTGTTTATATTTTCCACCGTATTGTTGGGATGTCATCCATGAATGAAATTTATCCCTGTGTATCCATGTATGAAATCCATCCTAAATGTATCTTTTATTCAAGCAACCAAATACATCACACACCTTTAACTAGTGAACCGATTTTAATAAATGAAGTGGGAAAAGATTTGTAAAGATGTCCCGGGTGACAGGCTATTTAATTTCATCAAAAGTTTTTAAGTAGTTTGATTATAGTTTTTTAAACTAACATTATTGTGTTTAATTAAATTTAGCAAAATGATAACAAGTATCTTAAATATCTTCATGTAAAAAAAAATGGTTTTTAGGCTCACACTGTAATAAAAACTTATTTCTTACAGGTCGTAGGCGAAAAACATGACATGTGCGTTAAAAGTGCATTAAAAACGATGACGAAATAGGCGATAACGCTCCGAACTGCAACACAACACAACACAACACAACACCGCTAACTACACGTGCTCGCGCCCTTGTCCTAGTCATGGCCATCCTCAAACTGTTGAGGGTCCTCACATGACTTGGAGAACTTACTGACACCGGGTCTACTCCACACAGTATGAACGAATCTCACTCTATTGTGGCTTCAACTTTCTATTTTCTTTATGATGCATGATATCATATTGTTAACAGTTATGTCACAATCACAACTATACGGCAATATTTTTTTGGAAAGACTGCCTCTATTGCTATCGGAATTCGTCGTAATTTGAGACTACAAAAGTGGGTATCTAACGTATTCAATTTGTTAGATCAATCAAACTTCAATTAATATTATGTTTTTCCAAGTAAATATCGATTACATAATTGTTCTAGTTAACGATATGAAATATAATACATTGTGTATTATAACCAATTGACAATATAAAATGTATATGTGAGTATGCAAGTTATAATGGCATATTTACGGTGTCCGTATGTTCAATGTAGGGAATACGAAATTGCGACAAATATAAATATTTTTTCGAAAACAACAATTTGTATGATATGACGGAGAAAATTAAAAAAATAACAAAAAATATTTAAAGCTTTGTACATTGCTGTGCTGATTTTATTGGTAAATTTATTTAATGATTGCTGTAATTATGAATGAACTGAATTATTTAATAGAGGTTTCGTTTGAAACTTATCTAGATTATAATTTTTTTTTATTGCACGTGCTTAGTGGTTGACTTTAGCCAATTTCTTGGATGTTACAGGAGCAATATAAACTCCATTAAAACGAGTAGGAAGGAATTGCGTTGAAAGTCAATTGTTATAATAAATCCACCTGTGCTTTTATTTACTATATAATTTACATAATAAAACTATGAAATAACTGCAAGACCACTACTTTTCAACAAACATTGATAGGTCATATGCAGCCCTATTATTATAAGAATAAAATACATAATGTAAATATTTAATGTACCTACGTTCATTTCTATACACAATAGTTAAGTAATTTATGTTGATTTAAAAAATAGCGCGTGATGTTAAGTATGAGCCAGCCTTTTAGCTGTAGAAATAGAATGGTGATACAGGATGGCCACTTATGAGTAGACGACTATACGGTTAGTCTACATTTTAGTACTAAAAAATCGATGAATTATACACAATTTGCAGTTTAAAAGTATAATTGTAATTGACGGTAGTTAGGTATGATACAAGAAATAATACAATTTTAACAAAATAAAAACCAACTTTAAGGTTCGACTCGATTACTCTTGGATGCCATCATTAGATCTTAGTGTCCTTATCATAGTACCACCGTTGGGATATCTCCTTTCCATTAGAAAAATAATCATTAAATCGATTCATAAACGACGAAGTTATCCGCGAACACACATAAAAAAAACACGGTCGAATTGAGAACCTCCTCCTTTTTTGAAGTCGGTTAGAAAGGAAGATTATTTGGGCGACCCAATTTAGAGGTAAAACATGGCATGATCTAGGCTCGTTTGACATGTTATATATGGCCTAAATGATTCATGGCTGGCTCTAACTGGCATGTAAAGTGTAACTTCTACCACCTTAACGTAGTTGGGTTTCCTCTAGTTCCTTATCACCCACAGTTGCAATTAGTTGTATTACTGCATTATAAGTTGATACATGTTTAATAAGATTATGAGGTCTTATTCAATATTTGACAGTTTATCACCTTTGATAAAAAAGTATAATGTAAAATACGTAGAACATAAGCAAGTTTTTTAAATGATGTTCAGTTACATCGGCTATTATATAAGTGGATTGTTATATTTAGGTACAATTTGTGTTTGAGTGAAGTTCTGCATAAACTGGCTGTTATAATTAAAGGTATAAGTTAACATTTGGTGACATAAGAAATTAAATGCTATAAGTTTTTAGAAGATAGAGTTGTTCGGATGAGGAAACTATGATTAAAAGAGAAAGCGATCAGTAATTAGTGTTTGTTGTAACGCTACACTTAGTAGGTTACCACGTGGTTATTGTCAAATAGACATATTTTTATAGATAGTGCAATCCTCGAAGACGCGCCCCACTATTCTTCTTAACCGTTTATAGTATATGTGTGCAACCATGATGTAAAAATACAGATATGGCATTCCGAGATACATAGAGGACGAGATGACGTCATCATTACTATCGCTGGTTCAGTGTTACCAGTAGTGTGAAATAATAACTCCCCAACCACCATTATTCCCTTTGTGAATTCGATAGAACAATTAAGTTTTACGTTATCATATATTTAAATTCAATATTTTGTTTGATTATGTACACAAAACAACAATTTAAATGCATTTTACATTTTTGTAAATAGAATGGAGACTGAAAATGTTTCCATCATTTCATGTTGTTGCTATAAAGTGGTAAGTGGATAGTGACGTCAACCTGGGTAGCTTTCGGAATGTCATACCTGTATTGTTATACCATGTGTGCAATCATCGGACAATGTTGAGTGTTATCGGTACACACTAACTACTTATGAGTGCACGCGCACACTACAATAAATAGACCAATCAGGTGCCGTCATGGTCAAAGGGAAAGATGCTCTACTTCAATTTTATATATTTTTAATTTTTAGGTGTGGATATTTTATTTGAGTATTATATAATATACGATAATATTACCATTTTTATAATAGGTGTTGGTAATTGTAGACGTAAATGAAATACTTGAAAAATGTTTTATTGAACTTTAAAGAGTAATCAAAATCTTCAATCACTCGTTCCAGAAATATTTGATTCCGAGTCTGATGTATCACCGACATTTATAATAAAATTGAAATCAAGATCACAATGTCTCATGTATTCGTCTTCTATTTTTTCCACGTGCTGACAAATATTGAACCAGATATCTTTATTGCATGCTCAAATGCTTCATTTAAAAAAAAATTAAGTCTTCTCAAAATTAAATTACTTTCCTCTGCTTATTTCATGTAAAATACATACAAACTTCTAAACATTTACATACCTGGCTTTTAAGTATGTAGGTACAACACGCTGAGATTTTCTCGACATTTTAAATAAATATAAAGTAGAGCAACTTTCGTGCCGTGTCTAGATTTTTGCAACAAATTGGTGGAGCGTGTCTTCGTGGGTTGCACTATCTATAACTCGATCGCGACTTCGGGTTTCCTTGCACCCCATTATTTCATATCGAAATCAGATCAACATTTTAGTATGTCCATCATAATTGAGAATGTAAAAAAGTAATGTAAGTTTTATAGAAGTAGTGGTCGTTAGCTTATGGAGTATGAAAATTTAGTTTTTGTACAATCGTCGGATTCCGATTCACTAGTTAGGGATTACACGTAACATTATTGCCAGTTGGCCGGGGTTCCGTTGCGGTTGGCCAAATTGTATCAAACGATCAAGTGACTGAAAAACCGACAAAATCGCAAACTGTCAAAATAACGATTGGTCCATATCGCAAAACATCAAATTCTCACAATTTTCTAATCGCGAACGGTGAAATTAGCGAGCAGTCGAAATCTTATACTTCCCGTACGAGAACCGAATTATCATTTCTTTGTGGTTGATATATTTTTTGCAGACTATTCGCTGTTTTGACGGTTCGCTATTTTGTCGGTTTACTGATTTGACATTTTGCTATTTTGATGGATTGCGATTAAAATGAATTCGACTCATTGCGAATTTGGCCATACACCACGAAAGACTTAGGCGGTAACTTACAAACAATAAACTGATGTTCATTCGACTAAAAAAGAGGACATCACTGGAAATAGCTACTGCGCTCCAGCCCCCCTAGCTAAGTTGTAAGCGTTTTTCTTTCTGCAATCGTTTACGCCTAAATTCTCGTGTGTCATTGGCTAATACTTTGACTAAGATTTCTTTGTCTAAGATTAGCCAATGAGACACGAGAATTTAGGCGTTAACGATTGCAGAAAGAAGAACGCTTGTAACTTGGCTAGGGGGGCTGACCTACACTGTTTTGCACAAGGGAAAATAAATTTCAAACGTTACTTCTTTCTTAGGCGAATGGACGTTATGTTTTTCATCTAAAATTGTGTTCTGTTACAAATAGCGAAGTGTACACATTGTTAGTGTAGTAAGTTTAATGTTTCGGTGAAAAAAGATTGCTTATTAAAGAGTCGATATATTATAGTCGTTTAAATCCGTATAAGAATGTTATCAGCCATCGTAATGATATGATTTTATTTTAATTTTTACTATGGTTGCATAAGTTAATACCATAAAGCTACCGAATATTGGACCATGCAGTTATGTAGCGGTAATGTCTGTGTTATAATGTTGCGTTTCCTTAATACGTGTTTAATTAGAATTATTTTAGTAAGGTTGAAGATGTCATGTGATGTAGTCAGTCACGCGTAGACAATTCGTGGCGAAGTTGAGAAGTCGTAAATATTTATGGATGAGAATTTCTCTCATCTAAAATAAAAGAGTTCCAAGTATTTCTAATTTTTGTTAGATCATAATAAGTCGATATCTATATCGATTATTGACTTAAAAAAATTTCAAATCAAGCAAGATTTTAGTAATGGCCTAGGTATTTTTACCAGTAGTCCTTTTCTCCGACCAACACTATTAAATACTTGGACTATTCAAACGGAACGAGGCAGTGGTTATACTGACACGACTTTAGTGTGAAGTGCACGATCGAACTTGAAATTTATTAGTGGTTATAAGAACTGAATGCTAGCCTTAATTTAATTTATAATGTGTACCTAAGTACTAGGGCTAACAATAAAGCGCTCCTTTAGTTAGAAAATTGACTGGTTGTTTTATTTCTTTAATTGTAATACATGTTCAGTAGAAGAGGAAAATTCTCCCTCTCTCTTTCTAGCCGTTATTATTTCTAAGGTTATTTGGGGTCGGCTTCTAGTTCAAACCGGTTTACTTATCAGTTTTTCCAAGGAGTGGTGACTAGTTGGTGTATTTAGGGGCACTGACTTCCCAATAACGATTGCAATGGGAATCGGTCGTCGGTCCTGGTCCATATTTTTCATGAACATCTACATGTTTATGATCATGACAAACCGTGACCGACTGCTCCGAGGCACGGGCGTGAAACACCGTCAAACTTCCACACTCCGGTCTGTTATAAAGAATTTCTTGTGAAAAAAACCTAACTTTACTTTTTCACATCAACACACAAAATCACATTTGCGTCTGTTTCACGTCAACTCACTCTCGAAAACGAGCACGTCTAGACTTGTGATTAGTGAATGATGTGGTGATTTGAGGGCTAATCACAACACCGAAATCACCGCGCACTTGGCCCTCAGTGGACTGTTAAAAGCCTAAGCCGAGCTTTTGTCCACTGAACAAAAGTTGGCACCTTTTGTGTTGTCAACACGTGTTGGTGATAAAAGTTTCTGTAAAGCCGAGTCTCCACCGAACAAAAGTTGGATTTTTGTGTTGTCAACCTTTTTTTGCCATTATGATGTGATATGATCTGACCCTCAGATCTCAGTGAGCTCGGGACTTTACAACCGGCGAAAGTAAAAACCCTTATCAAAAGAAAAAGGGGACTTATTGTCATAAATGTCCTAGCTTTTATTACTCACATGATAATAAAAAATAACGCTCGAGGTTGTTTAGACTTTATTGTGATGAGATCAAATTTACTTTTAAATCTAATCTATCAAGTTTTTGCGCTCTCATTTATGTTGTATTCAGACGGCGTAGTGTGAAATTTTTTCACATCGACTTGATACCAATATTATAATATAACTATGAGTAGGTACATGCTTAAAAAAACAAACGGGTATACTTAAACATATTTTATTATAAATATTTGTTTTTATTACTAAAGGCACAAACTAAGACTAGAAAGTCGAAGATAATAATAATATTTGTCATTATAACACTACCCTTGCACATTAAGTTTAGTAGCAATTAGGATCCTTACATATTGATCGTATGCGGTCGCCACTGCTAACCCGAGGTGGTCCTTGTTCCATTCAAGAGCATTTATTGGTTGAGTACTGATGACCATGCGCTGGAGATGTTTGAGTTTACCTGGAACGCCGCAAGCTACGCCCTGGTGATCTACGTGATATCGGTGTTCGGGGTACTCGCTAAAAAAATTAAAATTATCGTCAATTACTATTACATAACAGTTGTACGGGCCAACGACCGTACATGTTGCGCGGTCACCATTTTACGTCAACAACGCTGATTTAAAACATTTATAAATCAGTGCACTTTCAACAGTCACAGGGTGTACTTACTAGCACAAATCATTTCATATTATATTATTAGTTTAATAAGTAATTTTGTGTGCAACAATAAATAGTATCATATCTAGAAACGTCTATCATTCAACAAGTTGTGTACGCGACCGTACATTTATTATTATGGTCCTTCGAGCAACTTTGGTGAAGTGTCTTCTGTGGTTTCCTACAAGTGCATGCATACTAATAGGATTAGGGCACTTGTATTATCAGCCCTCTAGGTAAGTAAAATTTACTTTCTTCTAAACTATAAGTTTTACTTTTCAGAAGATTTCATTTACATATTCCGCTAATAAAACTAACTAACTTTGTAACTACTGTACTCCGCTCTGGGAATCTCACTAGATACAGTCAGTGATTACAAAAGAATGGCTTGAAATCTGTTTGCGGTAAGGGATTCTATTAGACCGGGCCGGGTCTGATAGTAGACGTGCATCAGCATTTTTTACCATTTTTGTCCGCCTGTTTATTCCGGCTAATCTGTGGAATGCCTTGGACGATTTTGACGGGACTTTCACTGATAGGTAGCTGATGATATAAGGAGTAACATAGACTACTTTTTTAGACTAGCTTCGCCCCGCGGCGTTATCAGCGGTAGGTACGACAATAACCGCCGGTACCACCACGGACTCAGTCTATACAAATAAATAAAATTGGAATGTCTGTTTGAAATATTAAAATAACCGCTTTTTACTAAATGCATATGTATGTATACACGGTACATATACCAAAATAACATTTTATACAATTTTTGTCTATCTGTTTGTTCCGGCTAATCTCTGGAACGGCTGGACCGATTTTGACGGGACTTCCACTGATAGATAGTATGATTTAGGAGTAACTTAGACTACTTTTTTAGACTAGCTTCGCCCCGCGGCGTTACCCGCGGTACGACAATAACCGCGGGTAACACCTAGTACAATATAAAACCAGTTGCGCTTCGCGGTTTAAACCAGTAGAGTTAGCTGGAGCTAAAGTCAGAGATCTTTATAAGTAGATACTATGATTATAATTTAGTGTATGTCAATATCAGGTATGTACTTACTACTTCCAAAGCGAAACTTGACCAGTGCCAGCACATGTTATAAACAAGTCCCGGTTTTGTGGTAAATGGCGTACTACCCATATAGTACCACTTTTGGTTGTATTATCAAGCACCTGCAAAAAAAAAAAAATTAGTAGTGTCATTTTTAAAGCAAAGTTCATGTTGAACAGTATTTTCTTGCCTGTGCAAACCCTTTCGTTGGATTTTGTGTTCTGACGTCGAATACATGGAATTTCCCCTCCAAAGTTGTTGCTACTAATTTATTCATTGGAATGTCTTTGCGGTCGAACTCAACGCTGCATACCTGTAGGCACAAAATAAAATTATGATTTTTACGAATCTTGGAACTTCCACCAATAATTAATCAATTTATGGACCCCGATCTGAGCAATTTGAACTTCTAATTCTCAAATTGCCTGTGAAGATGACTAGTGTATTGCCGATTTTTTAAAAGGGTTTCAACCTATTTCACTTTTTTCTCTGTGCGAAAATCCCATCGGATATAACGCACAGGATGATTACGTCGAATTCGAAACGACTAAAATCCGCAACCCTATGAAAGAAATCCCTGTTAACTTTACTGGACTCTGGGCCGTCTATAGCTTGTAAACGACCCCTTAGTGTGTGGGAACCACAGACCACGGTGTTCCCATTCTATTTCCTAAAGGGTTAACTTATTCCCCTAAAGTGTAGTTAATTCTATAATTCAATTGTCCGCGACATCGTAAGTATTGTTTTCGAATATGCATATGTTTTTAGAATTAAAACTAGGTAGGTACCTACCCCATTTTTCAAATTACACTCCCATCTAAGTGACATGGTTCGCAAGTCGAACATTTTTAAGTCTCCATTGTCGTAGCCAGCGGTGACGATTCTCTCAGCATCGTTGAACGAGTTGCCGAACGCTACAGCCCAGCAATCGCGTCTAGCCTCTCCATTCACTGGCTGCATGTTGGCCACTGGTTTTCCTCTTTGGCGTGGATCCCATATTTTAACTGTGCCTGTAAAAACCACTAGATATGAGACTTAGAAAAAATACGATGTCGCGGACATACCTACCTAAGTACCTAACCGTTAAATGCTACTGACTCTTTCTGCTAACTTGAAAGAATAGTAGTAACTAGTAATGTAATTTCCAAGATACTAGTTTACGTTGCCATTAAAAAAATCTGTGAAGTAGGTGTATTGAAATAAAATCTAAGTTTTGTAAAAGAAAATCTTTCTTTTTTTTGAAGTGTAATATTTATACTACCTGTTGCTGTGGGGTTTTTGTGAAAAGCTTGGAAGACAATGAAGAACAAGATGTTATTTGATTTGACCACGACTTCAAGGTATTAGAGCCACGCTGAGCATGAACGGGCCGGCTCGACCGGGGCGGTACCCTCGACGTAAAATAATAGAGTTCGAGATGTCGTGTTTCGTTGGCGAGTGCGAGACCGGAGGCCCAAAGATGCAGAAGCAGCACTACGCCGCCATGGTGTGGGTCACCATGCTGCATTGTTGCATTGTTTGCATTCGCCATGAGTATGGTGACCACAATTCTTGGATTTTGCTTATGCTTCCCATCAGGTAGAGTAAACTCATTTTGGCAGGGATACATGAAGAAAAAAAAAAGTAATTTCTCCGTATATTCTTCTAGTTAGGTTTAAGTAACTAAATATATCGCGAAGAGTACTTACCATCTTTACTCCCAGTAACAATTTCAGGTGCACCACAGTTAACTGAATTTCCTCCCATCCCATCTATTGAATTTATTATATCTGTATGCTCCTTTGTAATATACACTTGGCAACTTTTCTCCAGATCCCTGCAAATTTATAGTAACTTTCTTTAATATAAATAAATATTTCGGACATCTTACACACAACGCCATCTAGTGTCCCAAGCTAAGCAGAGCTTGTGTTATGGGTACTAGACAACTGATATACTTTTTTTTTGTAAAAATAGACATATTATACATAGAAAACATCCAAACTCCGAAACAAATATTTGCAGATCATACAAACATTTGGTCCGACCCGGGAATCGAACCCGAGACCTCAAGCACAGCAGTCGCATATGCTACCACTGCACTACAGTGGCAGTTAAAAAATAGGTAATCAATTAAGTCTACATTTTCTTTAGATTTTTTAAATAAACAGTAATAATGACTATTTTGCAACCTTTTTATAAACTGACATTGGTAAAAATATTATTCCAAAGTTTTCAAAAACTACTTAAGAAATGTATTTATATGAGTTATGTGAATGATAGGTGTGGCAATTGTTCAAAGTTTTGGTTATGCCCTTTTCGTAACCCCTAATACCAAGCAGAATTATATTACAACTAGCTGTGGCCGCGACTTCGTCCACATGCAGTTGTGACTTTGGGTAACATTTATACAACCTTTCGTCCCACCCTTTCAACCTCTTATAACTCTCTTTTGGCAACAAAAGTAGCCTATGTCCTTTCTCAGGTTCTAGACTATCTATGTTCCAAATATCATTTAAATCGGTTCAGTAGTTTCGGCATGAAAGCGCGAGCAACAGGCAGAGTTACTTTCGCATTTATAATATTAGTAAGGATGAGTTAAGCAGTAAAAGCATAATACTGTAACAAAAAAACTTTTAATATCATTCATCATGTTAATTCTAATAATATTTTCTAATTTGATTACCCAATGAACTTAAAAATTCTTATAAGAAATACAGGATAATACAGTAAATGATAAAATTTTAATGGAAGATAGGTATACACTTCTTGACTGCTAGTCTTATTGACCAAAGTGAGACTACAGCCTCAGGGAAAACTGAGGTACTTTATTTTATTTTTTTCTTCTCTAGCTTCGCACGGTTTGTGCATTCAGCCTACGTCGGGTGTAAACTGAGGTACTTATCTGTTCGTTAGCCAACTATACCATAAAAATACATAAGTAAAGCTGTTTAAACACCAAAAAAAAGCTGTATTGCTAACCATATTTCTAATGTCCCTTTAAAATCGCCTGTCGCTAATCTTCTCTCAACGTCGCTACTGGCACCGAATGTCCCGCATTTAAATGAATTAGGTCTTTCAATTTCCTTAACCTGCTGAATTTCTCCAGACGTGATTTCAAAAATCTTTATAGTACCAGTTCCCTTTGGATATGTACCGATTACAACAAACTTTGCGGAACATGGTATCCATTTGCAGTCAAATATGGAATGATTTATATTATGTTCAATATGTGTAATTATTTGAGGAGTATCAATAGCCTCCATCCCTAAATTCTATTCTAAATTCGTAAATATGTCTACTATACTTGATAACCTAAACTAATAAACATTCCTGTTGCTATGGTTACATCTCTAGCTATCTACAGGTAGCACTTGACATCTTTTTCTTTTTTTTCTCCACACTAAGCAGGAGAACTTGGCTCGTTTGACATCTTTTTCCACCTCCTTGAACTTTAGAGCATAAATATCTAGAGGGGCAGCCGAACGAGTGGAAAGCGTGATCGAGGTGGAGAGAGAGAGAGAGAGACTGAGTTTGGGTAGTGTCTGTCTCTCTCACGCAAGCTTCTGATTGGTGGACGCACAATTTGCATGACTGATTTGGCGGGAAATACACCAACCATATGCTCTAAGGGTTGTATTTACCAGAAAAATATTGTAGTTTAGGCATCCATGAGATTGTCTCAAACTTAGAGCATATATACCTGATGTAAAAATATATATGCAAATTGAAATGCGCGTCCACCAATCAGAAGCTTGCGTGAGAGACAGACGCTAACCAAACTCTCTACTCCGATCACGCTTTCCGCCCGTTCAGCTGTCCTTCTAGATATATATGCTCTAAGACGACAGGCTTAAAAGGGCTAGAACCCAGAGCCGTAAAACCTAGTTAAAAATAATGGATTGTCCACAGAGTACATGAGAATGAGATTGCCTCAGTCAGACAGCAGACAGAATCAGATCATTGGGATTTTGGGAACATTTATTTTGGGAAATTTATATCGAATTAAGTTGTGGTTTTATGCTCTATTTTTTCGGCGTTGATAATTTTGAAAATATTAAGAATAATTGAAAGTAATAAGTAAATTTGATAAGTATGTCTGACAAAAGGCATAAGCAAAGTGTATGTAAAAAGGTTTTAAAGTTTAATTATTGTTGATTAGATTTACGTGTCTCATATTAATATTTTTCACAGAAAGCAGATATAGCTAAGCAATTTGACTTGCCTGAGCGCCAGTCGAAGATAACCACATTACTAAATCAAGCTGGTCAAGCATATTGTATATGCCGCTCTTCAGACAGTTCGCGTTTCATGATGTAAGATTAGTTTAAATAATAATTGCAGTTAGTTGTTTCTTCTTCTAAAACAGTTGTTTTCAAAAGTACACTGTGTTATTTGTTGGTCTGTTGTAAGAGCTGACTGAGGGAGCGAAAAATCGAATGACAACAGCACTGCAAACAGAAGGAAACCTCCAAATAAACTCTAATACCAACCCATCTGGCCAGTGTTGTATAGTAGGCCGAAAACTCTGTTCTAAAGACAGGATACGTCCAGCAGTCCAGTTACTAAAGGCTGTTGAAGATTATTGCATACTAGCTGTTGCCCACGGCTCCGCCTGTGTGAATGTCGGTTATCGCTGCAAATAGTAGCCTATGTGTTATTCTGATGTTTAAACTATATAACTGTAAACTTACGTCCAAATCCGTCCAGTAGTTTTTGCATGAAGAAGTAACAAACATACACACAAACTTTCGCCTTTATATACTAGTGTGATTTGATTTTCTTACTGTTCAATAAACAACTGATGCAGTGATTAGTTTAATTGAATCACATTTTGATATTAAACAACTAAATTGAAGCTGTGTATTTTATTTTAGAGCATGTGACTCTTGCGAGGAATGGTATCATGGTGACTGTATCAATATATCGGAGAGGGAGGCAAAGTATATCAAAAACTATTTTTGTGAGCGTTGCCGTGAAGAGGACCCTACTCTTAAAACTAGATTTAGGCCTCAAAAGAGAGAAAATGATGGAGAAATTGGTAATTTATCTAAATGTTTATTGTGTTTATATTTAAAATAAGGAAATATTGATAGAAATTAATACATGAATTGTTTTTAACAGTGAGTGACGCAAACTCATGTAAGTTTTTACTAATAATTTTATTTGTGTTATCACAATTTATGTAGCACATCATTTCACTTTGTTAAACTGTCCTCTTCTGTCTCTACATTTCTGTAACCCGATAAGTATATTATTATCTAGCTAAATGTAATGCTGTCACTTGTACGATTGTCTCTGGATTCATTAATGTTCTTTATAATGGCTCTAAGATGTGAATTACTCAGATCAATCTGCACTATTTATGTTTTTGCATATAATAGTATATATTATTTTGCCCTTCGCCTACATTTGAAACAAATGATGAAAAACAGTTTTTCATTTAGCCAGGATCCTATACATATAACAGTTTTAAACTTATTAACTTATTTGTTAGTTTTTATCTAATACCTTTAAACAAGCAATATATATATAAATTAATAATCTGAATCTCGGAAACGGCTCCAACAATTTTCATGAAATTTTGTATGCAGGGGTTTTTTCGGGGGCGATAAATCGATCTAGCTAGAATTCATTTTTAGAAAATGCCGTTTTATTCGTGTTTTTAACAATCAAATATATACAATGAATGTACATCTAGCGCCATCTATCGCAACTCGAGCGAACTTCATTCAATTATACTGGAATAAGCTGCAGAATAAACAGTATCAGGGCGTACCAAGAGAGGGCGCCACTAAACTATTGGAAGAAAAATAACAAAAAGGTGGCGTTTGGATAGTCCCAATGTAGCCAAAAACCCATTTATATAAAAAATAAACAGAGCGACGTATTTATCCAGTTATCAAAACATAATTAATTCAATTTTGGAAACTGGTTTCCAATCAATCGTTTTCAATGTGACCGAAGGTATATTTTTGTCATACACCATACCATATCATAACCATATATCATCAACCATCAGTATTGTATGTTTGATCCTCATTATATCATTATTTTTGCTGATTACTATTTATTGAATAGAGTTTAGGGGACTTACAGTCTAGAAATGGTAAGTGTTATAGCTCCTTAATCCTAAACAAAATTTTCTAAAACAATATCTATATGCTTTCAACTATAGATGCTGTTGTCGAAATTTTCTTTTCTCCATAATCTTTTAACCAGTAATAATCTAATGTGTAAGACATCCGAGTCCTATATACAGATACAAATACAATAGAATTCTAAATACATTTTTTTTGTTGTTCTTTTTTTCTAATTCTTATTAGAAATTTATTTAATCTCATAATCTTTTTGTTTTTAATGTTAAACTTATAATGAACATTATCATTTATCCTTGTAATTATATTTTCAAAAATGTTTTAGTATTGATAAACAATTAAAAATAAAACAAATGAGATTGTTATTAATTTTGAATACCAAATCTATAGGTGTAACAATCTGTTTAAATATTGTAGATTCTGTGATCTCACATACCAGAAATCAATAGAAAAGTAATATGTACTAAAAAGAGTACATTAGTAGGGGATTATTCTTATTAAAAACGCAAATAATCATAATTATCTGAACTGATTAGAACACTTTGGTTTGATAGCACAAATTGATTTATAAGGTTTAATGCAATTGATCTAAAAACATCGAGATATTACGTACTACGTACTAGAGGAGCCACTCAAAACCAATTTTAAGTTCCGTTTATATTTTAATTAAAACTAAAAAGCGCTGCAGCGCAGCCAAACAAATTAGTAGTCTAATCCAACAGTATTAACAAGCAGCGCTCTATCGCATTTGAGATATAGTTTCCTCGCGAGCGAAATGTCATAAGCGCCGTGATTTTCATGGCTTCGCTTGGATTCGCTTTCATAGAGTAAGCGCCAAGCAACAAAGCAGAACGGATAAATAGCTTTATACCTATATATATATAGTTTCAGTTTTTTTTGTAGAATGCATCGAGGTATAAAATATAAAAGCAGTTTTTTTAATTATACTTTAAGTATAATTTTAAGTGTAATTGTAACAAAAAAGTGTTAAGGGTTATTAACGAAGCTATTTTTAACAACATATTATTTTTCCTTATCCAATTAAATACGTTAGATACGTTGTGCATTTAACGTCAGTTAATTCTACCTAAATATCATTTCTGTATGTTTTACTTTAAGTACTCTATGTCGAGTGAGTCAACAATGGCGTCTTAAAATATTTTGTTCGTATTTAATTTTAAAACAATTATATCTAGTTAATTACTGGTGAAAAGTTATTCCTTTTTTTTTCTCCGTATTCCTTGTATTATTAGTGCAATATCTCAAGACACAAAATGGCATATTTCACGAGTTTTAGAACGTTTTTAAATTTAAACAATCACACGCTAAAGCCACCGCTTCTGCAGTGTAGCTAGCAAGCGACTGAAGGAAGTGCGGCGCAATCGCCGCAATTGCATGGAACACCGCACTTATGAGTGGCGTCTTCTCTATACATTATATCTCGATGTCTGAAAAGTATTTATTTATTACACAGAAAAAAAAACATACATAATCACATGTTTTTTTCACAAAACCGAGTTAAAGCATATTTATTTGGGTGGTTATTTTTCTTTCATACATACTACACAACACTTTCTTTAAGACATAAAGTGATTCATGCTTAAAATGTTTTAATTGTAGCTCGAGATGATAGAAAAAAGAAACGCAAAGAAAAGGATCATTCAGAGAATAAATCATCGAAGAGACCAAGTACTAAGGACAAAGATGGTTGCGGAGACTGTCCTGGTTGTCTACAGATCCATGACTGTGGGCAGTGAGTATTGTTATTATAATATAGTATATTAGATAGATAGATAGAAAACTCTTAATTTGTTATTAAACAGTTAAATAAGAATACATAACATGTCTGATGTGTGACTCTGGATTAAGAATGCAGTGTGTCAATACCCCCCCTTTTTTTCCCTTCGGAAATCCCCTCCGATTGACCGACATGACACCTCCTGGTGGCATGTCGGACTCGAACCGACAAATACCGCACGCCGTCTCGGTTACTAGAAGCCGGGGAACCAGGTGCACCATAGCAAGGAAAACCCTGGAACGGTTCGTATGTTCCCGTTACTATCCCCCGGGGCGCGCACGCTTCGCAGCGTCCGCGGCTCTGCCCGAACCTGCTTCGCTAGGGTGACAGATGGCCCCAGGAAGTAACAAACATACACACTCACAAACTTTCGCCTTTAGTGTGATGATTATAGTGTGATGTGATGTGGTTATAGATATGTAGTGTGTGCAAGTGATGTGCTCAGTTTTTTCTTTATATGAGCCTGCCAAATTGACAATACTCTGCCTGATGGAAAGCATGATCAAAATCCTAGAGTAGTGATAACCACACTCATTGCGAATGCATGCAATGCAACAATGAAGCATGGTGACCCACACTATGGCGGCCTATTGAGATTCTTACCGATAAACAGAGCACAATTATTAGATTACAATTAGGTACATTCAGAATGCCTTTCAGTAGTACAACCAATTATCTTGCGATTATAAATATTTTGATTTAATATTATGAAGAGTGGATTGTTAAACACTTTTGTTCTGTATCATCGCTTCAAACATTAACGATGTGTAACTCTTCCAGTTGTGACGCATGTGAAAACATGTATAAGTATGGGAGCGCTAACAAGACGAAACTCAAGTGTAAAATGAGATTGTGCATCAAGAGTAAAAAGGCATCTCGACAGTCTAGGTATGTTTTTACTATTACCTATACTCTTTGCGCTGTAGTATGGTGCGTGGTGGTTTAATTTAATTTACTACAGTTATTAATGTTTTAATATATTGCGAATGTGGTACAGCTGAAATACTAAGTCATAATTTGTAAATCGCGGCAACTTTCAAGAGTTAAACGAAATGTTACTGAACCATGCCACGCACCATGCTACAGCGCAAAGAGTATAACAATTATTTTTAGTCGAAAAGGAATAATCGGTAAGACAAAAATATTCCGTTAACTTTCGTTCTCAAGAATACCAAATATGTCCTATGTATAGACATAGACGTAAGACCTATTTTGTATTCTTAAGAATTCTACATGAGGTCTAACGTCTTAGACGCAGGACCAAAGACAAAGATACCACATCTACTTGAAAATAGTGTAAATTCTGATTTCTAGACAATTTTTTCTCTATTTAAGTAGGTATATAATAAAATCCAAAGATTCTCTACAATTCTGTAGCCATTTCAGTTCAGTAGCGGCAAAAATAGAACCCCTATAGTCTTTTGTCATGTCCTTTAGTCAGTTCATGGAGTTTTGTCATGACTGCTATGTCAGTACGGCTATCTCGTGAGTCTAAAGCCGAGTCTTCATCGAACAAAAGTGGCCAACTTTGTTGTCAACACGTGTTGGTGATAAAAGTTTCTGTAATTTCCTAGTGTTGTCAACAAATGTTGGGAAGCGTGTTTCTGTTTTTGGCGGTAAACATTAAAGAATACGCTTGTTGCTGTTTTTATTGGCTCTGTGTAGAAGCTTAGTTCGAATATTTTTTTCAAATTGTTGGCGACTAGGTGTAGACATAATGGAAACAAAAGTTAGCGATTTTTTGAAGTTTTGTCAACAGTTGGAAACACTGAAATTGTCAACAATTTCGGTGGATACGCGCCTTAAGGATTAAATAGTCTGTGTCCATCTGCAGTAGTAGCAACAGAGTGAAGAAGAAGCACCACGAGCGGTCAGAGCACTCCCCAGAGGAGTCTATAGCGCACCTACAAACGGCCGGGCCTCGCCAGTGCTACGGGCCGCAATGCGTTCGCGCTGCTCAGTTCGGATCCAAGTACTGTTCCGCGCAGTGTGGCATGAGACTTGCCACTGCGAGGATCTACCAGGTAAAACTTTTATTTCTGCATGGAATACCTTGTGAAAAAGTCCATGTAAATGTTATTTTTAGATGCCGAAATGAATGCTTAGTTAATCGTGTTCAGTTGTTAGTCTTTTTGTTAATGTATAATTTGCGTCTCTCAAGAGAAATATTTTTCCTTATGGAGTATCCCCACCCGATATCATCCCGTGCATAGCAGCATACTATTAAACGCAATAGCAGTAGACTATTAAACGCTGTAGATGTGCAGCAGTAAGGTGTTTGGTGCTTTTTAAGAAGCTTATGTCTAACAGTGTACCTACTATTAAAAGCCGTTGACGTGTGATAGTAAGGCGTGTAGTGCTCTTTAAGGAGAAACTTATGTCTAACAACAACTAATAATGTCCCACTATTGGACTCGGGTCTCCTCTCAGGAATGGGTTATGGCCATACGTCCCCATTCTGGCCGACTGCGGGTTGGAGACTGGCAAGACAACGTTGTGGCTACGTAAAGCAACGGGGTATTATATGGTTCAAAATAGAATTAAATGCTACGATTGTTTTTTTTTAAAGACAACTCCCGCTTTAGGAATCAATCCTGTGTCGCGGGAGACTTACAAACACACATGAAACGGACACAAAAAACACCCAAACTCATAACAATCATTTGTGGATCACACAGTGTTGTCCCATGTAGGATTTGAACCCATTACACTTTGCGAAGTAGGGAACGGCATGGCGATTGTTTTAACCACTAGGTCAGACGTGTAGTCAAACGTAAACTTGCCGCGTTCAACAGTTGACTATTAAAAACTTTTTTTGTTTATGTATGACTCTACTCTGCCTGATGGAAAGCATAAGCAGAATCCAAGAGTGGTGGTCACCATACTCATTGCGAATGCAGACAATGCAGCATGGTGCCCCACACAATGGTGGCCTAGTGATGCTTCTGCATCATTGTGCTTCCGGTCTCGCACTCGTCAACGAAACACGACAGCAGGAATGCTTCTGTGCGAGGGTAGTACCGGGCCGGTCGGCACTAGCCGGCTACCACCTTGAGTGCTGTAGACGTGCGGTAGTAAGGTAAGGTGCGGTGTGGTTAGGTGCTGCCGCAGCGCATCCAGGAGTGGTCGCTGTCGTCGTGCGTGGCGGAGCAGCAGAACCGCAAGGCGCTGGAGGTGGTGCGCGGCGGACTGGCGCGCGCGCAGGCGGCGCTGCGTGCGCTGGACGCGCAGCACCAGGACCTCGACGCCATGCGCGCGCGCGCGCTCTCCGCCACCATCCTGCACTCCGACGACAAGGTCAGTGGGACTACTCACTACCTAATCTAATATTATCTATACAAATATATTAAAATATCTGCTTTTTACTAAATGCATAATATGTATGTACACACGGTACATATACCAAAATATCATTTTTTGCAATTTTCGTCTGTCTGTCTGTCTGGCCCGGCTAATCTCTGACACGGCTGGACCAATTTTGATGGGACTTTCAATGGCAGATAGCTGATGTAATAAGGAGTACCTTAGGGTACTTTGTATTAGACTAGCTTTGCACCGCGGTGTTACCCGCTGTTGTAAAAGTAGGTACAACAATATACTCTAGTTCATCAATAAAATAAAAAACTTCTGTCAAAACATTCCATCTAGCCGTTCATCCAAACTAATATTATAAATTCGAAAGTAACTCTGTCTGTCTGTAAAAATGCTGCTGCCCTATTGCTACGGTCGTGGCTTATTTTGGAATATTATTGGCATTTTAAGTGATGATTATAGTAGCTTGATGCATCTATTGATTCAAAAAATATCACAAGATGCCTAACTTTAAGCAACTACGAAAGCCAACACGAACAGTCGACGAACAAACACGGCCAGTGACATACACAGATGACGTCATCGAAATTGTACGCCGTTTGCGCCCGAAGTTTAAACTGTCAGTTTAAAACTGCAATTTTTGGCAATAAATTTAAGTTTTTTATTTTTTTATTATACTCGTGGCCTATTCTACATTAAATTTATTCAAAAGAAAGCAAAAATTAAAATATTGCATCTTCCCTATTGATCCAATTTGCAACTAGTCCAATTCGCAATTGGTGTCATTAAGGGGCGTCTTTGAATTGACTCATAGTTAAAATTGTTGGTTGCACCACTAATCAACCGCATCATTTTCTATAAGCTAGTGAAATACAAAAAAATACGAAATGAACCAATTGGGAATTAGACTAATTGCGAACTGATTCAATTGCAAGCTGGACTTTCAGCGAAATGGACTGACCCGATGGACTCTTTGCAAATTAGACAATTTTCACAAACAAGAAATAAGCTTGAAATAGTTAAAGTATCTTTTTCAAATTTACACTTTTCTGAGATTAAAGTATTTGAGAACTAGGACATTTTGCTTAATCACAATTTATTATTTTTTATTAGTAACAAAAAACCTATCATATTACTTTGGCTTGTTGATTTTCTGTTTTATTTCCTTGTGCTTTATTTCTAAAATAAGGTATGATGTAATGAAGTCTATTTTACCTCAGGACGCAGACGATGAAACTTCAATGTACTGTATTACCTGCGGTCACGAGATCCACTCCCGCACGGCTGTGAAGCACATGGAGAAATGCTTCGTGAAGTACGAAGCGCAAGCGTCCTTCGGCAGCAGACATCGCACGCGTATCGACGGACAGAGCATGTTTTGCGATTACTACAACCCTGTCAACGGCACTTACTGTAAAAGGTTGAGGGTATGTATTGATTTTTGACTCGATTTATGCTTCTAATATTTGACAAAATATCTTTATTGGTTTCTACGTCGATCTGTGGAACCGATTGTCATGCAATTATGATAAATATCCGTTGTAAAGAGTACATAAAATATAGTACAGTATTAGGAATACAAATAACAATTTTACCCAATCAATTTCAGGCGTAAGTCGATTTTTTACAAAACAAAATTCTGTTCTCAATCCAGACGTTTCCGAACATTTCATGAACAGTTTTGATTATAATTATCTAGTGTCACTATTATGGGCCCTTTTTTCGTAAGAACTGAAAGCTTTTCATGATATTTTAACTTAATTATTATTATTTTTACGGGAATTAACGCGATCACTATTTCAAGGTATTACATACCTCTGTTTTGCCTGACGTTTCGACCAGGTTGCACTGGCCGTGGTCACAGGCTGACTGGCTCAGCGGCGCACGCCCTCCGTCGTCGAATCCGTGAAGTCGAAGGTTCTTCATCCACCCGCACATTTTCGATATTATTGATAAAATTGTTTCGCCATGTACCGTCACATACCACACTAACAGGGTCCCTATTCTGTAAGCAAACCGATGTGTTCCTATTCTGGTGTTTATCCGACTGCGCAGAAAAGCGAGGTGGTATGTTTTTTAACACTGGATTCCACGCTGTAGATAATTTAAAACCATCTTTCCGATTGAAAGTTTTATGCTTTTTAATCTCAATCGCTTCACGTACAACTCTTGAATAAAAGTGACGTTCGGTGGAGAGGACTTGCGTGCGGTGAAATTCAATCCAGTGGTTGATGCCTGCATCGAGTGCATGTTCTGCAATCGCCGATTTGCTCGTCTGTCGGTTCTTCACAGCAGCGATATGTTCTTTGACCCTTTCAGCAATAGTCCGTTTCGTTTGGCCTATGTAGGAACTTCCGCAGCTGCAGTCTATTTTATAAACACCCGGAGTTTGTAGTGGCAATATATCCTTCGGTGTGCCGACGATGTTGTGAACCTTTATGCCTGGTGTGTATACTGTCGGAATGGAGTATTTCTTTAACACGGACCCGATCTTATCCGTAACTCCCTTGACATAAGGCATATAGGCTGGGTGCCTGTTCACTTCTGGATACTTGCGTCTTATTTTCGGTTGCTTCCGTCCTCCATTCACTTGATATCCGTTACCTTTGAGTACCTCCTGAACATGTTCTAGCTCCCGTTCTAAATGTTCAGGGTCACAGAGATCGTAAGCTCTGTTCTTGAGTGAAGTCATAACAGATTGCAAGTGCCGGGGGTGATGATGAGACGTGGCGTGTAGGTATCTATCCGTATGAGTAGGCTTACGGTACACACAGTGTGACAAGGACCCATCTGATCTCACGGTTACTTTAACATCCAAGAACGACAACGACCTATCCGTCTCCATTTCATATGTAAACCTTATTTTAGGGTGAATAGAGTTAAGATGTTGTATATATTGATCTACTTCTTGTTTATTTCCTTTAACGATACTGAAGATGTCATCCACGTATCGCTTCCACAGCTTAACGGTATTCGGGCCGAGACTTAGAGCCTTCTCTTCAAAATGTTCCATCCAGATGTTGGCAAGTACTGGGGCTACAGGACTTCCCATCGCGACACCATCAATCTGGAGGTAATGTTGACCTTGGAAAAGAAAATAATTGCCATCTAAACAGTGTTCAAGTAGATCTATATAGTTGAACGGCAGTTCGTTGTCTCTCAGCAGGTCTTTTACGACGTTTAAGCACTCTTTTATTGGAACATTGGTGAAAAGCGACTCCACGTCAAAGCTCACCATGACGTAATCCGGTTCCAACGTGAGATCTTTTATGATTTGTATGAAGTGCCGTGAGTCTTTCACAAAAGACGGTGTTTTGCCTACAAGTGGTTGCAATACTGAAGCAACGTGCTTTGCAAGATCGTAAGTAGGAGAAGCAATTTGACTTACAATGGGCCGCAGCGGCACGTCAGGCTTGTGTATCTTAGGCAGACCATATAATTTCGGTGGCTGGTGTGACTTTGGGTTGTACAGTCTGTTGTACTCGTCTTCTGAAAATAGGTCCTCATTATCCCGGATTAGAGAATACGATCTTGCAAAGCACGTTGCTTCAGTATTGCAACCACTTGTAGGCAAAACACCGTCTTTTGTGAAAGACTCACGGCACTTCATACAAATCATAAAAGATCTCACGTTGGAACCGGATTACGTCATGGTGAGCTTTGACGTGGAGTCGCTTTTCACCAATGTTCCAATAAAAGAGTGCTTAAACGTCGTAAAAGACCTGCTGAGAGACAACGAACTGCCGTTCAACTATATAGATCTACTTGAACACTGTTTAGATGGCAATTATTTTCTTTTCCAAGGTCAACATTACCTCCAGATTGATGGTGTCGCGATGGGAAGTCCTGTAGCCCCAGTACTTGCCAACATCTGGATGGAACATTTTGAAGAGAAGGCTCTAAGTCTCGGCCCGAATACCGTTAAGCTGTGGAAGCGATACGTGGATGACATCTTCAGTATCGTTAAAGGAAATAAACAAGAAGTAGATCAATATATACAACATCTTAACTCTATTCACCCTAAAATAAGGTTTACATATGAAATGGAGACGGATAGGTCGTTGTCGTTCTTGGATGTTAAAGTAACCGTGAGATCAGATGGGTCCTTGTCACACTGTGTGTACCGTAAGCCTACTCATACGGATAGATACCTACACGCCACGTCTCATCATCACCCCCGGCACTTGCAATCTGTTATGACTTCACTCAAGAACAGAGCTTACGATCTCTGTGACCCTGAACATTTAGAACGGGAGCTAGAACATGTTCAGGAGGTACTCAAAGGTAACGGATATCAAGTGAATGGAGGACGGAAGCAACCGAAAATAAGACGCAAGTATCCAGAAGTGAACAGGCACCCAGCCTATATGCCTTATGTCAAGGGAGTTACGGATAAGATCGGGTCCGTGTTAAAGAAATACTCCATTCCGACAGTATACACACCAGGCATAAAGGTTCACAACATCGTCGGCACACCGAAGGATATATTGCCACTACAAACTCCGGGTGTTTATAAAATAGACTGCAGCTGCGGAAGTTCCTACATAGGCCAAACGAAACGGACTATTGCTGAAAGGGTCAAAGAACATATCGCTGCTGTGAAGAACCGACAGACGAGCAAATCGGCGATTGCAGAACATGCACTCGATGCAGGCATCAACCACTGGATTGAATTTCACCGCACGCAAGTCCTCTCCACCGAACGTCACTTTTATTCAAGAGTTGTACGTGAAGCGATTGAGATTAAAAAGCATAAAACTTTCAATCGGGAAGATGGTTTTAAATTATCTACAGCGTGGAATCCAGTGTTAAAAAACATACCACCTCGCTTTTCTGCGCAGTCGGATAAACACCAGAATAGGAACACATCGGTTTGCTTACAGAATAGGGACCCTGTTAGTGTGGTATGTGACGGTACATGGCGAAACAATTTTATCAATAATATCGAAAATGTGCGGGTGGATGAAGAACCTTCGACTTCACGGATTCGACGACGGAGGGCGTGCGCCGCTGAGCCAGTCAGCCTGTGACCACGGCCAGTGCAACCTGGTCGAAACGTCAGGCAAAACAGAGGTATGTAGTACCTTGAAATAGTGATCGCGTTAATTCCCGTAAAAATAATAATAATTATATCATGGAACGCGAAAGTTTAAAAGTTAATATTTTAACTTCTTTGTTAGTTTCAACATGTTCTATATTGAAAACCACAAAGCCAAAGTTATTATTGATTTTTGTATTATGTAAGGAGGCAACTGTCACGTCCCTTTAATAATAGCATTTTCTAACGCGTGATTTAGGGCCACTTGCACGACATAGCTTAAATACATTTAAGACATACTAAATGCGTTATAAAAGGTAAAACACAATTGGTATCTTGCACAACGATACATTTATTTACAAAATATTTTTTAAAACTGCCGAAGTTAAACATCGAAACTCGGCTATTTAGCGGCGCTAAAAGTGTTTAACGCGTGCATGGGTGCGAGTGCAACACTAGGATACTGCCGTCTCGCCCACACTCGCAGGGCGCGCCGGCGCGACCCCTTATCTTAACTAACTAAATTTACCTGCTGTTATCGATGTGCAAGAGGGCGCAATTTTTTTTTGTTACATGTGTTATTGCATTTAACAAATTTTGTTTAGTAGCTACTCAAGTCGAAAGTTGTGGAAGTGGCCCTTAAAGTCATTCCATACTTAACTATAGTTTTCTTCCCAGGTGATGTGCCCTGAACACTTTAAAGATCCTAAAGTAGGGGACCAAGACGTGTGCGGCTGCCCACTCGTGCGCAACGTGTTCGACCCTACAGGCGAGTTCTGCCGAGCTCCTAAGAAGTCCTGCTTGAAGCACTACCAATGGGAGAAGTTAAGAAGAGCCGAGATTGATATGGAGAGAGTGAGACAATGGTTGAAACTGGACGAGTTGGTTGAACAGGAGAGGAGTATCAGACTTGCCATGGCGTCTAGGTATGTTTATGAAAATACTTTCGAATTTTAATTATGTATGTAATATATGTATTACTATATTAATTACCTATTGATAAACTCAAAGGCACGACACTAGTGTATTTGAATACCATGTGGCAGGTTGCAGGATCGATACCTACTTAGTGCAAATATGCCTGTATGTATGCATTAATACGTATTTTTGCATTGATTGAATGTTTATGTATACAATATCCCCGGATTTATAAAAAATGTATTATGTATTAAAATATTTCGATCTGCAATATTTAAAAATGTCTATCCTTATACAGCGAAAGACTCGTTTATTGTAAACTAACTTCACCGACTGAGTTTACTACCATGATTTTTTTTATTTAATAAATAAGATTCATAGAGTAAGTTCCCGCTCATGTCTGAATAATGTTTTGTCCTACTAAATTTCCTAAATTTGTTCGTACAGGGCGGGCGTCCTCGGCCTAATGCTCCACTCAACATACAACCACGAGGTCATGGAGCGTATCACGACCAAAGCGACTGAAAACGGAAAAGTAAAGGAAGGATCTTGACATTCGCGATCGGTCAGGGAACACAGAGACTCTGGCCGGAGGGAACAGCTGTCCCAGGATGAATCGTCAGTCACTACATAGAATATTCCAGAGTCAATGTAATTATTTGAATATATTGAAGTTTATTAATAAATATGTTTGGTAGAACACTTGTTTTTTTTTCTTTATTTATAAATATTAGCCTAGCCGATTACGGCCACGGCGGCCAGTCCCAACGGAGGCCAGCCAACTACGCAGGAGATATTATAGTGCACAAGTGTGTGCGCAAATACAGGTGCACTATCTGTTCCCTCACTCTGATAATCCGATGGGACGGTTATCCAACACGACCTTGGAGAGATCAGGCGCAGGACTGACAGCTTTACGTGCTCTCCGAAGCACGGGGGTTCAGACCCCAACTTTCAAACTCCGAGCTGTTATTAAGTATGTCTATAATCAGAACAACTCAATAAGACTTTTGGTCCGACCCGGAATTCGAACCCGAGACCTTTCGATCGGCTGTCGCATACGTTAACCGCTATAACATGTAACCAAACCAAAGTTATCTGGGTGGTGACAGATTAAGAATAAGGAGTCTTACGTGTCTACTCATCCCATGGGTGTCGTAAGATGCGACTAATGCCTTGATCACACGTACCGAGCAAACCGGCGAGACAGTGCTCTCGGCCGAGTATTCGGTACGTAAAAACAGCGCCGAGTGCACGGCCGAGCACTTGCCGAAGGAGCGGCGAGACAATAGCTCGGCTGCCGTTCTGTTTACTAGACCGAGTTACCACCCTCCCGCTTCCCCGCACTGTCTCGCTTATTCACTCGGTAGGTTTGAAGGCACCGTCTCGCCGCTTGCCACTGGGGCACATGATTGTCGCGTCGCCGCACTATATATTTTTTTTTAGTGCAGTTGTTTAAATCAACTTAAAATATCTGCTTATATGAAATGGGCCGTCTACGTTTATCTTCTACCTCTAATTCATTAAAAACAGTGTTTGTAGCGCCAAAACTAGATCTTCTCAATAGTTCATTTAACTCTTCTACTAAAAGTGGAATGAGTAACTTTGTCTATTTTCTAATTATCTTTATAAGATCCATCGTGTCCGAATTGTAGTCTCAATAGAACTGAACTGACTGTGCTTATTTCAAATCGTGTGTGAACAGCTACTCGCTTACTACACTGTCTCGCCTGTTTATTCGGTACGTGTGATCAAGGCATAAGGGACAAACTACGCAGTACAACATCTAACCCGTCTGGTTCGTTAGGCCAAAACCTTCTTGCTAGGTAGAGGCCGTGACACCAATGCAAAAAATAATAACATTAATAAAAATGATATAAATTCATGTAGAATTCGTAACCAATAGATATGATTGTATCGGCACGTATTAGTCTTATTGGTTTATTCTTGTATGCACTCGACTACGTGTGAAATCCCTTACACTAAGCGCGTAGAACCAATACAATCTCGGTCGGTCGGGTCCTTGTGATAAAAAAATGACGATTGAGCCTCAAAGTAGTCGTATAAGAAGTGTAACGTCTGATATCTCACATATTTGACTGCCGCGGTGGTGCTCTGCGTGGTAACATTCGCGACAGCTGTACTCAGGTTCCGGGTTCGATGCCCGGCTCCGACCAAATGTTTGTATTATCTGCAAATATTTGTGCCGGAGATTGGGTGTTTTCTATAGGTATTCATCAGTCAATTTAGCTCTCATAGTACAAGCTCTGCTTAGTTTGAAGTTAGATGTCAGATGTTCGAAATATTGGTACGAAGTTTCTTATGTGGCCTTGCGGAGGGGTACCCTAGCCGGCAAAAAGCGTCCGTAACGTAAGATTGACGCCTCGGTGTCACAATGGTAGCGTATGCGAATGCTGTGCTTGAGGTCTCGGGTTCGAATCCCGGGTCGGATCAAATATTTTTTAAGATCTGCAAATATTTGTTTTTTGGAGTTTGGATCTTTTTATGTATAATGTGTATGTATTTACAAAAAAAGCAGTCCGAAATATTGATTAGTATCATGAACGAAAAATTTAGTATAGCGTAGTAATCTGTAAGTTGTATGTAACAAGTACGGAGTAACTCTAGACAGAACTTGTTTTAGTAGAGATTACTAGGTGGCAGCGCAAGTGACCAGTTTAGTTTTATTTTTATCGATAAAAAATCATGAAAAGAAATGTATACCTGAATAGTTATTTTCTTTACACCTCGCATAGAACTTTTGTATAATTATATAAATCATTTTAAATAAAATAAAGGTGTTAAGACAATTTTGTGGTTTTTAAAGAGCGTAAACGAAAAATGTAGTATAGCGCCATCTGTATTTTGTATTAGGAATTTCGTTCCTATCTGGTGACCCACGACACCACACAACTTTTTAAAATTTATTCATGTATCTTACTGAACTCTAACACCGTTAGCACTCTATGGTCAAATAAATTAGCAAGCACTTCCCCACCTTCTTATGACACAATTCCGTCTCTTTTCATGAAATCACTCAAATAGATTCCTGGAATGAGAATTTTTTCGTCAATGTGTCAAATCCTTCATGTAATAAAAAGACATGTTATTTAAAGTTTTTTTGGGCTTTCGTACTACTTAAAATTACACACACTATTAGTTGAAAACCACACGATGTTCAAACTATAAACAAAAAATAATAATTTAATAACATTATGCCCCGCGGCTCCGTGATGTTTAAACATACGCTTGCGCACCCTTAACAAAGTCACCCTGCATTGAACGAAGTGTGTCGAACTCCCCCGTTATCTACGGTTCCGCCTTGTTAAAATGATATTAGTGCGTTAGCGTAGAAAAGCTGATTTCTGGCGCGTGCGCATAATGTCATAAAAGTATTATTTAATTTTGAAGTTTCTCTATGAATAAGCTTTATTTTACTAGCGGAAAGTTAATATACTTCCAAATATGGAGATTAGCTGCACTGTTTATATTTATTTTGGGACTTAGCATTTTGGAAAATTTAAGTATTTATTTCTTTGTAGATGACAAAAAAAGAACATGTGTTTTTTTCTTTTTTTTGCATTAGGTTTGGCGGTACTTCTACTTAAAAAAAGACCAACGTAGAAAAAGTGTTCGTTTCAGAAGACGTACCTATGTAGGTATAAAAGTTAAATAAGGTATCTGTCTACTATGAATGATTTTTAAATGTTCAAAGAATTTAAAATAGAATAAATTAGAACACTTGCGTGACAACTCAGAACCCAAAACAATTAAAATACAATATCAGTGCATTAGTTATAATATCAAAACATTTAGCCCCTGTTCCTTGCGTCACCACGTGCGGCTAGCGTAGCGCCCCTGGTTTTAATAACAGCGCCCCTTTGTTGTAATTGAAGCGTGTAATCAGTTGACATGTTTTGCTAAATCTCATAATTTGACACAGATCAAGACCCTTGTTAATAGTTGAGTAGTTTGACTTTAGGAAAACTCTAAAATCACCAATGTACCTACCTAAATGTTCAGAGGCAGTTCAAATCCGTCAATTGTTTGAAGGTTGATAGAGATGAAGAAAGAGATCTCTCGTCATCTTATCTGAGAGAGAGCGAGAGGTCAGGGCACCACTTTGACACCCTACGAGTTGATTGCCTTTGGGTTCTCAAAGAATCCCATTTATTTTTGCCATCGTTAGACAAGGCACTCCATGGTCACTTCGTCCGGTCAAACAATAAAAAAAGGAAATTTAAGAATACACCCATAAACTCAAATAGGTATGCAGTTGTATTTAACACTCACAAACACAATTTTGTTGTATTAAACACAAATCAGGAGTTCTCTTAGATAGAAAATAGAAAAGTATACCTACTTATAATAGGACATTATTTGGTATTGTTACCCTACTACATTTAGTATTGAGCCTACCTAATTCTCCTCTAAAAATCGTAAATTCTTTCGTGACATTATTGATGATAACGTTACCACTACAATCGATCTAAACCAAATTTATATTATACAAATAACACACTTGTTCAATAAAATTCCAAAAATTAACATTTCTATATCGCTCCCTCCGACAGCTTGAATCCGATTTACCCCATGCGCACCAATTTCGCGTCAAAATTGACAAATATCGTCAATTTCTGTTCTAAATAGGACAAAGGATGGCGTGACAAATCTGCCATCTGTCCTCGGGTCTCGCCTATCTGCCTAATATGATATGATCGCTAAAAGATTAGCGAATGGCTTTTAAATTATTTCTAGTTAGTGCAGGTGCATTATGACGCGGTTTTATTCTTTAACTAATTTTTGCTCGTGGCTCCACCTACGCGTATGTCGGATATTGCGGTAACAAGTAGTTTAAGCCCTTCTTCAAGCCTCAAAGTGCCTCTATGTCAAATTTTACGTGATTTAGACGTGAAAGTTAACAGACTTGGACATTTATAATATTTGATAACCTTAAGGGATGATTTCGTGGATAAAAAATATATCCTTCAACACAACTATCTTTATATCAAGTTTTATCAAAATCGGTTCAACGCTTAATTCCCCATACAAATTTCCACCTCCATTTTCACCCTCTTAAAGGATGACTTCTGCGATAGTTACCTACTATCCTATGTTCTTTCCTGGAAGAGATAATAGCCAGACGTCCCTTCCGCGGAGTTCCGCGTTTATAGTATTAATATGGATTTTGAATATTGTAACTTGTAAAGGATTTTCATATAGAACACTCAGAACAGCATAGATTTAGCAAGATTTACAAATTATATTATCAATCAGAATTCAACATCACTAAGTCATGATTTTATCTTCAAACTTCGGTAAATAGTAGGTACCTATATAGCTTACATAAATCAACTTGAAAATTTATTATAAGAGAATTATCACTGTCAATTTTTGGGAATGTATATGCATGAACATAGCTCATGAAATTGTGCTAAAATATCGGAATCTAATTTAAGAAAATAAATTTAGTGCCTACCCCGCTTATAAAAAATATCAAGTAAAAATAACCATAAATTAGTACATGTATAAAATCAATGCCACTTTCGTGCATAATTACCTATCGCAGACCAAATACCTCCTAAATTTCCTCTGCCTTCTTCCACTGATGCACCTATTGGTCGTAAATACACACATCAAAAGTGTCTAGGGATCAAGCATTTTTATGCGGATTTCTTGAGATTGAGATGTGGCTTTGGCCCTGGCCTGCTCAGTCGCCAGACTTGAACCCGATTGAGCATGCATGAGGTATGCTACAGAGAAGAGCTCTGCCGAATATGGAGGGTATCCAGTCGCAAGAAGACCTTTTTTTGTTGTTGCAACGAACATGGGCGGCCATTCCACAGCGTGATTTGGATGAACTCATTTTGAGTATGCCAAACCGATGTTCTTGTGTTAGTGTTCGCGGTAGAAACACGGATTATTAATTGTTTAAGTTACCTAATAAAATTTTAAAGAAAACTGTTATTTCAGTCTTTTTTTCAAACTTTAATGTTAGTGGTTCAAATGTCAAAAATCCTTTTATTAGGAAAATGGCAAATTTCTTTATTAATGCAAAGGTGACTTGGTTTATGGTTACTGTGACAAACGAAAACACTTTATTTGATGAATCCTTAAAGAAAATTTTAATTAATATCAATCAGGAGAAAAGTTATTGCAAAAATATATGTTGATCCCTAGACACATATGTTGATCCCTAGACACTTTTGATGTGTGTAGTAATAAATATTAAATAAATATTTCGTACATCTAACACTCAACGCCATCTTGTCCCTAGCTAAGCAGAGCTTGTGTTATCGGTACTAGATAACTTATATAAATACATATACTCATACTTTTTTTTTGTAAATACATAAATATTATACATCAAAACACCCAAACTCCGAAACAAATATTTGCAGATCATACAAACATTTGGTCCGACCCGGGAATCAAACCCGAGACCTCAAGCACAGCAGTCGCATACGCTACCACTGCGCCAACAAGGCAGTGATGTGATACTTTCCACGATATATAGGCTATTTAACACTAAAATAATTGTTGAAATTGGTCTAGTCGTTCGTGCGTGATACAGTAATTTGAGGGAAAACTATTCTATAAGACTCAAACTTTCTCAATTCCCATCTGAGTCGGTTCAGTCGTTATTGATTCCCCATACAATCTTCTATTCCATCTTTCATTTTTCAGGCATAAAAATATAATTACAATTCAACTCAAACAAATAAACAATGCCGTTATTAAATTTTATCTAAATCGGTTCGGTTTAAAAGTCAAGAGTAACAAATTGTCAGAAAGACATAGGTACCTACACACTTTCGCATTTATAATATTAGTAAGAATAGTTGGGATAACAAAGTAATTTTGTCTGTCTGCTACGATTTCATGACTACATCGATGCACCGATGCCGAGGAAATTTAACATGGAGATATTTGATTTTCGATGAAGGACATACTACTATTTACAGTGATATATAACCGATATAGTCGAGGGGAAAAACTATACAAATCGCTAAAGTTACTTTCCTATATCTGGGTGATTCTTCGAAACACGGTTTTGACATGTTTTTCACTGAAGAACACATCTTCATTTTATCCAATTTCTACATCGATTGCAGGTTTTATAGTAATTGACGAAATCTATTCAGGCATGTTGTATTTATTTGAGATTACTTACTTAATACCTATATATAAAATTTAATCAGCAGAAAACGGTCAAAACTCATTCATCTGGTGTGTCCCCATGCCACTTTTTGTTGAATTATTCGATTTTATGTAATCTAAATGCCGAGAGAAGTCATATTTAAAACGTTGCATCGATATTTGAATAAAGGTTTTTTCAAATTTTATGATTTATATTCAAAATATGTATATGTTCGTAATTACGTTAATTTAAAAATGTCCCCGTCTAAAATAATAATTCACCTGGCACAATTGGTTCGAACATAAATTCAATGTAAACACATAATATTTGATAAAAAAAAATATCGACTCCTTGTTTCCTGTAGCAGTCGGCGCCGACGTATCATACGGGTGCAGGTGTAATTTTGCAAAAAGAACGATTTATAGTTGTGATCTGGCTGTTTGTCACATAAGTTGCATAATTAATCTGTTTTCTTTAATAGATTGTATGTCTTTAGTTATGTGATGCAACCCAAACATGTGTCCTACCCGTAATGACATACAGAGCCGAGCTGAGACCATGGGGCTGATCTACAAATTAAAGTAGCGTACGCTCCATCGTACGTTCCATCGTACGCTGTGCTGCTTTAATTGCGATGCGATACTGAATAAAATCTGATAAATTTGATAACGAAGTTATTCGACAGAGAACTAAAATAACCAACGTCGCGTCGTACGGAGAATCAGTACTTATATAGAAATGGAAGTGGGCCGACCATGTCTCTAGATAAACCGATGGATGCTGAAGACGAAACGTGCTAGAATGGAGACCGCAATTAAGCAAAAGTAAAATAAAGAAAGTAGAATAAAGTGACGACGATTTGAAGAAGTGGCTGGAAGCGGATAGATTTTCACTTTCCCGCTTCCCAGGATCGGGATGGTTGACACTCCTTGGTTGAAACCTTTGTTTAGTAGAGGAGGGATAGGTTGATTTATTTATTAGACAAATTAGTTTTTGTGCGATTGAAAGCAGCCTGGCCACCTAGCAAACGTAAAGTATCATTATCAAAAACTTTTTGATAATGATACTTTATGTTTACTAACATGACATAGTGTCTGCTATCGCCCTATAGTCAATTTGAGGTTTTACCATATGAGATCACACACTTTGTGGATATTTCTTCGGTCGTAGATGTGGTAGACCGGCCGGTCTGAGAGTCATCTTCAATGCTGTATCGTCCACATCTGAATTCTGCAACTGATTTTTTTATTATAATATAGTATAGTTTTATTATTTTATTTTTAATGTTATCCCTAGGGATAACGCTTTATTCCCCCGTCCATAATAACGACAGGACCTTTCTACTAGTCATATATTAATTTGCTGTTCATTGATGTGTCTCGCACCAAGTGCCTCCCATCCATCTCTTTGCTTTTAATAAACTTTTCGATTTATTGTTGATTACGACATTAATTTCTTAAGTTCTATTTTTTGTTTATTCGTGGTATTGATTTCCGTGTTCTTTCTTTAATTTTTTAATATTTCTAATATAATATTTTTAATATAAAAAATAATTCTAATACAAAGCAAAGGAATTTTACGTTGCAGGATTTATTTTTAGATTAGTTAATATTCTTCTTAATTTTAAATTAATTATCAATGGATTATATTGATTTCTTTTCTTCTATTTTACTATAGTATAGTGTTGGTTCTGCGTTTATTTTTCTATTATTATACAATTCATATGTATTGTTTTATCTAAGCTATCTTCTATTTATAGTGTTCATACTTTGTTTTCCTTTAATTTATACTTTTTTGTTTTTATCCAATACGTTTTACCTATTGTTGTTTAATCTGTTTATGCTCCAAATGGCTTTTTGATTGTCGTTTCCTAATCTGTGAGATCATGGCATTTTGTGACTTTATGTATTTTGTTTTGTATATATCCAGTGTTTAATTATGTGTGTATAATTTTATCTAAGGTGTATTTTAATTTGTTATTTAATCTGTGTGTATATAGTCTATATGTGATGTTTGTGTCTATGTGTTTTTTATTTTTAGCATTAATTCCACCTTTGTTAGCAACAATGTGTATATATGCCTAAATATATGCAATTATTGTAATCCTGGTTGTGAATTATTTGTTATGCTGTTCCTTTTAGTTATGTGTGCGTGTCTGGCGTTTGTGTGCATGTTATGATATCTCCATATATATTCACTATATACTTCTAAAATCTGTGTGTGTGTGTCTCTCACTCAATCATATGTGTGTCACTCAATCATACACACACGACACAGAAATATATTCTGTGTCGTGTGTGTATGATTGAGTGTGTCACAAATATGCCGTACTTAATCTCGCCAGATAGTCCCACTTTTTGCGGATTGGGCACTCGGCGCTGAAGGCGTAGTGCCCCGTGCTGCTCAGCTTCTCCCCCTGGCAGTTGCAACAGTTTGGTTCTGCACCACTGGCAGCGTCCGGGCATTCGGCCCTTAGGTGGGGCCCTCCGCAATGGCTGCACTTGGGTTCTGTTGTGGTACAGAACTTCCTGCTATGTCCGTATCCCAGACACAGGGAGCACTGCACTAAGGGAGATTGGTCAGCAACCTTAATCGGTTGCAGGTCAATATGCAGTCTCCCTATGTCTAGGGCACGAGACCAAACCGCCGGGGAGACCCTGAGCACCACGTGGCACATGTGGGGATTCTTTGCTCGCCTCCTATATATTACTGTCAGCCTGTCCTGGTCCGGTGTTAGGTCCCGGAATATACATAGTATTTTATAGTATTTATAGTAGTTTGGTTTTCCGCACTTAACATCTTGATGAGGTCATTGTATGTAGGTTTGTCATCTTCTTACTCCAATATATCATTGCAGAAGATCAGCAACTTTTCCAGGTCACTGCATGTTTCCGGGAGTGATATTGATTGGAGGATGGCTGACACTTGATCTGCGACTCTTCCACATTCTGTGAAAACGTGCTGCAGCGTTTTTTCTGCATGCATACCCTGCACAGAGGGCTGTCTGTTGCACCTATAGTGAATAGGTGCTTGTTTAGGAGACAATGTTCAGTTAAGATACCTATGATCTTCCTGAGATCGTCCCTTTTCAATTCAATCAGGTTGCAGGGCTAGTCTTTTTGATGCTACCGGCACTGCATTTTTTTGTTTCTCCATTTGGTTGTGTATTTTCTTCAGTATCGGCGCACAGTCACGTTTTAATTGGGCTTGGCGTAAATGTAGTAGTGGTTCCGGACCACAATTTTAATATTTGAGTCTCTCACATCTCTGGCTGCAACTGCTTGTGCTGCTTTGATTTATTAACGCATTCTGTTTGTAAGATTATGTTTAGCTTATCTAGAGTTCTTGATCTTTAAGTCGTTCAAGAAGACGCCAGCTCCGGTACCCTGTTGGGTTTTGGAGCCGTCTGTATCTATCTTAACTTCACCGATGCCAGAGTTGTTTTTGTTTTGACGTGTTGATATGGAATTCTGTCCGTGGGTGCCTCGAGGATCCTCGAGGTCCGTGTGGATCATTAAGGGAATTCAACTCGAGGAGTCGAATTTCCTTAAGAATCCCCTGCGGAACTTTTAATGTGTTGCTTCTGTGTTCAGCTTCCACAGTCCGTTTGATCGTCTCGTCTTAGGGCACTGCTGCTTCCTGCTGGAAGTGAGACCAAGAGGTATAAAGTACGTAGTGTCATAGTATACGATAAACCGCATTCTCTTAAGATTTTCGTATTATATTTTAGATAAAATTGATTGAATAGTCTTTGTTATACTCATTTATCTGTACGATGCTCATTAATATGGTTGAAATTCTCATTCATCTGTCTTCGTCATCATTAATCTGGTTGACCAATTCATCAGCACAAGCTAAATCCTAAACTACTAGGTGTAAACCAGTGCAATTGATATATGTTATAATGTGTATTGACCGGGACAAGATAAAAGAAAAATTAAGACCAAGAAGTAAAAAAAAAATGCACCAGATCAATGTGGCAAAAACACTCCGTTTCAAAGAATCACCCATCTAATTATAAATAGCTAATAGACTAAGGCGCGTCTCCATCGAAATCTGACAACACAAAAAATGGTTGACAACACAGAAGTTGCCAATATTTGTTCGGTGGAGGCGCGTCTTTAAGATAATTATTAAAATTAATAGCAATTGGGCATTGGGGAAGCTAGAAGCTAGTGAATAATACATTACATACATAGGAATACTAGCTTTTGCCCGCGGCTCCGCCTGAGTGTAATAACCTGCCTCGATAACCGACATACACTCAGTATGTCGGTTATCGCGGTAAAGAATAGCCTATGTCCAGAAGGACATAGGCTATTCTGGAAGAATCCAGAATCAAAGTATCTTCATAGTTTAACCGCGAAATCGTAACTGACAGAGTTACTTTCGAATTTAAAATATTAGTAGGTAAATCCTACTAATATTAATATATTTATAACTGCCTGTAAATTAAGCCTATTTGAATAAAATCTTTTTGACTTTGACTTTGACATTCTAAACGCGAAAGTTTGTAAGTATGGATGGGTGGATGGATGGATGGATGTTTGTTACTCTGTCACACAAAAACTACTGAAACGTTACAGTAATATAGCTTATGCATCAGAATAACACATAGGCTACTATTTGCCGCGATAACCGACATACACGCGGGCGGAGCCGCGAGCAATAACTAGTAGTAGATATGGATTAAATGGAGTTTTGAAGTTTGTGATAAATATATACTATATAATATACTTTGGTGATATTAAATATTGTTGCCTTTTTAAAATAAGATCTTAGTCATTGAAACATTGTTTAGATTATAAAATAATGTTACTTCTAAGCATACATCGAAGACAGGAATATTTTACAGATTTCCTAGCCTTTTCAGTAGAAAAAGCTGTTTCCGTGCAAAATTGACAACATTAATCCACAAGGTCCGCCTACAGTACCTGCTGTACCCAATCAGGGCAGACCGACCTCGTCTCACCCTTACGTTGGCCAATCTGGTACGAGAAATCTGACGTTGCTATGGGAAGGGGTGATTTTAGACACCAAACTAAGAAATTTCGACCTTCAGAACTTGAAATTTAGGTCCTCAATACTTTGAATTTAAAAATTAATAAAACTGAGATGCTCATATTTGTGTATAGCGTGGAGATATAATAATTTCATTTAGTTGAGTTTAATATTTGGCGGGTTCTGGTCGACTCCGACCTTCGGTAGTTAGCAAGTGCTGAGGGCCCAGGGGTGGTGTGTCTTTTCTATTGGGTGTGTGTGCAAAAGTATCAAGATTCATTTCCCGCTGATGTCCTACGGTAGCGAGACGGCGCACGTTTGGAGTAGCTCAGCAGTTAGTATCTACCTGTTTAAATTTCTAGTACCTAGATGACCGAGAATTTTATTTTCTAAAAATTAATCATAGTTAGATCGATTTATCGCCCTCGAAACCTCCTGCATACTAAATTTCTTGAAAATCGTTGCAGCCGTTTCTGAGATTTATCTTAAACAAAAATTCTCGTGTCACAATGTTTTGTCACCGATTTTTATGAAATTTGGTGTGCATATCGGGTAGGTCTGAGAATCGACCAACATCATTTTTTTATACCCCAATTTTTTTTAATGGCAGAACAACGTTTGCCGGATAAGCTAGTATTATATAAATACACTAGCAACCTGCCCCAGCTTCGCACGGGCTCTTTACGGAAAATATAATATAGCCTATGTTACTTAAATGTTATATAGCTTATGAGAGCGGCTTAATTTTTACCGACGTCTTCAACAAATATCGTTATATTTTAGGCAATATACTCAAAAATTTTACAAATTATATACCAAAACCTTCCTCAAGAATCACTCTATCTATTGGTACCATTGGAAAACCGCATCAAAATCCGTGCAACATCTTTTGAGTTTATAGCGAACAGACAGGCAGACAGGCCAGGCAGATGCGGCGGAGGCAGTGGCGTAGCGTGGACTTACACAGACGTGGGCAAAGTCATATAAGCGAGGCCCCTTTTCTTTCGTTCCCAAGATCTACCTACCTAATAAATTTATCTTACCAAACATGCTTCGATACGACATGCCTACTCACAATAGTAAAAAAAAAACATATTTGAGTAGTGCGAGAATATTAAAAAGCATACAGATATGAAAAAAAGGTTTCATTTTAAAATAACTTGAGTGTTAATTTTTCTTACAAAAGTAATGTTCTTCGGCTTTTTGCGTTAGGGAAGTCTTTTAATAAGGGTTTGTAAATTATTTTTGCAGCTAAATCTGCTTTGATTGAGAGTTTTGCTAAACCGCTTGTAGGTCCTGCTTCATATTGTTTCTTAAGTAGTTTTTAATAAATTATGCGACATATTCGTTTCATTCGTTTGAGGCTCGATGATCATATCCAAATCTACAGATTCAGGGGTCAATAAATTTTTGTTTTGTTAAAAAAATAGCATACTCTAAGAGCTTCAATAGCTACGGTGTCCTCAGTTTTTCTTTTTAGCTTCGATGCACCGGATTTCCATTTTAGGTGCGCATATCTGTTCCTGCTCGGGCGGACATGATATATACAACAAATACAGTAATTTACCATGTAAATAAATAAATTAACACAAAACTTATTCTACAACCTTTTACTGAAACGCTCTAAAAAGAATAATATAAAGTATTCTTTGAAAACTTTTAATATTAACTCATAATGTCATTACACAATTTACAATTTCTATAATACAAAATCTTCCATCATCAGAACCTGGATACTATTAAAACATAAAGTACTCGCCAAGACGAATCAAATGAATGCAAACTCGATGGTGTTGCGTCGTTTCATTATAGAGTTCTGTTCCTATAACCACCTTCCGGTTCCACTACCAGACCCTGGATATTATCAAAACATAAAATACTCGTCAAGACGAATCAAACGATTCCAAGCTTGATGAGTTGCGTGGTTTCATTACCAAGATCCTATGACCACTTTTCGGTTCCATCATCAGACCCTGGATACTATCAAAACGTACAGTAGGTACCGTCAAGACGAATCAAATGATTTGAAACTCGATGATGTTGCGTCGTTTCATTATAGAGTTCCTATAACCGCCTTCCGGTTTCATCATCAGACCATGGATACTATCAAAACATAAAGTACTCGTCAAGTTGAATCAAACGATTCCCAACTTAATGAGTTGCGTCGTTTCATTACCAAGATCCTATGACCACCTATCGGTTCCATCATCAGACACTGGATACTTTCAAAACATAAAGACGAATCAAACGATTCCAAACTCGATGGGTTACGATTTTTCTTTATAGAATCCATAAAATCAAATCCCGACGTCTTAATCAGACTCTGGATACTATCAAAATATAAAGGACTCGTCAAGACGAATCAAATGAATGCGAACTGGATGGTTTTGCGTCGTTTCATAATAGAATTCCTATAACCACCGTCCGGTTTTATCATCAGACCCTGGATACTATCAAAATGCATGCCTCGTTGGTCTCGCGGTTGGCGTGTGCGACTGCTGATCATGAGGTCTCGGGTTCGATTCCCGGGTCGGACCAAATGTATGATCTACAAATATTTGTTTCGGAGTTTCGGTGTTTTCTCCGATAATATGTTTGTATTTACAAAAAAAAGTACATATGTATTTGTATCAGTTGTCTAGTACCCATAACACAAGCTCTGCTTAGCTTGGGACTAGATGGCGTTGTGTGGTAGATGTCTAAAAATATTATATTATATTATTATGAAACATACAGTATTCGTCAAGACAAATCAAACGATTCGAAATTCGATGGTGTTGTGTCGTTCCATTACAGAGTTCCTAAGACCACATTTACGCTCCAGCATCAGATCATCTCCCTAACATTGTAATATCGCATTTTCACGCTATATACATACATATTATGCTTGCAAATTTTCAACACAATCGGTTGAAGATATCTGCTTTAAAATTGAGTTACAAGATTCCACCCAAACAAACATAGTTACATAAATACTAGCTGCGTCCCGCGGTTTTTGTGGTACATTTATGGTCACTTCTTTTTTGGGGCGGGGGCTTTTTTATTGTTTAAAAAACTTATGTCTATCGAAAAAAACTTGAACTTACATTTAGGTAAGTAACAATATAAAAATTTAACTTTCGTTGCCAGGATAGGTATATAAATAAAGAAGTCCAAATTAGAACCAAATTTTCATCATAAATGTGTTTGCATTTAATAACTTTACTACTTAGTTTGATTCGTGGCAGAATGAAGATTTTTAAGTAACCAGGGTCAAAGATATTCAATCTGCAAAATTTCTCTCTGGTTTGCACTCATTGAAACTGTTAGGCACGGTCAGTATTAATGAGCGGATCGATATTCTTCGGCACTGTTTTGTCTACCAAATAATCGCGAAAACGAATAGGTATATAAGTTCATGGGGAATATAATCGATAATATTTGGACATTTTATTCAAGATTACGCTGAATTCAGCACGAACAGGCCGGCTCGATCGGGGCAATACTACTCTTTTATAGTAGAAGAAGCCATACCTAAATTACAGCATTCGTGCTATCGTGTTTCACTAGTGAGTACGAGTCCGGAGGCCCAACGATTCAGAAGCATCTCAATAGGCCGCCATTGTGTGGGTGACCATATTGCATTGTTCACGCAATGAGTATGGTGACCACTACTCTTGGATTCTTCTGATGATTTCCATCAGCCAGAGTAGAGTCACTTTGCTATCGTCTGCATAGCAATGTATGTTGCCAAGGACTAACATGTCATTAATATGCAGAAGAAACAATGTGAGCGACAATCCTGTCGCCCACATTGTAATGCCTCCGATTTTCGGTGGCAGGCGGACGCCTACCACGCCGTTGCAAAGTGCCCCAATGCGGCGCTGGGGCAGCAAGGCGGCGACTCAGTTGCAGAATTTGGGGGGCAGGCCGAATGCGTGAATGATGATCGAAGAGAAGCGAATGTTGCCAAAGCCTATCGAAGGCTTAGGCCATGTCGAGGTTGATGGCAAAAGACACCCCATACCTATCAATAGCCTCGCCCAATAGGTGTGTGACGTGCACTAGCAGATCACGCGTGGATCGGTTCACCGATCGTTTAGCGGAGTTTAAGAAGTGATATTCCAGGTAGGTCCACTACCTGTATACCAAGTGCTGGAAAAAAGAGAAAGGAAGTGATGTACAGTCGCTAATTGACCGGATCTGAACGGTCGCCTTTTTTGGGGATGGTTTGAACGTTCGTCTCTCTCTAGCCCTCAGGAACCATTCCTAAGGAACATGAGAAAGAAAAAAAAGGAAAGAGATCAACAAGCAGTTTCGCTTCGGCAAGTGATCTGTCGTTGTATTTCAGCGAACTGCTTCTGCTCTTTATCCGTTGCTTGGCTGAGATGTTCAAACAGATGAGTTGTCTCAGAGTCTCCAGAATAGACTGATAAAGGCACATGTAGATTCGGCTCATAGAGCCAAAATCCAACGTATTTGTATCTTCGTGAAGAAAGGCATGGCCGGCCGTGCCGTCTCAAGATGTTGGTGGACAAGACTGAGGTTTGCATGGAGTCCACGAATATTTGTCACAACAAAAAGCAGGTTAGTGGAAGAAGGGAATGCCTCTGTTGAACGTATGTGAATTTTCCGTTGTATCGTTATTCAAAGATAAAGCATGACGGTGACCGAACCGTAGGACGAAAGGTCCCCCGAACCCTTCCGGAAGCGGTCGTCTGGTCCCACCGACGCGGCGACGATTCGATCCACGCCAACCTTACTATGATTTCGCGTGGAACCACCGCCGTTTAAACACTTATCATGACAACTGTCACCACTGCATCAATGGGCCTCCGGTCTCGCACTCACTAACGTGCGAGACCGGAGGCCCATTGATGCAACAGGGCAGCACCAATACTGTCATTTTAAGTTGATCTTCTGTGAGAGGGTAGTTCCACCCCGGTCGAGCCGGCCTGTTCCTACTGAAATCTGCGTGACTCTACTCACATATCACAATAAAGCCACTCCCTAGAAGCTTGAACGCCCGTTTTTTATAAAAAATTGCAGGTACCTTTTTGCAGCTTAGGTTCTGATCTTTAAAACACAACTAATATCTCAAAAAAATCGGTTTCTTGAGCGAGGTTCTAAATGATCTTATTCACTTGCGTTTGAAGGTTGGTTTGAATCATCCTTTGTTGATGCCGTGAAAGATGTATTAACTGCTGATAAATTTTCTAAATTTCCTTTTGGGGGCACTGCCCCCACAAAAAAAGCCCTGTTGTTACGTACTAGTATACCGTTTAAAAACCAACTCAAACTTCAACACAAGGCCTTATAATTTAGGTAGACTTTAGTACCTTTTATTTCTTCTAGTGACGTGCTCGAAACAAAGTTAATGGCTTTAGGCATATTTCTACGCTACGTGACGCTTTCAAGTAACACCTCATGAAAATAAACGTTTATTTTGTTCTTGGATTGTCGGCTCTGGTATTCCGTCGCATTCTGCCATTTCGAACTACGTATTAATATATTGTTTCGAATTGTGTAATCCTTTAAATTTACTTCAATACTTGTTGTAAAAGTACTGAGAAGTAACATCTATACAAATAAAAAAAATTGGAGTGTCTGTTTGTAATATTAAAATTACCGCTTTTTACTAAATGTATATGTACATGTGCCAAAATAACATTTTTTACAATTTTTGTGTCTCTCTTTTTTTTCTGGACCGATTTTGATGGGACTCATTGACAGATATCTGATGATTTAAGGAGTAACTTAGTCTACTTTTTTAGACTAGCTTTGCCGGTTTGTTGTTGTACTGCGGGTAACACCGCGGTGCTCAGCAAGTTTTTAAATAAAAATTTATAGGCTTAATATTTAAGGATTTAATTTTGTGGCGACTAGAAGCACTCGATTTTTTAATATTAAATTCTAAATAGTCCAAAAGTTCTAATAGTCTAAAAGACTATTCATAAGTGCCTATAAAATAAGTGCCCATTTGAATAAAATCTTTTTGAGTTTGAGTTTGAATTTAAAATTGCCGAATCTAAGCAAGCTAACTGGATTCGTTAATATTAAGCATAGGTTTGCAAGTATTTTAAATCAAACCATCGGCGTATTGTAACATTATTCAAATTTACCTAAATTTGCATAATAGGGCAGCGAGGTGTCTCCCTACGGGCCGCTGTGGGACGCTCCACCAGCACCGGTGCCTTATCCAGACATCCTGGCCTTCCCGCCAGCTGACCTAGGTGAGTCGACATTTAGATATTGAAAATATGATCTATGAGGCACCAAGTATGTACCTATGTATGCGAGTGTAAAATGTGTATCTGTGAAGATTGATCCCCCGCAAAAAATGACAGACGTTTATGTATCAGAAATAAACGCTATGTATACTCCTACTTACTCCCTTCCTTCCGTTCCGTGGTGCGTATTGCTCGATGGTTTCTTTAATTTACTAATAAATATATTGACATATGTAACATCTTAGATTTCTAAAATGTTAAAGTAATAAAAATATTCGGCAAATGTCTAGTGTGGTCGGCGGGATGTGGGCGCGGTAGTTCTCGCGCTCCGTCCGGCGGCAAAAAACCGCGCCGACGGGTAGCCTCCGTGGCTCAACGCAGAGCCGCCAACATACGAGAGAGGAGAAGAATGTTCAATCTCAATGAAGCTTTCGACAAACTCCGTAGAAAGGTACCAAGCAAGTGAAATTTAATTCAATAGTCAGACAAGAGTCAGACCACAATCGTTGATCAAAAGTTAAGCTAAATCTTTTGGCCTAACCAGAAGTTACTTCAGTCTAAAGATACACAATTAATATTCAGAAAGGTTTCTCTGTAGTGAAACTTCACTAGAAGTAGGTACCTAATGATTTCGCGTATTGCAATGTTTATAGTTGCTCCTGGTTCTAAAATAATGTTTTAAAAATGATTGATAAATTAATATAATAGACAAGGACGCGACGGGTGTATGATCTTGGTGCCGTCACGACCTGTAGATTTTGAATTAGATTCTGCTTTAGAAATAATCAATATCTTCCGATACAGGTAAATAATTGTTATTCTAAATCCAGGTACCAACATTCGCTTACGAAAAGCGTCTATCTCGCATCGAAACACTTCGTCTAGCGATAACGTACATCAGCTTCATGTGTGAGCTCCTCCATGGATCTCCGCAGCCACATCATCCACCACACGGCGCCCTGCATCCGCCAAGACACGTGTTTGATGCTGAAGTGCCTTGGTGCGCTTGAATATCAAGGTTAACATATACTTACGTGGTCCCAGGTGGGCGACGTGGGACCATTTCGAAATTCGAAATGCTATACGCGACACGTCATTACTTCTCATTTCACTCGCTCGCAGCATCACGTGCATCGCGTCGCATTCGTCGCCCACTTAGGACACCCTGTTAGACGCAAAACACTAACATAAGTCATTTTCTTACATCCGGTAAGAAATAAATGGAAATTGTTTTATGATAATACATATTATTTGAGTTTAATCTAGTCAAGAAACTTAGGTAATCAATTAATTATGATTTAGTGAGTGGCCGAAGAGTACTGTTCTCGATAAAAGTTATTTTATGTTTGTAGTAGGTAGGTACATGGAGTACCCAGAAGAAACAAAATACGTCCCTTGCAAAAAGGACACTGCAATTAGTTTGTGTCTTAATCCAACTGTCTGTTCTTTAATTTGAGTTGTCGAGCAAAAAAATATAAATGTGTCATTATGAATATGATTAACACATTATTTAGAATAAACTTGAATTGACTTTTGAAAAATTATGATAGATTACGAAATTGGCTATTGAAAGATGCCAGTATTTTGTATGAATTCTTTAGAATTAGAATAATGATTATTACTTATATGATTATCATTTACATAGACACGACGACACCATTTAACTGATTGTAACTTCTGTCTTCCATTAGATGTAATAAATATTATATTATTACAATGCTCGTTTTATTAAAAGAAGATATACCTGTAATTCAGGTAAGTAATAAAAATGCTTGGTGTGTTTTTTATACATATGTGTATCACTATGTATGTAAAACAAGTAGAAAAATGTTTGGCACCCGATATCTCGGATATTGGATATCTCTAAGCACCTCTTTGATTCTAAAATGTGTAAAATTTACAAAGTATTAAAGAAAAACTAGTTATTTTATATAATAAAGGACTGATTAGTATTTACGTTTAAAAAACAAACTCTAAAAGTAAGAATGAGTTGCTTTATTGACTAGTCAAGATAGAATTCTGCATCGTTTAGATTTCAAAAGAAACAAAATTATACTAAATTTAGTTATATTAAATGCAGTGCCGCAATTTCTTACAAGTAAGTAACACAGTTATCTAGTGTTTTGAATATACACTATTATACACTGTAAAGAACTGATACCGGTTTAAGGTTAGATTCTAACCTTAACAAGAAATAAACAATTCTAACCGTTAGAATTGTTTATTTGTTTCTGAAAGATTACAAATACTTCCCACAAGAAATAATTATAGTTTTATATAGTACCTAGGTACATTTAGACATGATTTAGAGTTCATTATAAAATAAAATAAATTTAAAATAAATTGTAATTGTTACATTAATAAAATAAATTGTAGGTAGGCGACAATATTGAGGTAAAAGTTCATAAACGTTATTTAAGTTTAAACAACGGTTCTCTGTTATTATTTTCAACTTTAAACTTACAGCGTAACAGTTTAAAATATAACACAACCGTTAAAAGGAGTTAAACTTTAAAAATCAAATAAAAAAATTACCGACTCAAAATCTCAGATCAAATAAAAAAAGGTAGAAAACGCACCGCCTTGTTCTCGTTGAAGCAGAAAAAAGTTATTTTATTATATATATATATATATGTTATAAGTTGCTTTTACGATACTGACGAAAAGTAGCGTAGTTTAGAGCATAGTAAGTGCGTATCGCGTGTGTTATTTATATCATTAATTTAAAGTACAGCATTAAGTCCCAGTTGTTAATTAAAGCATGTCTTTTGTATAATTTTAATAAGTAATTGCCATCACTAATTTGTTAATTATTCATTATTTTCTAAAATATTACAAATGAGTATGATCCTAAAGCATTAATATTTAATAGTATTCCTGTTCAAGGGTAGTTATGTATATATAAATTACAGTGGTGCAAAAAACTCGTCATTTTGGTCATCATCTGTGGTGTGGACAGTTGTGGTGAGACTGGTGGTGTAGTTCTTGAAAAGTGATAATTTGTGTGTGCATCATGTGTCGTATAATTATAAATGTGAGTATCATTTCATTAGTTTTTTAACAGCATTAAATTAGACTGTTTATTATTTAACTAAACGAAACGAACGTTTCTGTGTATATGATAAAAAATCGGTGTATTTCAATGTGGTTAGTATAGAGAAATAATACCTAGGTATATTGAGTTTTGAATATGTTATTCCAAGGTTCCTTTAAAACTTTCTCTAACTAACTGAAACATTACATAATTCGATAACAAAACTTTGATTTGAATCTTACTAGCCGAGACAATGAATATTAAGTGTTTGAAGCTGTTCTATACAAATAAAGCGTCTAAAAATTGATGTATCTGTTTGTAATTTCAAATTAACATCTTTTCACTAAATGCATATGAAATTTTATCCGATACCATCAACTTTTTTTTAAATTTTCGTGTCCGCCTGTCTGTCTGTTTGTTCCTGGTAATCTCTGGAACGGTTGAACCGATTTTGACCTAGCTTTCACCGGTCGATAGCTGTTGATATAAGGAGTAACTTAGGCTACTTTTTTAGACTAGCTTCGCCGCGCGGCGTGGCCCGCGGTTACTGTTATACCGCGGGTAACATCGTGGGTCTAAGCTAGTAATTGATAATATAAAATGAAAATTGTATATAATATCTATCAATTATATATATGCATATCGAAAAGCATAATTGCTAATAGAAATTAACAATTATTACAGCCATCAGAATATTTTTTTTAATTACAAATTACGTTTTATATTAAGTCGTTAGATGAGTGACTCTGACTCAGCAAACACTTAAAAATATTTTTTGGAATTACTAATGACGCTTTAAAAGAAATTTGGAAAGCTCTTACTTGAAGAGCTAGCAGGTATTGAAAGAAAATCGTCGTCTAGTTTAAAATTTCTCTAGGCGTCTTTAGAAAGGGATCATTAGAAGTTCTGTGGCCGGCGCCATTAACCCTGTCTTCTGATTCTTTGTCTACTTAGAAATTAATCATAAGTGATAACCCACTTCTGTTATTTTTGTACGATATTGGAAATTATATCTCAAATTATTCTTATTTATTGTCATACATAAGTAAGTAATTAAACTCAAATTAGCGTAACTTGATAACTCAACCCGTCTGCGTCTGGCCAGCGTGATACAGTAGCCTAAAACCTCCTTTATATGGACAGGCAGGCTTGTGTTTAGCAGTGGGCTGTTAGAAGCTGTTGATATGATTACCAATAAAAATAATTCACGGCGATAATAATGCATTCACTTAATGCTATTAATTGAGGTGCTTACTAAATATTTTGTTATTCAAATTTAATTTGTTTGTATATAAGCGAAGAGCGTTTAAAATGTCCTTAATATTTCATAATACTATAAAGAATATTCCTCTAAATACAGAGAGTTTATAGTGAAGTGCAAATTTATTTCTATTTCAGTTGTTGCTGTTGATGAGCATCGCCGCAGCAGCACCAGATGGACGACCTAAAAGACACTTCTCATATATCAAGAATTATATCTTATCGACTTTCTTCGGGGACAATATCACGCCAACAACACAAACACCAATCCTGGAACCAGAATTTGAATATGAACTTTATAAAATACCAGGATACAATGACATTTTAATCAAAACCTTAAAATGCGAGCCTGAAGAATTAACAATTGTAGATAATTCAGGAGAAGAAAGGGCAATTAAATCTTTTGAATCTTATATTGGAACGAAAAGCGTTAAAGAAACAGATAAAGCGTTCCAGAATGTATACAAGCTACTAGCAACGAGAATTTTGAATGAACCAAAAATTAACATTTTCCAGACTATGGTTCCAATAATCAATGGTGTGCATCATGAAGCTGGAGACCATATGAAACCTTTTAGGCTTCGTCCGAATAAAATGCAGTCATTTATTAGGAATGAAGAGAAAGTTAAAGAATTTCCTGCTCAAATGAACATAAACAAATATAAAAATTATTTAAAAAGACCATTTGAAAGAGTTTTGAAGAACCCTTTGAAGAAGAGGTTGCCTGTAAATAGCAATCAGGCAAGAATAGATGAACAAATCGACGTGCGTAACCCTAAGTTGCCGATATTTTTCGAATATATGCCTCATACACTATATCCGTTGCCAACTAACTCGTATCATTTTCTCAAAGGGGAAAACGATTTGTACAACGTCGAACGATATATACGTTTAGAACCAGAAAACTTCAAAAACTATTTTGACCACAGACTTGTTCCACTGGACTCCGTGACGTTCCCGTCTACGCATCTTAAGAAGCCGGTTTATGTAGGTGTAGTAGTTAAAGATAAGCACAATAAACTAATCTTGGATAATAGAAAGATATTGAAATCAATTGGTAGTACTCCGACTCTGCATGACTTTTTAAGTAATGACGATTCTACTACAGAAGATAACTATTGTAAAACTAATAATTCAAGAGCGACAAGTACTGATAAAATTAACAGAAATATTTATTTGCCGAATAATAAACACACTCCACCAATTAATCATAAACATTCGGATAACTTTGGTATAGTAAAAGAAAATGATGTAGTAAGCACTCGGTCACCATTTAATATAAAAGTACCACCTTTGACAACAACAACAAAAAAGTTTAATAATAAAACAATTGATGAAAGCATTACTAAAGACAAACATAATGTATCCAATGTTGTTAAAATAAATAATAATTTGCCTAAAAATGACACTCTTTCTCAACGTATTTACAAATATATTCGTTATAATAAAACTAATTCACACCAAATACTAAAAGAGAAGGAAAGTAAGGTACATACTAAACTTGGTACGAATACACCATTACCTAAAATTATGACCTATCTACCAATGGTAGAGAAAACATTTATTAATGTACATAATACAAATTCTAATGATATAAAAAAACAAACTAAAGATCTTACAATAACTACTACTAAGAAAACAAAGGATGCTTACGAACATGCCTTTGGTGATGAAAAACTACAGGACAATGCGAATACTTCTAAAAATAATAATTCGTTATATAACAGCCCACGCGATAATTCCTCAAAAACAAATTTTGTAGAAGCAAGCGATGGAGACGTGAAAAATAATGACGAGAATGTTAATGCTGTTAAAAGTAATAATAGTCAAGTAAGTATTGTTCAAACAAATGACAGTGATATAAATGTACACTTAATTGAAAACGTTAATGATAGCAATATTGTTGCAAATACGAGTATTGTTAAAAATAATAATTTTAGTACAGTTGAAGTGCCCAATGGCGCAAACATTTCCCAGTTACTTAACGAACAAAGCAGTTATAACGATCCTAGCCAACCGTTTGGAACCTTTGAATCCGAGAATCAAGCTAAAACCAATGTGCACACAAATTCACCTTTACAAGAAGAAGATTCTTTTAAATCACCTGTGATAGATACAGATTCACAAGAGACATTTGGCAAGACTTCATCCTACAAGCCGGAATATATTGACAATAATGAAAAGATTTTCAATTTAGATTTAGATGGAAACGACGTAAAAACTAATGCTGTTTCTAATACACCAATATCGACCTATAATGATTTTACTCAACCTATTACTAATTCACCACCAGTAAACTATACATCTGATCAAATTGGTGATAACAAAGAAACTTCAACTACAGAAAGTGCAACTACTATTTCTACTACCGAATTATTCCATGGATCGGAGATTGGTGATCGAATTACTTCAAAAGCTAGTCCCGTTGTAGAAACAGGTGACTTTGAAAATGAAAAACACGATAAAGAGTCGCTAAATTTCAGTGAAAGCTTCACAAAAGGCAGAGGAGACATTCCTTCCGAATAAAAGAAACGATCACTTAGTTTTTAATATTTATTATTTTATATTAAATTTACTTAATGTACATATATCTATTATAAGCTTTATTTAATAAAGATTTTTTCCATTTTAAAGCCTAGTTTTATTCGTTGGAACCTTTCAGGGGACATGGCACAGATAAGTGATAGGCTAAAACCAAACGAGCGTAATTTTGTGAGTGAGTCGCACAATTTCGGTAGCAAATTTTCTGCTGCATTCGGTTTCATACAAAAATGCAGCTGGTGCCACACGACGACGCAAAATGAGTTGTCTGCCGACTCAATGCGCGTAAACTCGACCGAATTTCGGTCGTGGTGAGGGAAGTAAAATAAAGTATGTAACTGTCCACATATCAGCCTCTGACTATTGAGTGGGTTTACCCAGCTTCTTTTTCTGGCCTCATCTTAGGAATAGGCTTCGTAAATATTTTTAATGGATCCATCGTGCTCGACGACACAAACAGCCCGTACCAACGCTCAATACTGAATAAATAAATTAAGTTCGTCTGGCAACTCAACTGAAATTCAGTTGAACGTAAAATGAGTGACCAAAAATACGCGACTCACGACTCACAAAATTACGCTCGTTTGGTTTCACCCATATGGATTATAATTACAGCTATTTCAAAAATAATAAATGCATTTATGTACGTATGTTTACAGACACTTTTCTTACACAAGGCATAAGACAATATTTGATCATTATATGATATAAAAATAACCAAAGGTACACATATTAATTAAAATAAACAGAGAGAAACAGAGAAGACAAAGGTTTAGATTGTACATTGTTGATTTTTTGTAAATTAGATGTAGTCCTGCAGTTACCGGTTGTTTTTCCGACTTGTTATGTTTAAGTTTCTGTTAGAAATATGTACCTTTTTGTTTATATATTTAAATACCGTTCTTGTGTTAATCAAGTTATAGTTCTGTTACTAAAGTTTCACAATTGTAACTAATAAATTTACACATTTTGACACAAAGACCGAGATACCACTATCTAGTGAACGACTTTACATAACATGCCAAAACAACATAATAAAATAGTCTTATTTTCTGTATATACAAGAAACCCTACAAGTTTAACCGTAGGATTTTAATATCAAGCCGTCACGTAAATAATGTAAGTACAATTTTAAAACAAAGCGTTGTGTGTTAAAAAAAAGAAAAAGAGAATGATAAGTTGATATGAACATTCACAGATATGCACGTTGACATGAAGACAAGTTAAATGTATTTTGATATGAATTCAGTCGGTATAACACGTAAAGCAGACTTTATCTACATAATATATAACTTTTCAGTAATGCATGAGGTAATGTGATATGCGCAATGACTGATGACACAAAACGACAAGCAGTTCAGACGTGATTAAATAGTAATTCTAAACCCAGGTTGATTCTTAAATAAGGATTAACATGAATAGGTACATTCAATCACACACAAAAATACTTAGACATCTGTCAATAGACATATTTAATCGACTCTTATAGAAATTAACTAAAATGTCCGACTATCACGCTCTCTATGATACAGTACTTATACACAGGGCAACAGTTGCTTAGTAAGTTAATGTACCTACTACTTAATTCCAAAATAAGCCTTCTTTTAATTAGGAATATCTTCATGTTACGTCTGAAGATATTTTAATCGACTATATACCCACATAAAAAGGTTTTTTCATTTAATTAAGGTAAACATACGTGAGACATCTATAAATTAACTATAATTATATAAATAATATCCACTTTCATTAAATCATTACAAAATTATAACAATCACAAATTAAGCAAGTTACAAACAAAAATGCCGTTCTATATATTTCAATTTGGAGAAATTGGGCTCTTTCTTAAAACAATAGAATCTTCGACATAATCAAGGACTGAACTGCTTGTCTTAAAGTACGCTAACGAAATGACTGGAGTCCATTCGTATCAAGTACGATTGTCATGCCACATGGAATTAATCATCTCCACATCTTCAACATGAAATAATCTTAAATATAGTGATTTCAAGTCGTACACTCTCCCTTAACCATAAAGCAACTGACACAGAAATGTTTATTTCTTATCAAGATTTATACAGCACTTTCCCTATGTAAAGTTAGTGTGACGTCAGGTGGGGGTGGTTCGTGCCACCTCTCCCAGGCAGGCTTGCGTCTCCTGTCGACGGCAGGTCCGGAGTCACCAGACGCATCGGAGTAGCCGCTACTGCACGATCGTAAGCTGCAGGATGCATGCACTTTGTGCTCTAAAAAGAATTTAAAAAAGAGTTTGTTGGTAAGTATCTGGTTTAATATATAATAATAAATAAATATTTCGGACATCTAACACACAACGCCATCTAATCCCAAGCTAAGCAGAGCTTATGTTATGGGTACTAGACAACTGATACAAATACATATATACTTTTTTTTGTAAATATATAGATATTATACATAGAAAAAGCCCAAACTCCAAAACAAATATTTGTAGATCATACAAACATTTGGTCCGACCCGGAAATCGAACCCGAGACCTCGTGATCAGCAGTCGCACACGCCAACCGCGAGACCAACGAGGCAGTCGTTTGAAAAAGATATCCGAGTTCCAAGTAATTATTGATTCTTGTTAATCATCATCATCAAATTTATGTGTAGGTTTTGGGCTAATTAAGCTCTGTTTATGACAAGCTCTGTTTCCACCAGGAACAGGAATAGTTGCGAAGTAGTGTTATGTTATGATACATTTATTTGAAATACAAATAGGTATTGAGCCAATAATCCTTACTGCTATCACTTATTTGAAAGAATTCATGGGCTGGTAACCTATCAAATAAGGGATTTTAAGTCTCTAATTGTAAACTAGTTTATCAAGTGTTCTCGCCAAAAAAAGTATGCCTGAAAAGCGCCGTCTATTATTAAGATTTGGAACTCACCTCCAATATTATCTAAATAGTTCCTAGCGACATCATCGAGTTGCAGTACTTGTATGACCGGCGGGGGTTTGTGGCGCGGCCTTCTCACTAACCGTACCATTAACACTGACGATATGACGAACACTGCCACTAAAACCACTGCTCCCAATGATATACCAACATCCTTTTCTAGGAAAACTGGAAAAATAATTGATATTACATGGAAGCTGTATGATATAATTTCAAGCTATTTTCAAGGGCTGTATGTATGTATACAGAGTTTGAAATGAGCTTCAAAATGAAATTGTAAGTTTTAAGATTTGATTGTAGACACAAATTCTATGAAATCTTACAAAGAATGCATTTTACTCCGTAACATTATACTAATACATACTAGTATTAAAATATTAGGTATATATAGAGAAAGAAAACTTATGAGGTTCGGTGATTGATTAGTGAGTGTTCCCAAGCATCCAAAAGGTTCCAAAAGGAATCCAACCAACTGCTAGCGACATCTATGACGAACTAAACGGCTTTAGTTTGCGCGTAACGGAATGTTTTTTGCAGGGAAGATAGGTACATTAATACGAATAGAACAAGGGTAAGCTAGTCTTGTACAATACACTTTAGTTCCATAACTTTCCACTAGATGTCACTGTTCAATTATTGTTGCGTTTTTCTGATAAAAAATAACAAGTACTTTACTTTTACTGCTATATAATGAGATTCAGTGTATCAGGAAATTTAACACCTGAATGTTACAAACTTATGGTAATTCCTCTGATAGGAGCATGTCCATTGCCGTCAACTCGGTGCTTTTGGAATTAAAAATTGAAAAACGACAAATATTTTGTTTATCTGTAGTTCTGGTTTCGAACAAAACCCCTTAGTGGGGGTTTCCAACATTTCGGCCTGCTGCTTTCCTTTAAAATATTTTGTGTTTATGCTTGTACTTTTTCTAACTAAAAGGCTGGTGGAAATACTTACAATGCCACCAAGGAGGATCAGCTTCATGCAACAGCGTGTCCGTGGGCCTCAGCAGTAGCGGCGCTGAACATCCGTATCTATTGCAAGCTCTAGCTCCGGCTTCATCTCCTCTTCGCACCCTACCCAGGGCCGCTCTGACAGCGAGTCGCCCTGCGGTGAGGCCGGCGTTGTTGCCGGGCCCGGCGGCCGCTAAAGCACGCCCCGTGCCGAAACCCATACTGGCGCGACGTTCTAACACTAAGGACGAGTTGCTTTCTGATAATCTCCACACGTATACTTCGTAGTAGGTCGCGTTTTCAACTGAAATGATATTAAAATAAAAGTTAAAATCAAAATACCTTAGCACTGTACACAATTAACGACAACAATAAATGAATGAAATGAAGAAATTTGATTTCTATTTTAAATCGATTCAATTACATTACGTTGCTTGCAATAATTCTTATTTGAGTTTAAATAACTTTTTACATCATGAAACATGAAAGAAGAAAGCACAAAAAAAATACATTTAAAGGTAGTAGAGCCACGCTGATTTCAGCACGGTTGGGCCGGCTCGACCGGGGCGGTACTACCCTCGCACAGAAAATCAACGTAAAATGACAGCGTTCGTGCTGTCGTGTTTCGTTGGTGAGTGCGAGACCGGAGGCCCAAATAGTCTAGTCAACAAGTTCCATACTTGTTGACTAGACTAAAAGATGCAGAAGCATCACTAGCCGCCATGGTGTGGGTCGCCATGCTGCATTGTCTGCATTCGCAATGACTATGGTGACCACCACTCTTGGATTTTGCTTGTGCTTTCCATCAGGCAGAGTAGAGTCATTTTGGTGCGCGATACATAAAAATTAAAAAAGAAGATGTTACTTACTATTGTTACTATGAGATCATTTTACCACATAACTTATCTAAAGAAAATGAATTGTTAAGTTGTAATTAAATCTTGCTAAATTTAGAACGTACCTGGTATACACTTCATCTGGAACTCCCCAAACTCGTAAGCAATATCACATTGTTCTGGCTGCGGGGGCCTTAGGTGTTCAAAGCTGAAAACCCTATCACATGATTCCTCTTGTGATGCAACTCCATTACTGGCTTCACATGAGGCTTTCAAGGACTCAGAAAGGGGCCCCGTGATCGTGTCCAGGGATAACGTTGGAGATCCTGTAGTAATGTGTTGGATTTCATAGTTCAAAGGTTGCAGATGCCAGAAGTACGTTTCTGGAGCCGGTAATGCTTTGACGTTGCAGTGGATTGATTCTTTGATCAGTCGGATGCCGACGCCTGTGCATTCTGGTGGGTCTGTAAAGAAAATCAATTAAATGAAGTACGATGAAAGAAAAAAAAAACATCATTTTACTAGCTCTTATTATTCCTAAGATTATTTGAGGTCGGCTATTGAATAATGATTTTGAATACTTCACCGGTTTTACCTGAATATCAGTTTTTGAACGGAGCTACTAGCATTGGACCTTCGCAACCCTGAGGGCGAACTGAATTTCAAGGTTGAATTTGTAGTGAGTATATTTGAGAGCACTTATTTGCCAAAGATGATAATCGGGACCAACGGCTAACAGTGTTCTCCTGGTTGTAGATATATAGTTCTTATATAGTTCTATTGACGCAACGACAAGCACACTCTAAAAATATATGTATGTGTTGATTTTGAGAAGCTCTTTATTGTTTTACATCTGATACTCACAAAAAACAGTAATACTGATGCTGTCCGATCGTGTTTCTGCTATAGCGTTCGTCGCAGAACAAGCGTAGCGGCCGGCGTGCGCCCGCGTCGCCTCCTCGATCAGCAGTTGTCGGGATGACGTGTTGTCTCCCCATATACTACCCGGTTTGATTTCTATATCCTAAAATATCATAAGAAGAAAAATATTACAAAGAGAGTTTTAAGGTTTACTTATAAATGATCATCATCATTTCAATCAAAAGACGTCTACGTTTATGTTGGAGAGTTGAATATATGCTAATCGACGCAACAATTCCTATATCACGTTGCAGGTCCGCAGTTACTCCGTAGTCTAGTGTATATTCGATAGGTGGCGCTGTAGTATATTTTTATTGCGCTGTGATGGAAGTGGCCACATAATTATGTATGTATGATTGTTCTACAGGACACTTACATTGAAATACCATGTGAACTTCCCGACAGGTGGGTTCGCTTTGGTTGCACACTCTAAGTTTAGAGAGTCCAGTTCCACTACGACATTATCATTTCCGTCATCTCCTAATTTTATTACGTCTACCATTGGACTATCTGCAACAGAAATTCAACAAATTATTTTGATATTAAAATATGAAAACCAATAGCAGATAGAATAATAATATAACTATTATACAACGCTACCAGTAGGCGAAGATGTAGAGGAGTTTTTTGACGCTTGTATGTAAATATTGTTATGGTTTTTTTATTATTGTTATGTAATAATTAGATAAATATCTTATCTCTAAATAAAAAATATACAACTATCTATATGTGTGTGTATAACATTATTTTCTATACCTAGTTTATTTTAGAATCATCAGCATCCACAACATTAAAAACCAAAGAAATAAGGCCCATATTCCTTAAAAGTACCTAAAACCTTACCTAAAACAGAAGAATTTCTACGTAGAAAGAAGCTAGAAAATTTTGTAGTATCGGGTTAATAAAATTTGTATTAGGCTTCCTTTATTTTACTATAGAACTTTTAATTGTGGTTCTAGTGAGATTTTAATTTTCCAAACCGCAAACTTGAAGGGCAGAAACATTTCATAAAATTTCAAAAATATCTTCTTAATAGACACAATTGTTTAAAATATCTCTTAGACATTTCGAAAGTACAATAACGTTGAAAAATAGTCATCAATTCGTGGATAAAAATATAATTATTAAATATATCAATGAACCAGATGTATAAAATATTAAAATATTTCAGATTTCTATAAATTCGATTGTCTATTTTGAATGCACACATGTCACTAAAATAATATTAAATATATTTCTGTCGTATTTCAACGTTGTTAAGAGTCAAAATGGATTGAAATATTCCAACTTATTGATTAAACTTAATACTTACAAGTAACATTAAGTGTAAATACATCAGCCTTAGAGCCCTTGTTGGGTGCCATTATAGGGTTAGTTGCCACGCAAGCCAGGGTTGCACCGTTATCACTCAAAGCTGGGTTCAGCTCTAAGAACGATATTGCTGTCAGGGTTGAATTAGACCAACTCTGTAACGAGTGAAAAAGTTACTGAAATATGTTGATCGAAGGAAATATGTCTAGAAAAAAGGTAAGAAAATTAAATAAACAGAAATGTTTAGATTGTTCTTTTAATGACCGGAGAATGAAAACTCAATAATATTTAACTGAAAAGTTTGTATGCTTCTTTGATTGAAGGCTCTAAGCTCATGAAATACTACTACTATTCATTAACTGCCTCCGTGGAACAGTAGTGGAACGCAGCTGCTGTGCTTGAGGTCTCGAGTACGATTCCCAGGTTGGTCCAAATGTTTGTATGATATGCAAATATTTGTTTCGGAGTTTGGGTGTTTTCTACGTATAATATGTATGTATTTATAAGAAAAAAGGTATATGTATTTATATCAGTTCTTCTAGTATCCATATCACAAGCTCTGCTTAGCTTGGGACTAGACGGCGTTGTGTGTGGTTGTGTGTTAGTTGTCAGAAATATTTATTTATTTATTTACTGCTGCCTTAGTCATGATGTAAGTGATTCGTGTTGAATGTCTTTCTACAATCGCTAACACCTCTATTTTTTGCATTGTTGCATGATTTATTCTCATGTTTTGTTTTGAAATAGTTTTCCTTCTTATTTCAACACATTTGTTAGTTTTATATTATCGTTTACGTTTGTAGGGTCAAATTGGCAATAATTTTGCGATAGATAGCTTGTAACTGAGAAAAGCATATAACCATACAAAATCACGCAACCATTAATATTAACTGAGTAGGAATAAAAAATACTGCGAAAACGTCGAAAATTTTGAGAGACGCAGACGAAATTCCGCGGTTAAGTTAGTAGAAGAGTTTTTGAGATAGGTTTCTTCTACTGTTACACTGTGAAATACGTCAAGCTCTAAGGTATGTATTTATTTTACGGCCAAGTCTGTCTGCGAAGGAACATATACCATATTGTTATCAGCACCAGTTAAATATTTCAGTGGTTAGCAAAGGTCAACGAACTCTGCTTGTCAGTAATAATTCAGTCCAATCTGATATAAGTCTAGTAAACGAGAATGAATAAGTCATTGTTCTTATTTACTCTTGTTTCATGGTAGTAGTAGTAGGTATTTAAATGAAACGTCTTTAAAACAAACTAGCTAGCTATTATTTCGTGTTTTTAACTTTCAAAGTGGCCTACTTCTCTACGATCATTCACCCTCTATTTTACTCAGTTAGAGGTGAAATTTAAAAAAATCTTTCTAATTAGATTACACCCAGTGGTGGTGTAGCCCCAGTGGTTTAGGTTCCGCGTTGATAAAAAAAACAGTCAGGGCAAGTAACTAGATGTATAGATTACGGGCTACTGTAATTCCTTTTGACAAACGATGTCGTTCACTAAAAACTTTATTTTTTGAATTTAAATGTTAAATTTACATCGTCATAAACGATGATTGCTAATATTTTGTCAAATGAGGAATAATTATAACGATTTGACAAAAACATAATATATTACTATGCGATGTTCTAACTTCATCCATCTTTCAATAACTTACCACAATATTACCCACATTTATTATGCCTCTTTCATTTGACGTTCTACTAAATAATTCCGATATAAATATGCCGTTCATGAGAAACGCTAAAATAAAACTACAAGTATGACGCAAAAGATTTTATCTAACATCGCAGGTACACGGCTTGCTTGAATAGACATATTTATTACACACTGGGTGTCATTAATAATACAGGGCTTCAGGGATTGGGTGTATAAAATGTGCAACCTTATTTCACGTGATACATTTAATATGATATGCAAATTTCTATAAAAGAAGTACATGAAAACCTCATCGCGTAATTTTGCTCGGTAGGATTCAAAGCTTGACTGACATAATCCGCATATGTTGTGACAAAAATGTAAAGAATGAATCCTATTTCGTGTCATCTCATGTTTTTTATAAACCAATTTCTAAAAGGAAGAGGTTTTCAATTCGTATGTTCACATTTTTAATGTACGTTTAGGCATAACTTCGTTGTTTGTAGACGGATTTGCAAAATTATTTTTAGTTCGAAAGGGGTTTATTCAGAGATGGTCTCATTTAAATTTCATGTAAATCTGATGATGAGTTTTGTTCACGTGTTTCATTATTCTGCTCATTATTTTAATTTCTTTTTTTTATTATATGAGGCTACAAACAAGTAGCCATGTCACCCGATTAAATTAACTACGCGCACTTATTAACACTCAATCCAAGCGACTCAAGAGCGTTGTCATCTTTGTAAAGAAAGGGGGATTCATGGGAGGGGGAAGAAGGTTATGGTGTGTGAAAAGCAACGAAAACATTGCTTAACTATGGTTTTCTGTGAGGCCATGGTATCACTCCGGTCGAATCTCCCATTTATAATGACACACTTGTCACTCTCGAGTAGCAGGTCAATAGGCTGGTCACTATGGTAGTTACTTAGTGGTAAATGTCTACATTTACCGTACCTTACTCTACCTACCATACCTTATACCCTACTTAGACCCTACCAGACCTTATACCCTACTTAGACCCTACCATACATATCATAAAAATATCATCAACAGCCTTTACCAGTCCACTTATTATGGACATACCTAAGCCTCTAATTAGAAAGGGCCTACTGTACCACGCTGACCAGACGGATTGGTACAGGGTGTGTTTTAAGTGTTTCTTCTCTTTGCAGTGATATTGTCTTGCGTAGTTAGTTCCCATAGTCGCCTTTAGGACATTCCAAGATATCATTATTAAATATAATATATTATATAAATATATTTTTTCGGACATCTAACACACACCGCCATCTAGTCCCAAGCTAAGCAGGGCTTGTGTTTTGGGTACTAGATAACTAATACAAATACATATATACTTTTTTTTTTTTGTAAATACATACATATCATACATAGAAAACACCCAAACTCCGAAACAAATATTTGTAGATCATACAAACATTTGGTTCGACCCGGGAATCGAACCCGAGACTTCATGATCAGCAGTAGTACACGCCAACCGCGAGACCAACGAGGCAGTTAGTTATTATTACATTACAGTACAATATATTATTATTACGTTCACATTTTGAACATTTACAGGATGAATGAGATAGATGATACTTTTTATTTTTATTTCGTCACCACATGGATCGCCACATGATCATACAGTAATAAAATATACCATTAGAATAATAACATGCAACTTCGCTTACACATTATTTACTGAATTGTCTAATTTAAGCAATTTCAAGGTGAGTAGTTGAACTTAAAGCGTAATCGATTTGTGTACCACTGTGCACCGTGAGGAGTGATGGACAGCTGGTAATTACTTGCACCGCTGGCTTAATTGATTCTCTCGCTTTTCGTACCGTCATTCACCACTTGTTATGAGAAAGGGTTTTGTTTTTGTAGAAAAGCTTCTATAATTAGCCTTAGCTTATTTAGTAGACAAAAATACTGATAAAGTACCTATTTATTGCTCTCCTTAAAACAGAAGGATCGGTAATTAATAATTAAATAGTATAAGATCAACCATGATTATGATTAGGTAAGTAGCATTTGTCCGTGGCTTGTATCCGTATATCGTGATAAAAAGAAGCCCATGTAATTTCTCAAGAATCAATGTATCTCTATACCAAATTTCATTAAAATCGGTTCAACAGTTTAGTCGTGAAAATGTAATATATAGTCAAACTTACTTTGACATTATTATATAGTATTATACTTTCATTTTTTAATGGTATTTTTTTGAACTCATGTTCATCATCAACAACCAATACTGTCCCACTGCAGGGTTTGAGTCTCTTCTCAGGAGGGGGTTAAGACCATACGTCCACACGCTGGCCGAGTGCCGAGAGCCGAGTGTTGGGGACTGGCAAGTCAAGCTATGTAAATCTTGCCGTTGGATGCTTTTAAGCCGCCCTAAGGCCTCCAACTAAGCTTGACGACTGTTATCCTATGCTAACAGTCGTGAAACTCTTAAGCGTAGAAGTACTTGAAGCCGTCCTATTTATTATTTTATTATGTATCAATTCATCAATCATCAATATTTATTTTAAGCATTCCAAATACAGTACATATACAAGCATCTTCATAGATCGATGAAGTAGGAGTAAGTTAGGCAAAAGGTACCTGGTTACTATGATGCGTGAGATGTTTACGATCTAGCCACCAAGACAGCTCTGGCTGCGGGTAGGATCCTCGCGCCGTGCACTGCGCAAGCGCAACCCGTCCTGCTCGTAGCGCGTCACCAACCGTGCCTCGCACCCAGTGGATTGACACGTTGTAGGCTGGTACTATGGACAAGTATAGTAACATTTATAAATACAGTAGTATTTTTTTTATGTTTGACCCTGCCAAAATGACTCTACTCTGCCTGATGGAAAGCATAAGCAGAATTAAAAACCAGAATTTTATAGTAACAGTGGTCTATTTATCTTCTGAAGATATTTCATTTTTAGTGTTTCATGTGTAGAAATGGAGATGAAGAAAAACTAATATAATTTATCCTATTTCGCATCACTAGAACTTCATGGATTTGACAATGGTTGATTTGATTTATTTTGAAAAGAAGTTCTTGGTGTAAAACTTTATAGATATGAAAATTGTTGGGTAGGTTTAGTCCAGATTTCGTATTCCTGGGGTAGTGTATATCATTTACAAGCAAATGCAAATAGGGCATACCGTAATCTTCTTATAAACATCTCATGGAAAAAGTCTTGAAATTTATGATAACCATTTAATGGATTAGATTTTCATCGAAACATAAATGGCCTTCTAAATATTCAGTACAGGTACACTAATAAAGAAGCAGTTCCAAGAAAATGTTTAAATACTTACAATAGAGTTCAATTTCCAGGGTTGCAACAATAGGTGGCGCCAGGTTTGTGTTGGACGCCCTACACGACAGAGCAGCCGCGTTATCTCTTGTCAGAGGGAGATATAGCTCGTTCTCCCTAACTGTAGGGATATCGCTGTCTCCGTCTGACGCGTCCACTAAAGTGTCACCAGAATACCAGCTGATGCGTGGTGGAGGACGGCCTAAAACGAATGGAAGAAAAATAATTATTATTCAGGTGGATGTCACAGAACAGGATTAAAGGTGGATCTTATCTAACTATACTATAATGTTAGGTGTATCCCAACTCTAGCGATAAATTATGCAGTGCGAACCTATAAAAAGACGGTACTTGGCTATGCTTTCACACTTGTTGTCCGGGCAGCTGTCGGTAAGGAGTTATGGTGTTTTTGTTGGTTCGCAAGGCATACGTCAGCTATATCTTGTCGTTTAATGTTATAGTGTTGTAAAACCTTGTAAACCTATTTCTTATCGTTTTAATGTCGATCTGTTATGTATTTCGTGGATTACTTGTAATTATATTTCTAATTATAAGATCCATTAGTTGTGAACTGTTTACTGTTTTAATTATAAATAAGAACTGAGGTTAGGCTACCTCCAATTTGGTTCTTTTATTTAATTCTCACTCCTAGTTTCTAACAATAACTATATTTTCATCAAGTGAGTGGGGTTCATCAATTCAACATCATCGACAGCTTTAAACAGTCCTCAGCATAGGTAGAGGCCTATGTATAACTGAGGACTGTTAGTTAAGTAAGTTAAGTAGAGACTTAGAAAGGAGGTTTTTGGTATACCACGCCCCCTAGACGGGTTGTTTCAAGTTTTCATTCTCTTTGCAGTGATGTTGATCTGCATAGTTTGTCCCTTAGTCGCCTCTTACCCACGGGATGAATAGCGGTGGTGACACTCCGTATGCTTAACCCGACACCCGACACCACGAGGACAGCAGAGTGAGGTCGCCAGAGCCCAGAACCACGTCCCCCTTATGGTTGGAGGGAAGGTAGGGGCTCAATGACGCACTGAGGTGCACTTGTGAACGTTTAGTTATAAGTACCTATGGGCGGCTGTAGCTGTATTATCATTAGCCAAGAAGCAGGTGGCTTACCTAATGGCATTAAGGGGCTGAAAACCAAAATAGAGCTAAATAAAGATCGCTTTGTATAAAACCTATCGCTTATATCATTACCAAAATCAATGTCTTTATAATTGAACATGTTCCTGACATAGTGGTTATTTCCAAAACACGATTTGAAAAACTTCACTCGATAGAAAAAAAAAACAAAGTAGCCTCCGAAAATACTTGAATTCTGACTTTACACAGTTGTGCTTTAAGTAATGTAAATGTAATTAAGTAAAATTGTCTATCATATGTAACTAAAGAAAATGGTTGAGTTAAATTTTTAATAAAATTTCAACTTTTACCATAATAACGAATTTTGTGGTTTAGCACTTACGCCCTTCTATTCCAAGCGCTCTTTCTCTGTCACTCCTATGGACATCGGCAGTGAGCGTTGAGGCGCGCTGCTAGACGGACCTATGTCGCTCGATTCGCGCGCTGACCCGATATATTAGTCGTCTATTTAGTGTATAATTTGGTATAAGTGAATCATTTTCTACAGACGAATAGTGTAAATAGATAGTTCCTAATTAATTAACCGACTTCCAAAAAGGAGGAGGTTCTATGTTCCACTGTATGTTTTTTTTTTTTTTTTATGTATGTTACCCGATTACTCCGTTAGTTGTGGACCGATTAAAATTTTTTTTTTGTATTCGAAAGGGCATGCTTCCGAGGTGGTCCCATTGCCAGCATATCAGGATCTGATGATGGGGTCCAAGGGAAATCGAGGGAAACTCTCATTTTTTATAGGCACACACTATGTTTTTCGTATATTTTCTGAAGTCACACCCGTATTTGCGTCTGGTAGTCATCATTTTATGATGATGAGCTGATGATGTAAGGTACAACTCCTTAACGGTTAGGAGTTGGAGGATAAATCTTTAAATATCAGATGTATATATGTTACCTTTAGTCGTATTCTTTCAAATTATTTAGGTAAGCTGATGATGGAAGGTGGAAGGTACAACTCCTCAACGGTTGGGAGTTGGAGGATAATTCTTTCAATTTCATACGTATCTAAAGACCTTCAGTCGTATACTTTCAAGTTATTTAGGTGAACTGATGATAGAAGGTTAAACTCTTCAACAGTTAGGAATTAGAGGATGATTTCAATATTACACTTACGTTTAGACCTTCATTTGTATTCTTGATGATGAAATTTGATGAAATAGTTCAACTTACTACTTACCTACGATTGTTTGCACTAAAAACTGAAAAATAAAAACTTTTTATAAAAAAAAAACCGACTTCCAAAAAACATCCAACGAAAACTCTCTGCCAAAAAAACACTTAAAAGCCTAAAATAAACTGGTTCTTCATAAATTGCCTATACCTAATTCTTTATTCATTTAAATAGTAGTATTATAATATGTGCTAGGTACCTAAAATCTGTTTGAAGTCGGTGCTAAGCCAAAAATAATACAAACGAACAATTACAAAAGTCTAAGCGATAGTCACTTGGCACCGACTTCAAACAGATTCTAGGTACCTAGCACACATTATAATACTACTATTTAAATGAATAAAGAATTAGGTATAGGCAATTTATGAAGAACCAGTTTATTTTACGCTTTTAAGTGTTTTTTTGGCAGAGAGTTATCGTTGGATGTTTTTTATGTATGTATGTATGTGTATCTATGTACCTAATTGTCTCGCTTTTTGATTTCGATCTCGTGATAATCGTGATCTTGTTAATCACAATAAAATAATGTGATTATAATACATAATGTGATTAAATATTATTTTTTTTGTTTTAGGTACTTACTTGCTTACCTAATTGTATTTTTTTATCTATAACAATACAAAATAAAATAAATATTATATCACATATTTTCTATTATTTCATAGACAGAAAGTAAACACATTAATAATCCTCATTATAATATTTTTGTAAGGAATGCGCCCATTTTGCGCATGACATTTTTGCTATTTTTATATGCTGCACAAAATTTGATTAGTTGAACCATTATTTACTTATTTAAAATTATGTTTTTTTTATCATACCATTTCGATAGCATTTTTATTTGGACCTATCTGAAATATTCTAAAGCCCTGTGTAAAGTGTGGTGAAACTACAAAGCGCCATTATGTTGGTTTTAGCAGAGTGCAAACTCAAAGTGGATTAGTGGTTCTCGAACACTGTAGTAGTACCAATAACAAACCGCATCGCAACCGCGGCGCTGCTTTATCGAACATTGTAAGGGGCGTGTCCATTGCTCAAGGTCGTTGGCTGCAGTCAGCGTCTTAAGTAAGCCAGCTGCTTCTTTGTCATTATGATCTCATAAATGAGATGCGTAAAAAATTGAAAGAAATATGGAGATTTTTTTTTAGTATCTTATTGATGTCACCGAAGTCAAGAATCGCTGTAGCTATAACTAGTAAACACATCTAATATGAGCGTACATTTTATACAATATTTTCGACTACGGCGAAGCGAAAAGTAAAGGTAATAGTTTTGGCAGTTAACGTATATTTGTATGTTGCACCGTAACAACTAAATTACTACTCCGTTTTTAATGAAAGAGATGTTAATAAAATTGTAATAATAGCCCGGGTAAAAAGATAAAAATATGACCAACGAAAAGCCGTCACGAAAACTGAAATATCGTTGACAACTGAAGACAATCTTTCTGAACCGTTTGTCTTTCCTCTTTATGTAATAAATAAACAAAGGCTTCGGCAATTCTTGACATTTCTGTAATAGCAGTTATACCACAGAATAATTAGTTATACCAATTAAATTTGAAATAACTTCGTTATACGTGGTATTGAAATACCTTTATCGAATTAATTCAAAATGTCGTTTAAAGTTACGTAAAATTAAAGTGTTACTGGCAAATCTCATAAATCGAATAGTTGATGATTATTGGTAATTCTACATTTTATCGCTAATGGATGATGTTAAACCACGAGGTATGTACTTGTATGTCACTGTCATATATAATTACGTCAGATGTTAAATTTCAGGCTTAAATAATTAAAAGTTAGAAACAACTTAGTACTTTGAAGAGCTAATTCTGACTTTTTCATAATTACTTAATTGTACATATACCCGCCAAAGCATCAATTAGGTTAGGCTTTCAGGCGTATTTAATGACCTGACGCTACAAAAAACTTGAAATTTAGGAAATAACAGACTACTACAAAGCTTTGATCTTTAAAATTTATCCTATACACAAAAATATGAAAAAATATTTCTATGAATAATTATTTTTTCTCGTTTATAAACACGTCTTTAATTTTAAGCTTCGTTTAGTATTTTAGAAATAAAATTATATTGAAAAGAATGTTGATTAAGTTGTCAAAGAGTTTGAGTAATAAAATAAAACGATGGTTGTCAAATGATTGGCTTACACGTACAGTCAACCTCGAAACTAGCTGACCATTTTGATGCTCCAAAAATTCATATACAACCGTAGCATACATATAAAACTTACTAGGCTTAGAACACACAATACCAAAAGTAGCTGAAAGATAAAATGTCAAAAGTAACTGAACAATAAATAGACATATCATGACATTCAAATTCATTGCGCCTCACACCGCTCTGATACATGCAACAAAAATTGAATTAAAAAATATTAAGTTTTATCAGTATACAAATTTTCCTAAAATTACGATCAATTGAATTTCAAAATCGGTAGGTATTAGGTAATTATTGTTTTTCTTAATACTTTAGAAATATGTTAATAATAAAAATGTACTGAAGTATCCATTGTTCGAATCATTTAATAGTATACTCAAATAAGCATGTTTATCCGGTATCCTCACTCACTCGGTGAAACACAGCGCAAGCGCTGTTTCACACGGGTTTTCTGTGAGGCCGTGGTGTCGGACATTTCGGCTCCAGCGACCAACAGTTCGTCTGGAGACATGACCGGCCCACTTCCCCTTCAGCGTACTGAGCCTCCGTGCGATGTTGGTTATTCTAAGTAGATCTCTGTCAAATAACTTCATTACGAATTTTATCGGACAGAGATACACCCAGCATCGCACGCTCCATCGCACGCTGAGCTACTTTTCTTTTTATATATATACAAACCTTGTAAGAATATATAATATCATCATCAATATTCAATAACATCGTAAAAAAGTTTTACCCCTTTTGTTCTCATCCCGTCCTAACGTAACTTACATTTCCCACAGTGTAGACGGGGCTTAAGGCGGTTCACTTGAAAGAGTAAATATTGATGAAGTTATCGACCTGTACCTGAAGCTTCCTGTGCCATGTCGAAACGATAAATGTTAATGTACTGTTTTTTGTACAACTACCTTTTAAAAACTGTATTTTCATTTCTATTTAATCATTCGAGGAATCGGTCCTTAATTATGCAGCAGTTTTTCAAATATTATATGTAAGAATTATTTTAATCTTTACTTAGTATAAAATATCTAAGCGGACAAACATATTGTTATCTATATTTTAAACTGCTCAACAAAATATATAAATGCAGTTTTTAGTAATGACAGAGTGATTCAAGAAGAATTATATATATTGTTGTATCTTTACACCACCAATCACGGGTAACACCGCGGGGCGCAGCTACTGTATGATAATTGTGAGACAAGGTATACACATTAATTATAACAAACATGTATAAAGAGATACGAAATGTGAAATTTTACGAAATAACATAGAAATGTTTTGCCTGTTGTTGCAGTCGCGTCCTATAGGTACAATTTTTATGAGGATTTAGGTTTTTTTTATACCTGATAATGTATTAGTACATGCCCTTGTACATGTTATTTCTTTGTAACTTAAATGTTTTCCATTTGTGTACAATAAAGTATAAATAAATAAGCTAATTAACTGTTCTGATTTTGCAACGAGAGATCTAGCGATTCTGAACTCACTTATTTTAACAATTTTTTAGAATGGAAAACACGAATAATATCATTTTCTGTCACTTTATGATGAAATCTTATGTTTGACCAGTTATTCAGCTTTCAAGGATACTCTCGACGACCGCTTGAGTCCGAAAAATTTATACCTAAACGAGAAGATAAGGAACCCATCACTGTTTGTTTATTTTCTGTTAGGTGTTAGAAATATTGTCTAAAGGTAATCTTAAGTTAAAGAAGTATTCCAACAAAATTGTACGTACTATAAATCTGAAAATCTGTAATCCTGAAATTTTGCATGTAGGTTCCTTATATAACGTAAGTAAGCACTAAGAAAACAATTTTCATCATTATCAAATCAGGGCCTGACAGTCTGCGTTAGCGAAGCCGCGTGCAAAACCTAGTACAGTATATAACAGTTTAGAAAATAACAGACAATAGCCTGTGTTATGTATTACTGCGTATGTTTTGTTATCAATCGGTTATTGTTCACTATTTCATTGATTTGGACTTTGTTTTTGCGTAATCCTATTATTCTTTCGAAAAGAAAAGTAGCCAAGCTACTCCTTTTATCATCAGCTTTCTGCCAGTGAAAGTCTCGTCAAAATCGGCTCAGTCATTTGAGAGATTAGTCGAAGCAAACAGACAGACTGTCAAAACATTTAAATATTGATTTTATGATATAGTACCGTATATGTATAAACATACATATATACTTCCATATGCATTAAGTGTAAAAATACACTTTAATTTCTCCGATTTCAAAAAAAGGAGGAGGTACTAAGTTCGACCGTATATATGTTTTTTATGTATGTTCGCGGATAACTTCGTCGTTTATGAACCGATTTTGATGATTCTTTTTTTAATGGAAAGGAGATATCTCAACGGTGGTACCATGATAAGGACCTTGAAACCTTGAAGTCGGTTTTTATTTTTGTTAAAATTTTACTTGTTTATTTTTTGTTTTTTTTTTGTATTTGGGAATATGTATTTGAAAATGTAACTTACCCCCTATGACCAAACAGCGCAGTAGTAACGTGTCTCCGTCGTGGTACGGCCCCACTCGTGCCCCCACTTTGTTGCTCATTTCGTCCATGAAAAATGGCAGGCTTGGCAGTACTGGAATCAATAAATCATAAGTTATGGATGATCATGTGATTATTAAAACATACATTTAGGATATAGATGGGTCTTTACGACTAGTGGTTAGTGATAGTGTCCGTGTCGTGTATTTATCCGTGGTGCTTGCCGTTTTGAAAAAGGTGTCTGCCTATTTTGACTCCATTTTGTCTCCCGCTTTGCTAAGGAGGGAAGTGGACTTATTATATTGCCAACTCCTCCAGTTTTTCTTCTGATTAATTTCGTTGTGGGTGCCAAGACAGTTTAATTTTTTCCTGGGACTTCTCGAGTGTCATAACTCGGTGTGATCGTTGGTCACCGCTGTTAATCCTGGTGTTCAGCCTTCAGGAGTTACAATGGTGGGCGTGTGGGCGGGATTAGTCCAATAGTGGTTAGTGATCCTGACTGCTCAATCAGAGGCCGTGGGTCCGTTTCCAGAGGGGAAAAGAATTGAGTGTTAAGCATGATCATTTGTTCTGTGTTTAGGTGTTTTGTATCTAAAATATTTGTAGTTAGAAATCTATAATTGATTCTGCAGTCTGATTGCCATAGCACCAGATATGCCTAGTTTGGAATCAAACGAGCCGGGTGTGGATTGTGCGAGGATATCACTATTTTATTTTGTTTTTGTTTGAATGTATCCTGGGACACATAGAACACTCAGACTCAGAACAATAATTTGTGGATATCACAGTGTTGTCATGGGGTTTGAACTCTCAACACATAGTGTAGTAGGAAACGGCGACCTTAACTACTACATTATCCGTGTCTAATATATCTACAATATGTATGTCATCATCAACAACCCATAACGTCCCACAGCTGGGCTCGGGTCTCCTCTCTCAGGAGAGGGTTAAGGCCATACGTCCCCACGCTGGCCAAGTGCAGGTTTGGGACTGGCAAGACAACGTTGTGGCTACGTAATCCTACCGTTGGATGTTTTAGGCCGCCCAAAGGCCTCCAACTAAGCTTTACGACTGTTTTCCTACGATAACAACCGCGACCGACTGATTAACGTGAGCTCCGAATCACGGAGACGCTCATGGTATCATGCCACCAGCGGTCACCCATCCAGGTACTGACCGCGCCGTCGTTGCTTACCGTCGGTGATTGTTTCTAATCACTGAGATAAGGTAGATAAGGTAAGGTGTGTATATCAACAGTTTGGTTATTTTAGCACAGGTTCCCTAGTTGAAATTCAGACAGCCAGCTGTAGGATGTGAGAGGTTTTATTCGACATACTCTTAGATAAATAAAGGCAATTTCTCTAAAGTACAAATGAGATTTACTTGGAAATTGCTTTGTAAGCTCATAATATTATCATTAAAAATAGGGGTTTGACCTTTTGGAAAATTGTAGGTAAACATTTCGTGAAAACAAAATAGATTTATTTATGATCACAATCATGAATAATTCTATTTTGTTTTACGAAAATGTCAGTCAATCTTAATAAGACTTATTTTTTCGCTGTAACGATGACTTTTTCTTTTATTTAATAACTTTGAATACCGACAGATGTACACTTCTTGATTGTAACATCATAATTATTACATTGGGGCGTCAGAGAAAAGAATGTGTTTTTCTATTTAATTTAGATATCAAGATGACGCTTCGGCGTAAATGGGACGGCTCGACCGAAATGATACCACGGCCTCACAGAAAACCGGTATGAAATAGCGCTTGCGCTGAGTTTCACCGAGTGAGTGAAGATACCGGAGAGATAAGAGATCCCATCCCATCCCATCCCATGGTACCATGATAGGGACACTAAGATCTGATGACGGCATCCAAGAGAAATCGAGTCGAACCTTAAAGTCGATTTTTATTTTGTTTAAATTTTACTTGTATTAAAATTTATTCTCTTTAAGGGTCTGAATCTCTAAACTGTGTTAGATACAGTTAGAAAACACAGTCTATCGAATAATGGATACTAAGACTGGGCTGATCGGCATTAACTATAAGAATGAATGGTGGTATGAATGAAGTGTAGAATATATACTGTGTCGCGGGGGATACAAACATATAACATGTAACGGACACAAATAACTAACAGACTCAGAACAACAATTTGTGGATGTCACAGTGTTGTCACATGTGGGGCTTGAACTCATAACAACTCAATGTATTCGGAATTAGGGCGTTCATTGTTCTGACGAATAAAAGCATACACATAGCTTTTGTTTTATAGCGGGACTTATTCATGGTTCTACGCGTAACCACGAGTGGCAAAACCCATTAAAAATCTCTTCTAATATGTGATAGACTGATGATGATAATGATGGTTGAAGTGGCTTCTGTCCAGCAGTGGACTGTGATAGGTTCATGAGGATAGTTGAAGTTATCATCCTATCGTAAAACATATTAAGTGGTATGATTTGCGAGATTCACACATCTCCTCTGGTAATGTTTCTCGTCAGCAAAAATTCAAGACAGTCATTACGTCAACTAAGATTATAAATTTCTTTGTATTTCTTTATAATTATTTAACCTTTGTGTACTTACATGCTTTGAAGGTAAGTGGATTTATTATATTTTTGACTCTGCCAATGTATTATATTAGGTTAAAACAGATTTCACGGGCAGTTTAACTGATCCTAGTATTTCCGCTTATTATGATCAGCGATTTGTGTTTCATTGTTGTTTGTCGTGTACAAAAGAGAATTGTCGGTTCTACAATTATTTAAATTATTTTGTTCAGCTTACTTACGTAATTGACAATAACGTTTTGTACAAAAATTATACCATAAAGAAGATTAACGAACAATTAGCAGCAATTCTAATTCAAGCTTCATTAGTTAAAAGGGCAGTAGAAGCAAATTTAAACTAATCTCTCTGATGGACAAATGAAAGGCTGAAACTTGGAAAATTATAAGATGAATCTTGAGAAATCCCTAGAAGAGATTACTTCTTGGGTAAAACCCGATACGATAACGTTATTGGAAACATTATTATTTTAGAGACGTTATTGATTTCAGCTAACATAAAATCACAGTTTCAAGCTGACTCAATTATTAATATACTGATGTTATATTTGTTTTCAGAGTTTAAAGATAATGTAATAAAATGTTTTATATTGATTTGATTTATTAAATTTCATACACTAAAGCAAATATAAAATCAAAATATGTAGATCCAAATGTTGTTTCTAGAAGATTCCACAAAGAGGTTAACAAGCTAATTTCCTATGAGCTGTTAAGTTTTTATTAAAGGTAGCATAAGTTATTACTTCGGTAAATAAGTGTGTTTATTTGGAATATGGACATTCACTGTTCTGACAAACAAAATAACTGGAGATGTTCTGTATCGATTGGTTGCTACCTTTCATAAATAAATGGAAAACAGAGAAAAGAAAGCACTTTAGCAAGTTCCCTGCTAAGACAACGTTATACCTAATCTATTTTAACCCCCGACGCAAAAAGAGGAGTGTTAAAAGTTTGACGTGTCTGTCTGTCTGTGGCACCGTAGCTCGCGAACGGATAAAGCGATTTCAATTTAGTTTTTTTTTGTATGAAAGGTGAGTTACGTGCGAGTGTTCTTAGACATGTTTCATGAAAATCGGTTGAGTCGTTTAAAAGTTATGGAGTGAAAGTGGGGAAGAATAACAGAATGTCTTCAAAAATATCATTGGCGTATGATTACTCGATTAAGTGCTTGAGTAGGGGGTTTTTTAAATGCAAGAAGTTATGGAAATAAATAAGCTCGGTATAAGGTGTCTTATTGCGAGTCTGCCTATATGTGAAACTTGTTTCAGATATAAACTGCGTCATCATCATTATCATCATGATCATCATACTGGTTACAAAGCCAGAATTGTCGCGTACGTCTCACTGCACCTATTTCCCTTCAAAATCACAAGAATATCCTGTAAACCACCCGGTAAATAGTTTACATGGGTAGTTATAGTTTAATAGCAATAAATATAATTTTTGCAATTAGCCACCAGGCTCGGCCTCGTACCTATGTGTATATTTGTATCTATGTGTAACTTTTAAACTGTTTAACTCATTTAAGTAAGACTGATATTTCTATGCGTCATCGCACCCTGCCTAGTATTTACTGTGAGTTTGAAAACGCTAGTACCAAAAATGTTTCATATAATTTTCACCTTTAGGAGTGTTTTTTTTTTCTTAGTGTCCACCTACATCACTTAAGGAATATTTGTGCAAAATTTCCTGCTTCTCTGGACCTTACAGGTTTGGTTGTTCGTTGATAGATCTGTCACTGAAGCAGTATGGCAGTTTTTTCAAAGCGGGACAAAGCTAGTCTAAAACAAAAGTTACTCCTTATTTCATTAGCTATCTGCCAGTGAAAGTCACGTAAAAAATTGTCTATCCGTTGCAGATATTATCCGGATAAAACAGACAGATAGACCCGATTTTTTAAAAATGATTTATTGATATAAGTAGCATACTTTTATATGCGTTTAGTAAAAACAGTTTATTTGAAATTACAAACAAACTGCTACTTTATTTTGATTTATTTGAATAGATATAGATAACAGTAATAATTTGTATGTCATCGCAAGTAATTCTCTCAATAATAACACGAAAGAGAATCCCCAATTCGCTTTAATTTTTAAGTAGTTACCCTAAATGATTCCGTACAAAGTCCCACAAGGGAATAAAAGAAATTCAATGAGACATGCCAATACACGTTTGTCATTTTTTTGCTGAATAATTTTCAAAGCAACCAGATGTGACAGCCAGTCAGACAGATATCCGTGTAAGAGCTTCGTTTATTCTCCTGAGGGCCTCTAAAAGCCTGATTCATATTTTATGCACGATATGTACCTACTACATAAAGATACTTTATCGAACAGCTGTGAATTTAAATATTAAAGTTTGATAGTTATATTCAATCGATCCGAGTTGGTTGCGTGTCTAAATACTTTTAAAATAGCAGTAATACTAATTAACACAAATGACAGGCGTAAGCGTAATGTTCTTTTGAAGTATGCGTAAATATTTCATCATAGTAGTTGTGTAGAAGGAAAAAAAAATAAACACAGTGTCACATTGATGTAACACGTGGGAATTAATGGTCGTTTATTTAACAAATGAATAAAAATTGTATATCCTAGACAAAGATAAAAGACCGTTCTCTTGGGTACTTTATAAAGAAAATTCAAATGGTAAACAGTTTATGTGATTAAAGTACCTAAAGAACCCAAGAACCTTAGTTTTTGTAGCTAGAACTGTAATTTATTATTTGTGTATTTTGATGATTAATTCATATCAGTTCTAGCAACGAGTATGACACTCGTATTTTAGTGGCAATTGTAAATAGGCAATAGATACACTATAGTTAGAGCAGTTGAAACGGCTTGCGGCTGTTTGAACGGTTAATGAATCACTGCCACAGCGGTTGTGAGCAAATGGCATTGTCAATCGGGAATATCCCAATTAGGAAAATAATTTGGAAAGCTTTTATATTGATAATGAAAGAATGAGTTGATAAGGGTTTGATATTCATTAGATACACAATAATATTTCAGTTTAATGGAAAGCTTAGCTGAATTATTTTATATGGATTGTGCCATGCTTTACGCTTTTGAATAGGAAAGCAACAAAGTATAGGAGGATTGTTTCTTTAATTTCGGGATTCTTTTTTAGTTTTGGACACTGTTAGGTAGTCGGGTAAGTATGTGTTTGGACTTTTCACCAAATTGTAACCTTGACTAAATTAATTTATAGACGAAGAATATCGCCGTCATTCTTCAAGCTCAAATAGTAGTCTAATTAATACATGTACAAACTCGTGCATGTGGGTACTTATACGAACAAACCTCTTCTGGATTAGGTCTGTTGTCGGAAACGATATTAGTCATTTCAAATCTGACAAATTCTCATTGTCATTGCAAATTGCATTGCATTGACTATTCAGTAGGTTTCCAAAAGCAGAAGTGGCTTAATCGACATGACTGATCATTACCCTTTATGTACTATTGAATATGTTCATCTGAATATTTATAATTTCATAAGTCTTAGTGACTGGTCATGGAGATGGCAGTGAAATATTGATAAATCTTTGTTTGTCGGTTTGGCGGCTGCGGCCTATTGAAATCAAGGGTTTTATTGAAATTCACCGGGCTTTGAAATGAAACGTTTATCAATGTAGGTAACGGTTTCAAATATTGAACGAGTGAAAAAATGGTGGCAATGTATAAAAATAAATCTTTTGTGTAATAAAACCCCCATGTAAGGTAAAACAAAGAACTACGGTGTATTCAATTTTCGGCTTCGTTTGGTGAGAGCTCGCTGTCGGCGAATAAATGACTACTTTACTTTTCAAGTATTTTACGGTTCCTACACGTGTTACGAGAACATATAGCTTTGGATTTCATTAGATCCGCCCTGATTTATTATATTTCACGTCATGATTAATGACTTTTAAAACAAATATTTTTGAGTAAAAATTTGTTAGGTACCTACATTTGATTTGATAGATTTCATATTCGATAAGTTAAATCGATTAGTCAAGGCAATTTCCCTAAGCTGTGTTCTCGATTCTTTGGAGTGATATTCATTATCTACCTATCAGCCTATTGCCGTCCACTGCTGAACGAAGGCCTCCCCCAAAGAGCGCCAACCATCCCGGTCTTGGGCAGTCCGCATCCATCCGCCGCCAGCCACTTTCCTCAAGTCGTCGGTCCATCGTGCCGCAGGGCGCCCTACACTGCGTTTGCCCAATCGTGGTCTCCACTCTAGCACTTGTCGGCTCCAGCGACCATCAGTCCGCCTGGAGACATGACCGGCCCACTTCCACTTCAGCGTGCTGATCCTGCGTGCGATATCGGTTACTCCAGTTCTCTTTCAAATTGTCTCATTACGAATTTTATCGACAAGAGAAACACCCAGCATCGCACGCTCCATCGCACGCTGAGCTACTCTGAACTTGTGGACCAGTCCGACGGTGAGTGTCCACGTCTCGGCTCCATATGTCATTACGGGCAGGACGCACTGATTGAAAACCTTGGTTTTCAGTGATTGCGGGATCGACGACTCGAAGCTTCCCATATGCCGCCCAGCCCAGACGGATTCTTCTATTGGCCTCCCGATCGAAGTTGTGTCGGCCGAGTTGAATAGTTTGGCCAAGATAAACATATTCCCGCACAACCTCGATAATAACGCCATTAACGGCTACGGGACTCGGAGGTACATGCATATTGTGCATTATTTTGGTCTTGTCAATATTCATCCGGAGTCCCACTCGTCTCGAAGAATCGTCCAAACTGTTCAGCATTACTTCGATATCATGCAGAGACTCCGCCAGAATCACAATGTCGTCTGCAAATCGCAAGTGTGAGACGTATTGACCGTTGACATTGATCCCCCGTCCATTCCAATCGAGTGTTTTGAAGACATCTTCCAATGCATTGGTAAACAGTTTCGGAGAAATTATATCTCCTTGTCTAACCCCACGATGCAATGGAATTGGTCTTGTACTCTGTTCTTGTACTTGGACGGTCATCGTTGCGGCTTCGTACAAACATCTCAGCACTTGGATATATCGGCAGTCGACTAGGCACCTTTGCATAGATTCCAGGACAGCCCAGGTCTCGATGGTGTCGAAGGCTTTTTCGTAGTCCACATACGCTAGGCAGAGAGGCTGGTTGTATTCCTCTGTCTTTTGAATAATTTGCCTTAATGTGTGTATGTGGTCTACAGTGCTGAAGCCCCTTCGAAACCCATCTTGCTCCACGGGCTGGAAGTCATCAAATTTTTGAGCAAGACGATTCGTAATGACCCTCGAAAACAACTTGTACACATGACTCAGGAGTGATATTGGGCGGTAGTTCTTCAGTAGGCTTTTATCTCCTTTTTTGAAGAATAATACTACCACACTCCTGCTCCATGCCCCTGGAGTAGTGCCAGTGTGAATGACGGAGTCCAGATCATCATAGATCCAGATAATGTTTGTGGAGTTATTCAAATGTGAATATTTCAAGTATAATAAAGTGAGCATTGTTATTTTAATTAAAACAGCATCTTTGTCATGGTTTTGTATTATTAGTAATGATGTTTTTTAAATTTTATTTGTTTATTTTTTTTGTTACAATTTGTGCAAAAAGTTCAAGTAACTTATTACATTTTTAACCGACTTCCAAAACGAGGAGGTTCTCAATTTGTTTTTTTTTTATTATGAAGCTTGCGCAAACCGCTGCACGTTTGATGGTATAAAATACCATCAATTCAAGAAATGATACTAGAAAATTCCATACAATAAAGCCTCAACACAATTGATAAGCATTTATAGTGTGTTGATCTAGTTAATTTGAATTTATTGTAAAAAACAAAAATAGCTAAAATTATATTATAACTATTTGACCGTCATGACCTTTGACACCTTTGTTCTATATTTTTAGAATGTTAAGTCCATCAAGGTCTATTATTGTACTTTTACTAGACAATAACTCTATATTTTTTAAACTGATTTGAGCTGAGTCTTTCATAGAGCTATTTATTCTAGGAAAACAAATGTCGTAACGTTTCCAATAAGACCAAAGAATCTAGATAGAACTAACAAAATATGTTTTATCAATATTTCATGACGTATCCATGGAGAGTGTTAGTTTTGTTTTATCACATTGTTCTGTACAAATACAATGTTTGTAGCTGTTTATTTTCATTGTTTTTAACCCCCGACGCAAAAAGAGGGGGGTTATAAGTTTGACGTCTGTGGCACCGTAGCTCGCGAACGGATGAAGCGATATCGTTTTTTTTTTGTATGAAAGGTGAGTTACGTGCGAGTATTTTTAGACATGTTTCATGAAAATCGGTTGAGTCGTTTAAAAGTTATTGGGGTGAAAGTGGGGAAGAATAACCGAATGTCTGCAAAAATATCATTGGCGTATGATTACTCGATTAAGTGCTTGAGTAGGGGGTTTTTTTAATTTTGAAGTTTAGCTTGTTTACTTGCGTGAACACTGCAAAAGTTCACAGATTTTGTAGTACCCGCAATAATCACGGGCATTGAAAACGACTTTAAAAGTTTAAGTAAAAATAAAAACTCATGTACCTATAGTGTTAATTTATTGATTTTGAACCTCCATCGGGTTGCAGTACGAGCTTTTGAGCAGACGGCATCACACTGACCATAGAGAAGAGTGACCCGGACGGGGCCGGACGTTTGAGACAACTTAGCAATTATACATTGCCATGTCACATATACCACGCCCATATCCATAAATACATCGTTTATTGAAATTAGTCAATGTTCAGGGCCAGGGTGGCAATCATCAACCGATTTCCAAAACGTTTTCATTATTCGTTATACAATTCAGTTCCTCAGATGCGTTTTTAGCCAATTCTCGATAAATCATATATTTTGGAATATATTCACATTTTTATAAAAAACTACACCCCCCAAATACCCATTATTTAAGTATTTTTTTGTTTAAGATATAGTTATCACGACAAATTCTGCAACTTTTGAAACCCTTAAGACCCCAATCCCTGAATTACCCTCGAAGATATAGCCAAATTTACTGTGGAGGGACGGGTGTCATGTCCCTCCAACACAAAGGGAGGATCCTCTGACCAGGCGAGGTGATCATGCCTGGCGGGCCAACTGCCCTACGGTTGATGATGGGATGTTGTATGTATCTTAATTGGCGCGAGAACTTTCACTGCGCGATTCAGGATTGGTAGTTTCTTGGTTTCCTTCGTTACTCCGTAGTTCAGTGTAACTTCGGTAGGTGGCGCTGTAGTATATTTCTGTTGCGCTGTATGTGGAAGTCGCCACATCACTCCCCTCCAGGACCGGAAGTCGATACATTGTTGAGTCAGCTGTCTGTGCTCTGTTGTGGAGCTTGCCAATGCCAGGAGTGAGTAGTTCCAGTGAGTCTGAACTGAATGCCGCTAGTCCCAGTGAGTCGGGGCTGAAGTCCGCTGATCCCAGTGAGTCGGGATGGCAGGCGGTGCGCGGTGCTGCGGTGAGGTCCCCAGTGAGTCGGGGCGGTTGCTGCGTAGTGGCTGGCTGCTGCGTAGACGGGAGAGAGATCCTCTGCTTACATGGACCGTAGCTGCAGTGTGCTGTGCCTAGACGCTGATGAGGCCGTAGGGGTAAACCGGGCTGGAGCGGTCGCTTCCTGCTTGTGGTATTATCCCTGTTGAGGCCGAGGTGGCTGGCTGGCTGTGAGACTTGCTGTGGGAGTGAACATGATGGTGGCGTGCTGATGCTGCATCGAAGGCTGCTTCCAATCACGTCGGGGTCACCACTGTGGAGGGACGGGTGTGTCATGTCCCTCCAACACAAAGGGAGGATCCTCCGACCAGGCGAGGTGATCATGCCTGGCGGGCCAACTGCCCTACGGTTGATGTTGGGATGTTGTATGTATCTTAATTGGCGCGAGAACTTTCACTGCGCGATTCAGGATTGGTAGTTTCTTAGTTTTCTTCGTTACTCCGTAGTTCAGTGTAACTTCGGTAGGTGGCGCTGTAGTATATTTCTGTTGCGCTGTATGTGGAAGTCGCCACATTTACGCCTCACGGTAAAACCGCGAATGTCATTGATGATTGGTGTATTTAAGTGACCTTTCATAAAAGTATTGCTCATAGAGTTATTGCTCTCTTAAAAGCAGAAAGTACTTTTTGGTGAAAAATACCCCATGCATTTTTCTATAAGCATGACAATGTGTATAATGAAAAGTACCCTAGCTTGTTATAGTACTCATGATAATGTGTATGAAGAAAACATAGAATTGCTATCTGTAGATGACGTGTGATAGTGGAATAACGGCTTTACGTGACATTGAAAGAATGTGCGTGAGCCTTGATTCTTTTTGCGTATTTTATAGCGAATGCCATGTTTTCTATATATTTGTGTTGTACATTTTATTGTGGCAGCAATACACCTTGAATAAACAAAAGTTTTTATAACCCGATATACGAGATATGTTCATACGTGAGAGAGAAAGAGAGAGAGAGAGCAAGAGATATAAAATTCAAAACAAGACAGATTGCAAAGTAAAATTTAAAAGCAACAGAAGTTTACACTTATAACATTTGCTCAAACCCGTATCGGGGAACGCCCTCTCTACCAAAATAACGCCTTAAAGTAGGTAGTACTACAAGTATTATAAGGCGTTTCTACTAATGTTCATAAATAATCGAACAATATGTTAAGCAGTCCCTGTTTAATCAATCCAAATATTGACATTCAGAAGCATCTCATTCATTACACTTAAAATTGAACAAATGATCAAATTGAATACAATTTTCCGCTTCATATTTTACGCGAAATGTGAACACATGTTATTCTTATATGTATGAGAGTGATATTGATTTTCTATTATTATAGCTATTTAAACACGGCTATACTAAAAGACGGAAAGAGAAAACAAAGTTGCTGGTGACGGATGGATACGGACTGCTCAAGACCGGGGTTGGCGCTCCTTGGGGGAGACCTTCAGCAGTGGACGGCGATAGGTTGAAACTATACTATACTGACTTCTGAATGTTTAAAATATAGGTTTATTCCAGTGACCGATGGCTTGGAAACCGACGAAGTTGATTTGATCAAGCTTTATGTTTATCTATCACCTACATTTTATGTGCCAGTTTTATTACAAATTAAGTGCCACCCATATTGATATTATAAATTCAAACGAAAGTAACTCTGCCTGCCTATTAGGCTTTCATTGTTAAACCACTGCACCGATTCCAATGAAATTTGGCATAGACATCGTTTGATTTTTGAAGAAGGAAGTAGACTAGTCTTTACCGCGATAACCGACATATTATGCGGGCGGAGCTGTGGTAAAAAATGAGTACATTATAATTATGGTAACAATTCACACCTAAAATGTACCTCGTAAGTTCTAAAATTACACTAGTGACAACTGTCACAGATATAATATATTGTATTTATTGTATGTGTATATATATTATATAGGATGTATATCCTATATAATATGAGTGTATATATATTATATAGGAGGTATATAGGAATATTATATGTATGTATAATATTCCTATATTGATATTAATCCATTTTGTATCTTATCTCAATTACTTTTAATACTATACAATTACATAATAATTATTTAAAACAAAATCAAAAGTAAGTAGGTATATTCAGCCATCAAGAACCGTTTAATGAAACCGTTTCATTTCAAATATAGATTTGTTGGTGAAAGCTCTTTAAATATAGATTTGTCTATTCATAGCTCAAGGCGTCAATACCCACCCAATACAGCAAAATTAGCAATCCTATTTATTTGCTTAATCCAATTTGTATGTAGATATCTATCGATGTAATATATTTAATTGAATAAATTTGTTTCGTAAATTGAACAATTTGATTTATTAACGTCGGTAAAATTGAAAGGGCTTTCAATGTTTTTAAAGATCGCTTTAATAATTACTTAACATAAATATTTGATAACCATTGATGAACACTTTTGTTAACATTTTTATATTGTTTGAGTTAACTGAGAATCATGTTTTGATGTAATATTACTCCTGCTGCAAGCGCCGGGAACTTTATGTTTACCAAAGTCACTTTTTATGTTATTAATTGTAATTATAGCTGACCCGTATAACTTTGATGTGTTTCTCAAATGAATTAAATCATTTCACATGTCTTTGCGAACATTTTTCATCAATGCTTAATTCCTATTTGTCGTAGAGTAATGTTATTTTGATTAGAGCCTTCCTAACATTTTTTTTTTTCAAAAAATTTAGTCCCTGCGATATTTTTAAATTAAATATTTTTAAAATATTTAATTAAATATTTTTATATTATTTGATTAAAGCTTCCTAACAAAAAAAATCTCTTTAGTACAATTCTATTACTTTCACATGTAGAACTGTTTAAAGTTTTCATATCATCAACGTATTACTAAATAGAAAATTGAACTTTTACCCACAATTTATTTTTATGATATAAGGGGCAAACGAGCAGACGTATCGCCTGATGGTAAGCGATTACCGCTGCCCATGGACACCCGCAACACCAGAGACGTCATAAGTGCGTTGCCAGCCTTTTAAGAAGGAGTACGCTCTTTTCTTGAAGGTTTATGGTTCGTATTGGTCCGGGAATACCGCACACAACTGCTGTGCATTCGTGGGACCTCGCAGATATTTGCGATGCGTTGCGAATTCGCAGTTATGTGTGGGAGCCCCAAGCGAACAGACAGCGGCTTCCTTTTCTATACTATGTAAAGTTATGCCTTTAGAATTGAAATAAAAGGCAAAACAGTAAGTAAATATGTAAATACAAAGTTTCTCTAAATTCTTCAATTCTCGTAATCAGCTACGCAATATTCCTGTCTTTTGTTTGTCTCTCAGTTAGTAAGTGCTACACTCAGAGAAGTACAAAGTCTTTACATAATTCAGTACACTTTGTTTGAAACAATAAATTGTTGTACTAAAATTCAGGTGTTTCGTTTTTATGGTAAGGAATGTTAACATCATCTCCAACATTGATAGCCGTAAAAAGGTATTTTTTTTAGGGATTTATTTACAAGGATTTTATTATACATTGCATTTTCTGTGTACAAATGTGTACTGTGTTTCTGTGAACGAATACATTTATTCATTTGATAATAACTGTTGTGATTTAATTGTATTAAATGAATTAAGTTATTCCTATTATTTATTGTAAGGGCATCACCTTAACCTCCCAGCAAATTGATCACCATCGTATGAGTTTTTTTTCATAGTCCAAAAATAGGTTATTCGTGTCAAAGTAATTTTGTTATGAAATTTTGTAAATTACATCATTGTAAAAAAGTATTTGACCCACTTACGGGAGCGTAGTTTCAGAAAATAAATGCCGAACCTTATTTATATGCAAAACGTTTTTTACGTGTAGCATTATATGGGTCCGCATAATATGGGTGTAATTAAAAAAAACATTTTTTAACTATAACACTGAACTTTGTGAAGATGAATTTAAATAATATTTCGGACATTTAACACAACGCCATCTAGACTCAAACTAAGCACAGCTTGTACTATGGGTACTAGACAATTGATATAGGTAAATACAAATATACTTTTTTTGTAACTACATACATATTATGCATAGAAAACACAAACTCCGAAAGAAATATTTCCAGATCACACAAACATCGAAATCAAGAACTGAATGGCGTGCAATTGGAGAAGCTGATGATGATGATGACAGAAACATTTGGTCCGACCCGGGAATTGAACCCGAGACATCAAGCACAGCAGTCGCATAAGCTATCACTGCGCCACCAGATAAAAATACATAAAACATTTCATTCAAAACTGCTGACTTCCAAATAAAAAAAAAACGTAACATTTGAAAATCGAGCACGAAAAGCCAAAACTTTCTGAATCTTTCTTTTACGCAAGTCAATCTTAACTTACCAATAACAGAGACATTGATGCCCACATTCCTGGTAGGAGAGAGTCTGAAGTCGACCCGGCAGTGGTACATAGCCTCATCATCTTCTGTGAGCGAGGTGATAGTGACAGCTGTCGGCTGCGCACGGATGTCGGCGCGCAAACGTGAGCTTGTGTTGAACGATGGCTCCGACCATTGTTTGTCAGGGATCTCGAAACTGTAGGATTTACGAAGAATATTAATATAACTCCGATAACTAGTTGTTTATGACAAGTAAGGTTTTTAAGGATGAACATGTGCATAATAACACATGTATATTGTATACATCTTTAACGTGCCACGCTTCGGCATGAATGGGCTGGCTCGACCGGAGTGATACCATGGCCTGACAGAAAACCGGTGTAACACCACTGGTGTTATGGGTGTCCATGAGCGGCAGTAATCGCTTACCATCAGGCGATCTGTCTGCTCGTTTGCCCCCTATTCCATAAGAAAAAAAACATTTTGAGTATACGTTTGACCTGTTGGTCTATCTAATAGTTAATAGCCTTGACTACTCAACCAGATATTGTGGGTTCGACTACTACCCAAGACAAATAGTTGAGTATTGAGTATGACAGTTGAGTATTGAGCATGATCATTTGTTCTGTGTCTGATTGTTTTTTTTAAGAAAATTCTCTCACTAGGAAAATATTCTGAGTCGTGAGGGACTTTACAAACATACATGTAACGAATAGCAAGAAAACCCATACTCATATATTATTTCTTATACTCAATAATAATTTGTGAATCACAAAAGTGTTGTCCCATGTGTCGACCAAGTGAGAGCTTAAAGATCCGTGCACTCTACTTTGCTTACAATGAATGTATCAAGCGTATATTATAGGTCGGTGTTATCGCCAAGAGCAATTTCTTACAAGCAATCTTTGACTGGAATTGGATTTTCTTTTCTTTCTGCTATCATATTTTAAAGCAGAGTAGGTTCATAAGATCCTTTCCAATTTCCAATGATTCGATTTGCTTGTGTATCAAGGTTCAGTATGCTTAGCGTTGAATAAATTTACGAACGCCGAAACCGTCCCACCTATATACGTTTTATACTTGTACAATTTCAGGTCACTTGAAATATAGGTTGACGAGGTAACATGCCCTCAGGACATTGAAATATTTATGAAATTTACTTTAAAGAAGATTTGATGAGCAAAAGTTTATGAAATTTTGTGTAATATTTTTTTGTTTTGTATTTGTGATTAAGAGCTAGGGTAGATTTGAAACCAGGCGAAATAAAACGTAGTTAGTAGAACATCTACGTATCAAGTATTTCACAGTTACTGATCTACTTATTAAGCTTGTATGACTATATTTGTTATGCTTATTAACTGGAATTGTCTGTAACCGTTTTGAATCTCAATAAGTTTTAAAAAGTTTTAGACAATAATAGAAACTTATTTCCCTATTTTAATAAATCTTTATAGTGCTCTGACACTATGATATTTTAGAAATAATGTAAGATGATAATAAATTCACATTTATTCCCTACTAGCTTTTGATCGTCGCTCCGGCTGCGCAGATATTGGTTTTCGCGGTAAAAAGTAGCATAAATGCTACTTACTGAAAATGTAACTTTCCATTCGTGAAATATTTTTTTAAAGCGGTTCGTAAGTTTAGGCGTGAAAGTGTAATAAACAAACTCACATTAGCATTTATAATATTAGTTAGAATAGTTTGTTTGAGTTTCTGGTTAGTGTAACCATCTATTTGCAGGAAATGTGTATCAAAGTAAATGGGTTGTGCGAGTGTGTGAGTTTGTGTTGAAAAATATCAGCTGTTAGATGTGTTTGAGAGTTTATTGACATAGTGTTGTGTATTCATCATTAGGCTCACGTAGGCGATGTTGCTAACAACGTAGCAATTATACTGAAGGATTTAATTAACAGTATTCCAATCGCTAATGTAATATTAAAAATATTGTAGACATTAATTTAGGAGTGTTTTTAAACGAAACATGTAATTCAGATGTATTCTTGACTTGACTGCCTCGTTGGTCTTGCGGTTGGCGTGTGCGACTGCTGATCATGAGGTCTCGTGTTCGTTTCCCGGGTCGGACTAAATGTTTGTATGATCTACAAATATTTGTTTCGGAGTTTGGGTGTTTTCTATGTATATATAAAAAAGGTATATGTATTTGTATCAGTTGTCTAGTACCCATAACACAAGCTCTGCTTAGCTTGGGACTAGATAGCGTTGTGTGTGTGTTAGATGTCCGAAATATTTATTTATTTATTCTCTTTGTTTAAGATGTCTGTCGCTTTGTGTATTTGTTTAGATGTACCTAATTGTAATATAGAATGTTCCAGAAGAATGTTCCGGTATATCATCATCATTATCAGCTTATTGAAGTTCACTGCTGTACTATCTAAAGCCCCGTTTACATGCTTGGTGTTTGCCACAAATACCAAACACAACAAAGTCCCAAACGTCGACCACTATCACCAAACACAAACAGTCGTTCTTTCATAACTTTAAACGAGCAGTTACTCTCATATAATCTGAATTTCGGAAATGGCTTCAACGGTTTTCATGAAATTTAGTATGCAGGCCGTTTCGGGGCAAGAAATCGATCTAGGATTAATTTTTAGAAAAATTACCAAAAAACAAGAAAAGCTCATCTCATCGGTCATCTAGGTATTATAACTTTATTCGTATGTACTACTTTTTAAACATTTCAAATTAACGAAAACGTTTTCTAATTTACTGCCTACGAAATGGTTGTCGGTGGTAATGATGAAATTGCAACTTCAAAATTAGTTTTAGAAGACAAATTATACTTTGGTAAATATGAAGGATTTTTGAAACTTTATTCAGATTTAATCAGTATTCAATAAAACTTTGTTCATTACTGATTTTCAAATACCAGGTTCTGTTATATAGGGTGTTCTTACCTGTAGATGGGCACGTTGTTCTTGTACCAGACCAGGATCATAAATTCGTCGTCGGACGAGTCTGGGGTTGAATCACACAGCAACGTGACGTCACCCCCTTCTAATGCCTGCACGTTTGATACGGGACCTACGAAGCAAAATAGATTTCTTATAATGGTGAAGCGATAATCTCTAAAAATATTTCAATGATGCTAATTCTGTTGTTTCGTCATTAAATTAAAAAATATCTAAGATTCTCTTCTATTCTCTTGTTTTAGTAATTTCTAAAATGCCATTGTTGTATGTGTGTATTTTAATAATGTCTCTTATTATAGTCTCTTAAATATAGTCTCATTATCATTTCTTGGCATGTTTTCCAATGGTAAATGTTATTTACCAAAACTTTTGGCTGACATGCTTTATCGTAGATGCCATTCAAGCTTATCATTAAATACCTACCAAATAATATTAGGATTACTTTCCATTTATAAACATAAATTTAACTTTAGTAGATAGACTAGACAGACTTTCATCCCCTGATTTATCCCCTTAGGGGTGGAATTTTCAAAATTCCTTTCTTAGTACTCACTTATGTTATATAAAGAACCTACATGCAAAATTTCAGGATTCTAGCTTCAGCGGTTTGGGCTGTGCGTTGATCTTTGGGTATGTCAGTCAGTCAGTCAGTCGGTCGGTCAGTCAGTCAGTCAGTCACCTTCCTCTTTTATATATATATAGATAGATATATAGATAAATATATGTATACCTAATGTAAAACAAATGATGTTATAAATTTACTGTAATAATGTGGAATACAACGATTTTTCGTTTAAAATTTATATTAAGGTTAAGTTTACACACACCTACATAATATTACAGATTGGAATACTTGTTCAAGTGTCTCCGGATTTATCTTCCACGAACTACTCATATCCTTTTCTATTTTATAAAATACTATTCAATCTCCGAGGCCTGAACCATTTCTCATTTGTAATAAAGGTTTATTTATTTAGTAAACGTATACTGGATTGTTGGAATCTATTTTCTTGATCTGATATCTAAATAAAACTGACAGTAAAAATAATATTTTCCAATTTGCGTTTTCAAGACCTAAGGTAGGTCCCCTTCACGGCAACAAAGCCGAATTATCATTAAATATTCGATAGTAATTCAGTAAGATACCTTTTGTACACTGATTAATTTAACAATGTCGTAATTTAGAATCATACTGGCAGTATTATAGCTACATTATCAAAAATTTTCGAAAACTTCTTCTAAGGAAGAAATGAATTAGGGTGACCAAGTCTCGGATGGTACAATGAGGCTTAGGGCCCTTCCAGTCCTACGTAAAACCACTGAATAATTAATAGTACCTACTGGTAAAACTATGGTAGTGATAAAGAGTGACATATCATGTTACAAAAAATCCTTATTTTGCGATTGAAGATGCCATTTAGGCGTCCAATGAGATTTATGTAATAACTATCTCAGTGAAGTCCCGCTGTGTTACTCGCGGTTGATATTGTGCTTTTACAACAACAACAACCGTGGGTCCCACCGCGGGTCAAAGTTAGTCTAAAAAATCTAGCCTAAGTTACTCCTTATATCATCAGCTCTATATTAGTAAAGTCCCGTCAAAATCGATTCAGCCGTTCCAGAGATAAGTTGGAACAAACAGACAGATAGACGGACAGACAGACAACATTTGAAAAAATCTTTTTTTGATGTAACTACCGTATTTACTTTTATATGCATTTATAGTAAGAGAGCTACTGAACCTTTCGACTAACGGTGTGTCTGTAGGCTAGAAACTCTTGTAGTGATGAGTCATACGTGCTAAGTACGTAACCATCGCCTGGCAGGCCTCAGCCCTCCACATCATCATCTTTCATGTTTTTGAAAGTGTACACTATGTGCGAAAAGAGCGTGACCGGCAAAATTTAATGAAAATCTCAGAAATATTAAACGATAAATTGTAATCAATTAAGTCTTTTATTGCTGTTTGATGCTTTATTTTAATACAGCGTCCAATCTCCATTATTGTCCATAATCGCTTGGCATCTTCGCGGCATACTTTCCGCCAATTTTTCAGCATAGCTGCGAGGTAAAGACCTCCTCGCGGACTTCAGTTCACGAGTAAGGTCAGCGACGGTCACTACATTTTTTGCCCTTAGTTTAAGCTTCATCCACGTCCAAACATTTTCAATTGGATTGGCATCAGGGGACTGTGAGGGCCAATCCAATACGTTAATACTATGTTCCGCGTTCCAAGTGGTGCAGAGCCGACTTCGGTGTTTAGGATCATTATCCTCTTGCAGAATCCAGAAATCATTTTGGTGTGGAAACATCTTCTTAGCCGACGGCAATAATGCTTTCTCGTAAATTTTCGTCATCTTCTCAGCATTCAAAGTACCGGTAAACAAGTACAAATTTCCGAAACTCTTTTTTGAGAAGCATCATCAAACATGCACCTTTAAAGGGTGTTTCACGATTCGAAGCTCGAGTCGAGTAACCGGTTACCCAAAATGAAGCTTCATCAGAAAAAAATAATTGTCTCAATCATGGTCTTTGTTTTCGCACGCCCAATGCAGCCTTTTATCAATATGCGTTTCAGGAAGGAGAGTTTTCTTCACATTGCTTCGATATTTGACGCCATTTACAACTAAACGCCATTTGATAGTGTCAAATGATATGATAAAACCCTTTTTCATAAACTTTTCTTGCCCAGAGCGAAGTGATAATAAAGGATTCTTGGCAAACAGCTGCACAATCCGTTTATCCTCTGCAACAGACGTCTTTTTCGATTTGCCACGATCTGGTAAGTCATCGACGGTTTTTGTTTGTGAATATCTCTTCACCCACTTGCTCACGAAGGCTTTGGACTTTTTCATATAATGGGCGGCCTAGTCGCGGGACATTTTGGGGCCTTTCGGATGAGTACAGAGAAACACAGCTTCCAATCGGGAAGCGTACGCGGCACTCATTGTAAAAATAATATTTTTAACAAGGAAAACTGGAGGGAAAACTTATGTTTTTTACAATGCATTTTAGACAAAGGATTGTTCTATTCAGCCAAATTTTATTTTTATAAATTGCATTCCAAAATTTAAAAATATGCCGGTCACGTTCTTTTCACACACACTGTAAAAATAATGAGAAAAAAAATTGTCCCTGTAAGCCTGGAATTTTATAGGATTTAGTTCATTTATTATGAAGTTCAAAAACAAAATGACAGGCGATTCCGATGAGCACAAGTACCTGCCAGGCAAACAGAAAGACACACCTTTCTTCAATTACATCATCAATGTAAATAACTTTTATTCTGTAAAGTTGTAATTCATAAATATGTTTGTCTGAGCGATTTAGAGAAAGTAGGAACAATGACCAGGCGTTGGTGCAAGCTAGTATATTTCCTTGACAATTGAGGAGAAAGATAGCACTGGAGTGTAAGTAAAAATGTGTCTGAGCACACTTGGTCGGTCCTAACATCGGAATCGCCTGTCATTTTGTTTTTGAACTTCTTAATGAGTGAACTAAATCTTATAAAAATTTCAGGCTTACAGGAACAATTTTTTTTTCTCTTTTTTTTTACACTTTCAAAAACATGTAAGATGATGATGTGCAGGGCTGAGGCCTGCCAGGCGATGGTTACGTACTTAGCATGTTATGACTCATCACTACAAGAGTTTCTAGCCTTACAGACACACCGTTAGTCGAAAGGTTCAGTAGCTCCTGGTCCATTAATGAAAAGGTGTTAATTTGAAATTATATACAGATACTTTATTTTTATTTGTTTGCATAATTGTAGATTATAGATTATTTTTTTCACGTAGGGGCAAACGAGCAAACGTATCACCTGATGTACGTATGATCTTGTTAACAATAATCCATGGTTGCCAGTTCAAAAATGGCCGCAAGCAGAGGTTGCCACCCTCATGGTCAGTGTGAGCGCAAGAGAAAAGATGCTCCATTCGTTGCGTGCGATTTTTTTATGGAATTGAAGGCAAGCGAGCAGACGTATCGCCTGATGGTAAGCGATTACCGCCGCCCATGGACCGCCCGCTACACCAGAGGTGTCACAAGTGCGTTACCGGCCTTTGGGGGATGGGGAGGGGGATGGGGGGGAGGAGTTAGGGAATGGGCCTCCGATATCCTCATTCACTCTCTCTCATCTTTTAACACACCAGACACTACCCTGTAATTTCTCCTAATCTTATTATTCTCTTCATCCCATGGTTGCCTGTAAAGGCACGTCTCCACCGAAATTTGACAACATAAAAAAAGTTTGACAACACGAAAGTTGCCTACTTTTGTTCGGTGGAGTCTCGGTTTAAGAGATTGCCTTCGAGCAATAAGGCCGCCACTTGTACTTACATACCTAGTTTTAAGTCCATTTTATATTCTTCTGGTGTATCATAAAGATATTATTATTATTTACTATTAAACATTAAATATTATAATAGAATGACTCTGACACAAAGATATTTCGTATTTTGAATTTAAATTAAGGTGCTCTAAATCAGTATTCGAGGATTGAGTCTTTACATTTACAATATTTAACTTTATGTTTTTGAAATTAGTGTCCAAAATAAGTTATGTTTATCATTACGAAATTGGTATTCACGCCACAGTAAGTGCTCTAATGGCGACAGTACACATACCATTACATGGAATGAATAGTAATTACTTTATTCAGTGGGGATAGTGTAATTGGTCTACCTAATGTAATATTAATTGCACTTACCTATGTCACTAAACTTATCCAAAGGACAGTAAATAATTACTGTTCTACGAATAAATTTATATATATAACAAAAATAAATATGTTCTAAAAACGGCCAAGTGTGAGTCGGAATTGCGCACGAATCTATACTACTTATAATATTATAAAGCTGAAGAGTTTGTTTGTTTGTTTGAACGCGCTAATCTCAGGAACCGCAGGTCAGATTTGAAAAATTCTTTCAGTGTTGGATAGTACATTTATCGTGGAAGGCTGTAGGCTATAAATCATCACGCTACTACTAATAGGAGCGGAGCACGAATGAAAATGATTCAAAAACGGGAGAAAATTATCACGCTACGGGCAATAGGAGACGCAAACGAGGTTGCGTGGGTCAGCTAGTCTATATATATAAAAGAGTAAGGTGGCTGACTGACATACCCAGAGATCAACGCACAGCCCAAACCGCTGAAGCTAGAATCCTGAAATTTTGCATGTAGGTATTTCATATAACGTAAGTGAGCACTAAGAAAGGATTTTTTGAAATTCCATCCCTAAGGGGGTAAATCAGGAGATGAAAGTCTGCGTGAGCGAAGTCGCTTCTAAAAGCTAGTTGTCTATAAAAACGGCAAAAAATCACGTTTGTTGTATGAAAGCACGCTTAATTATTCATTTATTCTGTAATTTTGTACTTGTTGTTATAGCGGCAACGGATATACAGCATCTATGAAAATTTCAACCGTCGAACTATTTCGGTTCATGACATACAGCCTGGTGACAGAAGGACAGACAGGCGGATCGATAGCGGAGTTTTAGTAGTAGGGTCCCGTTGGGTACTGAAACCTTAATAATATACAAATTTTACCACAAAAAAACTGACTTCAATCTGGACCAAATTTAAATGGTCCCATTTCAATTTGAGTTTAGTTGGAAGCACGAGCTTTCAACTAAAAAAAGAATAATCAAAATCGGTTCACCCAGTCGAAAGTTATGAGGTAACAAACATAAAAAAAACAGTCGAATTGAGAACCTTCTCCTTTTTTTGAAGTCGGTTAAAAAATAAAAAACACGCTTACAAAAGCGGATTACAAATAAATAAATAAACAGGTGAACTCAGGTGAAGCTAATAAAAGGTTATTATGTGAATCCTCTTTAAGTATGCAATTACAGTGGCAGCGAACTATGTGTTTGCGTTACCCGCGAGCGGATTCCGCTGCCCGCCCTGCTGCCACTGTAATTGCACACTAAGATCTATTACTTGGAGACATCAACAGCCCTTAACAGTCCACTGCTGGTCATAGGCCTCTCCTTAGAGAGGAGGCTTTGGCCTACCTACTACACCACGCTGGCCAGACGGGTTGGTATAAGGTTTGTTTCAAGTTTTCCTATGCTGTGCTGTATAGTTTGCTCCCTTAAGGCGCATCTCCACTTTCAATCTTCTTCAATCTTCAATCACACCTTTCCAACTGTTGGCAACTCTTAAAAAAAAAGTCAACTTTTGTTTCCATTGTGTCTACGTCTGTTAAATTATGTATTTTTGCTTTTACATTTTGCTCCTTAAATAATAATGGAAAAAATAATAATGGGACAGGGATTCGCCCGATGATTTTTAAAATTCACATATGTCAAGTCCGTATCGATTCATTCACTTTAATCGATGTTTTTAAGCAGGTCACCTCACTATGAAGATAAAACTGACAGACGTCAAATGTTACCTACTAAAATGACTCCACTTTATGCGTCTCCACAGAGTCAATAAATATCTGCAACAAGCGTATTCTTTTGATGTTTACCGCCAAAAACTAAAACACGGTTCCGAACATGATTTGTTGACAATTTTTGTTGCCAAAACTAGGAAATTACAACAACTTTTGTCACCAACACAAAAGTTGCCAACTTTTGTTTAGTGGTGATTTGGCTTTAGTCACCTCTTACAACACTCATGGGACGAGTAGGGGTGATGACACTGTACTCATTATTCGCCACCAAAAGGTAAGATGAAGGTAAGTTGGAGGTGTTAACTGTTCGTTTCCCGTAGATTTATGAAAGGTGGTGGTTACTGATTTGTCAGAATGAGCTAGTTCAATCCGAAATAAAAAAAAACCTATATTATTATTAGGCATGTAACAATCCAATGCTGGACACATGAGTCTCCTTAAAAAGGATTTGGCCTACCATATCACGTTGGCCATGAAAATAAATAAATATTTTGGACATTTAACACACAAAGCCATCTAGTCCCGAACTAAGCAGAGCTTGTGTTATGAGTACTAGACAACTGATATCAATACATATATCTTTTTTTTGTAAATACATACATATCATACATGGAAAACACCCAAACTCCGAAACAAATGTTTGTAAATCATACAAACATTTGGTCGAACGAAATCGAATCTGAGACCTCAAACACAGGGGTCGCATACGCTACCACTGCGCCGCCGAGTTTTACACGGATGTAAAAATTATAAAGTTTAAAATAATTTATTACTTTAACAATAAGACGCGTGAATAAAAGTAGTAACGAGCTATGAACCTTTGTAATGTAAAGCGAAGACACCGGTCCCTGAAAACCAGTTTACAACACTAGTTCAAGGACCAGAGAATTCACATTAAGTGTATCAACTTAATGTCAATAAATAAATAAGTAATTAAAAGCTTATTAATTACATATCAAAGGAATCACGAAGATTGGTCTCACCATCAACGCCTGGTATGAACGCATAGCTCCCCGTACAGATCAGAAGAAACAGGCAAATGTGCGCCGGAGTGGGGCGCATTCTACGGCCCATCCATGCTCTCGCTCTGCTCTCTCATTGGTCGAGGGAACCGCTTGCCCCGCGCATCATCAGTTCAATGACTTTCGAATCTCTTTGAAATATAAAATCTGGAACAAAAAGAAATCATCACACTAATATTATAAAGGCGAAAGTTTGTTAGGATGTGTGTGTGTTTTACGCACAAACTACTGAACGGACTTGGATGAAACTTTGCAGTAATATAGCTTACACATCAGAATAGCACACTACTCTTTGCCACGATAATCGACATACACGCGGGCGGAACCGAGGGCAACTTAACTGAACTAGTTTCATAATTACGAAATAAATACTATTGTTGACTTCTCAAATAGTGGTTCGTTTCATTATGTAAAAATGTATTCTAATCTGGGGGCACGGTCGTGCCCCCGCCAAGAAGAGCCAAGCGAAGCGCAAGGGTAGGGCACTACCTACCTTTTCTCGAAGTGTTTCGTCGTTTTTTTGAACCCTCATAACTTTGGTTTCCGATATACCAGATCGTTCAAATTCTCAGGATATGATGTTACCAATAGACTAATCAAATAAACAAAGTTTCAATTGCATAGCTCTGATATTTTAGATTTTATTGATACCTAAAAAACGCCGATTTCGTCACTGACACACTGATGATCATCAAAACTGTTAGGGTACTTCCTGAAGTGCTAGAAAGCTGAAATTTGGTATGTAAACTAAGTTTAGTGTACAAACAACAAAAAAAGAAGAAAAAACTGCCTTAAGCAACTTACAAAAAGAAATGAAATCCCACCAAAAACATTTTCATGTAAAATGTTGCCAAGACGACCGCATATGGCTCAACCTGTGAAAAAGATATCAGATCTCATGAAGAACCAAGGTTCTGAATCTACACGCCCTAACTCTACCAACCCTAACTTCATAAACTCGTTATTAATTTCGTTATTTCAGAAACTAAATATCCGTATAATACATTACTTCAGAAACTAGATATTTGCAAACACAAACGGCGTTCGTTTCCCCTTCGTGACGGTATGGTAGCGAAACGGCGAAGGCATACATTTTTACCGAGATGTAGAGTTTATGAAGTTAGGGTTGGTAGAGTTAGGGCGTGTAGATTCAGAACCTTGGTTCTTCATGAGATCTGATATCTTTTTCACAGGTTGAGCCATATGCGGTCGTCTTGGCAACATTTTACATGAAAATGTTTTTGGTGGGATTTAAATAATATTGAGAAAAAAGATGAAGATGATGAGTATAAAAAACAAAATAATCTGAGATAAATATTAAAAGGTCTACTAATAAAATATTTATAGACTTCTTAATGAAGAGTTCTAGCATAAATTACCCTTGACGAAAACCCCTCTGAAAGAAACTTCGTACCTTAAAAAATAACTGTCACGCCTGTCTACTTTATCATAAAACGTTTTAAAGAATAATATTGGGCAAAAAGTTTGTATTTTAATAAGTATTTGGTACACGACTATCCCCTATACCAGGTATCAAAAGCGCGGTCTTTTCAATAATCATTAAAATGCGTGTTATTTTCTTAAAAAATCTGAATAGCCCGCTTCTGATGTAGATATCTTTAGACCCTTCAAGTGTTGACAGCCTATCATCTTTAGAATTTACCTTTATTGTGACATCAAAGGTCTTATATAAAAATGTATATAAGTATTACAGTATAATCCGTCTGGACATTTTTGTGAACGAATTTTGTAAATCAATTTAACAGACAAGTAAATAAATGTGAGAGAGCTACGCTTCGGCATGCATGGGCCGGCTCGATAGGAATGTTACCACGGCCTCACAGAAAACCGGTGTGAAACAGCGCTTGGGCTGTGTTTCACCGAGTGAGTGAGGATACCGGAGGCCCATACCCCAACCCCTTCCCCCATTTTCTTCGCCCATCCCCCAAATGCCGGCAACGCACTTGTGACGCCTCTGGTGTTGTGGGTGTCCATGGGCGGCGGTAATCGCTTTCCGTCAGGCGATACGTCTGCTCGTTTGCCCCCTATTCCATAAAAATAAAATTTGCCTCGTTTCTCAATCATTACAAACAGATTTCAGGTTACACGTAAGACTGTTCTATTAATTAGTTAGTAACATCGTTCCTTGGGTTCGGGTTTCTCCTAGAATGGAGGAGGGGGATGGGAGAAGGCGGTGGTTTGGTTTTAGCTCTGGTAACCTCACTCACTCGGTGTAATACAACTCGCGTGAGGCCTCTACCACTTTATTTGAGCTGGCTTGTATATGGCGCCAGTAAAAAGTTTCAACAAATAATACTTGACTTTCCTTACTATTGCTACGTCCCACGTCCGTTAGATTACACGTATGTGTATACGAGTATAATCCTTACTCTCTTAATGTTACAATATATTTATAATCATATTCAAAAGCAAAAAAAAAACAAAAGACAAACAAATCATTTTATCTGTCTTTATTCAAAAAAATTTTCTCGAAAAAACTCTGACGAAAAAAGATTACAAAGAGTTAAAACGTATTAATTGTCTAAATTGACACTTATTCACGGGAATACTTATAACTTTTTGAGTACTCAATATTTCGGCCGAAATGGATCGATTGTGACCTCTAATAATTGGGTTGGATACCGAAATCTAAGCCTCAATATTATAACAGTTTGCACTAAAGTTTGACCACAAATAATATTTCAAAAATTAAAAAAAAACCCTACTCAAGTACTTAATCGAGTAATCATACGCCAATTATATTTTTGCAGACATTCTGGTATTCTTCCCCACTTTCACCCCCATAATATGATATATAGTGTTTCGATCACATTGCTGTTTACCAGACTATCACAGTAGGTGTAAAAAATTCCATCTTCTTCCACTTGAGGAAAGAAGAAAAGTTGCGTATCTATTCCTACTATCAACAATCGCAAAAGGGTTGATAAACGTTGGTGAACTAGTGAGTAAAATAGGCTTGAGTGTGCCATCTACTTTCCCACGTAAACCAAATCTGCTACACACACCTAAAGCGGCTAAAGCAAATACGACCTACAGACAAAACTCATTTATTGTTCGAGCGAGTCGTATGTTCAATGTGGCATGTCGGAGTGTTGATATGAACTTATTTGTGCATGGGAACAACCAGCTCAGGAAAACCCTGACTGACTCCTTCTTCGCTTCTTGCAACCGGGAGTGATGATATTTATATATCGATGATGTCAATCTTGCTTGTATCTGTGTTGTCGTGTGAATGTGTATTTTTTTTTATTTCCATCTATTTGTTCTGTTATCTGTGAAAACTTGTAATTGGCCTTCATTTTTCGTATTAAGTTTGTATAATGTATCAATACAGCTGTAAGTTTTCCTACCATTGAAAAATAAAATAAAATAACTTTTAAACGACTCAACCGATTTTCACGAAACATGTCTAAGAACACTCGCACGTAACTCACCTTTCATACAAAAAAAAAACTAAATTGAAATCGCTTCATCCGTTCGCAAGCTACGGTGCCACAGACAGACAGACAGACAAACAGACAGACAGACAGATACGTGAAACTTATAACACCCCTCTTTTTGCGTCGGGGGTTAATAAGAGCTAGAATTGACAAACACTAGATAAAGTTCTAAAGTGGCAGCTAAGGACTTCAGGCAACAGCGTGCTAAGTCGTCTCACAAGAAATATTCACGACCTGATCGAATCGAGGTTCTAATTGAGAGTGTCGCTGTGAATATAATGTACCATAAAGAGCCTATGATGTTATTAAGTAACTTTTGAACTTCTCAATCACAGCATATCATTACAAGATTTTTTTAGATTTCAATCGTAGTGAAGAATAACAGTCAACTGGTCTAGTTGTTAGGGTATCACACAGACACAGTTAAAGAAGAAAGTTGCGATGTATTGATTAACAATTTAAAGTCTTAGTAATGGCGGAAATCTTATATGAAGGATTCCTATTTTTTTTTAAATTCTGTGCGTGCATGTCGGACTCGAACCGACTAAAACCGCACCCCGTCTCGGGTACTAGATGCCGGGGAACCAGGTGCAGCCTAGAAAGGAAAACTCTGAACCCGACGTATAGTTAGTTCTAGCGATATTTCTAGGATTTCCTTTTCTAAGAACCAGAAAAATAAGGTTAGAAAAATAAGGTTTTTGTTTTCAATTTCTGAATATACTAACATAGAGTACATTTATTTATTAAAGGCAAATTATGTTTATATTGTTTTACGTATGTTAACATAGCTACGCAATTGTTGAAATTGATTGAACATCCAAACTATTTATGTAGCAGATAAAGAGATTAATGGGAAAATTTATCTGATATTTTAAACGAAATCTTCCCTATGAAACTATGAGAAAATATTAACTAGCTTTTACACGCGGCTTCGCTCACGCATACTTTCATCCCCTGATTTACCCCCTTAGGGGTGGAATTTCGAAAATTCCTTTCTTAATGCACACTCACGTTATATAAAGAACCTACATGCAAAATTTCAGGATTCTAGCTTCAGCGGTTTGGGCTGTGCGTTGATCTCTGGGTATGTCAGTCAGTCACCTGACTCTTTTATAAATATATATATATATATATATATAGATTACAAAGTTTGTTCATTACAGAATTTATGGAACAACTGTGCAACATAAGCGGTATAGAACTTTGCCGTGTGAAGGATTAACTCATTGTATAGTTTTGGCGGCATAAGGTATGGCTAGGGTGAGCAGACCGAAGCTGAGCGAATTATTTATAGTTTTTTTTAATGTAACTAGAAGTATTACTTTAAAAAGTATTTGATTATGATTTGAAATTTAAAGCAATGTTAATGGTGGTCTGGGTTTTTTGCTCTTAATTTTCAGTGGCTCAATTGCAGTGTGGCAAGGTGCGCTAGAATAGAACATAGTTTAAGAAGAAGGAGGGGTAGGTACTACCAGAGCTAATTATCTGGTGAAGGAACTTCATTTTGCCAGTCTTATGAGTCTAATAAGATACTTATTGCATTGCACATGATACCTCAACTGATTAATATTAGCCTCTATTAATTGAAGAGTTTCTGTCAAAGTCTCGTTTACTTTAGTCAAAGTGTTTTACTATTTTTATCTACATTTAGAATAGTGGATCCGCGTATATTCAGTTCTCTTAGGAATGTATACTATTCCACATATTGCGTTGTAACTAGTTCTCGTGTTTGAAATAATGTTTTTAATATTAATAAAACCTCACATTTGCTATGAAATTCACAAGCCGGTTTCAAACAGGTAGGTAATGTTGTATAACTTGTACGGGAATTGGGGTTCCATTTTCTATCAATATGTAACTTTTTTATAGAGTATAGTGTGCAAACCATAGTATTCCTACAGAATTTTGATATCGCCTTGTACTTGGGTTATGGAGGTCAGATTGCAGATCGAGGTTCAACGGTATCGTAGTTGATTTGAAGCCGAACCCAATCTAGTTTTGGCAAAAAGGGTGCAAATGAGTAGATGAGTTCACTCATGATAAGTGACAACAGTCGCCTTCGCAGACCTACAACTCAAGAATCACAAGTGCGATGCAGACCTTTGAGTTCTATCCACTTGAACAAGGGCAAGAGTGGAGGGTGTGTTCTTGGGCTTCTTTAGTAGGAATTTGCTCAATATTCAGTGCACGTAAACATGATAATTATGTGCTATCGACGATGATGCCATCAACGTCTTATATCTGGTTGAGGTAATATTATAAAGATTTTACACCCACATTAGAAGAAACAGTATCCTTTGGAACGGCGAAACAAATCAGCACATCTGAATAAATTTCGCACGTTTTATGGGTCAATGAACTCTTCCTTTGCTGTTAATACCGATATACCTACACATTTTATTATCATAATAGGTACTGTACCTATCTATAGAATGTTGATAGCGTTTTTATTACCATAAATGTATTTGAAAAAGTATTTTAGACTAGCAAAAACCTTTTAAATATTAATACTTTAATGGATGTTAAACCTATTTTATGGCTTTTTATAAGATTAATAAAACACTTTAGTATAAGATTAACTCACTACTAAGGGGTTATTATGAATAATACAAGCGCTTAAAGTAATAGCGGTAGGCCAATATTGGGGCACCTATTTTTCCGTTTGGAAGATTATTACTATATGTAACTAAGTTACGTTACGAACGAGAAGTTACGTTCTGAACTAACTTAGGCCACTTACATCGTTATTCTCGGTTTAATTTCGTCTCGTTCGCTCTCTGTACCCCATAAAAATCTTACAATATTTCAACAGAGAAACTTTAGAACTTCAAGTGAAAATTTTGCAAGTATGTTGCCAAACTCGCACGCTTTGAATATTTACACACTTGTTACATACATCATACAAAGGGCTATTGTTAGATCACGCACTCGTCCAATATGCCAACGCTGCAGTCTCCATGACACAAGGTGCCGACTTAGAATTACGAGAACACACCACAAAGACCTGTTATGAGATCAACGGTGCCACGAAGGTGATGACAGCATTACGAACATGGACAACAAAGGCCTGTTATAAGATCAACACCGCGTCACTAGCACAAGGCGCCGACACAGCATTGTTATAGTATATATATTTAAGATTTGTCATTTCTACACACACTTACTTTTAAGCCAACATCGCGTTAGCAACTTAGACTAATTAGTTATAGTTTAAATGTAATTTTTATAATCTTTTATTAAAAAACTTCAAGTTCTATTTCGTTTCTCTAAAACTCCTTCGGCTGTGGCAAATACGTAATTGGCGCAGTCGGTAGGATACTCGCGGGTCGTTTCGCGAGCTATAAAGATCTCTAATATCGAAATCCGCGTTCGCGAGCAGCCCGAGCGGCCTTCAAGCCACTGTACGAGTATCCAGAATCTACGAGAGCTGCAGCCACTGGGAAGAGTATCCGAACATTGATACGCGGCGAAACGGAATGAAAGGGTGAGTGCACAGAATCGTTCTTGTGTTGCTATTCCTTTACCTTGAAGTTTTTATTTCCCAAAATTTTCCACCCGTGGTAACTCCCGTATTAGAGAGTCTGCATCGAGCCAGATTCGTCGACGAGTATAACTAGATAGTGGTAGGAATTTGGATTTAAAAGATTATAATTATAGTTTAGAATTACTTAAATCAATAATTTTTTATTCTTCAAAATTTTCCACCCTAGTAACTCCCGTATTAGAGAGTCTGCATCGAGCCAGACTCGTCGGCGAGTACAACTAGATAGTGGTAGAAATTTGAATTTAGAAGACTATAGTTTAGAATTAAATCAATTACCTAGAGTTAAGATAATGACGGAGCGCAACCCGGACATAATTTTTAAGGCTTTACGCCCTGTACCGGAGTTCGACGGGAACCCACATATACTTACCCGATTTATTAAGTTATGTGACCAAATAGTATATACCTACCTTAGTACGGAACCCTGCGATCAGTTATCGAACCTTTGCTTGATAAATGGAATTTTAAATAAAATCACAGGCCCCGCCGCTAGTATTATAAATTCAAATGGCATATCTGATAATTGGCTAGACGTTCGGAATGCATTAATCAATAATTTTGCAGACCAAAGGGATGAAACTGCCCTTTATAATGACCTCTCTTTAGCCAACCAGGGACAAAGATCACCACAGGAATTTTATGACCACTGTCAGACACTATTTAGTACAATTATGACATATATTAGCCTTCACGAGACGATATCCACTACTATTGAAGCCAAGCGCACTTTATACAGAAAACTAACCATGCAAGCGTTTGTAAGGGGTTTACAGGAACCTCTAGGTTCACGCATTAGGTGTATGAGACCTGACACGATTGAGAAAGCTTTAGAATATGTTCAGGAGGAAATGAATATATTGTATTTGCAGCAGCGCAATGACATAGCTAGTATATTACAGCTGACCCCTAAGGTCACCCACTCTACTCCTGTACATACCCCGAAACTTTCAAATAACTACAGCCATAGCCCAACCGCATCATATTGGCCTTCACACGTAGCAAATAGGCCGCCACCTCAGCCGATGCAACCTTTTAGGTTTGCACAAGGGTTCAGGATGAATCCTATGCAGCATCAGCCCTCACCACAGGTACGTATGCCCACACACACACAACACATGTTTAGTGCTAGGCCTCCAGATTATAATCTTCGAAGTAATACGTTTAGGATGCCACCTAGAACTCAACCCAGTCAGCCACCTGGCCCCGGACCGATGAGTGGTATAGAACACTTTAATCCCAGGCCGATGCCACCTCCAGGAGGAATCCGCAGACATGACTGGCGTACCCAGGGCAATCCACCACCTAATAATTACTTTAAATCTCGTGAGATAAACTTTAATGAGTGTTACGATGATAGCTATTATTACGACCACAACTATAACCCTGACTATGACTACTTTTCACATACCAATGACTATACCCCCTATGACGACTATGACACGAATCAAACACAGTATCAAGGCCATGATCTTCCTTTAGAGTACTCTTATAACAATTCAAACGATAACCTTGAGAGTGCCAATTCAAATTTTCGGACGGATCAGAAATTAGAAAAGCCAGGATAGAAATAAACTTACAAACACAGAGACAGTTACCATTTATTCAGATATCAAATCCCCCTTTAAAATTACTTATCGACACCGGTGCTAACCAATCATTCTTAAGCCCGGAAGCCGTTCAAAACTATTACCCTGATATTCCTTTAAATTACGATCCATTTGAAGTAACTAATGTACATGCTACTACGAGAAACAACTACTCTATAACACTACCGTGCTTTAACGAATTTAATGACCCGGATAATATACGTTTCTTTGTCTATAAGTTCCACGATTATTTCGATGGTCTTATAGGACTTGACTTAATGACCAAATGGGAAGCTAAAATAGACCTTAAAGACAAGACCTTGACTACACGACATACAATAAACCCTATTAAAATATACAACTCCCACAATGTGAATTTATACGAGGATATTATCCCTGCAAAGAGTTATAAGGTAGCTACGTTACCGATAAGTGCCCCGGATGGCGATGTAATTATTCCAGAACAATTAATTTGTAACTGCACTATAGCTGAATGTGTAACTACTGTAAAAGATAACCATGCTCTTTTAGAAATTTTTAACCCTACTGATAACGATGTTGTATTTGCACTTGAATACTCAATTAAAGCAGACGCCTTATCTAGAATTGAAATTCATAACCAGGAAACCAGTTCGACCATTGCAAATCCCACCAAGAAGACTCCCACTATAGATAATTCAGCTACTAGTACAGCCCACACAAATCAGGAAAATCTAATTTTGGAAGTACCTAATAAAGACGAACCAATAACATATCTTGTACCCTACGCCATAATAGCTTACAACAGCTCTATTCATGGTTTTACAAAATGCAGACCCTATGACATATTAAAAGGCCATTTTGACCCCAGGGACCCTATTGACATTGACATAAACGAAAAATTACTCCAACAATATGTAGTGACTCATAGAGCACAGATGAAGACTGTCCATGACATAAACGAGACTTCGTTAGCCAATAGAACTGCTCTTATAGAATCCCGTAATAAGTCTAGACAACCTGAAATTGACTATAAGCCAGAACACCAAGTTTTTATAAAAAAAAAAAAGAAGAAAAAAAAAATGCTTTCTGAAAGACCTGAAACGAAAACCCAAGAGTAACCAATTGTTACAGGTTACTACTACTGACATTGATGCTGGAAGCACTTCTAATACGACCTTAAGAGATAAGACTTGACAATTTAGATTTATTACCATTTAGGCTAGGATAAGCTAGAGTAACGACACATTATTATACATTTTTACAATACATCGTACGTACGTACGTAAGTACTATCTAATTCTACACATAAACATACGTACATGACTATAAGAATAGACTCACTAACGAAACCTACTTATTATACGAAATACATCTAGAACACCTAGTAAAAAAAAACCAATATCCTTAATCATCTATACACCTTAGAGCCTGGCAGGACAAAAAGAGGTCTACTTGACGTATTAGTCTATAATTAAAAGCATTACCGGCAATCTGGATTATCAGGATGCACTTAAATACACTCAAGCTGTAGGTACCGTAAAAAACAAGATAAAAAAAAAACTGTAGAGTTTAATTATCGCGCTAGTCTAAACAAACTTATAGATAGTTTAACTTATCAAAAACAAAAGTAATATTAATTATATCCTTCAGGTAATCTTAAATGAAAATGCTTACAGAGCCAATAACATTATTAATTATGGGAAATTGAATTTGTTAGAATAAAAAAAAAAACTAGCCTTTACTAAAACCTGGACAACATAAACTTAGAACTTAGTTAGTACTTAGGAATACTATGATATTATAAGGTCAGGATCGAATTTTGTAGTTTAACAGATAATTATAGTTTTCAAACTCCCCGTAGTCTTTCCGAATATCTATGATTTCTGTAAACTATCCCTCGCACAAAATAAATTTCACCAATTCCTTATTCCTTCTCATCCTTATATAGCAACTGATAGAAATGAATTTGTGTACATAGAGGCAGAATGCCCGAAGTATAGTAAGCACATATGTCTGTGAGAAAAACGTAGCCCAGCAGATCCGGACAGATCCTGATTGCACTCAAGTACTGCAGAACTGACCATTATTAACGACAACAACGAAATAAAAAGTCAACCTTTGAAGTAAACCTTTAAGATCTTCACAGCATCCAGAATAAAGTATCCCAGGAAACACCGATAGAAAACGACAACGTCCAGTCAACAAACCTGTACCATACGACCATTCCATTCTATGTATTGGTATCAGTTACAACTGCAATTATCACCTACGCAGTAGGCCGTAACTACAAGATCTAGCACCTAAAACTAAATAGTTCAAAAGAGAACCCAACACTCCAGATACACACTATGGAAGATCCAGCCAACCCTAAACCAGAAGAATTTTCAGCAACATTTTCCATTAACATGACAAAATAGTTGCTGAACTGAGGGTGGAGGTGTTACATACATCATACAAAGGGCTATTGTTAGATCACGCACTCGTCCAATATGCCAACGCTGCAGTCTCCATGACACAAGGTGCCGACTTAGAATTACGAGAACACACCACAAAGACCTGTTATGAGATCAACGGTGCCACGAAGGTGATGACAGCATTACGAACATGGACAACAAAGGCCTGTTATAAGATCAACACCGCGTCACTAGCACAAGGCGCCGACACAGCATTGTTATAGTATATATATTTAAGATTTGTCATTTCTACACACACTTACTTTTAAGCCAACATCGCGTTAGCAACTTAGACTAATTAGTTATAGTTTAAATGTAATTTTTATAATCTTTTATTAAAAAACTTCAAGTTCTATTTCGTTTCTCTAAAACTCCTTCGGCTGTGGCAAATACGTAATTCACTCCTGACCACCAAATATCCGTTAGGTGCAGTTTGATCGAAACATCGAGCGTTAGGTAAACAAACCTCTTTGTATTTTATGTACCTACACAGGATTTAAAAGAGGAAAAGTTGGGTTGTACTGAAAATAATGTGGTGTAGTAAAAATAATTCAGTACAACCACGTACTTGCTTGTATAACATCTTTAATGTTTTGAAATTTTGGGTTTGCGAATGACAAGTCGATGTGGGGGGAGGGGGACTGATGCGTTAATGGATCTTCTCTCGGCTGGCGAAGTCGGCCGTCGCGGTGGTTTAGTGGGTAGACTGGTTCTCCGAGAGTCCTACACACGCCCTTCTTCCCCTATTATGTCCCCTGTTATTAATTCTGTGTCTGGGTGAAATTTATCTATACTCGTTGTAGGTACAAATATATTAAGACATGTTTAAGTGTGATTCGCAGCAGTTTGGTTACCATGGCACAGGGTCTACCTAGTTTGGGATGACACTGAAGCATGTGAGCAGTAAGAGCGTTGCCGACCTTTGGGGGATGGGGAAAGGGTGCGTTTCCGAGATTCAGATTATATAAATACAAGAATTACTCGTTAAAAGGTAATAGATGTGAATACCTGATAGTTGGACTTTGAGTCTATTATTCGTAAAAACAAATAAAAAGATTAATCTAAAAATAAAGTTTTGCAATAAGACAGTGTTAAATATTAAGATCCATTTTGATACTAAGCTTCAATCAGCTTACAAACACTTTGCGCCTCGTCAGATCTCAAACTTAGTGTCAAGTGTTCTAGAATTCCAATTTAGATCTTTTAAAGTTTAAATTTAATCCGTAGCGCTAAATTGCGAGGCGGATAAACAGCTTTGAACATTTTATGGAGTGAAATGTAGCGTAGAAAAGAAGTATTATTACATAATTTTACTTCTACTAGAGGAGACGCTGATTCCGTAAGCATAAGATTTATAACTATTTTTGCCTTTTTATTTAGTGGGTGCAATGTATAGACATTGCAAAGGCAAAACAGTCACCTTGCGTGCGTTTGCGTTTCTTGGGATTGTATCATTTAAGACGGGACCGTAGCTGGAGCTTACATGTGGCATGGTGTGTTAAGTAGAGTATGTGCAAAGGCAGTCATAGGATTAGGCACCCTACGGCATGATGGGCTGACGACTTGAAGAAAATGATTGGCAGCGAATGGAAGCGGGCTGCTAAGACCGAGATAGTGTGCGCTCCTTAGGGAGGCGTTGGTTCAGCAGTTGACGGCGATAGGCTGATAAGGTAAGCAGGGATAAAGGAAGATTAATTAGAATAATAACAGCGGAGAATGCGTAGAGATGGTACCGCAACTCCCTGATGGGGAGACGTGACTGGGACAGTAATAGTTCGCAGAGGTTACAAGTCCTTAGATAGGAGAGACAACGAGAATAGGAATAGCAACAGGCTACATTGAAAGATCAATTTTCAATATATCTCCTTGTACAATAGTACTAAATAATTTATTAATAGGTATTCAAACATGGGTATAGTTTTGGCAAGTTTTTTTTATGTATCTGTTTAGGTATATCATTATTTATTCACAGGTTATAAATAATAGATCTGAGTCAAAAGGTTATTCATTCCGGTATTTCTGAACATCATTTGTAAATCCCACATTCCGTAAAGGATTAATAATATGTCATATCAACTGATTTAGAAAATATTAGACTTTGGTATTAATAAGGAATTTTGGTATTTTCGCAAAAATCATGTCTTCGTTTCGCTTCTAACCGCTTGGCAATATATTCTTATCTATCTAAATACGAAAGAGTTTTCATAAGTATTTTGGATTTTATCGTTATAGGCCAGTCATTAGAATTGTAACAAAAAGTATTAGATGTATTTGTAGATCTTGATTGTATTCTTTGAATGATTTGATTAAAGTAAATATAGAAGAAATCAAGAAACGTTAACCGAGAGATAGCACAGTTTTTACTTAATGAAGATATGGACAAAGCAAGTGATGGTACGACCTTCAAACATTCAAGAAAATAGCGTACTCCTTCTTAAAAGGCCGGCAACGTACTTATGACGTCTCTGGTGTTGCGGGTGTCCATGGGTGGCGGTATTTGCTTACCATTAGGCGATACGTCGGCTCGTTTGTCGCACATTCAATAAAAAAATGTAAATTCCTCATCATAAAATTGTCCACAGCTAGACGTAGGTTTAGTCTAGAAATATTCTATTGTAGTAATTTCTTCCCAAAAAAGTACGTAGAGAAAACTAAGGTGAAGTGAAAATTTCGCGAAAACTGAGAAGTGAAGTTTAATTCACAGGGTCAGCCTATGCGATGGACCTTACAAACGACCACAAATGCGACTACAAATAAATGACCTTACTTAAATACATAGCTACAAATTATGATGTATGTTTCACGCGACGTATTTAATGGTCTGTATAGTTGTTTATGCAAATTTTCATGGTCGTTAACTTCTAGATCTAGAATTGCGGTCCGAACAATATCGCACAAAATTTTATTGAAATTTTGTTGATATATCCTTCACAGATGAATAATAGAAGAGATACGACATATAATTATAGGTATACATATATATATATATATATATAGCTTTGCATGTGTTGTCTTTTCACCTTGAACAAAAATATTAATAGAACGTCCAAAATATGAATAAACAGAATACGAACATTTGATGATAAATCTCGATATGTATTAATGATTTCTTGTAAAAATCCTGAAAGTAATTTGAGACAAACATAATAACTGTTTTCCGTTTAGGTATTACTTTTGTTTAGGGAATAGATTCCATATCACATTGATTATAAGGATCAATATTACTGGACCATTGCTGAAATTTATGATCTAGAAAAGTATGGAGGACCTAGAAAAGTATAAGGTTTCGTATCAATTATATTATTTTGATTATCTAATTTAATTATACACAAATTTATATAGTAAAGTGGAAGAATATTTCTTTCTTTTGACCTGTCAGTAATCGTTTTTCTCATGGCAATAATGATGCTTTTCATGATTACCAGGTTCATGGTACAGTCGCGCATAAAATACGTACAAACCAACAAAAAAACAATGTGATTTATATATACATATAAGATTATTCCCGTAGCATTATTTTCCATTCATAAACATTATATTTTACAATTGGAAGCGTGTCTGTAGGCTGTTATGTCCGGAGTTTTTGCAGCGACTGTTTATTTAATTGCAGCCACTATTACGTAACCAATTATAAAGGCGGTTATACATACATCTATAAAATGAAGCAATAGCTTGCATGCAAGATAGCTTCACGAATAAATAACTAGCACGATGTGGATTAACTAGTTCACTTGCATGCCTTTAGCATGTTTACATATCTATTACTTTGGAAGGAAATACACAAACAGTTGTATTACAGTAAAATATCGTGAATTGTCTTATAGTTTGTAGTTATTGCAATATGACATAATTTAAAAGAAGTAAATATAAAATAATAATATTTGTATAACACTAGTTCGGTTATCACGGCAAATAGTATAATTATGTCCTTTTTCAAGGTCTAATCTATCTCTATCCCGAAATTATTTCAAATTGCTTCTGCGAGCTAGCCCCAACAGACAGACAGAGCTACTTTCGAATTTATACCATTAGTAATAATACGGCAAGAAATGACGATGAAACGTAATGGCAAAACACCAAAAAAAAACAATACGCAACGAAACAGGTAGTAGAGCCACGCTGATTTCAGCACGAATGGGCCGGCTCGACCGGGGCGGTACTACCCTCGCACAGAAAATCAACGTAAAATGACAGCGTTCATGCTGTCGTGTTTCGTTGGTGAGTGCGAGACCGGAGGCCCAAATAGTCTAGTCAACAAGTTCCATACTTGTTGACTAGACTAAAAGATGCAGTAGCATCACTAGGCCGCCATGGTGTGGGTCGCCATACTGCATTGTCTGCATTCGCAGTGGGTATGGTGACCACCACTCTTGGATTCTGCTTATGCTTTCCATCAGGCAGAGTAGAGTCATTATGGCGGGCCATACATAAAAAAAAAAAAAAAAAACACCTATATTATATACAATTCAGACACTAGCATATCTATACGCTAAAAAAGTAAAAACTAAAACCCAACTACGACAGAAAACGATGCTGAAAAAGTATGAAACAAATTTCAAAAGCCGTAGTCACACGTTGTTAAAGTGTTATAGTGCGTTTCTATGTAGTTGGGTTTTAGTTTTTAGTTTTTTTTATTTAAAATGTTTTGGTGCCATTATTAATATATAATATATATATTTGAAATGTACACGTAACGCCCTTTCCAATGATACCAATTTCATTACTTTATGTCGGCTAGAGGGCGTCACATTAGATTCAGCGACACGTCATATAGCCTATAACCAGCAGACGATCAAGACGCTTCTAACGATACCTCATTTGTCCAGTTCTAATCAGTAGTTGAGGAGCTATGAGGGAACAAATGAACATACATACATACATACACACATACATACATACATAGCCTGTCAAAATCATAACCCTCCTTTGGCTTTGCCGTAGTCGGGTAAAAACTACATCCCATACGTTACCGCACTTATCTTGCATGCTAGGAAATCAAATATTGTGAACCTTTTTCTTTGGCTAGTTACAGGCATTGACTGACTTATAAACTTACATGGCAAAGTGACAGCCACGTGCTACGAAGTAAGTGGTCCTAAGTGATAATGCTAGTTTGAGGTATGTGTATACCCACCTTTAAGCTCAAATGTAAATTTTGACCTTAATTAGCGCTACACGTGATAAAGTGATTTCATTACTTTTCCGTCACATACGGTGTTATTATTTCAGTCTGGGATTTGCTTTATTTACATGTACAACAGACGGGTAAATGCGAGTAATGCCGATTTTGACACGACATAGACAAGGAAAACTTGTTCCAAACCATATGGACTACAGGCCCGTGTTAAAAATTAATGGGTCATGTGAACCACCAGGAGACCTGTTTAGAAAGATACAGGGGCATAAAATAACATTGAGAACCATGCCGTCATCTATATCTATACTAATATTATAAACACGAAAGTTTGTAAGTATTGATGGATGGATGTTTGTTACTCTTTTACGCAAAAACTACTGAACGGATTTGGATGAATCTTTACAGCAATATAGCTTATACCCCAGAATAACACATGACTACTATTTGCCGCGATAACCGACATATACGTGGGCGGAGCCGCGGGCAACAACTAGTATAAGAAATAAAAATATACATTAACATATGAGAAATAGAAGAAATAATAAGTTTAGAGCTGAAAGTTGAACCCAACAGAAAAAAATTATAAGTTTTAAGCTGTACTTACATTTTTATTCCAAGTTGAATTTCTAATACTTTTGTTTTAAAGTCAGATTTCTATTTATCTGCCATCATGCATAAAATATTAAGTGAAAGATAGCTGCATGAAGCTGGATAGGTAGCCGAGGATAGAACCAAGTGGCGTGCAATTGGTAAGGCTTATGTTAAGCAATGGACTGCGATAGACTGATTATAAAATTCATATAAGAAACGTTCAAAGGTGTCTTGACCTGTTCCGATTGCGTAACTTTGAATTTGTGAATCTGCTAAATCAGCATAAATACGTTACCAATTTATATATTTTATTGTCATCTCAAATTTCATAATGGCGTTTATGGTTGATCTTCAATTGTTATTTACATGACCTGATTGGAGTTACTTGTGTTTAGTTTATACTTCTTGTAATTATTATGAAAGGAAGAAAATGTTATTAGAAATGAATGAATTTGTTTTTGCTCTTTCTTTTATTAACCGACTTCAAAAAAAGGAGGAGGTTTCTCAATTCAACCTTTTTTTTTTATGTGTGTTCGGGGATAACTTCGTCGTTTATGAACCGATTTTGATGATTCTTTTTTTAATGTAAAGGAGATATCCCAACGGTGGTACCATGATAAGGACACTAAGATCTGATGATGGCATCCAACTCAACTAGTTGGAAAACGGTAGTTACAGATCGACACAGGCATGTAATAGATTTTCTATAGATATAACATTTATTTTGATAAATATTTGACAAGATAGGTTTCAACTATTGGGTGTTATATCTATGACTTTACTTTTACTTTATTTTTTTATTTATTTTAACAATATTGTTAACAAATTGTTAGAAAATCAACGTAAAATGACAGCGTTCGTGCTGTCGTGTTTCGTTGGTGAGTGCGAGACCGGAGGCCCAATTAGTCTAGTCAACAAGTTCCATACTTGTTGACTAGACTAAAAGATGCAGCAGCATCACTAGGCCGCCATAGTGTGGGTCACCATGCTGCATTGTCTGTATTCGCAGTGAGTATGGTGACCGCCACTCTTGGATTCTGCTTATGCTTTCCATCAGGCAGAGTAGAGTCATTTTGGCGGACCATACATAAAAAAAAAAAAAAAAAACGGATTCAAATAATTTTAAAGGAATCTTATGAAATAAAGATATTTTGATTTGACGCACAAACAAAACAACATTTCCTTAGTCTTATTCTTTTTTTTCTATACAGTAAATAATTTGAAACATGCCTCCATAGTATTCTCGTCACGTTTATTTTATGTTTGCAAAACATGATTTTTGTTACCTCGGTATTTTATACCTTTGTTTTTACAGTTTAGATCTTCCGTAATACAGCGAGTTTTATGTTGCTTTAACCATAATATTAAGTCCAAAAAAAGGTAATGTGAAACTTTATATACATTTAACGAAAAGTCCTTGGGCCCTTTAGATAAATCTCATTTTTTTATCTATGGCCCTGCCAATGTGACTCTACTCTGCCTGATGGAAAGCATAAGTAGAATCTACGAATGGTGGTCACCATACTCATTGCGAATGCAGATAATGCAGTATGGTGACCCACACTATGGCGGCCTAGTGATGCTTCTGCGTCATTGAGCTTCCGGTCTCGCACTCACCTACGAAACACGAACGCTGCCATTTTACGTTGATCTTCTATGCGAGGATAGTAGCGCCCCGATCCAGACGACCCGCGAGGCGAGACCCCGGTCCAGACGACCCGCGAGGCGAGACCCCGGTCCAGCCGACCCGCGAGGCGAGGCCCCGGTCCAGCGAGGCTCTACTACCCTTACATTACATGTCATTGCCATGTTTTAAAACTTTTCGGTCTTTTGGCGTAATGGCTAATTTATAGATACATTACACAAGGAAAATAGCGTTAACTGCCAATTTTTATGATGATCGGTTAAGTTGTTTTCATACATCGAACTCACATTTGCATTTACTTATTTACTTTACTTACAATTGTATACATTGTTTATCAGTTAAAAAATAATGTACAATATGTATGAAGTGGCATATTGTGACAATTACTTATAGGAAAGCAATTTAAAAAGTTTCTTCTATGGCTTTGGCTGGCTTATACATGAAAAAGAAATATATCTTTATGACTCTATATCTGCCTGATAGCTCCATTTGCTGTGTAGAGCGTTTCTGTAAGCCCATGTTCAGATGACGAGCGTTCAACGCGCGTTTTGCTAATGCGCGTTTACAACTACATGTAATTTGTTCTAGGAGTACACATGCTAACGCGCGTTTTTACATGGAGTTATTAACGCGCGTTAGCAAAACGCGCGTTGAGCGCTCGTCATCTGAACATGGCCTTATTCTGACAAAACTGATTCATATCTCGTCACTGGAACTTCGCATGTAGCTTAGTGTAGCTCTAAATTATAAGGCTTAAATACTGGGACAGCATAAATTTGTGTGCTACAACTGAGCTCTTTATTTAACGTTCAGGGTTTATTACTTACCTAGTAAAATATAATCCTAAAAGCATAGCCTTGTTTTCATTTCATTCATTAACGAAGGCAACTAATTCAGATTTATAAATGAAAAAATAGAATCCAAATATTGTTTAGAGCAGCGAAAAGTTTAATTTTGATTTTTAACCGACTTCAAAAAAAGGAGGAGGTTTCTCAATTCGACCGTATATATATTTCTTTATTTTCCTTATGTGTGTTCGCGGGTAACTTCGTTGTTTATGAACCGATTTTGATGATTATTTATTTAATGGAAAGGAGATATCCCAACGGCAGTACCATGATAAGGACACTAAGATCTGATGATGGCATCCAAGAGAAATCGAGTCGATTCTTGAAGTCGGTTTTCATTTTGTTAAAATTTTATAAAATATTGATTTTAACGTTGCAATTTTCTCTGGAGTGGAGGATTTTAATACAAGAGATACGGTTACCTTTTTAATTGGATATGTAATACTTTTTCATAATGATGAAAAGTACATTCTTGATTTTTCAAGTACTTTTATGTATACAATATTGTCTATTATAAAATCATAAATACAGGACAATAACTTACGAGTTAATAATAACAGATTTTATCAATTATAAACAATGAACTAACCTGAACGCGACTTGCGATATCGATCTACTTTTCATCTTGATACGACAATGAATTGTATGCAAAGTTAAAAAATTGTACACTAAAACCAAATATGGTGTACAAGAGATTGTAGTTATTTGAAAAAATAAATACTTAATTCTTAAATACATATGTTAATTTAAATGAATTAGAAGCTTGAGAACTCCGAGGATTAAGTCTGATCGTACAATCTTCATAATGTTTTTTTATTCGAAATTGTACCGGACAATACAGAAAACATTACCACGTATATAGATAGAAACCTGATTTTGTATCCCTTAAACAGATGGATTGATTCGAGTCACTTCTTACCTAGAGGCTGTCTTCATCCTTAATATGGCACATTTATCAGAACGCTGCCTGAAATGGTTTTTGGCTAATTTATCTAATCAATCCAAATGATTTCAGTAAAATGTTTAACGACCTTAAAGTCTCGATTTAAAGACACTTCTCTATAAGAAAGTGTGAGCATGTTTCATTAATATTCGAGTAATCGCAGCTTTGACTTGCTTTACATGAAGTCTCTTAAATACTACACGATTTTAAAGCTGTGATTAAAAGCCAATTGCGTGTAACTAGACTAACTAAATCAGATTACGACAATGCATTGTTTTACCAACAATAGCTCGCGACCGTATAATCACAGATAATCTCGGATTTAGTAAATCGATACTATTTTTATACGAGTCATGAGGATCAGCCTTGAACAGAATGACTTGGAAACATGAAAATACAAAAGTGAAAAAGAATTGAACCTATCCACTACAATTTTCTCCAATCCTATCATATCCTACTAATATTATAAACGCGAAAGTTTGTAAGGATGGATGTTTGTTACTCTTTCACGCAAAAACTATTGAACGGATTTGGATGAAACTTTACAGTAATATAGCTTATACAGCAGAATAACACATAGGCTACTATCTACCGTGATAACCGACAAATACGCGGGCGGAGCCGCGGGCAACCACTAGTAACATAATAATTGACTTTAGCCTTTATTCGCTCCTGGACAGATGTCTCTCCTTAGTAAGGAGGCTTTGCCCTGCTGGATAGACTTATTTTCGTAGAAAGTGATTTCGTTCTTGCAAGTTCTATCTACTTAGGTATCTGAGTCACTACAGAAGAATTCGAGGACTTGAAAACAGTACGTTCCCTAATGCCAACGCATTGAATTCGATTTTTTTATGGGATAGGGGCAAACGAGCAGACGTATCACCTGATTAAGCGATTACCGCTGCCCATGGACACCCGCAACACCAGAGGTGTCACAAGTGCGTTGCCGGTCTTTTAACCAGTATGCTCTTTTTCTAAAAGTTTAAAGGTCGTATTAGTCCGGGAATACCGTAGGCGACAGTTCATTGCACAATTTTGTTGTGCGAGGAAGAAAGTTTCCAGAAAAGCGCCCAAGTTGATAATCAATTATAGTCAAAACCTAAAAAGGCCTTTAAAAAAGGAGGAGGTTCTCAATTCGACCGTTTTTTTATGTGTGTTCGCTTATAACTTCGTCGCTTATGAACCGATTTTGATTTTTTTAATGGAAAGGCGATATCCCAACGGTGGTACCATGAAAAGGACACTAAGATCTGATCCGACTTGTTTTCATATCTGCACAACTTTGTATTAGTCTACAAAAATGCAAGACTGAACAAGAGTGCCTAAAAGTTATTTACACAGCATTGCTTAAGTTGCAAAAGTTTATTACAGCGAGTTAATAAAGTTACCTAATTAGCACTAGTAGCGAGTTCCACATATACTAATGTGCGAATAGTTCCTGGTTGCACTTATTGTTTCTTGCCAATTTAGAGGCTTCTTGCAATATTTCAAACAAGTAATATATGCTTGACTACATTGACATATCCTAATTTAATTTGTATTTCAATAAACGGATAAAATATTGCACATTAAAAAAAGTATTGGCTAATCTAATATGAAGGTATACTTACAGTTTATACGAGTATAGTGTCAAGTAAGTTAAGTCATGGTGCAACAAGTAGGTACTATAAAGACAAACGTAAAAGTACATTTTCTACATTTATTGGTTAAAAAAGTTAATACCCGTCTATGTAGACAGACACTCAAAAAGTAACTCAAGTTGATGCTACATTCCGAGCCCAGCCCAATAACTTAAGCTACACGAATAGCCGTAGGCAAAAGTAGTTCCTTAAGCATAATTTTCGCTTTCTTAAGTACGTTTTTAGTTGTGTTGTAACAAATCTCATAATATCAATTTGTATGATTGATTATACAACTTATTTACATTTCTTATTTTATTAAAAAGTCAATTACTAGACTTATATACAAGGTAATGGTCATGACATTTTTAAATTAAAGGTGTAAATATTTTTATGTTAGCATGTGCCAAGTTCCCGCGTACCTTTACAGCCTAAGTGTTGGTCTTGGGCACAATTTCCCTGTTCCAAATATTCCACAAACCGTAGTAAATTCAATTATATTATACCCTATCGCACTTTTTTCTTTTACAATGTATGAACATTGCAAAGGAACGGTGCGGAGGCAACGGTAACCACCAACAAAAATAACCTTAAATTATGAAAAACATTACGAAATGTGCGATGCGAATGAAGAACTTTTGTTTGTTCAAAACTACAACAGATCGCTAACGATTTAAATTGTCTTACATACTAGAATGTTTAATTTCGTTCGGCTTACGATGGGCTTATTTCTGAACAAGATAAAAATATAGAATAGAGCATGCTATAACATGCGGCCCATGCCATGCCCATAAGCCCATGTAGGGGGCATGCCTCAAACTTCGTCAGCATTTTTCCGTATGCACTATTAAGTGATGCCTTCAAGGGTATTTAATTCTTTTTCAAGCTTCAGATCACTAACCTTTTATGTATAAATATAAAAATTCAATTAAAATACTTATAATCCCCTAGGCAAAGACTTTTTAATCTAATGAGATTACTGAGAATCGCATTATAACACAATTATTTAAAGACTTGTGATATCTTCAAAATTAAACCCTAAGATAGTGAAATTAAATATTCTACAGTTCAAAAGACTTATTATAAAAATAATATTTAGCAAGATATAACTAGAACAACATTATTATTTTCTTTTTCTTTCTGAACAAGAACTTGTTTTAACCATAAGCCGTGTATTGTTTCTTTATTACCTACCTAAAAAAATGAAATAAACATAATTATTTAATAGGAAATAATTACAATAAAAAGGAAACAATAACAATATTTACATACAAGCGTCAAAAAACTTTTCCGCATCATCGCCTGTTTCTGGTGTACACAATTTTTTCTTACGTGTTGGAATCGCTCTTCATGGTGAAATTTTTACGCCATTCTTGTAGTGAGGGATTAAGGTATTAGTACAAGGAAAAGATTCATGAACGATTATTCTAATATTCACGTAATCTGTACAAGTAACAATTAGCGACCTGGCAAACCAATTACTGAAGTAATTAACCAAGAACGCTCGTGACACACCTACACGCTCATTGTCTGAGATGACCCACGACTTCACATTTTAAAGGTTGGTTAGATCATTCAATCAATCAGTCAGATTATTGCATTTCACTGTGGAACATGAGTCTTGAACGCATCACATTGGCATCGGTCTCTGACTTTTCACATTCTATGTACCTGCCTCAAGTCGTCGGCTCTTCTGACTGGGGGGCGTCCTGGCTTTCGGTAACGATTTCCATTCAGTTAGACAAAGGGAGTGAATTCTTGCGTTGCTACGTTTCATGCTATCTTAATAGCGAATATGGATTCTATTTAACAGAAAATAGCATTACAATTCCTATTAATCATGTTGACACCGACTACGTGGCATCCGTAGTAAAGTGATTGGTATAGAACTGTCACTATATTATTTATCGTGCCCTGTCACCTGTATGAATAAACGGCAAATATGATAATCTAAACGTCAAAATAAATTACGTAATAATATTCAGAAATAATTGGATTTATGTGTCGAGATATTCAAGCGAATCACTGATACTGACTATGGGTTTTACCATTGTGATATTACTTAATTATGTATCATGCCTAGAAATAGGTAAACCTGTTTCTACGTAGCGTAGGTGTAAAAAATGGGTTAAAAATCATTATTTCGTGTAGGTAAATGGTCTTAATCTTGCTACTATTATATTACGATTAAGTAAATGTTAGCTTGTCAGTTTTTTATGTATAGCATTTGATTTTTTAGACTTCATAGTTTATGAGATGTGGGTTAACAGGATATTGTAATCTACCTCTTGATATTCCGGGTTTAAAGTATTTAAAATATTTTCATCAATAATCATAACTTGTCATCGACTTGACAAGGTTAAGGAATGCTACAGTGAACCTCAGTCAGTTAATTTCAGATGTGATATGTATTAATCAATTTTATTGCAAACAGTAAATTATGAATCTTAAAATATGTTATTAGAGTGTATAATAGAATTTCTTCACCATCCTAAGATTGAATTGAATGAAAATACTTTGGTAAATGGGCAATTTGAAGTTTATGTATTCATTTTTGTGTTTATATATTCTTGAAAACTTGAGACTTTTTACGTGTTCGAACAAACTAAGAGACTTCAGAATTTTTATAATAGATTGAAAGTAGAAAATCTCAAATGCATTTAAGATTTGCAAGCAAGACTATCTTTATTTGGGAGCTTTGGTCTCTACCCGTGTAAGTGAACGTATTGAGGTAAAAAGAAGCTTATGTACTTCTTTAGGGATCTTAATATTTCCAAGCTAAATTTAATTGAAATTGGTTCAGTGGTTTAGTCCTAAGAGCGTAACAGACCGACATGTCCGACATGCAAAGTAACTTTTCCATATAAATATTAAGTAGAGACATAGAACTCTAAGCATGAACAGAAAAAAGGAAATTCTTTGGATTATACATTTATACATTGCTGTTTTGGATTGTGATAAATCACACACTTTTGTGCACCTTTCAAGCACAATAAATGTTTCTTCCTTTTCTAATGTCAAGACTCTGCCAGTTTAAATAAAAAAGGCGGGAATTTATTTTGACACTGTCAGCCGTTATTTTTTAATCCTGTCAAAGTTATCCATAGTACGTTCTGTTGTGTCAGCTAGTTGCGACACTAAACGACGTTAAATTGTCTGTTAGGGCTGGCCCTTGATTGCCGTTTGTTGTACACGTTCATCAGCCGCATATTTCAACGGGCAGAATGATAAATGGTCACTTCACTACACCAAAATGAGTCATTACAATTTTAGGCGTGATATTGCTCAATTTAAGTGCATGGACGTTTGGCTTTATGTCTTTGTATAAAAATGTTTTATGAGTTCATGTCAGGGTTGTCATATTGATGAATAATTAAAAGTTTAAAGGTGGATTTTGGTTATGTAACTTTGCATGATCTTTATAGATATTAATGCGTAATAATTGGATTAAGAGCGTGTCTGCAAAGTAGGTAGGGGATTACTGAGTGTGTTTTTCTAGAAACTTTTAACCGTAAAGACGTGTAATATCTTAATTGTCGTCAATACAAACCTTCAAGAAAAGAGCGCACTCCTATCTCAAAATCCGAAGAAGGATTTGTAACTCTTGAGCTTCAGGAGTTCATAGGCGGCGGTATCCTAGCATCAGGCAGTAGGTAATAAAGTTGCGAATGCGAATCGTATTTCGAGTATTCGCAAATACCGAAAACCGGTTAACGTTATACCAATTTTGACTTTTTAGTCACCTTGGAAGTATAATGATAGTTATTGTCAAATATTTACTAAAACAGCGTTGATGAATATTGATGATATCATAAATACCTATTAAGTAGATGGTTACCTCGAACCTCAACCTTCGAATTCAGTTCACCCTCAGGGTTGCGGAGGTCCGATGCCAGTCGCTCCGTGTAAAAACTGATATTCAGGTAAAACCGGTTAAACTAGTAGCCGACCTTGGGAATAATAAAGGCTAGGAAGATGAAGTAGATGGCTACGAAATGATAACGGATTCAAACATTTTAGCAATTTAATTAACCGCAAGCATTTATAAGTAAGTGGCTATGTCTGCAGTTGTCCTACTACTATAAGCTGCTTTCATATGCAAGTGGAGGAAATTTTTAGCATCTTTAATTGATATAATTTATTTTATGTTTGTAAGTGAAATGACTGAATAGACCAATGAAAATATTTTCTAATAAAATTTATTTATTTCTTTTTTTTAACCGACTACAAAAAAGGAGGAGGTTCTCAATTCAACCGTATATAAGTTTTTTTAATTGTTTTTTATATGTGTTCGCGGATAACTTTGTCGTTTATGAATCGATTTTATCGATTCTTTTTTTAATGGAAAGGTCCCAACGGTGGTACCATGATAAGGGCTACTAGGCTACTAAGATCTGATGACGGCATCCAAGAGAAATCAAGTCGAACCTTGAAGTCGGTTTTTATTTTGTTAAAATTTTACTTGTTTCGGAAATTTTCCTAGCTAGATCATCGAAACAACCACCGAACGGGTATAAACTAAATTTCATGAAAATCGTTGGAGCCGTGTCCGAGATTGCTCGTATAAGTTATTATGTACTTGAAGTTTTTCTGGAAATGAATAATTATTGTTGTTACTTATTAGGACAGTCAAATCTTACCATGAGTGCCAGTTTCTACAAACTTTTTAATTCATTGCACAGCGGATGTCGACGTGTGGTCTTTAGTGTACAGTATACCCACTTGTATTTTTAATTATTTTTTATAGTATAGGGAGCAATCAAGCAGACGTATCGCCTGATGGCAAGCGGTTACCGCCGCCCATGGACACCCGCAACACGAGAGGCGTCACAAGTGCGTTGCCGGCCTTTGGGAGATGGGAAAGGGGATGGGGGGAGGGCTTGCTGTATGGACCTCTGGTATCCTCACTCACTTGGTGAAACACAGCGCAAGCACTGTTTCACACTGGTTTTCTGTGAGGCCGTGGTATCACTCCGGTCGAGCCGGCACATGCATGCCGAAGCGTGGCTCTACCACGGTCAATGTCTTTTATTGGAAATAAATTTATTATAATATTTATAAGTTAAAAGTATATATAATTATTTCTTGCATGTACTAGGTATTGGGTTTCAGATCAAGGAGTTTCAAACTGTGATGTATATTGTGATGTATATATTTTGGAATAATATTATTCGTAGACAATATAACAGGGTATTAGTATAAATCCAGTTTTATTGGCAGTTCATAACGTTTTTTGAATATAGCTGAACAGCTTGTAAATATTTTGAGAGGTACAGATAACAAGATTACTGCAACTTGCATAGTATTTTGCCCAATGTTGAGCATTAATGGCGAACTCTGGCGTTTCTGGTTTAATTGTATATTGTTAGCAGCAAGTATTATGAGTTTCAGACATGTTTAACTAAAACATGTCTGAAACTCATAATACATAATACAACATTTATTGCTGTACCACAGACTTTTTTTTAATTGACTTTGTAGACTTTAATATGCGACTGGGCACTCTTCTTAAATTGGATGATAAAATAGATTAGCTTAAAAACATAACTTTGTTTTTAAAAATATTTCAATTAATTAAATAGAATAGGGACTTTATTTGACAAGTTATTTTTATGGTAACTAATTAAATCTGTTTATTATAACAAATTAATTCAAAATCTGCAACTGTTTTATCATTTAAATTACAACAGCCAGCGTTACATGAAACGTTAATTAAAAAATCCATGCGTTATAAAAACGCTGGCAAATGAATACTTGGTTCACCGTTCACCTGAATCGAATGCTGTTTTATGAGGGTATAAAGCTCTTGTTTATTCCCATTCATTTTTAATCCTGTTTGTAAAGAGTAAATTTTAATCAATAGTAAAAAGAACTCATACCTTGTACTCTGTGTAATTTTCAGATTAAATCTTTATGTTCAGTTATAAATGTTGAAGCTTAATATTTAATTTTATCTATTTGAAGTGGTAGACTTTCTTGTACCTGCATTCTTTTTCGAAATATACATTTGTTTCGCATTTGTATTTAAACTTTAAATGTAAAATTTTATTAATGAACCACTTTTTCTGGTAAACCTTAAGGAAGTTTGATTATATCATGCCTGTAAATGTAAGTACGTACAAAATGTCACATACGAGTAAATGTATCCTTCTGCAGGTCAGCCGAATGACGGCCACTGCTTTACAGAGCCAACCAAGTTTTTTTTGATAAAACAACCGGTATTGTGTTTTTTCTGTGGATGGGCTTGCCAAAGTGACTCTACTCTCATTGATGGAAAGCATAAGCAGAATCCAAGAGTGGTGGTCACCATACTCATTGCGAATGCAGACAATTCACCATGCTGCATGCTGCACTCAGCAACGCGACACGTCAGCACGAACGCTGTCATTTTAGGTTGACCTTCTGTGTGAGGATAGGACCGCACCAGTCGAGTCTACTCGTTCGTGTTGAATTCAGCGTGAAATCTACTTCCTTTGTTATGTTAGTTGCTTCCCACCTATTGTGTTTGTAGGTGTCAGATGCCCAAACTAAGATACCTTGTGCTATGGACCCCTGGGCCACCCTTCTCCGGTAGTACATTATTTAACAGTGGGAGAACAAATTTTTAAAAGGAAAAATGAACTTAGGATAACATTATATTAATAGAGAATTTATTATAAAGATACTTTAAGTATATCCTTACTGCTAAAAAAACGTTTCTAAATAAATTTTACTCCAATTTTTAATCGCTTTTTTGTCCAATAATGATTTCGCTTCGCAAATTACTGCCAATAAACAATGGAAACAAATGGGTATTACAAGCAGTCAGCAAATTATATACTCCCTGTAACCACAGTGTGTGCGACGGTGTACGTGGGTAGATTCGTAATGTAACCAGAGTAATTACGATACATAAATACCGTCAATATCTTGAGTAAACAATATTTTAGTACGTATACGTACTCGTTAATATATAATTTAGTTTTCATATTCTCATTTAACTTAATGTTCCGAATCACATCATGTGTCAAAAACAAGTACCTATTCATTTAGATTTTGAAGAAATGAGCCGTCGCGATCGCTGATCATCTGGAAGATGTGAATTTGTAGAATATTACTTTGAACGGATATTTTATTAAGAGAAATAAAAACTATAAAAATGGCAATGATTCACCACACCGCATTACATGTATAATATAATTATACTATCATAATATTGCGTCACACGTAGTGTCGTAGCGTCGCCGTAAATCTTATATTTTTCTTTATAATCACTATAAATCTAAACATCATACTCTTAAAGTTTTTTTGACTACACAGACCTAATGACATCAGTATATACCAATGTCAATTTATTATCGTTAAATATGTTTTAGTTTATCGAGTGGGCAGAGGATTGTTCAAAATTTTTCTTTTATAGGATTTACATAACTTATGAACGTGTCAATTTTATGTTAAGCAGTAAACTATCAGATTTTATCAAATAAAGAGATAAACAAGCAACATTGTTTAACAATTTTATTTTTCATTTTCGTACTAAAATCTCTATTGAATTAAATGAACAGATTCTAAAAGAGAGATATTCAAAATAAATAAATACTATGAAGCAATCATTTAGAAAGCCAACTCAAAACAGAAGGACGTTCTCAATTCAAAGAAACATCCTCCCATGATTTGAGAAATGATTTGAATTTTCAAGTTTCAAATCTTAATGAGAAGAATGAAAGTTCGGAAACTGTATTGTTTCAAATCACGAGTTGCGCACCTTTATAAATTGGCTACTTTGGAGCATGGTGTGAAACACGGAAGCGCTTTTTTTAGTTAATACTAGCTGAGTCCCGCGGTGTTACCCGCGGTTATTGTCGTACCGCGGTGTTACCCGCGGTTATTGTCGTACCGCGGGTAACGACGCGGGGCGAAGCTAGTCTAAAAAAAAAGCGGCCAACTGCGAGTCGGACTCGCCCATGAAGGGTTCCGCCGCAGCAAGTAACATAATATAATTTTTATTTTATTTTTATATTTGTGTTGATTGAATGAAAGGTAAATTGCAGTTTACGATTTATGACGTATTAAAAAAAAACTACTTACTAGATTTCGTTCAAACCAATTTTCGTTGGAAGTTTACATGGTAATGTACATCATATATTTTTTTTAGATTTATCATTCTCTTATTTTAGAAGTTAAAGGGGGGGGGGGGACACTCATTTTACCACTTTGGAAGTGTCTCTCGCGCAACCTATTCAGTTTAGAAAAAAATTATATTAGAAACCTCAATATCATTTTTGAAGACCTATCCATAGATACCCCACACTCATTGGTTTGATGAAAAAAATTTATTTGAGTTTCAGTTCTAAGTATGGGGACCCGCAAAATTTATTGTTTTTTATTTATTTTTGTGTAAAAATCTTAAAGCGGTTCACAGAATACATCTACTTACCAAGTTTCAACATTATAGGTCTAATAGTTTCGGAAAAAAGTGGCTGTGACATACGGACGGACAGACAGAGAGACAGACATGACGAATCTATAAGGGTTCCGTTTTTTGCCTTTGGCACGGAACCCTAAAACGGAGCCTAAGTTACTCCTTATATCATCAGCTACCTATCAGTGAAAGTCCCGTCAAAATTGGACAAGCCGTTCCAGAGATTAGCCGGATCAAACAGACAGACCGACCTACAGATAGACAGATTGACAAAAATTGCGAAAAAATGTTATTTAGGTGTACGTACCGTGTATACATACATATGCATTTAGAAAAAGTGGCTATTTTAATATTACAAATAGACACTCCAATTTTATTTATTTGTATAGATATTTCTACTCATGGACGTATATAAATTACTACTACCAAAAATTTAAAAAATTACTGCGAATTTTCATACTAACCATATTTTTAACCATAATCCTATCTATAATATATAATTTTATATTCTCGATTAATAACATTAAATAAACGAATATGGTATTAACTTTATTAAAGAAGATAAACACAAATTGTAGGAATTCGTTCAAAAATTTAGATGACACAAAATTATAGGTACATGTTCGAAATTTGAATCTAGATTAAGATAGGCTAAGCGGTTTAGCTACCGAATTGATCGACGAAGCATATTAGAAATACCAAAAAACATGTATTTCGAGAAAAATATTTAACATTTATTACACAATAAGCATAAAAAGCAGATTTATGTTTTTAAATATATTTTGAAATCATATGTTACTACAAATAAATTAATATTATCGCCCAAACGCAGAAATCGAATTTACGAAATTTACAATTTACGAAAGATAATTGACAAAAATGAATAAAAGACATTAGTTTTTTTTTAACTAGTTGAAAAATCATTTTAAGACCTACGTTCATACCACATTCTCGTCACAGGTCAGTTTATCTAATTAAAAATTATGACATTAAAAATGTGTTTAGATTTTATTGATTAGTATTAAGAAAACAATAATGGCGCCTTAAACAAAAGATGGCGGCGAACGTAAGACGTTTAGTTAATCGGATTAATGCTGGAATAGGTGTAATAAAACGTAAGACAGCAAAATCTATCTATTCGAATTGCTATTTTGTTACTAAATTTCTCGATTTATTTTCTAATAAACCCTTATTTTTCTTCTTTATTACTAACGTTATATCTATTATTGATAAACTTATCTATAATGGACACAATAGATTTATAGCGTATTTGAAGTAAATTGGTTTCATAGGTACATTTTACTTGGTAATTTTATGTTGGTGGAATAAATAAATAAATTGATAAAACATCAATTTAATTATTTATTGCATTAAATATATTTTTTATACCACAATTACCACTTTTAAAATCCAAATTTATTTCGTACTATTATTTTGCGTCTAGCTTAAAACTTAAAATCTTTATTTACACTATTTCGAACTAAGTTTTTAAACATGCTTAAAACGATCAATACCTATGGAAGAATAACTAAATTCCTTGAACTTCGACTAATATTTATTTATAATAAGATAGCAGTCCCGTTATAAAACTCGTAAGAAAATAAAAATACAAAAAGATACAAAAAATATATCAATGATAAAAAAAGAAACAAAAAAGAACTTGTTAGCCCAAAGAACTACTTCATTAAATTGATTTAAGAACCTCATCCGTTTTTGAGTATCGTGAATAACTCTACCAATAAGACACAAAAAAATGCCAGGAAAAAATAGTTTGTTAAAAGTTCATCAGGGTCAATTAACCTCAGATATCACGTAAATGCAAGTATTCTCATGTGAGTCACCAACGATTCTTGGTTCAAAAAACTTGGTTCTAGTTCGTTTACGAAGTAGAATTTTCTAGAATACGATTTATATTTGTTACTAGATGCTAATGGGATCTCTAGCATTGAAGTCTAAGAACTAAATGGTTTTAAACTCTTCATAGATCAAAATACGAGTTTTATTAATTAAATAAAGGTTTTTCTTACATTTGAATTTATTAGAACACATTACTAAAAGGATTAACAGGAAGCTGAACAAAAAATACGATCTTTCAGAATGTTCAATGTACGTTAGCTCTAGAACAAATTAGTTAATCTAATTAAAATGTGAACAACAATAAGTAGCGTCTTTTGGCGATTTCATAAGTCTCTGGGACTCTCACCGAAGATCTTGTGATATTTCTGATTTTCGCTGACTCTTACTTGATATCAATAGGAATTTGGTGCCGTTTTAAGAGAACAATAAACAATTTCATTTGAACCCTTCAACAAACAGTAACGAAAATCACTATGAGTCCGTGTTTCCGAGGTTTTCACCCGAAATAAATTATTAATACGAATACAATAGGACAGACAATAGACGTGTATTCTAAATACAAATGAATCAAGGACGAGAAACGTTCAATAAATTAAACACAAAAGGGGCTTTGTTGTACGTAGGGTTGTCACTAATTGAAAAATAAAAGTTCTTGCACTTGAAGGTCGCTGCTACGTAAATATAATTATGTAGACAGAAAAATAAAGAAATATGATCCTGAGCGTCTGCGTAGAACACCACGACCCGACATAGAAAACACTGATGTCTTTGTGTTTAGTATCAAGACGTCAGTTGTCAGAAAGTGACAGAAAAAATAGCAGCATCGTGAAAACCCTGTTCACAGTAACTTTTGCACCATAAATGATTTTCTTTGATCATTAATTTCTATTCTGAAATTGGTAACTTTAAAACTTTTCCTCACAATCAGTATTTATTAGATGGTGATTAATAAATTGTTCAGTTTGGACAGCTACAAGAGAAGTTGGTACAAATCAGTTTCATAGAATTTATGAGATGAAGACTGTAATGTTTTAATCATTTGTCATTAGCAAGACTTCTATTGAATTTTAAGTTAGGTATACAATTAAAGAAGTTTCTTTAGTTAACATTTATGTTAAACTTAAATGTCATAAATTTTTAAAAAAATAGCTTCATGAATTCATATTTTATATTTAATACTCGCTTAAAATTAATTTTCACTTTTTATAAAAAGTTATGTTGTTTAATTTAATTGAATCTTAAAGAATTTTTTATTTTATTTTGTAGGTAGGTACGTATTTGCATGCGCAATACGACTTAATTTTTGCAGCTGGTGAAATTCAATTAAAGGAATAATTCAGTTATATCTAAGTTTGGAACTTTGATTCTTTGTTAGGTACTATAGGCATTTAGGCGCCGACCACTTGGATCCCCTGGACTTTTTGTCTACACTGATCCCGTAGCAGATCTTTTTAGATTTACGTTCCATTTTGATCCCCCAGGGGATTTACTTGGAATTTTTTGTAAACAGTACGTCCACTAGGATGCCCTGCTTAAACATCTATGGTGATTTACTTGGATTTTCGCCTACACCGATTAGGGATTCCCAGCGCTGCTTAGCAGAGGATCCAAGTGGACCGAGCCGGCGTATAGTTAAAGCGCTTCTTAATACTGTTTGTTTAAACAGGATTGCAACCGCTTAATTCTGATCAATTTTGAGATTATAGAGCAGTCGGTTAGTAAAGGCATAATAGAGATTTTATTTATGTGTATGAAAAAGCAAAATTGGATTAAAATTATGTGTCCGTATCTATTGGCGCCAAATTTGAAATAGTAAGTTAGAACAGAGAGAATAGAAATCACATAGTGTTTTGTTACAGGGATCTACTGAAAATGATCCGGGTTTAACCTACGAAAGAAATCCCTGAGAGCCTTTATAGACCCCGGCTCTCTCTTAAATGACAAATGATATTTAAATCACATTACGTGGGGTACATCGTGGGCTATGAATACGACGCAATGCTGCACGCGACAAGTTTCCAACGTGATTCTGATCATTACTTCCTATTATCGCATTCGTAGCGTAGCGTCGTACGGAACAACAAAACAATCTTAAAAAGAACTTAATAATAAAAGCTATAAAATATTCCTGTCAAGAAATGGGTAAAGACTTTTTAATTTTGTACGGTCTCTTAATGCCTTTTACTTAGTAAGGAAAATTAAATGTCTAATTTTTTAGAACGATTTTGTCAACCCTATAGATAAACCATCTCGATTGCTGATGAGAATGTCACTATCGGCATTGCAGAACATTTTAGTTTTATAAAATGAAGCACAGAAAACGATGTAGCATACGACGTCATGCATTAAGAAATAGGTGCTCAGCCGAAGACGTCTTGAGGATTTGCATTTCCTAACACAAATAACATCCGATTGTGTGATTAGGATTTACATAACTAATGTTCTTAGAGACTGTATTATCTATCAGTGCAAGTTTACAGGAAAAATATAATTGTGTGTGCATCCACAAAGAATAATTGGGCAATTTTATAAAACCAGTGAATTTTGCTCTCAGTTGGTTTATTGGCTTTGTAAAACATTATTACAGACATTAAACTTTTTTGTTAAACATGAAAAATTTGATTTCCTAAATATACTATCAAATTTCATTTCTTTTTTACCGAAATAACCTTCCCAGATTAGCAAAGTTATTAAAGAATTTCATTTAAAAACTAAAATATTGTTGCTTTCCGTTGGCAATGGCTACGATGTTCGCTATTACGATTACTATTATTATTATTTTTTATGTATGGCCCGCCAAAATGACTCTACTCTGCCTGATGGAAAGCATAAGCAGAATCCAAGAGTGGTGGCCACCATACTCACTGCGAATGCAGACAATGAAGTATGGCGACCCACACCATGGTGGCCTAGTGATGCTGCTGCATCTTTTAGTCTAGTCAACAAGTGGAACTTGTCGACTAGACTATTTGGGCCTCTGGTCTCGCACTCACCAACGAAACACGACAGCACGATCGCTGTAATTTTACGTTGATTTTCTGTGCGAGGGTAGTACCGCCCCGGTCGAGCCGGCCCATTCGAGCTGAAATCAGCGTGGTTCTACTACCTCTAGTTCTAGTTCTAAACATTAGCAAATAAATAGATTGTCAGAACATTATCTTAAGCTGTATTATTTTCCTAGATGATAAGTACTCTACGTTCTTTGCTAAAGCTCTGGCGACTGTCTGTTAAATTTTACGATGATCGCTTGAGAAGTTAAGCCGGCCGTAAAAGCGGAAAAAACAAACTCACTCTCGCATTTACAATATTAAGTTAGAATTCGTTCACTTGACGGGAAAAGAAGAAAAATATTAGGTTTATAGTGATCTAACGAAAGTACTGGGGCGAATATTGTTTGCAGATGTCAAACAAATAAGTAGGAGGGAAGAGGTTCGTTCGTGCCTTGTGTGCTCAAAGCAAACAAATGGAATAGCCCCGTATACCGTACATGGGTATATTTATTGAAGCACCTGTATTTATGTGTATAATATAGCAAAGAAGATAAAACTGAACTGAACAACTTTTCCTGTTCCGCATGAAATAGGATATGGGGTAATTTTTTTTAAACATTGTACCTTATACTTGTAACGAACATGTTTAGTATATTTACCTTATGTTGTAAATATATGGCAGGCTGGTGAGTCGAATGTTTAAGAAATATGAAGAAACTAGCTGACCCACGTAACGTCGTTTACGTCTCCTATTGCCCGTAGCGTAATAATTTTCCCCCATTTTTGTAACATTCTTCATTGATGCGCCGCTCCTATTGGTCTTAGCGTGATGATATATAGCCTATAGCCTTCCTCGATAAATGTGCTATCTAACACTGAAAGAATTTTTCAAATCGAACCAGTAGCTCCTGCGATTAGCGCGTTCAAACAAACAAACAAACTTTTCAGCTTTATATATTAGTATAAATAAGTATAGATAACAAGTGCAAAAAAATATTGTAGGACTAAAGTATTTGACATTCTTTTTTGTGTTTGTCATTTGTTATATTGGTACGGTCGTAGATAAGTACTGAGTATACAATGGTTTCTTAAATATTTTACCAAATACGTCTACTACATCTTTTTAAATATTTTACATTATTCTTCTAATTACTCAATCTTGTCACATATTGAGAATCTGAGACTTATGGATTATAATTCCATTAATATAAATAAGCTTAATACCTTATCTATATTTTATAATACGGATAAGGTTGACCTTGGACCTTTATACATAGGATTGCTATTTAAGATCTAAAAACATGATGCACCGAAAATAATAATAAATCTTTTTTTTTTTTTTTTTTATGTATGGCCCGCCATAATGACTCTACTCTGCCTGTATCTGTAATCTAGACTAATCATGTAATTCAAAAGCCATATTTTTAATATACTATGTGTGTTTAGTAAAAGTGTTAATCAGTAAAATTTGCTTGTTAGTATGTTCGTAACCATTATTGGATTAATTACTAGCCTCTTAACACTATATTTAAAAAAAAAAAGTATAAAAATGAATAAGCCTACACCATACACCAAAATTGATTAAATTTCTACAGTCAACGTGCTAATACTGAATTTTCATTCTCTACAAACACATAGCGGGAAGATACGATAGGTAGCAAATTTTTCTTTAATATAGGAAACAAATAAAGGAAAACTTGTCCGTACTACGTTCATTTTAAATAAGCTTTTTGCTTCTCTTTTGCTCCTTTTTAATTATTATTATACATGTTGGTGCGATATTATGCGAAAATGCCTGATACTTTTTTAATAACGCCTTTAAGAGAGCCGCAAAAGAATATTCATTTCCTCTGCTAAAAGTTGGAGTGGCCAAGTTGTACCTTATCAGGTTGTTTACGGAAACCTTTCCTTATTTGCCCTGTTGATGAAGTAGCGCCGACTATTTGGGCGTGAAAATTGTAACTGCGATTCGTAAACTTGGTTGATTTAGTTCGTTTGTATGATTTTTTCATAACATTTCGGTTGCAGAAAACATCGCATTTATTATTTTATAAACGTATCTCATCATCATCAACAAACTTTAAAAGATCATTTTTGCACAGATTTATCCCCCTGTAAATGAGGTTTTGGGCTACAATGCCAGGCTGGCAAGACTGGTTGGTATAGTATTTATTCGTCGGTTTTTCTTCTCTGTGCAGTGCTGCTGCTGTCATCCTGCGGAATTTGGACAATCCGTGTTCTCAATGTATAAAATAATAAATATTTAATGTCGTTTAGACGAAGGTTCACCGGATCACATTTTCTTCAACTGTCCGAAATACCCTATATCATTGTATGATATTCTTCTCATTAAAGTCCCACGTCCCATTAATTTCCAAAATTTATTATCACTCTCCTTTTCTACATGCTTAAAACATTAAATTAAAAGTAGAGTCATTATAATTATATTTGTTCAATAAAATAGATTTCCTGATATTGTGTCATAACCACTCTTGTGTCGTCTCTATTTCATCATCATCATCATCAGCCCATCGCAGTCCACTGCTGGACATAGGCCTCTCCGATTGCGCGCCACTTGGTTCGATCCTCGGCTTCTCGCATCCAGCTCCTGCCTGCCGTCTTGCACAGATCATCACTCCACCTGGCCTGTGGACGTCCTACACTACGTTTGCCAAGACGCGGTCTCTACTCAAGAACCCGTTTACCCCAACGGGTTCTTGAGTGGATACCGTCTCTATTTATTAACTCGAAATGAAAATGTCTTAGAATTCTAATCACCACCGGCCAATCAATTTCTGAACGTGTCACGTTACACTAAATATGGAGCAAAAGTTTGTGGCAGTTCGCCAAATTTTGCCATATCATAAAAAGTTAAGGAGCTATTTATTGGACTGATTAGAAATCACTCACACTTTTAAAGAAAAATAAATAATGAATGTTGCTATTTAGACTACTAAGTGCAAAATTAAATGACTTTCTATATTACAATTCTAAAGACGAGTATAACCATATCTTGTCGTGATCACTACAAAAATAATTGAGGTTCTTCTAATTATATGTATAACTTGATTGCCTTGATGGCGCAGTGATAGCGTATGCGACTGCTATGCTTGAGGTCTCGGGTTTTATTCCCAGTTCGGACCAAACGTTTGTATGCTCTGTAAGTTTTGTTGGAGTTTGGGTGTTTTCTATGTATAATATGTATGTATTTGCGTAAAAGTATATAATAATTTATATCAGTTGTCTAATACCCGTAATATAAGCTCTGTTTAATTTGGGACTACATGGCGATGTGTATTAGATGTCCGAAATATTTATTCATATACTAGCTGACCCGGCGAACTACGTATCGCCTTATTTATTTCTGTGAATATTTTCCAAATTATGGAAAAAATGTTTTAGTAAGCCCGTGTCAACTTCGCGCAGCACAGCACAGCGCCGCAGTGTATAGAACTAAGAGGACTAAGAGAATATAACACCTTTTTAAAATTTTCTTCTATACAAACTTCCAGCGCACGTGTTTCCCTCCCACTATGATCCCGGGTCCTTTAAGCGGGGCGTAAAAAAGCATCTCACTAGGCGGCCATAGTGTGGGTCACCATGCTGTAATGTCCTTATGCGCATTGAGGATGGTAATCACCACTTTTGGAATCTGCTCATGCTTTCCATCGGGCAGAGTAGAGTCATTTTGGCGCAGCTATCACATAAAAAAAAAAAACCTTATCCTGACAATAACATATTTGTTATTTATAAAAAAAAGAATTATTCAATTTGTTGCAATCGATCCAAAGTTATTATTATTCATACATTTTTGTGATTATTTTTTATTTATATAGAAATAACTAAAGCTCCAAGAGTGATAAATCAAATAAATCGAAAAAGATTTGACTTGAGTTTTGATATTCGATTCTGTTTACGATGTTCTGCGGTGGAATAATAAAGTTATGCCTACTTATAACTCGTTTAACTTCAGCCTGAAACTGACAGAGCATAGCTTCTTCTTAATTATTAACAGCAACTAATTTAACTTTCATGAATTTCTAGCTTTAGCCTGCGACCTCGTCCATGTGGTAATTGCAACGCTTTTTAACCAACTCCAAAAAAGGAGAAGGTTCTCAATTCGACTGTATTTTTTTATGTTTGTTACCTCAGAACTTTCGACTGGGTGTACCAATTTTGATGATTCTTTTTAATTTGAAAGCTGGCGCTTCACATGTGGTCGCATTTCAATTTGGTCCAGTTCATGATATCATTTTTTTGTTATGAAAGGTACTTTTGAAAAACGTATAACTATGTTTTTTATTACATTTAATAAAGGGTATTTAGCTATGACAGGGTAGCAGCATTTTTGTGGTTATTGTCTAGTAGAGTTTATGGTGTTCATTCTATGAATAAATTTTCATAGAATCTGCCAAAGTCTAGGTAAATGTCCGCTTTGCTTATGTATGGGACATTTCACTCAAAATTTCTACATTAGATATTTCTATCTATCTATTACATTGTCCTGAAGACTGTAGCGTGTCGTGCTGTGACAAATTAGTATTCCTCTAAATCGGAAGACGATGTCTGAAAATAGATTTATACTGCCAAGAATGAACATTGAATAGCTATAAAAGTTAAATCGCATGGAAGAATGATAAAAGGGACAGAAGCAATATACGACATGCAAGACAATATAATTTATTTCGATATTCATCACCTTTCTTCCTTCCACCGCCATCCAGAGACTTGAAATAAAAACCGTAATGTATTTTAGATACATACTTTATCATTCTGTATCATATATAGACATAAAATGTCTTCTTTATAGATGGATTCTTTATATTTTTTTTAATAGACATATTCAGCGTTTCGAATATACTATGTGTCGCAGGATATTTTACACATACAAATATTAATATATGTTGGATTTCGAACGTCATTGTACTGGCAACATTTTGATTGTCGCTGGTTCGTGTTTGACGTTTGAGGTGGGAATAAAAAAGATCTCGTGCGGTACTGTCGAGTAATGGCGGGCAGTGAATTTGATTGTTAATTTTGTGTATTCGATAGCCTCCGCGTGATATTGATGACACTGTGGGTTTGTTAGGCTAAAATACTTATAATAGTTGAGAACGGTTTGATCGGCCAGGCTAGGCTTGTGAACAGTTAATATGTGTAAAAAGATTGTGATCGAACGCGTGTTGAACCGGCCGACGATTTTTCTTATTGTGAAAATCAATTGATAGTAAGCTAATTGTATTGTCCATCGACCCGCGGTCTCTTTAGTGATAAACCGTATTGTGTTAGGTCGTGGATTCGCGAGTTTTGTAGGCGTGTTCCGCGTAAGCTGAAACGAGATTATTGAGATTAGTTCGAATACCTTGGAAGTTGTACAGCATTTTAGGAGCGTGTGTTTGTGTGAAGACGGAAGAGCAGAAGAACCTACCCACCTACCCAAGAGCTCTTGGAAACGCCGAGAAGAACATAGAAGCCACACACTCCTGTAAGTGCTTTAATTATTTTAGTTTAGATTAAGAACACGGTGACACAGCCGTGGGTCATTCTTCTTGCCAGTGGTATTAGTAGTGATTGTATATCCATCTATGGGCCCGTGGGTAATATAAACATCATCAAAAGGTGATCGCTGCCTTGGCAAGAGGATTGATCAATATATATATTCAGTTCGCCCTCAGGGTTGCGGAGGTCCGATGCCAGTCGCTACGTGGAAAAACTGATATTCAGGTAAAACCGGTTGAACTAGTAGCCGACCCCAATTAATCTTGGGAATAATAAAGACTAGGAAGATGAAGAAGAATAGAATACAAATTAATTGTAGATCACTTAAGGTATTGTCTTGTGTGGGGATTGAAACATCACCATCATTGTTATCGAATTTCTATTACCTACACGAACTAGCCTTATGAACTCTTGCAAATCGCAAAACATTAGTAGGTAAGTTACTGGTTATTGAGACCTGGTTTTAGCTGATATCACATTGGTCCGGAAGTTACATTTCTTCAATATCTTATTTCGTTAACTATTTAATATGATATCGTACGATTACAACATTGTTCCAGTTTCCCGCATGGTTCATATTATAATAAAATTAATATATAGGGACATTACATTAGGTACGTAAGTTTGAATATTACGTTTACGCATAAAAATTTACGTAAAATGTGGTAATGTGGCATTAATTTGAGCTTATGTTGGTGGGCGGTCTTAATTTTAAACGATCATTAAGTATGCATATAAATAAATAACTATTTTATTGATGTAAGAAGTTTTCGATTAAGGCATGTTTTCTTTGCACATCAAAAGTGCAAGGTTATTCTCTACCTAACTAAAAAATACGGGTTCGAAATAAAATAACAAGGGTATTAAAAGTAAGCAACCTATTTTCACGTTTCTTCTAGTTGTAGTGACTGAAATTTACTACAGAACCTAAAAAATGTGACGACAATTCTAAATAAGAGTCTTAAAGAGATACTTATGCGAGTGGAATATCCTATTAGGTTTTCATCTGTCACTTTTATTATATTCAGTTGCCGTGCTTACCGTTGTCTGACTTAACCATTCATTTTGCAGAATTCAAAACGTGGCTTCGCTGTGGGAACTTTTTAATAAATATAATTGTACTACTGCTATGAAATGAATACGTGACGGGCATTCAAAGAAAATTTTCAAGATGTATAAATCTAATAAAAGAAACCGCTAAATATAAACTTAATATGATCAATTCTTACGCAATTTGAAATGAAGTTCAAGATTATTCTACAGAGTGTATTAGATGATCAGCATTATGTGGTTACCTCCGTTCTCATGCGAAATGACGGTGGTAGTGATGATGGTGAAGGTGAGGTGGACATAGTTACTTGGTTTACATTTTCTTGCAAGAAAAGTTTAAATTATACAAAGCATAAGTATTTCCAGTAATAACAATGATAACCTTAAAAAATATAGGTAGGTTAGGTAGGTAGGTTAAACAACACATATATTTTTTATATGGTTACGTTACGTATCATTAGCAATGTAAAAAAAGAGCTTTGAAAACCCTATTAATTACCATATAAATGTTTTTACACAACAAATTAATCCGTAGCCTATTGCGGAACATTTCAAGACTCCTTTTCGTATTAAACTTATTTATTAATGCGACTACTTAATAATAACATTTACCATTTATTAATGTGAAGGTGAATAAAAATTTGATTGATTTCCTCTATTATTCACACACACGGGGTCAGGCACGCTTAATGGTATTTTCATTAATTTCGAGTTCACTAATGAAACTCAAAACGTGAAAGTTAATTAGCTATGGAGGAATGCAGAATGAATGGCATGGTTCATATAAAGGTTTTCGTTTACGTATTAAGCTACCGTATGCAGAACAGTATGTGAACTGCTAACAATAAAAGCGATTTTTAAGACGATTTCTGTCTCACACCTACAACTCTTGATGTGTAGGCATTCATTCCAAAAGGGCTTTGCCGTTCTAGTCCCCCCAAAATTAAAGAGGGGGAGGTTAAATTAGTAATAATAGCTGAGTATGTAAAGTGATTCAATATTGAATACTGTCTGTTTTTCTTAGGCTTTGAGGAGCATACTCTAGTCTTAAAATGAATGCAGTGATCGTTTGAGCGGTATGGTTTGTTCGTATAACGTGAATTTCCTAAATTATGGATAATTTAAATAAATAAATAAATATTAGATAAGATAAATTAAATAATTTAAAAATATTATTTAATACCTAAAGTGACGGGATAATAATAATATCACACCGTCACTTTCTCTATGAAAACGTAGTATTCCTCAAAAGGAATTTCGCCAGTAAAACTAGCCAGAATTTAATTTAAGTTATCTCCTAAACCTAAAAATTGTTGGCCTGACATACATGAACACAGAATCTAAATCGATAAGACTACAAACTTACGAACCTAATTACGTTACAAGTATCTAAGAAAGATTTTCTGAAAATTGCACCTGTAAGGAAGAAAAATAAGGTATTGGTTGCATAGAAAATCATCATTTTTAAACTTAGAAACTAACTTTCATGTCCCTACCAAAATTTAATTACAAGTACTTTGAAACACGAACTGAGACTGAAACAGTGGGATTATGTTTCACTTAAGCCGGGTTTCCTGCGACACTGTTTAGTGTTTATAAACACCAAACATCACATTTTTATCAATGTTGTTGTTGTTCTTGTTTTGTTAATTTTAACAAGCAAACATGTTACAAAGCGGACTGAAAACATCCCAGCGTATACTTCTCGTATAATGAAACTGAACTGAGCTAACATTAATACTTATATTATTCATATTTATACTATAAAAGTAAGTAAGTAAGTGTACTATAAGTCATTTTGTCGAGTAGATAAAAGATTTTTGCTTTTCGTGTAATCGTGTTTGATCTTCGTTTAAAAGTCCGTCTCCTGCGACTTTTCGCTAACATGTTTATTTAACAAGTTTTGTTAGTTTGTTTTGTTATTTTTAGCCGCAGGAGACACGCCTTTACATTTACAGGTACAACAACCCAAAGAACGCCCTTTTGAAAATATGGATTAGAATATATAATTAATTATTCATTATTGAATCATTCCCATGACCCAGATTATTCGACACTTGGCATATTCCCAGGAGTTAGAGGGTAAACAAGTATACATGTTCTAAAAATGTATATATTTATGTTCTAAATGTCAATATTAATATATTTTGATAATTTTAGGTTTTAGGTTAATATGCAAGCGACTTAAAGTGTGAAATGGTTCAAATTTCTGGAAATAACGACAGTAAATAAATATCTTCTTGTAAATTTAATCAAAAACTTCATTTCCAAGGCGATTCATTTGTCCAGTTGTGGACTTTTGAAGGCTGTTAATGTGTGATGTGTGAAAATAGAAAAATAGACGAAGAAAATTGAAATTTTTCGAATAGGCTGTTTTTGACAATAGTTCGGACATCTGACACACAATGCCATTTAGCGTAAAACTAATAGATCTGGTACTATGACCGCTACATTGACTGCTAGGATACCTTTTTCTTTTTTATAAATATAATAATAATAATAAAGCCTCTTTATTTCCATAATGAATAAATTATTTTAAAAAAAGGTATCGGAACTCGTTAGTATATATTAAGTGCATGCATGAATTTGTATAATACACACATCAAAAGTGTCTAGGGATCAACATATGTGTCTAGGGATCAACATATATTTTTGCAAGAACTTTTCTCCTGATTGATATTAATTAAAATTTTCTTTAAGGATTCATCAAATAAAGTGTTTTCGTTTGTCACAGTAACGATAAACCAAGTCACCTTTGCATTAATAAAGAAATTTGCCATTTTCCTAATAAAAGGATTTTTGACATTTGAACCACTAACATTAAAGTTCGAAAAAAAGACTGAAATAACAGTTTTCTTTAAAATTTTATTAGGTAACTTAAACAATTAATAATCCGTGTTTCTACCGCGAACACTAACAACACAAGAATCGGTTTGGCATACTCAAAATGAGTTCATCCAAATCACGCTGTGGAATGGCCGCCCATGTTCGTTGCAACAACAAAAAAAGGTCTTCTTGCGACTGGATACCCTCCATATTCGGCAGAGCTCTTCTCTGTAGCCATGCATGCTCAATCGGGTTCAAGTCTGGCGACTGAGCAGGCCAGGGCCAAAGCCACATCTCAATCTCAACAAATCCGCATAAAAATGCTTGATCCCTAGACACTTTTGATGTGTGTATAATAACATAAAATTACTCAAAATTGCTAGAAAATTACATGATTTAAATAAATTGAAATTAGAAATAATAACATAATACAATAAAAAGTCAAGTTTTAGTCTAAGTTACATATACATTTCATTAATTTGTAGATGTCCAGTGAATATAATTTTCAATATGGACCCCTCAACGGGTAAAGGCCTCCTCCATTTTGCTCCTTTTGTAAATAATATAAATAAAAACCCCAGAAACAAATATTTCCCGATTATATAAACATAAGGTCCTACCCAGGAATCAAGCCTGAGACCTCAAGCGCAGCAGTCGGATATGCTATTACTACACCACCAACACAGCAGCAATTTGTATTGAAAATATGTAATTAACCATTGCCGGAGCTTCGCTCACGTGATTAGTGCTTATTTCGTTTTTTTAACTTTGAAAATTACGAACGTGCACACATATTTTCATACCTTAGTCTGCCATTTTAAAAGTAAAATAGCCGGATTTTTTTCCATAATAAGTGTATACAATACAACAGTCATCAACTGCCAAAATTTCAGATTTGTAGCCCGCGCGGTTTAGGTTCTGCGTGAACGAAGCAGTGAGTCATGCCAAATTATTTAACATGTATCGATAAAATAATGAAATATGACCGTCCAAGTATCTATCATTCGTCTCGTAGGTATTAAGTATCTATGAAGTACCATTGACGCGTGTCGACGAAATCAATTCGGCCGTCGAGTTGAATTCGTCTTCAGAGGTGTCGTTAAGAGTGTTTGAGAAAAACGAATATGGTGGAAATATATTTGGTTTTGTATATAAGCATTTTACTGTGACGTATTTATATGCACAGAGCCACACGGCAGGGAGTAGCCATACGCAGACGTTCCACTCTGTCAAAGTATAAGCCTTTTAGTGCGTGCGTTTCTTTATGTGTGCGTGAAATTTCTTCTTTTAATTGTTATGTGTGAGTTCGTACTGACAGCCGATTGTTTTTGTGTGTGAGTCTATGATGTGTATGTGTGAAGATTTTGCCCCGCAAAAAATGACAGGCTGTTTTGTATTGGAGAAAGATGTGGCTATGACTATGGCTACTCCCCTCTGTTCATCGGCCCGTGTTGATCTATGATTAATACGCTTCAAATAATACCGCCCATGGACACCTGCAACACCAGAAGCGTCACAAGTGAGTTGCCGGCCTTTGGGGGATGGGATAATATTTTTTTTTTATTGGGGGAGATAGGGGGAGGGAAGGGGAGATATAGGTGAAGGGGTGGGGTAATGGCCTCCGGTATCCTCACTCACTCGGTGAAACACAGCGCAAGCACTATTTCACACCGGTTTTCTGTGGTATCACTCCGGTCGAGCCGGCCCATTCGTGCCGAAGCGTGGCTCTCCCACGGTGTCTTTAATTAATTAGTACTATACTATTATGTACTATGGGGTACCCTGTGTTATGTATGTTTTCTCTGACAAAACAGGCCAAAGATAAATTAAGAGCGAGTTGAGCAAAAACATTAGCATTATAAAAACGAACCAAGATATAGAAACTTGGAAACCGAAACGCGATGAAGCCTGAGGCACAAACTTCTAGTTTACAATAATAACGAATATGTTATTGTAAAATTTAAGGTTGTTTTAATATTAAAAGGTTGTGAAAGTTAACCTTTAACAAAGGGTAGTATCCTATTTCCTGGAGAACTTATTTGAACTGGAAGGAATTTTCATATCTTTTACAAAATAATTTGTAATATGAGTGATTATACCTTCATTAATATGAGGTTTTTCATTCAGAATTGAATGTGTATGTGTGTCATATACAAATATATCCATACCCTTAATTTATGCGAAAAATACTGTTGGATGATCGTCAATATTTGTTTATTTCTTTGATATTACTTCGTAAGCATGTTTTTTAGTTTTCTATACCATATTTATTTTATCATTATCTAAATGTCAAAACTATTTTGTTGTTCCTACTATGCTATCATCCATACATGTTATTTGGAAATTTTGGCAAAATTGAAAATAATAACATTCCCTATTTTTCAGTTCCTTTAAAGACTTATTTATTTAAAAATTCTTTATTTATTTTCATCATAAAAACTACTAAATTACAATGAAAATAATGTGAAACTCTCTAAGTAAAGATGCGAATACATTTTAGTAACGGAGGTACTTTTTGTTACTTTTAAGGCGTGTAGGTGGGAAGCTATGAACAAGAAGTATGGTAACAATGTTTTATTGTAAAACTTTACAGAGTATTTTATCTTGTCTCTAATTACCTTCGTATGAAGTTCACAATGTTGTGGCTTTATTTGATAATATATGTACTTCTGTAGACGTAAAATAGAAAATAATTTGTCTTGTACATATTATATATAAATTCTTGCTTCCAGGATACTACAAAGACGCCTTTAACTGTTGAAATAACAAGTATTAATGGTATTCTTTACGTAACAAATAGACATGGTTGCTCGTAGTCAATCGTTGAATTTATTGGGTACGTTAGCTTGCGCCACACGTGGCGTTATCAATCAGGGAAATGGGTAGGACTACGACAGTTTAACGATTTTTATCTATGTGAAATGTAAAATCACACCGGTTTTCTGTGAGGCAGTGGTATCACTACGGTCGAGCAGGCCCATGCAATCCGAAGCATGGGTCTCCCAAGGAGAAGCCTATAACCAGTGGTGAATTATATTATTAGATCTTGTTGATGATGGTTAAAACATCAAGGAGTTAAATGTGACGCTCTTAATGTGGTTTAACTTGATCACGATAGAGTTAAAAGAGATTTATCTCTTTGGACTAACCTTTAACAATAATTTAGTCGCATCATTAATGGCTGATTAATTTTAAAGGACTCTAAATATCAGTGTATTGCTCAAATAAATCCACATATATATTCACTTATGAAGATTTGTTATTCGTGGCGTTTCAATTTATTTAGAATTTGTAATTTTATATTGCACTAGCTGCGCCCGCGACTTCGTCCGCGTGGAACAGTGACTTTGGGTAGCAGTTTTAATTATTAAGGCTAATATTATTTTAAAAATAAGACACACTCTTCACTGTTAAAAACATATTTAAGTATTTATATAAGTACATAAAATAAAAAGTATTTTGTATGAGCTTATTGCGACATTCGACATGGCCAAGGCTTTCAACCTGTTCTTGCACCGTTCGCTTCTCTCCGACCTCTAAGCATTCGGTCTGCCTCCTTGAGTCGTCTCTAGATTGACTCTTTTCTTCATCAGCGCCTTCGCATTCGGGTTCTTTGCGACGGACGGCGCGGCCTCTGTTTTTCTGGAGGTAAACGCTAGCGTACCTCAGAATTCGGTCCTGTCGCCCAAGATGTTTCTTCTGCATGTCAATGACATATTAGCCCTTGGCAATATAATTATATTGCTATGCAGACGATAGCACAGTGCATGGGCGATATTATGGATACCCTGCAGCCAAAATAGTAGACGTTGAGGAAAATGGATAGGAGCTTGTCGCTGAGCTTGACCGGGTTTTGAACCGCATTTAACAATGGGGTGATGAGAATCTGGTCCAGTTCAACTTTAAGAAAACACAGGTGTGCCCGTTCTCTACCAAAAAGTCTCCGTTTCTTCCCCTCCCCACTTTTCAGAGCACTCAACTGCCACTACGGGATAAGCTCGGTGTCCTGGGCATGGATATTTGCCGAGACCTCAACCCACGGGAGTACATCGAGGGCACCACTAAGGCAGCCTGAACAGGGTGAGACGGTTTTTCGCGCCCGAGCATTTGTGACTCCTTTATAAGACCCAGGTACGCTCGTCCGTACTGTTCTCATCTTTGTGATGGATCTAGGCATTGATTTTCTCGATCTTTTGCAGCGGCAATCAGTCCGCATTATCAACAGTCCCAATACTACCGATTTCTTTGAGCCTCTGCAGTTGCGGAGAGATATCGCCTCTATGGCAGTCCTCTACCGCTTTACCATGGAGAGTGTTCTGAAGCGTTCTTCCAACTGATCCCACCTTCTCCCTTCCTCTACAGAACAACACGTGCTGGTCTTGGAAGTCACCGCCTCAATCTTAGAAATACGCTCTCGAACCAAACGGTTTGGTTCTGCATTGTCTGCTTTCACAGCGAGTATGGTTGCCTCCACTGTTGGATTCTGCTTGAGTTTTCCCTCAGTCTGAGCAAATTCTCAATTTTTTCAATTTTAAAATACTACGCTTTTGATTTGCCATCCTTTGTCAAAATAAAGTGATTAAGCTGATTTGATACACGCGATTGTGCTGCCCATTTGAAAAACATGTTTTTTTTAAATGAACTGCAACTTTAACCGTCTGTCTTTGGGCTTTGATAATTGGTAGTGCAAATGTTGTTTTCAGCGGAAACTGCATTCTTTTAAATTGAAATTGCAAATAAGTTTGAATTATTGGAATACGGGGAATTGAAACATTTTCTTTTACAATGTTGTACCCCAGATGTGTATTTTGTAGCCGTGTACCATTACATATCTTTGTCGCTCAATATTTCTTATTAATAGGACTGGAACATTAACTTTCAGTCTTAACTTATGGGAATGCGCTCCTGATGATTCTAAAGATTTAAAAAACTTTATGCATAAGCTATGATATGACTGGTTCAGTTTCCCTTGCATTGTTTCCTGAGAGGTATTCGTTAACATCTTCCTCCACGTCTGACATGATCCGTTCGTTTATTTGATAACTGTCTCATTAGTCGGCGGATCAGAATAGATATTATTTTTAGATCATGTGTGCTATCATAATATGTGTAAATGTAATCATGTCGTTACTGTCATTTGGCATACAATCATCTCCTATTTTTAGAAGAGCATTTGCATATTGACACTGCTCATAAATCATTGTGAAATTGTACTCGCATAATTGTAGTAAGACAAAACTTTTTAACATGTACCCATAATACATATGTTTCATACAGGTATTTATTTCATCTTGCGGCGTACCCCTTTTGCTTTTTTTTGTGTTTAAATCCCGCCGGATACTTTTCCTTCGGTTTTTTTCACGAAGAAAATTATTTGAATAAACAAAAAATCATGTAAACAAATCGAATCCTAGTGAATAATAACGAATTTGTAGTAGCAAAATTCAACATCCGCATGCGGCACAGTCGTCTGCCCTCACATGTCTGCCCGTTCGGGTAAGCACTCTTAAGCATATTGTGATAACTCAGTAAATGTTACATCTGAATAGCTCTAATATTTTGTCTCCTGTCCCAAACTCATGAAGCATTTTCGCAAACCTTGCATCATCATCATCAGCCTATAGCAGTCCACTGCTGGACATAGGCTTTGCCTTGCCTTTCCTTCACAAACCTTGCATATTTCCATACAAACTTTCATCCCCTATTGCTATTTTACCTTGATCTTAAAATTGTATTTATTTTATTATAAATTTAATTATTATCTTATTATTTTATGGAAGCCTTTATGGCTAGCCTTCCTCGATAAATGGGCTTTCTAACACTGAAATAAGTTTCAAATTGGACCAGTAGTTCCTGAGATTAGCGCGTTCAAACAAATAAACAAACTCTTCAGCTTTATATATTAGTATAGATGTATTTATTATACTCTTCTAAGATCTACTACTCATAATTAACAACACAATTATTTAGATAAAGATTAATATTACGCATTATGTTGATAAAAACTCTTTGGCAAATAACTCATTATTAGGTACCAACTCTTAGCGTCTTATACTCGTGATAACTTCTAAACGAAATGTCGGATTGGGATGAAACAAAAAGTATTTTACTTCTACATAAATACCCTTGATAACATAAAGCTTAATTTGGATAAGGATTAATATTACGATACACATTTAACGTAGTTTATTTCTTCAGACGATTTAATAATTTTTTCGAACACAAAAGCGGTTATTGTGACTAAACCATGATAGTTAGATATATGCTCTCGCGGACTTTTTTGTAGATCTTAATGGGCCCTACAAACCCGTAATACATTATTTTGTTCTATTGTCAATAGTCTTTGCAGCGCACGCGAAAATAGGTTTTCGATTTCACACCTTGGGTTAGAAAATAGCAATTTTCTTACGGATCCTTAATTTTTTTGAAAATAAAATATAGCCTATAGCCTTCCTCGATAAATGGACTATCCAACACTGAAAGAATTTTTCAAATCGGACCAGTAGTTCCTGAGATTAGCGCGTTCAAACAAACAAACAAACAAACAAACAAACTCTGCAGCTTTATAATATTAGTATAGATTTTGTGTATCGGAGTGTACTTACTGCCGGCTGCATCAAGCACATAGTTCAATATCGTTTCGTATTTGTACGCGAGCACGATACTTGCATTATTCTAAGTGAGCAGTTTATTTTGTACTTTTAGTTTTCATTATTTGTTCAAGTGGAAACTATCGGGAAAGTGAAACGACTTCAGCGTTATTTAGTAACCAAAGAAACGTACTTAATGTGACCCATCATCATCATCAGCCTATCGCAGTCCACTACTGGACATAGGCCTCTCTAATTGCACGCCACTTAGTTCGATCCTCGGCTTCCCGCATCCAGCTCCTGCCAGCCGTCTTGCGTAAATCATCATTCCACCTGGCCTGTGGGCGTCGTACACTACGTTTGCCGAGACGCGGTCTCCACTCAAGAACTTAAATGTGACCCATTAAATTAGAATTATAGTGTACAGAGTTATCAAATTATTGAAATAATCAATTCAAAGAACAAAAAAAATCAATGGAAAGATATCTAACTCCGTTTTTTCAACTTTAAAAGAGCACTGCTGGACACAGGCCTCTCCTTGGAAAGGAGGCCTGGTCTACTATTTCACGCTCGCCAAACCGGTTGGTATAGGGTTAGTTTCCTTTTCTTTGCAGTGACGTTGTCCTGTTCGCTTCCTTAGTCGCATCTTAAGATACTCATGGGAAGAATAGGGATGGTGACACTTCGTATTATTAATCCACCATCATAATCACCACACGGACGCTTTTCTTTCTGTTATTCTTTCATGACTAAACTGGCAAACCGATTTTAATTTAATTTGGCTTGGAGAAACTTTGATTCTTGACATAGAACATGGTACACTTTTTACATACTTTTCAACCGACTTTAAAGGAGGAGGTTCTCAATTCGACTGTATTTTTTTTTTATGTTTGTTACCTCATAACTTTGGACTGTGTGAACCGATTTTGATGATTCTTTTTTTATTTGAAAGCTGGTGTTGGCTTGGAAAGCTTTCCCGAATGGTCCCATTTAAATTTGGTCCAGATTGAAGTCGGGTTTTTTTTTTGTTAAAACTTGTAATTATATCATATAAAGAGGTTAACCAACTAAAACTATTATAATTTGAAGGCATAATATATATCCTGAAATAAACAAAAGTAATTTCGCGATTGACATCGAACGAGATTTAGGTAATTGAACGGAAATGCTTAATAGGAGGAGCACAGGACACTGTGGTTCCGTTCCGTCTTGCGGAGCGACGGTATTATTAACTGTGGGGCCTCTAAATACGCTACTACTTACATTTATTATATTACTAGCTTTGCGGCTGTACGTCGGTTATCACGGTAAAATGTAGCCTATGTATCACGAATCAAAGTATCACCATGCCAACTTACAGCTGTTTGCCCGTGAATACATAACAGACAGACAATATTAATATGCAGTATGTATACTAGTATAGAGTCAATAACACGTTCGTTGTATTTTAATATGTAAGTCTGTTTAAACAAGAAGAACCTTCACTTGTTGTATATAGAACGGACTTCAACAATGCTACCAAATGAAACTTATTAAATTTCTCATAAAATTTAATAGAACGATCCATAATATGTTTTTTTTTTATAAAGATAGTTGAAAAATAATTTCAATGGCACGAAATCCTAGTGCTATCTTAACCAAATTCCCTAATAAATCACTAATTCCTTTATTTGCTTCATCACTAATTATAAATAGATTAAATTATACAATTTGGGAATGCGGTGTCCATTAAGTATTTACTGTATAGTTTCTTCCGTTTAAAGCAACTTGAGTATCAATTGTTGTTAGTCATGAAATTGTTTTCCCATTTTCCATATGCGAGTACTTAAGACCTTTTCATTGAAGAAAACCATGACAAGGTTTTTTATTTAGAACTTAATTGTTTTACGTGGGTTCACAATAACAGTGGGTACAATTAGGGTAGATGACACCTTAGTCAAATTAGTTACTCTTTATCATCTATCAAAACGATAACTTTGTATGAAAAATGTACTAAATACAAACTTGTGACGTCACTGTTTTAGACCACTCAATATATTTCAATGTTTATTTGATTAAAATTTGTAACAGAAATCAAAAGGATAACTATATTTTTCGAGATTTTTTGTTTGTAATATTCTTTTTAATGAAATGGACATCGCTGCATCGGTATGTATATATTTACGATACAGTCACCTACCCTATTATAAAATAAATATTTAGTTGCATGTCGATTACGATGCACTATAGTAGCCTAGGTTCTAAGTGTAAGCAAAGATAAAAACTCTTCTGCACTTGTTCGAATTCAAGTTCGGATATAGCCAGACAGGTCGTTTTACAGCGTTCCCTGTTCCTTATTTGCTATTCGCACAATGTTAATTTCCTTCCGATGAGATTGGGTTAGTAAAATTAAATTACCGCAAGTCGGTCATGTAATCTTTACGAGCGTTAAAGGAAACACATTATTCAAATCCATGTAATGGTCGTTTTAGAGAAATACTTAACGTATGTGGGCGCCATTTGCATTCTTGCCGAACCCACCGACTTAAACTTGTAAATATGTGAAACCAGAGAGGGTCCGTTAAAATTCAGATAATGGTCTGGAAAATGTTTTAGTGATATCTAATTCATTTAATTTTATAATGTTTATAAATTGAAATAATTTATAGAACTATGTTTATTTGGCATGAAAATATCATTATCTTATAAAAAGAAGTATTCGTAAAGTGTCTGACAACCTGACAGTTAAATGTATAAATAAGAACCATTCTTCTGTTTAAAACAGCCTTGTTGGTTTATCATTTAGCGTATGCGACTGCTGAACGAGGTCTTGGGTAACAGCATGAGTTTGGAAGTTTGGTGTTGTTCATGACGGGGCCTCAGTTACGTTAATCTGTGTGTCCCAGTCAATGAATTTATTGATTTCTTAAAAAACACAAGTCATTTTGATTAGTCACTGATGGAGCTATATAATATGAATGATGGACTTAAGTTCGTTACTAGAAGTTGAATAAATAAACACAACCTCTGAATGATTCAAAGCTTACGTGAATATTAAAAATAAAACAATTTAAGATGTATGTTATTTTTTAACATGATTGTGATAATTTATCGACACACCTTAATAAAACTAAAATAGAAGTGACATTTAGGAGATAATTCACACCTAAATGGCCGCAATAAATTTTATTAATGTAGTTCTAAGTTTAGTTCTTGTACTATTTTGAATTTAGTTTTGCAAAGTTACTATTTTACTTATTGTTCATATGCAAATTAAATAAGTCAAATATTTTAAAATGTTTAAATAAATAAGATTTCTGAATTTTTTCTAGGTTAGATACTCCGATCGGTCAATGCATGGCTTTCTTACGTTCAGTTACTTATAGCCTGAGGAAAACAGTCATTGCTTCTTTAAAAAGTACTGTTTTGATTTCATGAACACAAAGCTATTGTTAAAATTAGTACAGTAAATGTACGAAGTTCTTTATAAACCTTCTGAATATAATACGAGTTATTGACTGTGTGTATGGCTTCCGTGTTCCAAGAATAAAACATTAATCCTCCTTATAATTTCCAAATAAGTATAGTATTTCTGATGTATTAAATATTGTTATTAAATATATTGAGTAGTTAGTTGAATAGTCAATGACTTTCTAGAATTATTGTTCTCATAACAATAACTTACATTTTTATATCTTTTAAGCTGCTTTTTCTTTTATTGTTGTATAAATAGGTTAGATGACTGTATCGTAAATAAATAGTGAAAGGTGGACCGAACTCCAAAATGAAGCCACTCACGAAAAAATAACTTGATAGTAATAAGACAATAACCTGTGAAATTGGTTCCGGGGATCCCGGTCTACAAGTTTTTGTTTCACGTGTTAATATAATAATGTTAGGTGCATCCCTATTCTACCGATAAATTATGCAATGCGAACCTATAAAAGGACGGTACTTGGCTATGCTTTCACTCTTGTCGTTCGAGCAGCGTGGTCGGTAAGACGTGTTTTCATAGGATCGTAAGGCATACGTCAGCCATATCTTATTGTTTAGTGTTATATCGTTGTAAACCTATTTCTTATCGTGTTAATGTCGATCTGTTATGTATTTCGTGGATTACTTATTTATATGTCGAATTATAAGATTCGTTAGTTGTGAACTGTTTAGTGTTTTAATAATAAATGAGAACTGAGGTTAGGCTACCTCCAATTTGGTTCTTTTATTTAATTCTCACTCCAAGTTTCTAACAATAATATATTATTTTTATGAAAGATCTAAAGTTACGCAAAAGTAATATGAATTTATCCGGTAGTACCTAGTTGAAGTTTCATTGAATATATATAATTTTACAAGCTTTTAATGTTTTTTAATAAAACAAAATACTGACCATTTTACCGACCTCTAAACCTAAGTAAATACAAGGGCTGAAAGGAACAGAATCAACAGCTAATGGAATGTTTAAACTTGTTTTAGGTATTAAAATGTATAATAGAAAGTGGTTTTGGAGTTACAGTAGGTACTTACCAATGTTTTAGCGTTAAAAACTTGGTGATTTCAGCTATATGCTAAAGTGTTTTCCTGCAAAGAAGTAGACAATACGTTAGAAAGTGAATTATACATTTTTCAATGAGCTACTTTATATGGGTTTTCTTTGTTAACCGATTTAAAAAAGGAGGTGGTTATCAATTCGACTGTATATTTTTATTATGTTTGTTACTCGACTCTACTGGGTGAACCGATTTTGATGATTCTTTTTTATTACAAAGCTGGTGCTTCCCGCATGGTCCCATTTAAATTTGGTCCAGTGCTTGAAGTTGTTTTTTTTTGTTAAAATTTGTGATTATATTAACAGTAATTTTCTACCCTTACGGATATTCATCATCATCATCATTGTAATCAATAGCCTTTAATAGTACACTGCGGGGTGTTATTTTATTAACATTTTAAACGGAATGGCACGGAATGTACCAATACCCTTTTGAATAAAAACACTTTCATAATGGATTTGATACAAACAACTAAATTCTACTCTTTTTTTTAAAATCCTTTGTTTTTTTAAATGAAAGGTCAGATCAAATTGCGACAAACGCTGTGCGAACACATCTCTCTTTTAATTCTGTTGAAAGCCGTAGTTATTATAGTAGTACAACTTAACATCACTAAAAAAAAAACCGACTTCAACGTTCGACTCGATTTCTCTTAGATGCCATCATCAGATCTTAATGTCCTTATTATGGTACCACCGTTGGGATATCTCCTTTCCATTAAAAAAGAATTATCAAAATCGGTTCATAAACGACGAAGTTATCCGCGAACACAAAAGAAATCGAATTGAGAACCTCCTCCTTTTTTAAAGTCGGTTAAAAAAGTTTATTAAAAATATCACACTAAAATGAAAGTTATCTAAATACATAGTCATACAAAAATAGCATTTATGAAATCGCTTCAAATTTTAGCTAACTTTTTAATTTATTTTAAAGATAATTTTAGCAAAACTTTAGTTCAGTGACAACAGAATAAGCACCATTGAAAATAAACAATATAATTAGCATGGTGATCGAGGGAACCCTACAGATTTAAACTAATTATTTCTACTACCACATAATTCTAATTAAACGAAAATGTTTTAGCGATGGCGTTCGAAAACAAACAAATACATGAAAAAGGTTATTAGTGTATCTATTGTTAGGTGACGGTAGCTAGAAAAGGAAATAAGTGACGTCACACATCATCTGATCTCGACCCATAAATAACCGCGCTGAGGTGTAACGATCTTTGTTTTTCATCGCATGTCGAGGCGAACTGATCAAAGTGATCGGTATGCTAACTTTTAAGCTTCGAGTCTCGTGTTATACCTATCACTAATCCACGCAATGTCGTTTACGTCTCCTATTGCCCGTTGCGTAAAAAAAATCCCCCGTTTTTGTAACATTCTTATTCTATTAGTGCTCCGCGTGATGATATATAGCCTATAGCCCTCCTCGATAAATGTACTATCCAACACTGAAAGAATTTTACAAATCGGACCAGCGGTTCCTGAGATTACCACGTTCAAACAAACAAACAAACTCTTCAGCTTTATACACCTACTATATACGAGTATGTATCATTATTAGTTTGTGTATTGTCTGAGTTCGCCGAGTGCACATAATAATTATGATAGTGGCAAGTGCAATCTGGTAGAAACGTCAGGCAAATCAAAGTTATGTAGCTACCTATGGATCACGTTAATTCTCAAATCAACATCTACTGAAATAATTTGTTTTTATTTTGTTATGAAAGAGATTGCCCCCGAATATACTAAAATGAAGTAATAGATTTGCCTTTCTTAGAATAAACTTCGAAAATTCTTGGATACTTTTTATTTATTCTTTGTTGTACACAAATGGAAAGAATTGAGTGACAAGAACATTAGGTAGATGTACAAAGGCTAACTTAACCCAAACCTGTGATTTCTTCCAGTGAACTTCTAGAGTGAAGAGAGAATAGTGTAGAATAATCGGTAATGGCTAGGACAAAGAGGAAAAAGAAAATAGTACCTATATAATGGTCATAATGTGTACTTATACTACGTTTCAAATCACTTAGAATATGTTAAGAAACTTGACCCGCTCTTTTCGTGGCCCCCACCTGTACGTGATCTTCCAAACTGTGTTGGTCAAAAAATATTATACTACGCTTCATAATTTCGTATACAGTGTCTTTCTCTGCGGAATTACAATTTAAGTATGATTGTCTACAAATATAACATTTTTTGAAATTATGTCCTCAAAATAAATTGGACTTTTATATTTTCTAGCCCTAATCTCAGATCAAATAAAAAGAGGTAGATAACGCGCCGCCTTGTTCTTGTTGAAGCAGAAAAAAGGCTAGTAGTTCCAAGTACCTAAACACTATAAACTATACTCTGTCCATTACTTTATTTTCTTTTTGACAGCTCACGCCTATAAATTACCATATTTTTTTTCGGAATTATGTACTACAGTAATGTCGTACTTTATTGACGGTGACGGTACTTTAGTGAAGTGGTCTGTGCATAACAAACAACCACAGACTATAAAACAGTACTTGAAATACGACAAATCGATCATATGATAAAAATAATTTGACTTCATGTAAGTATTTTTTCTGTAAATTTAATAAAAAAAGGAAATAAAAATTGTATCTATGACTCCAAGATTGAATTTTTGCAAGGAATTAAGTCGAAATCTTGGAATTTAGGATCAAACCAAGAGTAAAGAACAATAACTCTGTTCATTCATCTAATTTACTGATTTATTATTTATATTTTTGTTTATTTCTTACATAATATAAAAAACTAATGAAGGCATAATTAATATTTCAACAAAAAATATTTAATTAAAACGATTGAAAGTTCTTCATAAATAAAATCGCTATTCGTTTCAAATCGAATCGGTAATGAGTGAGGGCGTCACTAATTTCAAAATTTCTTGAACTGTCAAAAAGAAAATAAAGTAATGGACAGAGTATAGGGTACTTTTCATCAGTATCGTATAAGTTGTCGATACTTGTATGATACTGACGAAAAGTAACGTAGTTTATAGCATAGTTAGTGCGTATCGCGTGTGTTTACTTGGAACTAAGAGCCTTTTTTCTGCTTCAACAAGAACAAGGCGGTGCGTTATCTACCTTTTTTTATTTGATCTGAGGTCCTAATATTAATCTTTGTGAATAAGTTTGTTGTTCTTTAATACACTCAATTACTGAGTTAAGTCGCTTTTACCTTCATTTTGTCATTCAAGTTTTGGACAGGGATAGTTGGCGCTTTTTGTGGAGGACTTATTTCATCATTTGAGGGTTATAAGCATACTAGCTTCTACACGCGGCTTCGCTCACGCAGACTTTCATCCCCTGATTTACCCCCTTAGGGGTGGAATTTCAAAAAATCCTTTCTTAGTGCTCACTTACGTTATATAAAGAACCTACATGCAAAATTTCAGGATTCTAGCTTCAGCGGTTTGGGCTGTACGTTGATCTCTGGGTATGTCAGTCAGTCAGTCACCTATAGATTTAGCTTAAATATATCGCTTAGATACAGCCTTATGTTTTATATTTCACAGTAATATAAAATCTCTGCGGTATTTCCTATTCACACAGAATCAATCAGCAATCGATATTTGCCAATAAGGAATGAACCTGAAAGTGGTTAATTTATTTTCATATATTTCTTTTTTTCGTTTACAAATTTCACGTTGTGGTTAAAAATAGACATTCATCAATATCTGAGAACCAATGACACAATAGTATATATTTCGTTAGTGCTGAGAAAGAATACTAGGTAATTCCAAGTTCAGTTTTTCTTCCAAAAATAAAACTGACAAAATTTCAAGGTTAATTCCCGAGTTGCCGAACTAACTACAAGTTTGTTTGCTTAAGGGATCTTCAGTTGGCTAGACAAGTACGTACTTGTCTATTTCTTGTGGTGGCTTCAATATTTATTTAAGTTCTTGCAATCGCTATTTTTATTTTGTGATAAAACAGATGTGACGAAACAACCAACAACACAATCTACCCACGCCAAACCAACAATTGGCAGATAGTGTATAATCTCTGTGTGCCTAGTAATAATAGCTTTAGTTTACACGTATTTTCATCTCTATATAAAACATGTGTACGTTTATTCATTAAGCCGGGTCTCCTGCGACACTGTTTTATGTTTTTAAACACCAAACGTCAAATATTTATCAAAATATGGGCGTGGCCTAACTGTTTTGTTAATTTTAACAAGCAAACATGTTATCCAAAGCGGACTGAAAACATCCCAGCGTATACTGCTCGTATAATGAAACTGAACTGAACTAACATTAATACTTATATTATTCATATTTATACTATAAAAGTAAGTAAGTAAGTGTACTATAAGTCATTTTGTCGAGTAGATAAAAGATTTTTGCTTTTCGTGTAATCGTGTTTGATGTTCGTTTAAAAGTACGTCTCCTGCGACTTTTCGCTAACATGTTTAGTTAACAAGTTTTGTTAGTTTGTTTTGTTATTTTTAGACGCAGGAGACACGCCTTAACAGTTATCACACTGATAATAAATTCATTTACACATCTACATAGGACTACAGTAAAAAAACTTATCATATTTTTTAACCTGTTTTTTTTTCTGAAGAGTAAAATAGTTTACAGTGAAGTCACGCAGAAAAGACATTTGTTTAAAATAAACTTTAACGAACCCTTTACTAAACAACGTAATGAAAGCGGCGACTCAAGGAATTCCCATATAAACGGCAAAAGTCCCAGCGTGGTTAGCCGAAAGGTCAAAAATACTTTAATATTACATTTTCTGAACAAAATAATTAATAGATAGTCAAGAAAATGGAAGAATGGCGTGATTATGACGTACTATATTGATCAGTAGATGTCTAGGGCATGAGAACATAAATACTTTATTACACTTTGCAAAGTAAGTTCTTGAACTTTTAGATACTTATGAGAAGTTATCGTTGAAGTTCCAATAAATTGTGCCTGAAGTAACTCGAACAACAGGTACTTTATCAAAGACTTCCTTTCAATAAAGATATTTATGAGTATTATATGTTTATTACTTTAAATGGGTTACACTATACATTTAAGTATTTAATTAACTGTATATATTTATCTCATTCCTTGTTTGTTTGTATTTCATTCCACACTATGTATTACTGTAAAGGTTTATGACAATCTTTATTTACTTTATTTATTTTATTGTCTTACTTAGTTTTACACCAGACACTACCCTACAATATCTCATAATCACGTTTTTCTCTCCATCCAATGGTTGCCTGCAAGAGATTGCCTCCGGGCGTTAAGGTCGCCAATTGTACTTCGCTAATTTTAAGCTTACCTTGGAATGAATCTCGTGTAGGTACAATAAAGAGATATATTATTATTTAAAAGAGAACAATTTAGATCAGAGATATACTTGAAAATCAGAAACAACAAACGGTAGCTTAGTTCAATAAATTGTGTTGAATGATAATTAAATACTCCTCAAATGACAGCACAAAATGATAAAGTAATTTAATTTATTTTATCTTGAATACATAAATAACCAATATTATATAATGTAATCGTATAGTTTAGAATTTATATTTGTCTTCATTTTGTGAATTTAAACATCGAACATGTCATGACTACTCGTGACTTATAACCACGTAAATCTTTTTAAATTGTTTTACATATAACTTTCGAAAATTTCGATAGCTTAAATGTTCGTTAACAAGTTATGACCAATCAAACGTTACAATGAAACTCGACAAAATGTAATAATGAAATCATTAAAAGATTGGCAGCCTGGATGAGAAATTAACCCATTCGACTTCGACTCATTTTTAACCCCCGACGCAAAAAGAGGGGTGTTATAAGTTTGACGTGTCTGTCTGTCTGTGGCACCGTAGCTCGCAAACGGATGAAGCGATTTCAATTTAGTTTTTTTTTGTATGAAAGGTGAGTTACGTGCGAGTTCTTAGACATGTTTCATGAAAATCGGTTGAGCCGTTTAAAAGTTATGGGGGTGAAAGTGGGGAAGAATAACAAAATGCCTGCAAAAGTATTGTATAATTGGCGTATGATTACTCGATTAAGTGCTTGAGTAGAGGGTTTTTAAATTTTGAATTTTAGCTTGTACCAGGAACATCTTACGAGACAATGGACAGTCAGCAATAGATAAAACACTATTTATCACTAATTTGAACCACTTACCCTCTCTAACATGAAATGATGTTATATATCTTAAGCTAGAAGTAAAGGGATAAGGGTTTTTGTTGGAAACTATAGCTTCGTATTACCCATTTCGTCCCACTTGGCTCGAAACTCGTCCTTAAAGTAATATGTGTCACAGGCGACAGCAATTTGTCTTGTAAATGACCGTAACAGTTACAGCCCAAGAACACTTGCTGACGACTAATAAACTAACACATCCCCTAAATAACTTTTTGTCCATTAGGCGCAGTATTTCTATGTAGAAAATAACGGGTAAAAACTTATTTTTTTAACACGCTCATTTTGTTGGAACTTGGGAATAATTAACACAGGTACTTCTCACTGTCGTGCCAAATTAAAAAAAAAGGGCAATTTGTTTATATTCCCCTATAAGTTAGGTCTAATGATGAGCCTAGTATCTATGGATAGTGGCAAGTGACCTCATATTTGTAAATCCTACACGGATCATCAAGTATGGAATTCTGTGATTCACTTCGATAAATCCACTTTGTGGCTACAATCTAGACTGTGTAGACCGATTTTTTATTAGAACTATTTTCAGTTATAAGTTATTGTGTTATGATTACTTGGAAAAGTGATTTGTTTTGTAGAACTAACCTAGTTCATAAGTTCAAAACACTACTGGCGGTAGCGGCGGTCTTCACTGGGTAACTCTATTCTCCTACTATGGAGATATTGAGACCCAACCTATTCACTCACTCATTCATTTACTTTACAGCGGCGATTGCTATTTGAGTATACTCGAACGGTGTACCATTAGAGTTCAAATTCATAGCGCATTAAACGGCGGTGACTTGAAGTCTTGAAAGACGAAGTTAAAATTCATCACAAGTATAAATTAGTGATTATCTGAGAGTATATGTAAAAAATAATTTAAGATATAGAGCTGCGAGCTGCTTAAGTTCATGCATCTAAAAAGAACATCAAAAAGTTATAGATCCGAAATAGAAACAGAGATAGTCCAATGTAGACATAAATATAGATGATATTATATCTTATTCAATGATTATTTACCAGCTAAAGCTTATTCAATGAAATAATAAGAAACAGTGACTGTTAGACAATTGGCCAAGAATGTAGACATTATGACTGACGTTAAATAAATAGTCGTCAATTCACAAGTCTCCAAATTTAGAAATGTCAAAGATCAACTTAAACAAATGCTTGGTATTTGAAAACAAGTTTTTTCTTGTTGTTTGTTACCACATTTTCGCAACAAAGACAGCTCGGTACGTTTCTAAATCATGTTTCCCTTGGGCAAGAACTTTGATTGGTCAAAGCATGACAGGCGTAAAACCAAATCCAAGAATTATCTGACGACTCAATCTCGACCTCACGTCGATAAACATCTACATAATTTTAAGAGAAGATTCCAGAAAGAATACGTTGAAGTATAAATTGTGGCAAAAGTAATCGGAGTTGAGAACTGATGGAAACTTCATAATCGAAAATAATTGATGAATAAAGTTAGATGGAAGGCACCACGGCATCATTTATTGATTATATTTCAAAAGTAAGTATAGTTAAACGAAAAGTTACTCCAATAGATTAGAAATTAGTGAAGAAGTAAAGTTTCAGAGGTTCATTTGTAACTTGGTTCAATCTAATAAATATTTGATGTATATTATTTGACTAGAACGTGTTCTAGTAAAATATGAATTCGCGACTAAACTCGAGTAGACTATTTGGTCCAAAAAAAGCCAATCAAAAATTTTAATGAGCGGCTTCGAAAACTTTAAATGAAAAATGAAGTCATTAGTTTTGAAGCAATGGCACTGTGCGAGCGTATTCTGTGACTATCGAAGTTTCGAATAGTTACCATGCTAAACGCAAACACTAACTTCTATCGTTAAAAATAAATAAATGACATTTTACCTCTTTTTTTTAAATCTTAGTTTAATTTGAGGTTTTAATCCAATTTATCATAGATATATCCAATATCAACCCCATCGTACCTTAATACACAGTTATTACTACATGCTACTTTGCTGAACTGTTGTAATCAGTTGACATAATTTTTTAGCTGCTTCTGAACATGGACAACTCATTATGCTTTGTATTAAGCCCACATCGAATGAAATTACTTTCAGTTCTTTAAGTAAAACCTCGCGTTCAATTCTATTCCTGTCACACTCCATCAGCAAATGTTGCACATCTTCTACTTTATTACATACTAGAACTAGACAGTTAGGCGAGTCAGTTTTTTCATTAAATATGCAAATTTTGCTGATGGATAGTGTACAGACCTGATTCTAGGGGCTAGTTTTACATATTGTCTGCTTAATCGAACGCCATCAAACCATGCCACCTGCGAAGGAATCTTATTTTACCTCTGTCTTTTATTAATAAATAGAGATAATCTAGTTTTGCCATTAACCCGGCGATATGTCTTTATTTATTTATTTATTTAAAGTTCCTGCAAACCTATTGCACAAGGCGGACTTAATGCCACAGGCATTTTCTTCCAGTCAAACCTTTGGGTGTTACAATTCTGTGTGTGGCAGGCGTGTTTTAAAAGAAGTAATACGATAAATTAAATTAATATGCACATAATTAAAAATATCTAAATTATATATAAATATACGTATACAATATACATACGTACACACATAATATATACATAAATATACATACACACATACATACATACACATACAAACATACATGTACGAGTGTATACACATCCAAAAAGACACTTTTTAAGTGTTATTCTGATGACTCCGACAACAACTCTCTATAGAACTTCCGTACTCTAAGCTTAAAAGTGGATCGACTAGTGGACATCCTGGTTTCTATTGGTGTGTTCCAAAGAATGACGGCTTGAACTAGGAACGAGGAATGGACGATACTGGAAGTATGGGAAGGACAACGGAGGAGAAGATTATTGGAAGAGCGAAGATTTCTGTTATGGTTAGAGCAGATATATTCTAGTTGGGATTTTAAATAGATAGGTGAGTTTGGTGAGTGGAGAAGGGAGTACAACATAGTAAGAGCCCTCGAACTGCGGCACTGTCTTATAGGTAACCAGGACAGTTGTGTCCGATAATCGGATATATGATCATACTTTCGCAGGTTGAATATGAATCGAATGCAATTGTTGAGAAGTCGGTCTAATTTATTGAGCAGATCTGCATTCAGGTCAAGATAACATACATCGCCATAGTCGATAAGTGGAAAAATTTAAGTCTGCACGAGCTTCTTTTTTGTTTCTACGGGTAGGAAATTTTCCAGACGATAAATATACGTAAGACTTTGGTAACGTCTGACAGACGCTAGTTACTTGTGTTTGCCAGTTCAGAGTTGTATCGATGTGCAAACCGAGATCCTTGACCGATGTACTAATGGGTAAGATAGTATCATCAAAGATGATTTCGGTGGTGCCATCAGGATCAATTCTGTTCGTCATTCTAGGACTTCCTATGACGATTGCTTGGGATTTTGATGGGTTCACCGTTAAGCCAAACCTGCTGGACCAGTTCCTAATGGTCTCTAAGTCTCTGTTGACACTACCTACAGCTTCGCTCAAATTTTCTACTCTTGCGTGTAAGTAGATTTGCAGGTCATCTCCATACAAGTGATACGCACAGAAGCTCACGGGTCACGAGATCGATAAAAAGTGAAAAGAGAAGAGGAGAAAGAATGCCGCCCTGTGGAACACCAGAGTCCAGTTCGGCCCAAGTTGATGAAGATTCATCGGTTCGGACAGACTGCTGGCGTCCTCGAAGATAGGATGAGAACCATTCCAGTGCACCATCGAAAATCATGAAGTGGGTAAGTATAGTTAGCAGGATATCGTGATTCACGGTGTTGAAGACGTTTGAGAAGTCGATAAGGGCCAGTACAGTTATTTTGCCTTCTTCTACCGCCGCCTTGATATCGAGAGTCACTTTAAGTAGCCCTGTCTGTGTACTATGTCCAGGTCGGAATCCTGATTGATATGCGTTGAGCAAGTTATTGCTATAAATGAATAGTGAAAGATGTTTATGTACGCAAGCTTCTACGATTTTTGAGAGAAAAGGAAGTATAGATATCGGACGAAAGTGAACAGGAAGAGAGGGGTTTGGCAACACTTTGGCTAGTGGATGGACGTAAGCCTTGCGCCATAAGGTTGGAAAAGTATTAGAGTCAAGGGAGTAATTGATTACGTAAGTGATGGCTAATAAAAGTTGTTCCAGAATAGTGGTCACCATGAAACGGCTAATTTCATCGCAACCAATGGTGTTAGAATTGATGGACATGATAAATTGCTTAACCTCGTCCGGTGCAACTGGAGAAAAATCAAACGAGGTTACGTTTGGCCTAGGCAGACGGCCCTGGCCGGAACACCCCCGTGGGATTTGGAGGCGGAAGTGCTCGCCGAAGTTTATCGACGGGTGGCTGAATATCGGGCGGAGTATGGCTATCGCCCTCCGCCCGAAGAGGTACGCGACTGGCGTGAAGCCGCCCGTCGAGCCACGATGGCTAGATGGTCGTTCCGGCTGGAGACTCCACGCGCTGGCTTTGCCGCCGTGGAGGCTCTCCAGCCGGTCATCCTCGAGTGGGCAGGGCGGCAGCACGGGACCCTTTCCTTCCGACTGACGCAGGTCCTTTCCGGGCATGGTTGCTTCGGGAAGTACCTGCACTCGGTCGCTAGGAGGGAATTGAGTCCCGCCTGCCACCACTGCGACTGCAGTGAGGACTCGGCCCAGCATACGCTGGCGTTTTGCCCCGCTTGGGCGTCGCAGCGCCGGGCCCTCACTGCAGTCATCGGAGGAGATCTCTCGCTACCGGCCGTCATACGCTCCATGGCCGGTAGCGACAGCAGTTTTACCGCGGTCGCAACCTTCTGCGAAGACGTAATCTCGCAGAAGGAGGTGGCGGAGAAGGCCCGGGAGGATGATATCCACTCGGACCCAATCCGCCGCCGGCGAACCGGGCGGCGGAGGCGCGCCTATCAGCGCCTCATGCCGCCCTGAGTGTGGCCGCGGATGGTCGGGACGGGCTTTCCCTTCCATCCGCTCTAGTGGCCTCCCGCGAGGAGGCGACGTTACGCGTGTGCCGTACGTCGCCTAAATTGAGATTTTAATAGCTGACGGTGCCCGCTACTGTGCGGGCAAGCGCTGGGAGGGGTCCGGACGTGTTAATAACTGCAGTTCCCGGATTCCTCCCTTCACAGGCGCAGAGTGGCACACCGTGTGGTTTTAGTCGGTTCGAGTCCGACACACCGCCCCGCCGCAAGCCCCGGTGGGGTGACGGTCCGAGGGGATTTCCACACGTAAAAAAAAAAAAAAAAAAAAAAAAGGCCTAGGCAGACGGGCCACACAGTCCATTGTTTGAGCTTTGTTTTGATGATCCTATGTGGTGGTTGTGCTGAAGTGGCGATTGATATCATCCAAATCAATGTCCTTTGGAAAGTCTGCATGGCGCTCTCTACCAATGCCAAGAGTCCCTAAGAACTTCCAAATATCAGCTGAAGAAGAGGAAGAAATTTTATCGAAAATATAGCGGCGTTTAGCGTAATGCATCACTTGATTGCACTTATTTCCAGCAGTCTTATAGGCGAGCCAGTTTCCATCACAACGATTTTTTTAAAGCGTCGAAAAGCTCGATCCCTATTCTGCATTACGTTGCGAATACTATCCGTAAGCCAGGGTGCGGGAGGATGCCTTAATGTAATTTTTTTCACTGGTGCATGAACATTATATAGGTGCAAGATGTTACTGTTTAGTATTTCGACCTTTGCGTCAATGGTGCGTGCTGCCTCTAAAGGTTCCTAAATAATATGAGAAGCATCCTCTCGAAGTTTCTCCAAATTCATGCGCCTGAAACAGTGTCTATGCACAATTTTTGCTTTAGGTTTCGGTGTTTTAAGTTTATGATGAAAATTAGGTTGTGATGTGAAAAACTGGGTGCCAAGTATTGTCCATGAGAAATAGCTTTCGTAGGAGACGACGTAATAATAAGGTCCAGCAGGGTGTCCAGTTTAAGCGGTAGAATGTGTAAAATAGTGGACTCCAATAAATGTAATAGTTTACGAGAACGGGAGTTTTGAGATAAGAGATCAGTGTTAGTCTCCCATGATGATGTGATGTTCATACTCGGACCCCAAAGATTCCAAAACCTCCTTTATGAGGAGGAGGAACCTTCAAGATTTTCCGCATCTCTAACTCGAGCTTTCTTGTTCTATTCGTTTTATTTACCTCTATTTACCTCCTCTGTTTGGCGGGTTATATGTCTGTAAAGGGTTATATTTGTAAGGAGGGTTGACTGCGGGCAGGCACGTGACTCTAAAACAAACAAGCTATCTGAAGAAAGATGAGAAAAACTAAAGAATATAATGATGAAAAATGACTTGAATTCAAGTTAATCTTGCTTCACTAATTGTAGCTAGCTTCTCTAGCTAAACTAGACTACCCGCCTAACACTAAACTACATCCACTGAAATTAGGCGAAGTATTATTCATGCTTCTAGATGAGATACTATCTCAGGGACTTCAGACATTGCAAATTTATGTAAATATGAAAAAGGTCATTTGAATTTCCTGGTTCTTAATATCCAAATATTAATCGTTTTCCGTAATGTTAGTGATGTAATTCTCATACAGACACTTAAAGCTTCATGTAGTTTTGGCAAAACTAGGTTGTTCCTTCCAGATATTCGTTGGTGTCCAAAATGTAAATGTACATAAGTGTAAAGCCACTTGCATGTGTTATTTCCCAAAATAGAGTTACCGACCACGGTGACACGGTAAGTTTAGAGATAGACCTGTGTGCACAATAGCTTTGCCGAGTCATTTCTGTCTAGACTGTTGTCTAACGAGCTATTTCCCGTGGTTTCGCTCATGTGATTAGTACGTGACTTTGCAAATGACGAACGTTTATGCAATCATTGATCCTTTATTTTATTATACTTATCAAGTATTCATCGTGAACAGTTTAGGCTCTTTGTTGATAAATCAGTCTTTCAAGACAGTTAATTTTGTATGCATAAATTCGCTATTTACTATCTCGTGTTTGAGAATATTGCAAGCACAGATTTGTGACACAACAGTCCAGTTTGTTAGCTGCACACGGCTTGTATTTCTAGTCAATCACTAGACCTATGTTCGATAACCGCTTTATATAACTTATACGTTAGCTGTTATATTATATTAGTAATAAATAATGTAGATATGGGAATCACCACTTACCATTTAGTTAAAGCAAGAAGTGAAATAAAATAATCATTGTACAGACTTACTAAATCTCTTCAAATGATCCTTAATTTTTAGCTTTAATTAATTAGTTGTAAAATAGTATGTACTAGTTTTTGCTTGCGGCTCCGCCCGCGTGTATATGGGTTATTGCTGCAAATAGTAGCATGTGTGTTATTCTGATGTATAAGCTATATTACTGTAAAGTTTCATCCAAATCCGTTCAGTAGTTTTTGCATGAAAGAGTAACAAACATCCATTCATACTTACAATCTTTCGCGTTTATAATTTTATTGTTTGTAACACATATGTGTTTCTTGGTACAAAAGCCTATTAAGTATGCTGCAGTCTTTGCTTCTACTCAAACTTTGGTATCGTATTAGCGAAAGTGTAGCTTAAGGATTATTTTCCCAGCAGTAATTATAAGATTGTCGGTCTAAATTAAGATTGTGATTACTCGTGTACTTCACAATATGGAAGTACTATTGTTTTAAATGCGGTAAATAATAAACTCGCTGTCGAGAGACAGGTCTGAAGTGGCTGTGTCAAAGTTATTTAAATCTCGCTTATGCCGTGGAAGTTTGAGTTATAACTTAGGTAAATATACATCTGTTTTCTGTATTTTTACTCGACTGCGCCTGAATGAGGTACGTATGTTTCTTTAGCATGCTATGTAGCCTATAAAACTTGATGGATTTTGTACGTTCAGAGGTCGTTAGATTTCTTTCATTTTGAGAAAAAACATAGGTACATGATAATTATAAAAAAACTTTTTTTTATTTCATGAGCGTCTCCGTGATTGGGAGGTCAGGTTAAGCATTCGGGCCCGGCTGTTATCGTAGGATAACTGTCGTGAAATTTAGTTGGAGGCCTTTGGGCGGTTTGAAAACATCCAACGAGAAGATTACGTAGCTACAACGTTGTATTGCCAGTTCCCAACCCGCACTTGGCCAGCGTGGGAACGTATGGCCTTAACCCTCTTCTGAGAGGAGACCCGAGCCCAGCAGTGGGACGTTATGGGTTGTTGATGATAAATTTCACGATTAGTTTGTTTTTAAAACACAAAATTTGCTTTAAACACGCAGTTGGGTAAATTTAAGTAGTTGTTGTTTAAAAAACGACGACTTTTTCAACTTTATTCAGTCGGAGACGTGTTAACGCACTATTGATTAGAACCCTAATAAGTTGCATTTGAAAGCATCTCATTGACAATATAACTACGATATGAATGTACAATTTCCTGTCTTAAGATTAGAGATACAACAGCAATGACACTTGCTATTTAAATTATATCGTTAACGGTACATATCGCTGTACCGAGATTTAATCAAAATTAGAAATGCAAACTGGTCAAATCGGGCGCCAAATAGAGGTTGCTGACTTTTTTGTTTTCTTTTCTACATCATTCGAGACAATCATGGCGGGTATCGCTTCAATATTACTTTTTCACTGATATTGTGAAACGCAATTCAGCTAAATTATTTTCTTCAAAAGTATAAGCTTTTTCTGATACTTCAATTTGTTTTAAAATAGACTGAGAAAGTTCTAGATTGGTGTTGATTCTGTTGTTGCTTGTTGCACTTTTTTATTTATATGAGCCATCTTAAGAGGCTCTACTCTGCCTGATTGAAAGCATGGGTAGAATCTAAGAGTTGTGGTCACGATTCTCATTGCTAAACAGACAATACAACAATGCAGCAAGGTGACCTACACTTTGGCAGGCTGTTGAGATAATTCTGCAACATTAGGCCTCCAGTCTCGTACTCTCCAACGAAACACAACAGTACGAATGTTGTCATTTTAGGTTGGTCTTTTGTGAGAGGAAGTATCCCCGGTCGAGCCAGTCCGTTCGTGCTAAAATCAAATGAAAGCAGTTTCCAAAATGATATTTTTGTGTGTATGTACTTAGATAACGTTTATTGTTAGTTTCACCAGTATCGCATAACTCTTTTTAATCAATCTTTGACATAATCGTCTTTAGAAGTCTTAAGCGAAATTACATGGAAATTATTATTAATATCTTGCCAACAAAATTTTAGTTTTATGATGAAATTTGAAATGATTTGAAATGATATTTATTTGTAAGTAAATCTTTACAGATATTTTTACACGTCGGACTTTACAGCTAGAAGAGACCGGCATTTCCTACGACTCACTCTGGGAAGAAATGCCGAAACAAACCACAGAGATGTCCTTTTTTTTTTAGTCCGAGAACATTGATAACAAAACATAATCTGTGCGAGTACAGTATAGGATCTGGGTTGGCCTTTTGAAGAAAGGACCATGATTTTGAGTCGGCCTGTCCATACAGACGGCATACGAGCCCCAGCCATCGTGTTACGACCCGAAGCGCGACACTACCGTCAGCAGGACATTTGGGTAGGCCGGGGAAACACTCAAAGCCACCAGAAAGATACTAAATATGAACTTATATTACAAGCCTAGACTATACTCACATTTACATACACAAAATGAATTCACTTGGTATAAAAACAACATACAATAAAAATATAAATGTCTAACACTTTCACACAAGATACCTACGTAGGTAAATACTGAAGTGAGCATCGTCAGTCCCAAGCAAATTTGTCATCTAAATAATCCAAAACTGTGTAATAAGCCTTTTCACATAGTTTCTGTTTTATTAAGGACTTAAATTTGGTAATACTTAATTCTTGATATTTGCTTGGAATTTTATTGTAAAATCGCATACTCTGACATCGGAAAGACTTGCTTACTCTTTGTAATCTAGTGGTTGGCAACACGAGTTTATCTTTATTTCTAGTATTGATATCATGAACGTCGCTAAACTTTGTGTATAGATGAATATTTTTCTTAACGTAAACTAGATTTTCATAAATGAATTGAGATGCAACTGTCATGATACCAATTTCTTTAAATTTATTCCTCAGTGACTGCCTATAACTAAGGTTATAAATTGCACGAATAGCCCTCTTCTGCAACACAAAGATACTTTGAATATCGGTAGCATTCCCCCACAACAAAATACCATATGACATTACACTATGAAAATAACTAAAATATACTAATCTAGCTGTTTCTACATCGGTTAATTGACGAATTTTATAAACCGCGTATGCTGCAGAGCTGAGTCTATTCGATAATCCATCAATGTGTGGGCCCCACTGCAATTTTGAGTCCAGAGTTATACCCAAAAACTTGGTGGTGTCCACAAGGCCCAATTCCTTTCTATTTATTTGAACACAGGTTTTTACTTGTTTAACGTTGGGTGTAAAAAATCTAATACATTTAGTTTTGTTCTCGTTTAAAAGTAAGTTATTAACATTGAACCAGTTCACGACATTAGAGAGAGCGTCATTCACGTCATCAGTAACAGATTGTTGTCTCTTCAGTTTAAATAAAAGTGAAGTGTAGTCCGCAATGAGCGGAAAAAGTGAAGCGATGAGTTTTTAAACCTAGCTCGTCACACTAAAACGTCTTAAAAATAAGATCAGTAAAGGACCACTATTACTATGGTAATTAAATAACTTTATGGTAGCATTACATATTACACTGGTTTTGTACCTACGTAGGTACGATACATAGGTATTTAAGTTCGCGCCGTTCCAACCTCAGGGTACTTAGAAACACCCTCATAGTTAGACTAACAACAACTACACAATATTTGCCAAGTTCCTCTACTACTGTCATTATCTTTCATTTAAGTCCTCTTGTTTCGGGTATCAATAAAATTAAGAAATTAAGCCAATTATAATAACAAAATCGACCGTCTGCCTGAATTATCTACCACTTTAATTTAAAAGAGAAGCTAAAAAAGATAAATGAGAATAAAAACTTCTTTAAGCAACTTTAAAAAAAAAAACTGTTGTATAATTAAAATACATTTAAAGTCGGGTCACCTCTCACTCTCAATCTAAGTGTAAGCGTGTGATTTGAATCGTCAAATAGGGTAGATGACACCTTAGTCAAATTCTTTACTTTTATCATCTGGCAAAACAATACATTGTGTGAAAAATGTACTAAATACATACTTGTGACGTCACTGTTTTAGACTACTCACTTGTGCAATATACACACATCAAAAGTGTCTAGGGATCAACATATGTGTCTAGAGATCAACATATATTTTTGCAATAACTTTTCTCCTGATTGATATTAATTAAAATTTTCTTTAAGGATTCATCAAATAAAGTGTTTTCGTTTGTCACAGTAACGATAAACCAAGTCACCTTTGCATTAATAAAGAAATTTGCCATTTTCCTAAAAAAGGGATTTTTGACATTTGAACCACTAACATTAAAGTTCGAAAAAAAGACTGAAATAACAGTTTTCTTTAAAATTTTATTAGGTAACTTAAACAATTAATAATCCGTGTTTCTACCGCGAACACTAACAACACAAGAACATCGGTTTGGCATACTCAAAATGAGTTCATCCAAACACGCTGTGGAATGGCCGCCCATGTTCGTTGCAACAACAAAAAAAGGTCTTCTTGCGACTGGATACCCTCCATATTCGGCAGAGCTCTTCTCTGTAGCATATCCCATGCATGCTCAATCGGGTTCAAGTCTGGCGACTGAGCAGGCCAGGGCCAAAGCCACATCTCAATCTCAAGAAATTCGCATAAAAATGCTTGATCCCTAGACACTTTTGATGTGTGTATTTCAATGTTTATTTGATTAAAATTAGTAATAGAAATGAAAAGCTGTAATAATTATTATATTATCCGAGATGTTTTGTAATATTCGTTTTATTGGTTTCTCGTCAAGTTGGTTTCTCGCTCTGACCATGCTATCATCAACAGCCTTTACCAGTCCACTGCTGGATATAGGCCTTTCTTTATCCAAATTATACTCGTAACCAAAACTCGTAATATCAAAAAACCGAAAACAATCTTCTGAGATAACACATTTTAAGAACATAAGTTGACTTAAAAAAATCCATTAGACTCATAACATGTAAATAATTATATTTAATAACCTTATATTATTATACACATTCTATTTTATAATTAATTCCGTGTGTACTACTACCTTTTGTGTATTGTATTCTGATGAAAAGCTGTAAAAGTCAATAATAATGCCGGAACAGCTTAAAAGCTGCTCTGTTCATTATGAATGATTAACTTTCATACATATAACTTTGTATATTCTTTGTGATATTAAAATATAATAATTTATATCTATTGTTCATTTCTCTCGCCAGGGCAGCGATCACTTTGTGATACTTGAGATATCGTACGGCCCATAGAATAAGGTATTCAATCGCTATAACAATGTCCCCTGGAAGGAGCAATGAACCACGGCAGTGTCACCGTGTTAAACTAAACTACACTTACTGGAGTTGTGTGGCGTCCTGTTTTCGGCGTCCCCAAGAGCTCTTGGGTAGGTGGGTAGGTTCTTCTCTGCGTCGTCACACAAACATCAACTCCTAAAGTGCTGTACACTTCCAAGTTATTAGAATCACAACAAACTCGCTTCAGCTATCACGGAACGCGCCTACAAAACTCGCGAGTCCACGACCTAACACAAAACGGTTTATCACTACAGAGACCGGGTCGATGGACAATACAATTAGCTTACTATCAATTAACTTTAACAAATCGTCGGCCGTTTCAACACGCGTCTTATCCTTTTTCTACATATTTTCCTCAAACGTCAAAACGTCAAACACGAACCAGAGACAATCAAAATGTTGCCAGTACAATGACGTTCGAAATCCAACATCTATAATAATATCATTATGACTAGTCACTTTTTTTTCTGAGTGGAAATCCCACCGGATACCACCTATGCTGACGGTGGTACGGTTGGTGGCTATGTCAGATTCGAACTGACTAAAGTTGAACCGCACACATCTCGGGTACTAGAAGCCGGGGAACCAGGTGCACCCTAGAGAGCAAAACCAAGGACGTACCTCAGGGCACCTACGGTTTGTAGATGGCTCACTGCTGTGTGAGAACTCCGATGAGTACCCGGCTCTAGGGTGACAGGTGGCCTCACCTGTCACCCTCAGACTTGCGCTTATGGAGGTCGGAGATCGTTTTACGATCTCCGTCACCGGAGTCACCTGCGGTACCTGGCCCTTTCCCGGGCCTGGTGGACCGGGAGAGTTCTAAACCTCTCGCTAGCGAAGGATATGGCGGAGAGGAACCTCTCTTCCATATCCTTCGCAAGCATAACTTGCTCGCAGAAAGAGACGGCGGAGTATTAAGACTAGGTATGTACTTAATTGAGAAAATACTTTTGGATAAATCTATCCTACTAGAGCAATAAATGATATATGAAAAAGTCTTGTAGATATGTCTTTAAAGGTCGAAAAATTAGTAATCCGTGTAGCTTTTACTATAAACTTTTACATTCTTAACCTAAAGGATTTTATACCGACGAATATAGATTTTATAAACAAAAGCGACATCTGTTTGTGTGTACGCTGTATTATCTAAAAGCAAACTTGATCAAGTAAATATTAACTTTCAACGGTCGGGTTGTTTCATGTCATATATTTAGGGGAAGAATTCTAATCGAGTTGGTATCTTTGTTTGAGTTTTGAGTCACATACTGTTACGTTGTACCTAATAGTTAGAATCGTTAGAAATAGAGTATGTATGTATATTTATCGCAATTAAAAGATTTACCATCAATCAGAAAAGAAAAAAAGTAAACATTAAATAAGAAAATAAAGATCTCGTTAATCAGAATAAATAAAGGTTCACTTTCAGAAAACTAGAGATTTTCTTTTGTACCGCTTTCTTTTATATTTACTCGTAGACTCAAATATAAAAATAAAACACATATACCATACAAGGCTTGACGAATAACAATAGCTAATATTGCTTTCCACAATTTGATAAACATTAAAATAAAAAATTAATTTCACTCACACAATTATCAGTTTCACTCATAATTAATGTGTACTAGTATGTACTGGTAATGATTTATGATAATTAAAGCGCGGATTGTAAATTTCAGCGTCCTCGTATTCATCACAAAATTTGTCAAAATATGAAATACTACCATTTTACAGAAATATCTTTGTTTGTAAATCAAGTGGTTCGTTAGTGTGGGCATTAATATATGACTAATTTTCACTAGAGTATTCCGTATATTTATTATTTACCATTTGGTCGTTTGTCTAAAAACAAAATATAATGATTGTCACGAAATGATTATTATTATCAATCTAAGTGGGATCTTCTTAAAAAACTCTGGTTTTTATTAGAAGCTTTTTATTAACTTGCAATGTATGTATGTATGCTTGTATGTTCGGGTGGAATCTTGCAACTCAATTTTGAAGCAGATATCTTCAACCGATTTTGCTGAAATTTTGCTAGCATATGTATACAGCGTGACAACACAATATTATTATGACATGGAGCTGATCTGATGCTGGAAGGTGGCCATAGGAACTCTGTAAAGAAACGTCGCAACATCATCGAGTTTGGACTCGTTTGATTCGTCTCGAGGCATTCCAGTAAAAGCTTTATAAATTAATTTATTACTATTCTACTTCTATCTTAAATTAATATTTACCATGATAAGAATAAAGTCTACAACATTCGAATATTAGTCTACGAGAATCTCTTTTTTGTATCTAATTCTACGCGGTATCTTTTTCATAGTGGCATCGAACACGGCTGCAATTTACCCAAATTCATTAACGAAGGTACATATCCTTTCGGGACTCTATGAGTAAAAGACGAAAAAAATCCACACATACACAATAAATCTTAAGAAAGGTGAAAGGGAAAGACATACCTCGCTTTGAGCTTTCGGTTACTACTAATTGTGGCATACACAACGTATAGACGGGTATTAGAGGTTGTTCATCCCTCTTGGGAAATATGAACAGTCTGACGCAGTAAGTCATTTAATTAATTTAGAGAATTTGGAGTTTATGTATGAGGTAGAGAGATTATGGAATACTAGTGGTTGCCTGCAGCTCCGCCCGCGTATATGTCGGTTATCGCAGCAAATAGTAGCGTATGTGATAATCTGATGTATAAGCTATATTACTGTAAAGTTTCATTCAGATCCGTTCAGTAGTTTTTGCGTGAAAGAGTAACAAACATCCATCCATCCATCCATACTTACAAACTTTCGCGTTTATAATATTAGTATAGATTATATCTAGAAGGAACACATTATTAGAACATAATACGAAGGAAAACTTATATTTCGGACTAGGGCCGAGAAAAAAATGTAATGAAATACCACGAAGCAAGTTATTTGCCTCGACGTTAAAGTGAAACATCCGTAATATGATATTTTAATTAAGATACATTGATAGAAAACTCTTTTTTGTTCAACATATTATAGAGTTACAAGTGAGTACATTATAATGACAGATATATAATAAACTGCTTTGGTGGCGTAGTGGTAGCGTAAGACACTGCTGTGCTTGAGGTCTCGGGTTCGATTCCCGGGTCGGACCAAATGTTTGTATGATCTTCAAATATTTGTTTCAGAGTTTGGGTGTTTTCTATGTATATTATGTATGTATTTACAAAAAATAGTATAAATGTATTTATATCAGTTGTTTAGTACCCATAACACAAGCTCTGCTTAGCCTGGGACTAGATGGTGTTGTTGTCCAAATATTTATTATTATTATTTATAATATAAACAGGCCTTTGCCCAGCAGTGGGACACAGCAGGCTCATAAAAAAAAAAAAACAAAGTAGCCTAACTGCCAAAAGCATTCTTAGGATGGATCAGTTCTGTAAACCTCAGATAATTAAATCAGTAATTCTATTTTATAAACATTACTAGTTTTTACCCGCGGCTATACCCGCGATTACGTCGGTTATCGCGGTAAAGAGTAGCCTTCCTAAAAAATCAAACTATCTTCATGGTAAATTTCATTAAAATAGATGCAGAAGTTTAGTAGTGAAAAGGACTTTCGAATTTATAATCTTTATATATATAATTCTTCTGTGAGTGTGTATGTCACTGAACTTCTCTCAAACGAATGGACCGATTTTGATGATTTTTTTTGTGTGTGTTCAAGGGGATCTGGGAATGGTTTAGATTCACAATTTTGTCCGCTGGACAATGTTTTTTTAATTAATTTTTAATTTATATTAAACGTAAACGACGTTGCGTGGGTCAGCTAGTATAAGTATAGATTTTAATGTATGTGACATACCTATAACTGTGACATATATGAGAAACTATTTTAGTTACATACGTAGTATCAAAAAATACATTTTTGTCTGTATACTCCAAAAGCTGTACAAACGCGATTGAAACTATTTGTAGAATTTGCATATTACGCTCATTCTACACATACTTTTATCCAATATTTCAGGCATGTCATATGGACATATTTATTGTAACGCAACTAAAACGAGTATAGCGTGTACAGTATTTTACTTGAGCCGACATATCGAGAGGTTTTATAGCCGTATATTTTGTCGATACTGTAAATATTCAAGTCAGCAGCCTAGCTAATGCAAAAGCCCAATTTTGACTAAATAGGCACAGGTTGAATATTTGAATATTTCCGGAGAATTCAAAATACGTTTTCAAAAGCACATTTGGTGAGTATTTGTGCATCTCGTTATATCAAACGACGGTATTTCTGCATACGACATTTCCAGACATCAGTTTGTTATATTCAACGCACTATCATCAGTAGGAATTAGTATCGTTCCCGCGAAGTAGATTAGTTTAACTTTGACATTAACTTTCCAGACAAGTACTTATAGAGGCCTATTATGGAAAACGGGAGACATCTGCATTATAATTAAATGTTTCTGTTGGTTATGGCACAATTCTACATTCTGTGCGTATAACGAAGCGTTTGAGATTATTATTCATGCTCAAAGGTCATTCTTAAAGCTCACGTACGGACTTCAAAGAAAGCGCTAATTTCAGTGCGAACGGGCCGGCTCGACCAGGGCGGTACTACCCTCTTACAGAAGATCAACGTAAAAGAATTACATTCGTTCTGTTGTGTTTCATTTTTGAGTGCAAGAGCAGAGGCCTAATGTTGTAGAAGGCCGCCATAGTGTAAGTCGCCACCAGAATTGTCTCATTGTCAATGATGACCACCACTCTTGAATTCTGCTTATGCTTTCCATCAGGCAGAGCAGAATCACTTTGGTAGGCTCATATTTATAAAATAAATTTAAATAACAGACATATGATCATTGAGACAGACTATAATTTTAACCATACTTAATTAATTGATATTCATTTAACAAAAAGTAATAAAATAAAGAGAACATATATTGTAATTATGATACAGTGTGCGTTTTGAACCAGTTAAATGATTATTTTTGATTAAAAAAATATCCTTATTTCGATATATCTTTGAAAGATTATTTAGAAGTGCAATGCACGATTATAACAGATTCATTCATTCAACCCAAGACTTCAAACCTACGTAAACATAATGCTTACACGTGTGTCATTATAAGCCGGTATTTGTTTCTTGCCTCTAATTTATTTTCTTCGATGTTTCTGATTATTATTGGAAATCAATATATTGGTTACGAAATATATGAAATGATACTTAAATTATTACATTTTATTATTGAATTCCCTTTAGTTTTTTTAAGATTATAACAAACGTCGATTAGCACCGTGTGACCGTGGGAGAGCCACGCTTCGGCATGAATGGGCCGGCTCGACCGGAGTGATACCACGGCCTCACAGAAAACCCGTGTGAAATAGTGCTGGCGCTGTGTTTCACCAAGTGAGTGAGGATACCGGAGGCCCATACCCCAACCCCTCCCCCTATCTCCCCTCCCCATCCCCCAAAGGCCGGTAACGCACTTGTGACGCCTCTGGTGTTGCGGGTGTCCATGGGCGGCGGTAATCGCTTACCATCAGGCGATACGTCTGCTCGTTTGCCGGTCTATTCCATTAAAAAAAAAAAAAAAACAACAGAGGTTTTAACTTATTGGATTTTCTATGCTTAATGGCAGATCTGTACTTGTGGAAATATTTCATTTCAAAAAACAAATCGGCTTCATAGAAAGGTCGGTTGTAAGGATCATTAAGTTTATTAAAGGCACCTATGAGATATACATATGTTACGTAAACATTGTCAAAAATCATCGATCTTATTCGCACATTACCGGATTACTAACTCCTTTTTAATTTATTCAAAAACAGAATAGGATTTATTGGTCTCTTATTTTTAAGACATTAAATATTATTCTCCGCCTACGACTGACTTTAGTGATACTTTAGTGAAGTCTTATAAATATTGTAAAAAATGATTTATGTTAACACGTTTTTTTAACCTTTGTCTCAAATATATTCCTATTACCTAGGTGTATATGGCTTTGAAGGCCGTTTATCTCATAAATAATACACGGTTAAGATTTTTTATATTTTTGCAATATTTATTTTATATTAGAGAGATATTATTACGCAATGAGGATAGCTCTTTATACTGTTTGTCAACATTAGTCACAACAAATTGTGACATTTGGAACATTCACGTTTTTATACGTAACAGTAGCATAGAAAGCTATAAAATTAATATGAAACGGCTGAGAAAACGTGACTTATACAGAATTATGATACACTAGTGGTTGCCCGCGGCTCCGCCCGCGTATATGTCGGTTATCGCGACAAATTGTAGCCTATGTGTTATTCTGATGTATAAGCTATATTACTGTAAAGTTTCATCCAAATCCGTTTAGTAGTTTTTGCGTGAAAGAGTAACAAACATCTATCCATCCATCCATCCATAAGTACAAACTTTCGCGTTTATAATATTAGTATAGATAAAGTCAATAAGGCTATGATATGATGATTACATACAAATTAATGAAATGGAATAGGCGACAAACGAGCAGGTGTATCACCTGCTATTAAGCGATTACCGCCACCTATGGACACCCGCAACACCAGAGGCGTCACGAGTGCGTTGCCGGGGATGGGGAGGGGGACGGAGGGAGGGGATGGGTAATGGGCCTCCGGTACTCGGTGAAACACAGCGCAAGCACTGTTTCACATCAGTTTTCTGTGAGGCCGTGGTATCATTCCGGTCGAGCCGGCCCATTCATGCCGAAGCGTGGCTCTCCCACGGTAGAGACATTCGCGACTTTTACATATATAAGTACACATAGTCTCACCGTAACCACAAGCGGTATAACCCGTTCGAAAAGTCGAGAAAAAGAAGGTATCGTAACCTTTTAAATAATTTTATCGCAAATAAATCCCGCTGTACAAGAAAAAGGATTGAATTAATTCTTGTAGTTCTAGTACATTTAAAAGTGATTTTCTTAATTTTTTTGTCACATTTTATACAATTTTTTTACATACATATAAAAAAAGAAATAAATTAACAATTACAACGAGAATTTACATATCTACAATTATTTTTTAAAACATGTAATATTTAATCAGCCAATTTCCGTGGTCCTGGCAGAATAGCTTTTTTTAATTTTTAATCGGAATAATCTAAAAAAGCGGCCAAGTGCGAGTCGGACTCGCCCATGAAGGGTTCCGCGGCAGCAAGTAACATAATATAATTTTTATTTTATTTTTATATTTGTGTTGAACGAATGAAAGGTAAATTGCAGTTTACGATTTATGACGTATTAAAAAAAAAACTACTTACTAGATTTCGTTCAAACCAATTTTCGTTGGAAGTTTACATGGTAATGTACATCATATATTTTTTTTAGATTTATCATTATCTTATTTTAGAAGTTAAAGGGGGGGGGGGACACTCATTTTACCACTTTGGAAGTGTCTCTCGCGCAACCTATTCAGTTTAGAAAAAAATGATATTAGAAACCTCAATATCATTTTCGGAGACCTATCCATAGATACCATAGATCCATGGTTTGATGAAAAAAAATTATTTGATTTCAGTTATAAGTATGGGGAAACCCCAAAATTTATTGTTTTTTTTATTTTTGTGTAAAAATCTTAAAGCGGTTCACAGAATACATCTACTTACCAAGTTTCAACATTATAGGTCTAATAGTTTCGGAAAAAAGTGGCTGTGACATACGGACGGACAGACAGACATGACGAATCTATAAGGGTTCTGTTTTTTGCCTTTGGCACGGAACCCTAAAAAGGCTACATACTATAAAATTGTACTAGGCAGACATACATTGGTACTCAGTTATTATTTTCCAAGGCTCTATACATTGAACATTAAAGCTAATTTTATCACCTGATCGGCAAATCGTAAAGGAATCACAGCATCCTTTCTATTACGGAACTAAGAGTCTAACAGGTCTATAAAAGAGGCTATTAAACATTATAAGTGGTTCATTCATGTTGTATGACATGTAATCATAATGGGATACTTAGTTTATTGATCAATTGCAAACCCATTTACAATTTATCCTCTTTCAAAGACTTGGATTTTTTACTTTTCAATTTTTTTATATTCTTTTAAAGACTTATCTTGGAAGGATTTTTTACTTTTTCGAATACACTGATTATATTATTCAAGTGAAACTTCTAATGCGACTTCCAACAAGGTTGCGTTAAACGTTTAACGCTATCATGGAGGGAGTATGAAAGCACTGTTGCGTTAAACGTTCAACGCTCCTGGGGAGGGGGAATATGAAAGAAACAAAATGATTTCACTAAAAATCTATTTCTACCCCTTCCTATTTTCATTTCCACATTACGAAGTTTCACTTCTTCGACGCGGAGGGACTCCACGCGCTATTTTTTATTTTCTGTGTTTAATTCCTTTCACTAGTGCTTCGTTCCTCTTGGAGTAAGGAAACCTTGTACCAGCCTGTAAGGGCCCATCAGTAAAAAGCTAGGCAATCGATGCACTATCCTCCTCGTGAAAGAATTCAAACTATAGGCGATTCCCCTCTCTTACATCAATAAATAGTAAAGAAAACGGTTGGGTCGTGGAGAACTCTTCTTTCTTCACTGCTGAGAGGTTCTTGACGTTCAACACGCAGATCATATTGACACCACCATCCGTTAACAAATTTAAAGGACCGGGGCAGATCCCAGAATCCGTTCTACTTGCCCGGGTTACAATACAATCAACTATCAACAGTCAATCAACAACTCCCAAAGTGAATTATTAACATTACCGATCAAGCTTTGGGAGGACTTTTAACAATTAATTGGGCCGGTTCCAAACCACGGCGCCCGCCATTATCGACCGAATTCCCTGAACTAGTGAGGTTATATTTTCACCATTGTGACACTTTGAAATTTGCCAAAGACAATCACACAGTGTTGCTATTACAATTACAACAATATTGTTTATGTTACGATCGGTTTCAAACATTCTGTGTTTATTTAATGATATATTTATAGTGCGAATGTGTGGAAGTGTGGTGGCGTCGTGCGTCGGTAGAAGTCGTTCACAACCTATCATTTATCGACAGAGTTGGTGCACAACAGGAATCGACGAGAATGCATGCAGTGATTGATGAATGTGGACGAAGCAAAAGATGTGTGTCAGAACCGTAGTAAGTGGACATCAATTAGCTCTGCCCTACCCTTTTGGAAATAGGCGTGAGTTTATGTATGTTTGAATGTTTGTATTTTTGGAAAGTGAATTAATTACTAAGGGTCTTGTGCTACTATCTTCAAAAGTTCTTGTTCGGAGGATGGCTAAATGGCTTAATGCCAAGGCACTTCTCCACATGACTCAGATATTGACGTGATTCCGTTGACACGCTATTAAACTGAAAAAAATATCACTTTATCAGTTTATTTATAAGATCTTTAATAATCTTTAAATTTATACATATCTATACTATAAATTCAAAAGTTCTTTTAAAATTTATAAAGCGTGTTTTGGGGCTATTTTGTTTGTAGCTGTATATTTGATAATTTAAAAATCAATGTTTTATAACTTTAGAATACCATGTTTATGCTAAAACGAATATAAAATGAAATATCATACTGACTTGAATCCTCCTATAGCTCTTTATTATATTCATAATATTTCTATGCGTATTTATCTATACTTCTATACTAATATTATAAACGCGAAAGTTTGTAAGTATGGATGGATGGATGTTTGTTACTCTTTCACGCAAAAACTACTAAACGGATTTGGATGAAGCTTTACAGTAATATAGCTTATACATCAGAATAACACATAGGCTACTATTTGCCGCAATAACTGACATATACGCGGGTGGAGCCGCGGGCAACACCTATATTTAATATGATTATTAAAATGTCTTAAACAACGTTAGTGATTTAGTCATCCATAAATATTCTCTTATTTAAATAAATCGAATAAATCGTTTATTATCTTCTAGATTGTTGGTGGTAATCAATAGTTATTCGTTTTAGCAGTTTATTGAAGATATATTTATATTTTATTGACAATAAACGTTGTAAAACAACTAATTTTGACATAAATTCTCCAGCGAGAATTTTCAAACACACGTTTATTTCTGTTTAGCAAAAGTTTCTATAAGTTCTAGTCAAAATGCCACCTTTCGTCAATAATTCTTTCAACTCATATTCTTACTTTTAAATCAGGACTGAAGTGGCTAGTGAAGTAGTCGGTTATGGATATAGCTACTGCTGATTCACAATTTTGGCAGTATCTTCCAGATGGTGCTCATAACGTATTCGAAACGCGGATAAACCTTATTATAACGATAACTTAAAGAAGATTAGGTACTGTTAGAATTTTCTAGTGTACAGGAAATGTGTGGTGTTTTCTTTATGATAATGAGATAAATTCACGATTAGTTTATTTGAGATTGTTTAGGTATATATTTTTAACCGACTTCAAAAAAGGAGGAGGTTCTCAATTCGACTGTATTTTTTTTATGTTTGTTACCTCATAACTTTCGACTGGGTGAACCGATTTCGATAATTCTTTTTTTATTTGAAAGCTGGTGCTTCCCATGTAGTCCCATTTCTATTATCACTAATTTGGTCTAGTTCAGACATGTCATCCATGATAAAACCATATAAGTCTTCAATTTGCATTAAATATGTGTGCGACAAATTGACGAATAACTCAATATCACGCCAATTAATTGCAATGATTCTTTGTTTATTTAAAAGCTGGTGCTTCCCGTGTGGGCCCATTTTAATTTTGTTCTTGAAGTCGGTTTGTTTTTGTTAGAATTTTGTACTATCCTAAAAAGTTTTATTTTACTACTCCCGCACTAGTAACATATCTCTGTCACGGGAGACTTTACAAATGTACATGAAACGTACACAAAGTATTGTCTTGTGTGATTTATCCAGAACATTCAGCAAATTAATCTAGCCAAAATAAGTATTCCATTGTAAGTGTCGTGAGCTGAGCACTATCTTCTAAGATTAGGAGCCTTCTAAGATATAGTCAAAGATTAGGTTGATATTTGATACCATCACATTCCAACTGTTATACATCACCACTATATATCTCGTCTGCGATGAGAAATAAATAACTTTAACTGCTTAATTCTCGCGACTTTTATGCTATTAAAACTCTTTATTTACATCGTAATCTTTTAAATGATTTTATCGCAAATAAGTCCAGCTATACAACAAATACTATAAATTGCCTACTTCTTTTCGAAATCGTCTATGTTACCTAACAAGTAAAAAATTAAATAATGTACCTACCTGAGAGTACTTATGTGTGACCGAACCCGAAACCGAACTAAGTAAGATCTTACTTAGTTCGGTTTAGGCAAGTACTAATACTTTACTCTACTAAGACACAAAAATCTTAAAAATTGTACCTACGTGAAGAAAACCATTGCTCTTAAGGCATGACGCACACCGACATAGTCGGGATTTTTGTGTCGGCCTTCCTAATAATACTTAACCCGTCTTACTAGAATACGTAGTCGTAAACCTACAGGTATTTTGCTAATATTCTCCTTGGGTATTGACAGCGGGGTTCAGGACAGGAAGGTTTTAGAAGAATGATTGCAAATTATTTGGGTAAGAAATTACCTTTGGGGAGAAAAAATGTAGGTACTTCGGATAGCTATGAGTAAGTAGGTCTTGAATATTTTTTACTTTTTAAATAGAAAGAAAGAAGGAAACATTTATTCTAGTCTAGCTCTATATATAGTATCTAGTCTAGTATATCTATATACAGGGTTACTGGTAACATGTAGCAATCCCTTTAAGAGATCATTAGCTATCAAATTGTCCTCGGGTACATGTGTCAAAAATGTACCGTTTTGGAAATAAAATAACTCATTTTTTTAAGAAAAGTGGATCACGCTACTTAAAAGTGCTCTTAAAACAAACACTTGCGTATTTAATGGTTGTTGTGGTGTTTTTAGTTTGCTAACACCCTAATACGTAATAATAACACAAAAAAGAACAGAAATGTAGTACCGTTAGTGAATAATGATTCAGGGAACCTAAACATTTTCATACATTTTACTGTTTCTTATGACTAAATGCAATTTTATAAAAAAAATCACCTAACAATTTTATCGGCGTAATAGCTTAGAAACAAGTATGTTTTATTAGCTATCCAACGAGGTATCAAAAAATTAAATACGTTGACAAATGGCTGAGTAAATGAACTTAATCGGGAGTAAGTGAAAAATCGTAATTTTTTAATGTAGTTATTTTGCGGTCTAAACTTAAATTTACAGTTGATTTTCAAAGTTTGAGCCCCTATTTCTAATGCGTGCTTGCATTGGTCAACACCACTACAAAACGTGTTTTTGATTTCACTTGCGGCATTAACTATGCGGACCCTTCAACCTACAATATTTGGTACAGGCGAGACATCATAGACCAGGCTCACACACACGTAATAATCCATCAGGGTAAGATCGGGACAACTTGCTGATCCTCCCCTACCAATCTAACTATCAGAAAAAAATTGATTTAATCACCTAACCTGATTTATCTCTGACATAACCTAACTCTGTTGCCCACCGGGGTTTGCGGCAGGGTGACGCGACAGAGAAATTAAACCTATTTCTGACCTGACTATATCGAATCACCCTGCCGCAAACCCCGGTGGACAACAGAGTTAAGTTATGCCAGAGTTAAGTTAGGTAAGAGTTAGGATTAGTCAGAGTTAGGTTCAATTTGAACGCACAAAGTTACGAGAACTTATTGAGGGAAGACATGTTTGGACTTCTTGAAGTCGTACCTTTGGCAACAAGGCGTATTACGTAGTAGTATCAGCATGATGGATGTCCTTTACAGAATTACCGTCCGCCAATGGTTAAATGAAAATTTTCCTGATAGTTGAATTGGTAGGGGAGGACCTACCCCATGACCAGCAAGGTGTCCCGATCTTACCCTGATGGATTATTACGTGTGTGTGAGCCTGGTCTATGAAGTCTCGCCTGTACCAAATATTGTAGGTTTAAGGATCCGCATAGTTAATGCCGCAAGTGAAATCAAAAACTCGTTGTCTAGTGGTGTTGTAAAAACGCAATTGAGGACAAGAATGCGTGCTTGCATCAGAAATAGGAGCTCACACTTTAAAAATCGACTGTAAATTTAAGTTTAGACCGCAAAATAACTACATTTTAAAAATTACGATTTTTCACTTACTCCCTATTAAGTTCATTTACTCAACCATTTGTCAACGTATTTTTTTTTTTATACCTCGTTGGATAGCTAATAAAACATACTTGTTTTAAAGCTATTACGCTGATAAAATTGTAAGGTGATTTTTTTAAATAAAATTGCATTTAGTCATGAGAAACAGTAAAATGCATGAAAATTTTTAGGTTCCCTGACTCATTATTCACTAACGGTACTACATTTCTGTTCTTTTTTGTATTATTATTACGTATTAGGGTATTAGCAAACTAAAAACACCAACAACAACCATTAAATACGCAAGTGTTTGTTTTAAGAGCACTTTGAAGTAGCGTGATCCACTTTTCTTAAAAAAATGAGTTTTATTATTTTATTTCCAAAACGGTACATTTTTGACACATGTACCCGAGGACAATTTGATAGCTAATGATCTCTACTATTACCCCTTAAAGGGTTTGCTACATGTTACCAGTAACCCTGTATATAAAAGCGAAATACCACTCACTTATTAATCACGAAATCTCAGAAACTATATCACCTACAAACTTGAAATTTGGCAGGTAGGTTTCTTATAGGGTGTAAACATCCGCTAAGAACGGATTTTACTAAACTCCACCCCTAAGGGGCTAAATCAGGGGATGAAAGTCTGCGTGCAAAAGCTAGTACAGCATGAAATACAATTTTGTTTTGAAATAAACCCGTGACTGCCCTGTACCTACCTGAAATCAGTTTTCAGTAGAGACAGTAGAAGTTACAAGGGGAAGACTGTTCCAAATGTCTGTCTGATTTACTTTTTCAGATTCCATTTGAAGGTGCAAGGATTTTGGCTAATTTCAATTATGGCGGCCTACGTACCTTACGTCAACCCTGCTTATATATATAATAGTTTTAAAGACAATATAAAGGATCTTAGACTCTTACCTAGGCTTCTTTATTTTGAAAAATAAGTGATGTGATCAGCTAGCCAGATTTACATATCAGCTATTTAATGACGTCAATGCTAACTATACTTTAAATGTAAATTTAACTTTGTTGATTTCTTAAGCTCCCAAATTCCAATAACACAATCAATCAATATAAAAATTCTAACTGATTACGGCGAAGCCAAAAATATTATAATTCTTACTAATCATTAATAATGGTTGTGACACAGGCTATTTAATTTAATATTATTAAATTTAAGTTTCTATGTGGTCGGGTTAGATATAGTTTTTTAAACTTTTCTTGTGCAAATAAAATAAAAATGAAATTTATTCCATATTTAATGTACAAGATTTGTGTATCTTAAGAAAAGACTTAACTTAAAATAAGTAAAATATTAATTCTTAAGTAATTATACGATTAGAACTTAGTATTTATTTTATCTTACTACCAAATTACAATTCATAAACTCATGGTTAAGTAAGGTCAATATTTCAAATTAGTGATCTGCCTAAGATAAAATACGTTGTTAGATATACGGACATAGCGAACCTACAAGCACGTTTAGCTGTAAGGACATTATTCGCCTTAAACATTAATTTAACGTACAAAATACAGCGACAACCATCGCATCTCTAAACTAGTAGTCTTATTACGTCGTCTTATAAGGGTTTAATGTAAGTAATACAGCTCTTCTAGTTATTTAAGGTGCTATAAAGGAAGTTGAAGCTTGCATTGTAAGATGAGATGGTCATTTGTTGTGCTAATAGCGAACAAGCGAGCATAAGTTTAACATACACAGGTGGAAATCGGATACTTGGGTAAACGTTGTTGGGTGAAGTGTGCGTGAGATTATTTTTAATGAGATGTTGGAAGCGGAGTGGCTATAGTCAGTAGTCATTTTTAAACTACACTACTTTTCACTAGTCAATTTTTTTAATAAAGACAACTTCGTTCAGATCTGGACGGCGATTGGTTGGTATATAAAGACAACTCCCGCAACACCAATAAATAACATTGAAGTGTCTGTTTATAATTTCAAGTTAGCAGCTTTTCATTGAAGTGCTTATGAACTTACAACGTACGGCATTTACAATAAAAAAAAATACTTTTTTTAACATTTTTGTCTATTGCCTGTCTACTTAATCCGGCTAATCTCCGAAACTGGAACTGATTTTGACGGGACTTTTACTGGCTGATATTATAAGGAGTAACTTTTTTTATTAAAACTGTTTTAGCAATAAAACCCGCCTGTTATGCCACAGGACGTAGTTATTGAGGAATATGGTCTGTATATTGGGGCATTTCACAGACATGCATGAAACGGACACGAAGATACACCCTCAGGACAATTTTTCGATCATACACATTGTTTTCCCGTTGAAAGAATTTAAATTAAATAAACAAGAAATTACTGACAAGGGACAGAAGATAGTTAAAAAGTAAAACATAGTACCTACGTATTGTAGTTAAATCTCACAACGATTTTCCCTTCTCAGTTTTATTGGTAAAGGATTCTATTATACATCTTTATTCATATTTCAATTGCTATATGTACAGTGTTTAATAGTTATTCACTAAGAATTTTAATCATTGTTATACTATGAACAATGTAACCTCCGTTATTACATTTCTATTTATCTCTGAGGCGTAGCTAAAATTGAAACATCCTCACACTATAAAGGAATTCCAATTATCCTTTGTTGTTTCCTTCACAGTAGTTAATGTAATTTTAATTTTAAACACTTAGAAATAAGATTTATTTTTAAATGTAAAAATATATAGATGACTTTTAGATTGATCCCCATGGCAATATTATTTTATTCAACGGATATTTATTCAATTTATAGTTTTGAAATTTTGTTTACTTTTTTCTTTGGATATTTGTGTTCAATAAGTTTTTTTAATTATTCCGTCTTCCGTCGGAAAGGCGTCTCATTCTGGTATTTATTATAAAGAAGTCAAAAGGAGAGGATAATATTTAGGTTTTAAATGCGCGCTAGTGCAGCAATTACTTTCTACCTGCAGAAGAGCTTGTTGGGCTTATTTGAAACAGTAGTCTTGTTATATTCATATATTAATATTCAGACTGCACGTTTGGCCTAGTGGTTTGACGGTCACCACGCCGTTTCCTACTTCGCCAAGTGTCGTGGGTTCAAATCCCACGTAGGACAACACTTTGTGTGATCCACAAATTGTTGTTCTGAGTCTGGGTGTTCTTTGTGTCCGTTTCATGTATGTTTGTAAAGTCCCCCGCGACACAGGATTTATTCCTAGTGCGGGAGTAGTCTTTAAAAAAAAAAAAATTAAAGTTCGAAACTCCACATTGTTTTTATTTATTTAATGTGTGACTTTTGTATAATACACCCAATAGCCTGCACTGCAATGGGAAGGACATTTGAAAACATCAACAACCCAATGCTTCTACTGCTCGGGTTTCTGCCTACTCGGGTCTCCCCTGAGAGGGTTAAGGCCATACGTCCCCACGCTCTGGCCTAGTGCGACTGAGTGCGGGTTGGGGACTGACTATTTTAAAACACCCGATTTCAAGTAGGTAGTAGCCAAAACCTCAATTCTAAGTAGAAGCCTATGTTCGGCAGTTGCTAAAGGATGTTTGTGATGATAAATTAAATTCTGTCATTTTTCTATCAAAGTCTGTAGGTAACTTTCAAAGTTATAACGATATTTACGCGAAGGTAAACAATTGGGGTAAGTTTATGCTTTATTAAATTTAACTCACGTTCCTCGAGAAGCAACATAGAATACTAATTAATATTTTTAATAAGCTTAATTATTTTTCGACAGAAAAGTTTTCATAAGCGAAAGTTTGTTGTTTCATATGGTCAGGGTCGGGTTCCTATGTGAGCGAGCGAGTCATAAAGTATATGCTGCTCCACTTTAAAATAACTTTTCACATAGACACACAATTTTCGCGAAAACGAGAAACGAAAATACATTATCTATGACTTTAGATAAATAATATATCACTGTTAGATTTAGCATGCTCCTAGCTTTTTGATACTGTTAACTGACAAAATACTGTTACCCTACCTGTGCAACCTTATGTTGAAAGCTGCCATCTGCTTGTCGTGTATCTTTTGATTTTTTCACTTTAGATTCACTTGGCCTTTGAATTCTTGACATCATGTTACCTTTTTTAGTTTGATAAAAAGAAATCGTTTTTGAAATAGATAAGAATTGTAACATTAGGCATCACTTATAGGAGATAGCTAAATGTACACAGATATTTGTATATGTGAAATTGCGCTACGAATTTTCCGTCATAAATGCAGAATATTGATCATAGGTTATATAATTCTAACGACGTGATGCCGTGAAGAGGTCAAATTAGAGTTTAATTATTGATTGAAATCGTATTTTTTCCGCTCCGTTACAGGTCAGACTACGCCTTTACATTCTGGATTATCTGCGTGAAAAAATATTTTAGGTTAAATACTTGTTGTAGCGCAGTTGGCGGTTAGAGCTAAAAAAGGTATACGAGATAATTTCAGGATGCTGTCTGAAAACATATTAAATTAAAGCAATATCTTGCTCAGAGTGTTTCTTACTAACTTCTGAAAATAATAAAAGTAAATGAGGTTACCGAAAAACTACGGAGGAAATGTGTACAAAGACTGGAATACTAAGGCAATGTTTTCGATTTGTTTGCATTTTATATTTTAAGGAAATGGGGAATACGCTATTTTTTTTATAATATGATTATGATAGAAGTTTAATACTTCTACTTTGATTAAACTTTCAAAATAGTTCCAATGTACCTATATAAAGGTAAATAAACTAAAAAAACTCTTCTTTAACAGATTTCAACAAAAATCGGTCTTCAGTTCCAAGAAATTTGTCCTCGAAATTTGCTTACCGCAAATCGTACCTATTTATAAATATTATCTTGACACGAGCGGGGATAAAGTACGAGATCAGCGTCGTGTAGAAAACAATAAATCTGTGTGAGCCTTATGCTAATGTTAGCGGCCACATACTGCGCGCAATGTGGCTATGACTTTAGGGTTCCGTAATTAAATCAAAACAAGCGATGTTTTTGTTTAATTTACTTAAATTTTAAAAGAAAATGAAACTGACCTTTTGAAGCAATATGAGTGTAAATCTCATGACCTTTTGTTATTGGTATAGGTACGTTAGGTATTTTTTTTTCTTTTCTTAAATTTAATTTAATGTCGGCGCTATGTGTGACACAGTATTTCTAAGGATGATTAACATCAGGCACAAATTGCCAGTTTGGTTACACAGAAAAATGAAAAACTGGAGTAATTAAAAGCAGAGGGAGAGAGAGTTAAGGTTAGATTAAACTTTGGTAAATAAATTGAAGACAAATAAATAAACTGAACAAATAAGTGAATAAACTAGAATAAATAAACCAAGTTTACTTTGTAAAATTGGAAAATTGTTATTCCGTTGTTAGAACAATTGATAACAATTTTCTGATTTTGCGAATGAAACCTGTTGTGTATGTTGATGTGTAATAATAAGGCTGGTTTTAGTGCTCGACCGACCGTGCGTCGGTGCGTACCGTCGGCCCTGACAATACACAACCATCGGCAGTTTGTACATTCAGTGCTCTACTGACCAACCAAGCTAGCCGGACTAGTATAGTCACAAATACGTATACGAAATAGAAGCACACCCGTACAGTCGGTCCATTTATCGGTGTAGCACTGAACGCGTTAATATATATATTTCCATAGCGCGTCAGTGTCAGTCGACCGACGGCATGCATGCGGACGCGCTCGACCGATGGTCCTCGTACGCAGTTAACGCAGTGCGTATCAGATTGCACGTGCGTACGGTCGGTCGAGCAACGACTTGGTAAATTTATTTATTTTATTTATTTATTTATTTATGGTTTGCTTACAGTCATAACATTATTACTTACATTAGGTACATCTACTACAATTTAGGCTAATGTACAACCACTTTCAAGCAAACACAGCATGCACAAAACATATAGGAATAAAACAGGAAAACGATGTACTATCTATTAAATTTAAATATATAAGAGATTACGACTGGGAATTAAAACTACCGATAACCCGACAGTGCTAACTCCCACTCGCATACTAACAAAAACAAAAAAGAGAGATGCTAAATTAATTGTCAATGAGGGAGTTAATACATTTTCGGAAGTTACACAAAGAATCATTACATAATCATAGACGACAGATTGGGGAATTTGCTCCTAAGACAGTTCTTCGTAGGGGTGGGTAGAAAGGAGTGATTATTGCTCGTGGAAACCTCGTTGGAACCAGAAGTTTAATTTTACTAAGAAGCATTGGGCAGTAACTATGACGTAAATTTTCATACATATGACAAGCGCGACCGACGTACGCACCGACGGTCGGTCCAACACTGAAACCAGCCTAAATGAGATGCTAAGAGTAGGTACATAAGTTTATACAAGATTTGTACTGCTTAAATAGGACTGTACTGGTTTAACGGTCACCACGCCGTTTCCTACTTCGCCAAGTGTCGTGGGTTCAAATCCCACGTAGGACAACACTTTGTGTGATCCACAAATTGTTATTCTGAGTCTGGGTGTTCTTTGTGTCCGTTTCATGTATGTTTGTAAAGTCCCCCGCGACACAGGATTTATTCCTAGTGCGGGAGTTGTATTTAAAAAAAAAAATTGAACGATTTACATAGGTCTCTATTAAATAACTGTAAACTGTTCTGACTAACTCGTTGGTTACTTTTGTGTTTTCAAAGCGAGTTTTTAATTATGTAAATAATTTATGTAAATGTGCCTGTTTCTATGTTACTGTATTGTATAGTGATAAATGCGTGAAACCATAAAACGATTATTTATTTAATTTTAAACAGCAAACATTGGTTGATAATTTATAGCTAACAAGCAAGTTAAGCGTTTACGGTAGTGGATGTCCTACGGAACCTTCGAATCTGAAGTTTGCTTTACCTTAATTTAAATGGAACCAACCAATGTTGATCGATATTGTGTAGGTACATGTCAATATTTAGATGTGTTCATATTGGAGGTATGTAGTACAGTATGTTTTGATGTCGATTTAATTGGATTTTTTCTAGTTTGGTGGAATGAAACAAGTGACTTGACTATTGTGACTTTTTGGGATGCACATTTCTGTATTGCATTAAAGTGTAAACGAAATTTTGACGTGAATTTTACAATGCTGTATTGATAAAATCTAATTCTAAATATGGGCTATTAGATATCTGCTCTTACTAACATTTAATTAGATTTACTCATGCTTGTACACAGAAGTAATTTGTAAAACTCAACAAGAGCTAAGTGACTAACAATTGCAAAAGTTTTCTACACACTTCTTATGTTTATGTATATTGCTGTTCTAGTTGCGTCTCCATTCACAAGATTCACGGGGTTTCCGGCCTCTTTGGATCTCGTTCGTTGTGGCATATCCTACCCTAGCCTTATGACCCTATTTGTTTTAAATTATCCCAATTTAGCTTATTTCTTTATACTGTCTGAAACCGATTATGTGCTCGAAGAGGCTTGGCGTAAGGCCGATGGCAGGCCATTAAAAGAAACCAAAAACCCTTTTGATGTGAAACCTCCGTAGCGGAGGGTCAGACCGAACATGGGCGTACCGACACATACCGTGGCGACGCGTCACTATATGTTAGTATCTTCTCCTACCTATCTTTTTATTATTGTTATTTCTCGAATTAATTTAGACTTTTTATACCTGCCAGCCACCCCGATTATTTTTTCAATATAACACATCGTGTAAATGATGATGATGTTTTTAACACACCAGGTTTCTCTACAAGCAGTTAATGTAGTGGTTATTTTTTGTTCTACTTTTAATGTACAACCGCTTTTATCGTTTCTCCGTAGAATCTAGCAATTGTCGGCGTTTATTTCTCGTAGCATAAATCGAATGTTGGGTGGGAATCGACATCGGAAATTGAGGAATAGTAATTTGCCCCATTCATACTTGAAGATAATGTAGCAGATATTGTTAACGTTACCTACAATTTAGAATACAATAATAAAATCAATTGATGTGACCGTCAATAAATGATTGGTTTCTATGGAATAATACTACAAATCGTATATTTAAAGATAACCAGTTCTAGGGTAGAGACCGCATAAGGAAAAAGGTAGTGTAGGAAAACCTGCTGCCGGATTAAATGAACGTAAACCGAGGGTAAGTTTTTTTTTAGGCATTTATTGACTCTATTCTGCCTGATATAAGGCATGAGTAAAATTCAAGAGTTTCTGTCAGAATCCTCATTGCGAACGTGGACAATGCAGCATAGTGACCCACACTATGGCGGTCTAGTGAGGAGGTTTTCTAAATTTAAATTTCTTATGGCATGGGAGAGAAGCGAACAGAGTAGTCACAGATACAACTATCACCCAGAGACCCATAGACTGGCTCGTTGGTCTAGCGGTTGGCGTGTGCGACTGCTGATCATTAGGTCTCGGGTTCGATTCCCGGGTCGGATCAAATGTTTGTATGATCTACAAATATTTTTTTCGGAGTTTGGGTGTTTTCTATGTATAATATGTCTGTATTTACAAAAAAAAATGTATATATGTATTTGTATCAGTTGTCTAGTACCCATAACACAAGCTCTGCTTAGCTTGGGACTAGATGGCGTTGTGTGTTAGATGTCCAAAAATATTTATTTATTTATAGTCTGTCATAGACATTTGTGTTGTGGGTTCAATTTTCACAAGGGACAACACTTTGTGTGATCCTCCATTATTTTAAGACATAAAATTAGTGATGTTCCGGATATCCGTATCCGCGGATATCCGATCGAAAAAGAAGATCCGTATCCGTTACTTTCCTGGCGGATCTTTAATGGATCTTATTAATTTTCAATTGATAGATAGGATAAAATCCTGATGATTAAACTGAATAAAAAAACTAATAAATTCCTATCAGAGCATTTTCTATTTCTTAAAATCAAAATTTTGGCACCTCTATATTGCGAACATTTATAGTAGTAAGTTACCATACCAATAAAACAGAACTCAAAGGTACTAAATCAACGATATAACGAGACCAATTTATAGAAAGTTATAACATCACTTATATAATTATAAGAAAATGAGATAACCTAAATCTCTGTTTTTTAATTATTATCATGAGATCAATAATAAAGAAAGTTATAAGATCACTTTTACAACTATGAAATAATTAGAAAACCAAATAGATATATTAATATATTAAATATAATATTATTTTAAATATAATAAATAGAATAAAAAGAAACCAAAATAAATTCTAATTTAATGATTATTCTAATAAAGTAAATTCATACTGTTTGCCACTAAAGTGTAGCAAGCATTATTAATTTACCGATTGAGTAAGAAACTAAAGATTCGTATCCGTGTCCGCGGATCTTGACACCAATAATCCGTATTCGGATCCGTATCCGCAGATATACATTTTTAACGATCCGGCACATCACTACATACAATTCACATCTTAAATGAACCTTATAAGTACTCGTAAGTGTTAAATAAGACTAGTGATAACTGACACAGATCGAGCTATATTTTAAGGAATATAGGCGAGATATAAGGTTGAAGATGAAGAGATTCATTAAATTAAAATGTATTTAAAAATATTTACATATTATATATGCTAAACTCATATACATATTTGATCGATATTAGCCTCAAACTCAAACTCAAAAAGATTTTATTCATATAGGCACTTACTTTACAGGCACTTATGAATAGTCAATATTTAATATTAAAAAATCGAGTGCTTCTAGTCGCCAGTTCCAAGTGCAGCCTACCCTTCATGGAGAAGAATCTGGCAAGAAACTCCGCAACTGGCAAACAATCTGGCAACAAACTGGTGGGAATTAGAATTGTATATTCATAGTAATATCAATAAAGCACGTCTATTAATTGAAGTTAATTGACATTATACATAACTATCGCATTATAGGTTATTATGTCGCTCAGTCCGGGTTTTTAGGGTTCCGTGCCAAAGGCAAAAAACGGAACCCTTATAGATTCGTCATGTCTGTCTGTCCGTCCGTATGTGAAAGCCACTTTTTTCCGAAACTATAAGAACTATCATATTGAAACTTGGTAAGTAGATGTATTCTGTGTACCGCATTAAGATTTTCACACAAAAATAGAAAAAAAAAACAATAAATTTTGGGAGTCCCCATACTTAGAAATGAAACGCATTTTTTTTCAAACCCATACGTGTGGGGTATCTATGGATAGGTCTTCAAAAAATGATATTCAGATTTCTAATATAATTTTTTTCTAAACTGAATAGTTTGCGCGAGAGACACTTCCAAAATGGTAAAATGTGTATCCCCCTCCTGTAACTTCTAAAATAAGAGAATGATAAAACTAAAAAAATATAATATGATGTACATTACCATGCCAACTTCCACAGAAAATTGGTTTGAACGAAATCTAGTAAGTAGTTTTTTTTAATACGTCTTAAATCGTAAACATAAGGTAGTAGAGCCACGCTGATTTCAGCACGAACGGGCCGGCTCGACCGGGGCGGTACTACCCTCGCACAGAAAATCAACGTAAAATGACAGCGTTCGTGCTGTCGTGCTTCGTTGGTGAGTGCGAAACCGGAGGCCCAAATAGTCTATTCAACAAGTTCCATACTTGTCGACTAGACTAAAAGATGCAGATGCATCACTAGGCCGCCATGGTGTGGGTCGCCGTGCTGCATTGTCTACATTCGTAATGAGTATGGTGACCACCACTCTTGGATTTCACTTATGTTTTCCATCAGGCAGAGTAAAGTAATTTTGGCGGGTCATACATAAAAAAAACTGCAATTTACCTTTCATTCAATCAACACAAATATAAAAATAAAATAAAAATTATATTATGTTACTTGCGGAACCCTTCATGGACGAGTCCGACTCGCACTTGGCCGCTTTTTTTATTGCTGTGATCACACAGTACATTTTAATTACAGATTAGTAGGTAGTTAAAAACCTTACATTCTCAGATATATATATATATATATATCTATACTTATAATAAGAATGTAACAGGTCAAATTCTGTACATTAAAGATAATTATTAAATTTTTTTTTGGAGCGCTCTCTATAATCGATACTGAAGCCAAAACTGTAATTTTTTTCATTTTTGTCTGTCTGTCTGTCTGTATCTTGGCCGCGCATCACGCCGAAACTACTGAACGGATTCAAATGAAACTTGGCACGATTTGAGTTCATACTACTCAGCAATTCAGCACGGTATCCTGGAGAGAGGGGATGAAAGTCAAAATATGTATGTACTTAGTTGTAATTCAATAACACATAGTCCGATTTTATTTATTATTTTTTTGCTAGAAAGAAAATAAATAAAAGATAACGGGAAAAGTCTTTTTTTTTGTACGCGACTGTACACTGCCTGTGGGAAGCTGAGACAGAGATGTAAATATGGCGGTACGAAGTTCGCCGGGTCAGCTAGTCTATAAATAAATATTTTAGACATCTAACACACAGCGCCTTCTAGTCGCAAGCTAAGCAGAGCTTGTGTTATTGAGTACTATACTACTGATATAAATACATACATACATTTTTTTGTAAATACATACATATTATACACTAGTTGTTGCCCGCGGCTCCGCCCGCGTGTATGTCGGTTATCGTGGCAAATTGTATTATTCTGATGTATTAGCTATATTACTGTAAAGTTTCATCCAAATCCGTTCTGTAGTTTTTGCGTGAAAGAGTAACAAACATCCATCCATCCATACTTACAAACTTTCGCGTTTATAATATTAGTAGGATAGAAAACACCCAAACTCCGGAGCAAATATTTGCAGATCATACAAACATTTGGTCCGACCCGGGAATCGAACCCGAGACCTCAAGCACAGCAGTCGCATACGCTACCAATACGCCACCGAGGCAGTTGTCTATGTATCTTTAGCTATTAGCTCTAAGCGAATGTTTTATATTGGGGTTGATAGCAGTTGTATAGCTGTTGCAAATTAAACTTTAAACGCCATGCCTTAGGCATTTAGCCCAGCTGGAGAACTTAACAAGAGTATTAGTAATATGAAAATCACTTTGATCTACTATCCTAAAAAATGAGTCTCTAGCGATATTTAAAGGAACACTATCGTTGATTACACGTGTTTCCCTCCTACTATGATCCAGGGTCCTTTAAGATTAACCCGCCATAGTGTGGGTCACCATACTTCATTGTACACGTTCGCATTGAGTGACCATCACTCTTGGATTCTACTCATGCTTTCCATTTTATTTCCATTTTATTAATTCGTAAAAAACAAATACTATTTTCAAAGTCTCCTACAATAAAAGATCTAACTCTAGTGTGTGAATTTCTTTTTTCCTGTAATGTATTCTATCAAAATATAGAATTAAATATTAAAATACACTTACCTTCAAGCATGCGATGAACCTTGTGTACTTTTTTGTTGTGTGATCCTGAAACAAAAATCTCATATAGTTTTTGATTTCATTGGAGATTTAAAGAAGCACCCACAAAAGTTCTATGAGTTAAAGTTCCATTGTCCAAAGTAACAATGGGTATTCATAAACCAAAAAGTATAAATTTATTATACGGAGCAAGGAGATTTAACTGCAGAGTGGCGTTTCAGCTAACTTCGTTTCATCGCGAAGTTATACAAAACAAATAAAATTATACAAAATTTTAATTAGAAATGCTTTACTTATACAAATATTTGTATGGAATTTTATACATGATATTTACCTGCAAACATACATATTATGTGTATTAAGGTCACTTGGTCGAAATGGTGGCTTCAGAGCTGAAGTCATATATACATATATATCTATATATGTCTTTTGGTTTTTAGTTCACAGTAGATCAATGAGTGTCCAGAAGATACTTTGTGTGTTCTCATATTTCAAGAAGATTAGAAGAGTACTTCTGCTGAGATTTATCTATGAGTAAAAGATTCTTCCATAATCGGTATTGTCAAGTTTCATCAATTATCCCCCATCCGCCTCCCCATCCCCCAAAGGCCGGCTACGCACTTGTGACGCCTCTGGTGTTGCGGGTGTCTGCTCGTTAGCCCCTTATTCCATAAAAAAATTAAAAATTACTAAATATTTATTCAAATGTGTTAAGTTTATCACTGAAATTTTTTTGAAAATTTACAAATATTTTGATGTGTAATCATGTATCGAAAAAATTTCAATAACACACATTTTCTAAGATTGAAATTACATCAATTTATAATATTGTTGATTCTAGAAAAGTCCGGATTTCGGTATAGTATATCTTTCTTTCCACTTGGAATATAACATAATTCAAATTTAAAACAGCTTAAATAGAGCTGCTATTTACTTTATTAAGTTTTTATTAATCACATTTTATAACATAGTTATTAATGTTTGTGCAGGACGAATTCTCACCATCCCTATTCATTCTGTAAGAGTTGAAAGAAAGACCTGGTTAATGGAACAAACTGCGCAGGCAAGACAACAGCACTGAAACGTTATTGAAATATTGAAACAAAACAGTGTCATTGACCAAAAAAGGTACATGTGTACACAGTGTTGAAAATATTTTCTAGTAGTTATATACTACTAGAAAATATTTTACTAGAAGTTTAATGTTTCACTACTGCAATTTATATCTAATTAATCTAATTATCCTAGTTCAAAGTTTATCGTTCCACTTCAGCTTTGGTTCGTGTACTGCTGCACTATTTAACATTAAGTTCATTTAAGTAATACGAAGACGTTTGAAATGAACTAGTTTTGTAACTGTAGCACAGTTTATGAAACATTGCTTTGTATATTTTTTTGTAACTAAGAGCCTGGTTGAATGAAATGGTAATCAAATAAATTAGGAACAGATCAGGAATTAATACAGGAATAGAAAAATCTACGAGAGCTACTGATAAACATACTTACTAAACATTTACTTCTAACACGAACACAGAAAAAAAGATAATGCTCAATCCACAATGATTTGTCCTGGTCGAGAATACAAACTACGACCCATGGCTTAGCAGCCAGGATCACTATCTACTAGACATATAGCCCAGTCAGCGATTATATTATCAAACAATGCTTGCGTGACATGGAGTAGCCTATTAAATAATAGGCATGAAAAGTCGAGTCTGCTTCGTACTTCTAGCTTCCTACGTAATACATGAAATAGTTAAATGCGCCTGGCCGCATCATGGATACACGTACACCGCTTTTACAAGCTTTTATTTAGCTTCACCTGTCCCGATGTTTGTCTGTTCCCAAATCTTGCAAGTTAAATTTGAAGCAGATATCTTCAACCGATTGGGCTGTTATTTTGCAGGCCTAAGTAAACAGCGTGACAATGCAATATTATGGCGACATGGAGCTGATGTGATGCTGGAGCTTGAAGGTGGCCATAGGAACTTTGTAATGAAACTACGAAACCCATTGAGTCTGGAATCGTTTGATTTGTCTTGACGAGTATTTTATGTTGTGGTAGTATCCAGGGTCTGATGATGAAGCCGGAAGGTGGCCATAGGAACTTTGTAATGAAACGATGAAACCCATTGAGTGTGGAATCGTTTGATTCGTCTTGACGAGTATTTTATGTTGTGGTAGTATCCAGGGTCTGATGATGAAGCCGGAAGGTGGCCATAGGAACTTTGTAATGAAACGATGAAACCCATTGAGTGTGGAATCGTTTGATTCGTCTTGACGAGTATTTTATGTTGTGATAGTATCCAGGGTCTGATGATGGAGTCGGAAGGTGGCCATAGGAACTTTGTAATGAAACAACAAAACCGATCGAGTGTGGAATCGTTTGATTCGTCTTGACGAGTACTTTATATATTGATAGTATCCAGGGTCTGATTATGGAGCCGGGAGGTGGTCATAGGAACTCTGTAATAAAACGACGAAACCTATTGAGTGTGCAATCGTTTGATTCGTTTTGACGTTTTGACGAGTACTTTATGTTTGGATAGTAACCAGGGTCTGATAATGGAGCCGGAAGATGGCCATGGAAACTCTGTAATGGAACGACGCAACACCATCGAGCTTGGAATCGTTTGATTCGTCTTGACGAGTATTTTATGTTGTGATAGTATCCAGGGTCTGATGATGGAGCCGGAAGGTGGCCATAGGAACTCTATAATGAAACGGCGCAACACCATCGAGATTAGAATCGTTTGATGCGTGTTGGCAAGTACTTTATGTTTTGATAGAATACAGAGTCTGATGATGGAGCCGCAAGATAGTTACAGGAACTCTGTGCTAAAATGACCGTGGGAGAGCCACGCTTCGTCATGAATGGGCCGGCTCGACCGGAGTGATACCACGGCCTCACAGAAAACCGGTGTGAAATAGTGCTTGCGCTGTGTTTCACTAAGTGAGTGAGGATACCGCAGGCCCATACCCCAACCCCTCCCCCTATCTCCCCCCATCCCCCAAAGGCCGGTAACGCACTTGTGACGCCTCTGGTGTTGCGGGTGTCCATGGGCGGCGGTAATCGCTTACCGTCAGGCGATACGTCTGCTCGTTTGCCGGCCTAATCCATAAAAAAAAAACGACGAAACCCATTGAGTGAGGAATCGTTTGATTCGTATTGACGAGTACTTTATGTTTTGATAGTATCAAGGGTCTGATGATGGAGCCGGAAGGTGGTCTTGGAAACTCTGTAAAGGAACGACGCAAAACCATCGGGCTTGGAAACATTTGATTCGTCTTGACAAGTACTTTATGTTTTGATAGTATTAAAGGTCTGATGATGGAGCCGGAAGGTGGCCATAGGAACTCTGTAATGAAACTACGCAACACCATCGAGATTGGAATCGTTTGATGCGTCTTGGCGAGTACTTTATGTTTTGATACTACCCGGGGTCTTATGATGGAGCCGGAAGGTGGTCATGGAAACTCTGTAAGGAAACGACGTAACACGATCGAGATTTGAATCGTTTGATGCGTCTTGGCGAGTACTTTATGTTTTGATACTACCCGGGGTCTGATGATGGAGCCGAAAGGTGGTCATGGAAACACTGTAATGAAACGACGTAACCCATCGAGTTTGTACTCGTTTGATTCGTTTAGACGAGTACTTTATGTATTGATTGTATTCAGAGTCTGATGATGGAGCCGGATTATGGTCATAGGAACTCTGTAATAAAACGACGAAATCCATTGAGTGTGGAATCGTTTGATTCGTTTCGACGACGAGTATTTCATGTTTTGATAGAATCCATAGTATGATGATGGAGCCGGAAGGTGGCCATGGAAACTCTGTAATGGAACGACGCAACTCCATCGAGCTTGGAATCGTTTGATTCGTCTTGACGAGTACTTAATTTTTTCATAGTATTCAGAGTCTGATGATGGAGTCGCAAGATGGTCATAGGACCTCTGTAATTAAAAGACGCAACGTCATCGAGCTTGGAATCGTTTGATTCGTCTTGACGTTTTGACGAGTTTCTTATGTTTTGATAGTAACCAGGGTGTGATGATGTAGCCGAAAGGTGTTTATGGGAACTCTGTAATGAAACGACGCAGCACCATCGAGCTTGGAATCGTTTGATTCGTCTTAAAGAGTACTTCATATTTTGATAGTATCCAAGGTCTGATGATGGAGCCGCAAGGTGGCCATAGGTACTCTGTAATGAAACGACGTCACACCATCGAGATTAGAATATTCAAATTGGTTTAGTCAAGTATTTAGTTTTTAATGGTAACTAGGGTTTGACGATGAAGTTGATAGGTGTTCATAGGATTTGTCTTGATAAGTAGGTAATTCGGTCATCGATGTCTTGCAATATTGATGCGTTTGAATGAGATGAACAGACTGAAAAACCTGTCCAGCGATAACTAAAAAGTAAAAAATAAATTTAATAAAAAAAAACTTTTTAAAAACAATCTTTTATTGGAATGCTCTAAAAAGAATAAAATAAAGTATTCCTTGAAAACTTTTCTATCAACTTATAATGTCATTACACAATTTATATTATATAAAAGCTTGTTGCGAGATTTCGTTACCAGTATTTACTTAGTTTGAGAATTTTAAACATTAATATCATTCAAATCAAGTTCTTTAGTTGACTTTCTTTTCTGCACAGGCAAATCTCGTGACAAGCTTTTGTATAATATAAATTGTGTAATGACATTATAAGTTGATAGAAAAGTTTTCAAGGAATACTTTATTTTATTATTTTTAGAGCATTCCAATAAAAGCTTGTTTTTAAAAAGTTTTTTTTTTTATTAAATTTATTTAACTTAAAATGATTGGTTTCTGAATTGAAACAAGAATAATACAAAAAAATTAACAAAAATAAAACCGACTTCAAGGTTCGACTCGAATTCTCTTGGATGACATCATCAGATCTTAGTGTCCTTATCATGGTACCACCGTTAGGATATCTCCTTTCCATTAAAAAAAGAATCATCAAAATCGGTTCATAAACTACGAAGTTATCCGCGAACACATAAAAAAAACGGTCGAATTGAGAACCTCCTCCTTTTTCTGTAGGCGGTTAAAAATAAGTTCAAATCAAACTGAAAATAGAAATAAACCTATCACTATTCAAGCAAAATCTATAGTATTTTTTTCTCTTCTATGATTCCAAGAAGATTTTATTTTCTTTTTGAAAATTACTAATTGGTGTCTCTTACGTGGTTGTTGTATAATTTACACTAAAAAATGTAAATCTATATTTTAAAAAGAATAACTTATGGAGTGTCTTGCCGTATTTTCTCCATAGGAATGACATTTTGGAATCACCCAACTAGAGTTATCAATGTAACGTTTCGAAAGTGTCTAAGAACAGTTACTTGAAATATAGTTTTTTGACTTTGAATGCCACCCTGATATTATGATTTATTATTGGTCAGTGTAGTTGTGAAACTACTACTATTTCGACATATCAAATAATCCTCAAATATAATATACTAAAAATATAACACGGGTCAGCAAATTGCTGCTGGGTGCTGATTTCGGGTTAGTCAATCAGGCATGTTTTTCTTTCATACATATAAATACAGAGAAAACAAAAAAGCTAAATCTCGAATATAATATATTTTCTGCCAGAGAGAATAAAGGATATATCAGCTGTTTATCATTCCGGGAATGTTGGAATAGTTAACTAAGCGAGAGGCTGTCGGTGAAGGGGAAAGGAAGGCGAATTTCGAACAACTTATAAATATGACGTCTGTATTTGATGTGATATAGACGTAAATTTATATTACAGGGGAGCGATTAATCAACTCGATTAAGTAATATCGATGCGAGCGTGTCATTAGGTAAGTGCTTGAGATGGCTTAATTAGAAAAACTGTACGTGGTTCAAGAAGGTTTTTTTTTTGTTCATTTGGATTGGGTTTAGTTGAACGTCTCCCTCTTCTTATTTTAGGAGGATAAGTATTGATGCTCTTAGTACGTAATGTTAATAGAGAAAATGTTTAGTTTTTCAAATATTTTTGTCTCATTTGTAATTTTATTTACTAAACACTGGCCTTTGATTGAATAAAAACCAAACTGGAAATGCAATTGTCCTCATCATTCATACTGTATTTGCGACTGATAAAAGAGCAAAATACTAGATATTTATTGCCGCAAGCCTATATTTTATAGAATGCCACAAAAAAATTTATAGGATTTGATTTTTTGGAACGCAGATGGGACATATATTTATGTTACGTTGTTATAGTGAAACTGTACTGTAATGTAGTATGAGTACAGTTTTTATAATAAATAATCTTTCGCTAAAAAAATATTATAGTTATGCATGACAGATAGATACATATATAACATATGATTCATCAGAATGCATTATTATGTTACTAACTGTTAAAATATATAAGTATTTTTTCTTGCATGGAAGTTGAATTGTATATGTGTAAAGGTAGTAGAGCCTGATTTCGAACGAACGGGCCGGCTCGACCGGGGCGGTACTACCCTCGCACAGAAAATCAACGTAAAATGACAGCATTCGTGCTGTCATGTTTCGTTGGTGAGTGCGAGACCGGAGGCCCAAATAGTCTAGTCAACAAGTTCCATACTTGTTGACCAGACTAAAAGATGCACAAGCATCACTAGACCGCCATGGTGTGGGTCGCCATACTGCATTGTTTGCATTGGCAATGAGTATGGTGACCACCACTCTTGAATTCTGCTTATGCTTTCCATAAGGCAGAGTAGAGTCATTTTGGTGGGCCATACATAAAAAAAAAACAAAAAAGTAATTTTTTTGTATGTAAATGTGAGTATAGTCTAGGCTTGTAATATTAGATCATATTTAGTATCTTTCGAATGGTTTTCAGTGTTTTCATGGCCTACTCAAATATCTTGTTAACAGTAGTGTCGCCCTATGGGTCCTTAATCTATACTTATACCAGTTAAGTAACACAAAGAAAGGTTGGTGCTTGTTGGTCCATACAGACGGCATACAAGCTTTTTTTTTTTTTATGGCAAACGAGCAGACGTTCTATAGTCTTCTTAGTTCTAGCTAGTCTAGCTATACTTCTTTCTTCAACAGGTCAACTAAGATCCTATACCTACCTACTTGCATAGTTTTTATTAAATCCATGTTTTCGGACTTACCAAAAAGAAAGACACCTCTATAGTATGTTTCGGTATTTCTGCCCAGAGTGAGTCTAGAGAAATGCCTGTGCCCTCTAGCTGTAAAGCCTGACGTATAAAAATATTAATAAAATATTTACTTATAAAAATTTGCTTTTAGTTTTAAGATTAAAATTCACTTTTGCAACTTGCGGACAGATGGTCCATCGTGTGTGGCTTTTATTATAATATTGAATTCGCTTTAAAAGAAACCTTTATCCCACCTCTTTATACACTTCATTTATTCAGAGTTTCGCAAAAAATGTGTACATTTACATAATCTACAAACACTTTCTTTATTTAAAAAATATTTAAAAGGTTGCACTTAAAAGTCCTGTGAATAATTTGTTTACCTTTTGGGCTCGAGGAGACGTTTTAGACTTTGCTTTCTGCTTTAAAAAAATATATCAAAAAATATACCTAGATCCGTTTTGTTTCTGTCTTCAGACTTCAAAGTAGTTTTCAAGTTTAATCGTTGTGAGAATTTAAATTAAAAATGGATTTTATAAAGATCAAATCTGAATTAAAAAGAAAACTGACTGCACGTTTGGCCTAGTGGTTGAACGGTCACCACGCCATTTTCTACTTCGCCAAGTGTCGTGGGTTCAAATCCCACGTAGGACAACACTTTGTGTGATCCACAAATTGTTGTTCTGAGTCTGGGTGTTCTTTGTGTCCGTTTCATGTATGTTTGTAAAGTCCCCCGCGACACAGGATTTATTTATTCCCAGTGCGGAAGTTGTCTTTTTTGAAAAAAGAAAAAAAAAAAAAATTTAATCCGTTATTCATTTTTTACGTGTTATATAGACTACTAGGTATATTACGAATTCACTTACTTATAAAACAATTAAAACTATCAGTCGAGCGAATGGAAAATGTATTAGTGATACAAAATTACAAAAATTGATTTTAATCTCTGTTTCCGATTTCAATTTTAGATGGTACTCGTACAATCAAGTATTAAAACAGACAAGAACCCCTATGTTTGTGATATCTTCAGATGTTAGATTTAAATATAGTTTGGGCAGATGGACGGACATGACGAAACTATAAGGACGACAGATGAACAGAACCCTGAAAATTGTTGTACATATTTGGGACTCTACCCTTGAGGTGCTTAGTTGTGTATTCATGTATAGTTTTGTTTAATATAGATAATAAAGAAATACTAAAAGAATCACTACATATTATAAAACAAAGTCCTCCGTTGCGTCTGTCTGTCAGTTCGCGATAAACTTAAAAGTTACTGCACAAACATTGATGCGGTTTTTAACAATAGATAGAGTGATTCTTGAGGAAGCTTTACGTATATAATTTGTAAAAATTTAAGTATATTGGCTAAAATATTACGATATTTGTTGAAGACATCGGAAAAAATTAAACCACAAATTTTCTCAGGGTAGCAGGCTAAGTAGGTTAATTATATTTTCCGTAAAGAGCCCGTGCGAAGCCGGGGCAGGTTGCTAGTAATGTATAAAATAGCATTTCTATTTTTTTATTATCACATGCATAATATAGGTACATAGAAAATATCCAATCCGAATCAAATAAGGGTCCGACCAAGGTCACATACGCTACCACTGCGCCACCGAGACAATGAGAAGAATGTATAAAGATGATGTTTGAAAATAATTTAAAAAACATGTTTACAGTATCTGCAGTGGCATGGGTGTGTATAGACAACTAAAATGTACAGATCTGAATGTCCTCAACAGGAGAGGTAGACGCAAGAGTAGAAGGTAGACTGTCTAAAATATAACATATACTTAAATACATAGAAATGGTGAGTATACAAGTACAAATTATTAAAAATAAAAAACCCGACTGAGTCAATATTTAACAATAAAAACATAAGTTTTATATATATTCGTAATCGCCGTAAAAAAACTTTATTACCTATATTACTCGATGTATTTTGAAAACATTTTTTTTATATATTACTTTCTGGCGCCAAAAATCCTCATGTTTTTAATTTTTTTAATTTTGATGTACCCAGTGTCACTGTCACGACTAAGACGAATCTATTGACACCCCTCCCATAAAATACGACAAGCCGTTTAGGCTCTAGGGCGTGCCAAAGAAATATACATACATACACTCGAAAAACATAACCCTCCTTTCGTAGTCGGGTAAAAAATGGTTACTGTTAGAAGTATATGAAGACCAAAAATAGTGAACCGCACTTAGTACTTTTCTTGAGAGCGAAAAGAATAACACAACCTAAAATTCAAAATTTAAAAAACCCCCTACTCAAGCACTTCATCGAGTAATCATACGCCAATGATATTTTTGCAGACATTCTGTTATTCTTCCCCACTTTCACCCCCATAACTTTTAAACGACTCAACCGATTTTCATGAAACATTTCTAAGAACACTAGCACGTAACTCACCTTTCATACAAAAAGACTAAATTGAAATCACTTCATCCGTTCGCGAGCTACGGTGCCACAGGCAGACAGACAGACAGACACAGACAGACAGACAAACAGACAGACAGACAAACAGACAGACAGACACGTCAAACTTATAACACCCCTCTTTTTGCGTCGGGGGTTAAAAATGCGGATAACTGTTTCATCGCACTAGGATATGGTCCCTCTTTATTGCGAATATTGTAAATTCAAAAGTAATTTTGTCTGTCTGTCCAACCGATTTGGATGAAATTTTCAATGGTAATCGAATAAATGAGTCGCAGGCAAAAGCTGGTATTTTATAATCCAAAAATCAAAACAATTTTTTGCTGTCTTTAACCAACTCCTTTGGTAATCGATTACTCTTGTGCCTATCTTACCTAAAGTAACAATTCTAGGCTATAAGTCTCCACGGATTCGGCAAAATCTACTAAAACATGAAAATGGTTTTAGAATGATTTCCTTAGAACACGTAACACGGACTTGCAAAAGAACAATAGTGGCGAAAAGTGTGGACCCATATTGTACTCTCTTGGGAAACAGTCGATTTCAATATTCGACTACGGTACGATAAAACTAAATGTTTCACAATACAAGGTGATCTAAAGTTATCATAAGTTAGCTTCTCCTGTACGTTTATTTGTTTTAGGTTATATTATTTTAAGTAACTATAAATAAAAAGCCTGTCCGAGAACAATAGCACAGTAAAAGATATTCGGACTTAAGTATTTGTAACGATTCCGATTTGATTAAAATAATAAACATTTTCTTTCTTTTGAATAAGCGCAAGCTTGCTTTTACAAGCATTTTAAGTTTTGAAAGATTTTCAAGGTTCAAAACATAAGCTTAACTCTTAATTCTCTAAACCTAATTAAAGATCTGCCTAGGATATCACAGTTTGACGAACTGGTATATCGATAAAGATTGATCGTCTACGACTTAATTCAAGATATAATGATGACAAAAAATGTCATTTTGAAGAATCTGATACGGTTATTACGGATAATTTTCTACCAATCATTGTCTATAATGGCCCTTTAGGTATTTTTTTTGTAGTAATACCACGCTTGATTTGAAATTGTTGTCGACCGTATTGCGACCAACTAATAAAAAATGTAGGAAAACGATTCAAATAAATTGCGCAGGATGTATGGCTGATTAGAGTGTGCAAGGTGAAGTCACTCTATAGCAAAAACTGATTTGTTGTAGCTTTCAAAGTAATATAATTTACACAAAATATAGTTAAAAACACGCTTACAAAAGTTACAAATAAACGTACAGGAGAAGCTAATAAAATTTTAAAAAACGTTAAAAATACGTCTTGCGTTTTAAAAACCGGAGTCTTCTTTCAAATCTAGTACAATTCTATTTTTAACCGACTTCAAAAAAAAGGAAGACGTTATCAATTCGACTGTATTTTTTTAATGCTTGTTACCTCAGAACTTTTGAATGGGTAAACAGATTTTGACGATTCTTTTATTATGTAAAAGCTGGTGCTTCCCGTGTGGTCGCATTTTAATTTGGTCCAGTTCTGATAATGCCATCAATGAGAAAACCATATAAGTCTTCAATTTGCATTAAGTATGTGCGCGACAAATTGACGAATAACTCAATATCACGTTAACCGATTACGATGATTCTTTTTTTATTTGAAAGCTGGTGCTTCCCTTGTGAACCCATTTCAATTTGTTCCAGTTCTTAAAGTCGGTTTTTTTTTGGTAAAATTTTGAATGTATTATATTTGTCAATATCAGTAGATTTCTCCCTCGATTTGCATAACACCTATCCGTTACTCTCAATACGATACGACTTAAAAATCAGGAGTTTCACAACCCCTGTTCATCCCGAAAGTATCGTAAGAGCCGACTAACGTAGCGATCTATACAGGACAACAGTTACAGAACCGCAAAGAGAGGATTAATAAATATAAATAAATAAATATTTCAGACATCTAACACATAACGCCATCTAGTCCCAAGCTAAGCGGAGCATGTGTTATGGGTACTAGACAACTGATGTCAATACATATATGCTTTTTTTTGTAAATACATACATATTATACATAGAAAACACCCAAACTCCGAAACAAATATTTGTAGATCATACAAACATTTTGTCCGACCCGGGAATCGAACCCGAGACCTCAAGCACAGCAGTCGCATACGCTACCACTGCGCCACCGAGGCAGTCAGATAACTTGAAACAAGATCAGATATAGTATATATTAGTGTCATTAGTCTCATTAGTGTCGTATATTAGGACAAAATTCTTCTATCTAAGAAGAGACCTATGTCCACAAGTGGATTACTAAAGGTTCTTGACGATGATGACGCATGACCGTTTACCTGTTGATATTATCTGGATGAATTACCAAATGACACTATTTAATAATTTTTAACCGACTTCAAAAAAAGGAGGAGGTTCTCAATTCGACTGTATTTTATTTTTTATGTTGTTACCTCATAACTTTCGACTGGGTGAACCGACTTTGATGATTCTTTTTTTATTTGAAAGCTGGTGCTTCCCATGTCGTTCCATTTCAATTTGATCCAGTTCTGACATGACATCCATGAGAAAACCATATAAGTCTTCAATTTGCATTAAGTATGTGCGCGACAAATTAACGAATAACTCAATATTCCCGTATGGTCCCATTTAAATTTGGTCCAGATTGAAGTCGGTTTTTTTTTTGTTAAAATTTGTGATTATCTTAACTACTCATTGTATTAATTGTGCTTACAGTTCGAAATATCTGCACTCTCACACCTTGCAATCTTACAAATTGTCAAGGTAGTAGAACCATGCTGCATTTCAGCACGAACGGGCTGGCTCGACCGGAGCGGTACTACCCTCTCACAGAAGATCGTTTTACACACAGTGTTTCGTTGGTGAGTGCGAGATCGGAGGCCCAATGATGCAGAATAATCACTAGGCCACCATGCTGCATTGTTGCATTCCCAATGAGTATGGTCACCATGACTCTTGGATTCTGTTTAAGCTTTCCATCAGGTAGAGTAGAGTCATTTTGCCAGGCCCAGACATAAAAAACCCAATATTTGACGTATTCAAGAGTGAACTTTTCTTTTTATTGATATCAACATGTACATTTTACAAAAACAACGCATTTCAACTGTTTACACTGTACTTCAAATACTTTTAGATTGGGAATTCTAACGAAAAATTGATAAATCTACCGTCATGTACCCAATATTTATCTTATACCTATCGAGGGAATAAACGACAATCATAAAACTTTATAACATTTTTATCGATTGTATAGCCCTCCACTACAATGTAGTACTGTAATTACACCGAATACTGTAATATAAACTTATCAAATGGAATAGATAACACACTGAAACCATTACTTGAGTTGCGGCAAACTGAACAACTGTTGACTAAAATTACACCTTTTGATATAATTGATGGAAAACATAGTACTTTATAGTAATAAATGTTTATGATACCAAATAGCTACCCTATTAGCTGTAGTTTTTAATTGCATCACATTTTGTTGTATTCCTAATGGCGTACTCGAGGAGACTTATGTCAGTAGTAGGTATTTTATTTTATATTGTACTAGTTTTTGCTCGCGGCTCCGCCCGCGTGTATGTCGGTTATCGCGGCAAATAGTAGCCTATGTGTTATTCTGATGTATAAGCTATATTACCGTAAAGTTTCATATAAATCCGTTCAGTAGTTTTTGCGTGAAAGAGTAACAAACATCCAACTATCCATACCTACAAACTTTCACCTTTATAAAATAAAGTAGGATGTTACTTCTCCTGTAATTATGATGTGCGGATTAAGAATGAGTGAGTGTCGACCCCCTCCCCTCTCTATTTATAACGTCGGTAGAGCAAAGTACGCAGGATAACAGCACTGCAAAGATAAGGAAAATTTGAAATGAACCGGCCACTCTGGCAACCCGTCTGGCAAACTTGGTTTAGTATATCTAAACTTCCTTTCTGATGACAAGCCTATATCTATCAGTGGACTGTTGAGGCGGTTGATGATGACGAGGTACTATTTTTACGGTGAATGATTATAGTAATTGTTTCATGACTAAAATCTTTAGTTCCTTATGTAAAAAACAATGTTAAATTTTATTTTGATTCCAAAAGTGAATATCTCTGATCTAAACTTCAATTCGAAAAGGATATTCCGGAAAGTTGTTTTCTTATTTGATCTTGAAAATTTCATTGAAATCTGCTACCGTCTAGTTTTGTGTCGCATCTAATATTGACTCAGGACAACTTGTCGGTTTGCTCGTTGGGCCCTCGTTCTCATACTGGTTCGGGCCCAGATGAAGTATCTGGTGGTGGCGGGCACTTCCGACAGCTTGCTCCGAAGCCGGTCGCCACTGCCTCGGCCCTTTGGCGACTTTTTCCCAATTCGGGTGGAGCCAGCGTCGCAACAAGACAGCTGTACACGGGAGTTGTCGGGTCGATGACACTGTACCTACAGTGCACCGCTGTCACTGCGAAGACGTCATTTTTTGTTTGTTTTACCGGGCCATTTCCACACTTAGCCTCTATATTGGACCGTTGTACGTGGGTTAGTCATCTTCCTACTCCAACCATCCTAGATCACCTCAGAAGCTCAGCAGCCTTTTCAGGTCACTACATACTTCCGAGAGTGATGTTGATTGGAGGATATCCGCCCGTTGATCTGCCATACTTCTACATTCTGTGAGAACGTGCTGCGGCGTTTCTTCTGTCTCCTTGCATCCCCTGCACAGAGGGCTGTCTGTTGCGCCTATAGTGAATAGGTGCTTCTTCAGGGTACAATGCCCTGTCAGGATACCTGTGACCTTCCTGAGATCGTCCCGGGAAGACGTTAGAGAGGCGGCGGAGAGGGCCCAGGAGGACGACTTCTACTCGGACCCAATTTCAATTCAATGAGTGTTGCCCCGGATGATCGGTACGGGTTTTCCCCTCCACCTGCTTTAGTGGCCACCCGTGAGGAGGCGACGTTTTGCGTGTGCCGTACGTCGCCTATATAGACAGTTTCCCAGCAATCGGTGCCCGTTTCAGTGCGGGAAAGTATAATTTTTAAATACGTTAGAATTAAAAAAAAAACAATTATAAGTTATGGGTTCTGTGGCGACAATCTTTAAAGAAGTACAGTCGAGTTAAGAGTGTTCTATTGTTACAAGCTTTGATTTAGTTTCACCTGTCCCGATGTTTGCCTGTAATCAAATCTTGCAAGTTAAATTTGATCCACTTCTCGATTTCCGATTGAACTGAAATTTGAAATATACCTATATTTTTGATGACAATGCAATTATTTATAATTTTTATTATTATTGATCCAAAATGGCCGCCGTAGCAAAATGGCGGCGTACATGTTTCTGAACAAGCCACCCAAAATGGGTATCAAATGAAAGGGCTTGAAGTTAGTTTTTTTTTACAAGTAATAAAAGCTTGTTTTTAAAAAACTTTTTAAATCAATCACTTGTTTTGAATAAAAATATACTATTGTATTTAATTGGATAAATAATTCTGGCATTGTCCGTTTCTCTTTACAACTCTTTTTTAATATCTCACTCACTTTGTTTACACTAAAGTACTTTTAAAGAGGAATAATTGTTTCATACATTATTTTTGCGAAACTTTAATCGTTTATGGAAGCCCTCCAAATAAATAGTTTTCCCCGTTTTTGTATAATTTTTCGTAGATACTCCATTACTTTTGTTTGTATTGTGATGATATAGGTACAAGCCTATAGCATGCCTCGATAACTGAACTAGCTAACCTGAAACAGTTTTCCAAAAATTGGACTAGTAGGTCCTGAGATTAGCAAACATCCAAACAAACGGGTGTGCTTGTTTGATTGGCTTTATAATATTGGTGTACATAGATAAACATACATATATCTTATCTGCAAAAATTACCTAATAAATAGTCTTATATGGCACATAACTATCTGCAAATTTATCAGGAACCGGTAAAACTGACCCTTATAGTTGAACGAAAAAAGCAAGCTGCAACATCCTACTAATATTATAAACGCCAAAGTTTGTAAGTATGGATGTTTGTTTCTATTTCACGCAAAAACTACTGAATGGATTTGGATGACACATTACAGTAATATAGTTTATACATCAGAATAAAACATAGGCTACTATTTGCAGCGATAACCGATATACACGCGGGCGGAGCCGCGGGCAACAGCTAGTAAGTATAATTATGTCGATTAATGTCACGTGACTAAAAGCACTTTAATAATATTAAATTTATCAAAACCAACAAAAGTTGATTGAAGGCAATCACCGCGTGTGATAAGATCGTTGATGTAGTAAAGTTTTCAACATGTTTGAATTTTATTTAAAAGGTATTAAATAAACGAGTAAATAAATGAATGGAATATTTTTATTCCATTCGATTTATTTACTGGTTTATTTAATACCTGATTGTTACCCTACAGGTATATGTATAATTAATCGTTATGTTTAACCGACTTCAAAAAAGGAGAAGGTTCTCAATTCGACCGTAGAAGGTATATTCAATTCGACTCAATTCGACCGTATATATTTTTATGTATGTTCGCGGATAACTTCGTCGTTTATGAACCAATTTTAATGATTCTTTTTTTAATGGAAAGGATATATCCTAACAGTGGTACCATGATAAGGACACTAAGATCTGATGATGGCATCCAAGAAAAATCGAGTCGACCCTAAAAGTCGGTTTTTGTTAATTTATGGTATCATCAACTTCAATAGCCTTTAATAGTCCACTGTTGGGCATAGGTCTCTCCATATCAAGGAGCTTTAGGCTTACTATATCACACAGGGCAGTTGGGTTGGTATTTTTTTTTTTTTTAAGTTTTCCTTCCCGTCGCAGTGATGTTGTCCTGTACTTTGTCCCTTATGGCACCCAAGCTTTTACGATATAGATAGCAGCAATATAGTATATGGTAATAAGACTACGTATCACCTAATGGCAATTGACTACCGCCGCTCACTCAAGTGTTACAAGTGCTTGTGTTGCAGAATTACACGGAGGGGGGAGAGGAAATACCCTCGGATACCACCTCCTCGTGGCATGTGCACCGGGGAACCAGGTCAACCCTAGAAAGGTCAACCCTGGAACGCGGAGGAGGAGGCCTGTACTTCGGTAGCATCATTCTTTAAAAGTAACAAAATAATTCCGTGACCATCCACGTCAAGATTCCTAGTAATTTTTTTAGTACTATTTCAAGCACTTACCATTAACCCGCTTATTTGATTAAATGTACTAAATTTAGAAAGATTTTTGTGTTGCTAATAATGATGTGGAATCACGCAGCCATCCATATTCATTACATGGTACAAAAATACGGAAGTGACTTATTACCGTATGAGTACAAAAATATATGGAACTTCATAAGAAATTATAACACGCGCGAACTCCTGCCTGTATTCTATTACACAATATAATACAATAAAAGTATGTGAGGCTTAAGCGCTTTTCAATTTATGAATATTACAGTAGGTACATTGTGATTTTTATTAGGTAATTGAGAAGACGTGTTATTTCTTCGTCATTATTAATGGATTGGAAAGGCGTTTAAGCAAGTCATTTGTCAGGTCTATTGTATGACGTTTTTTTTTTTTTTACATATTGCATTATTTTTTTACATATTGAACACAAATCGTGACACCGTATTACACACAACTAAAGGTTTAAAATAGCTAGTAAGCATCTACGCAGGAAGCTATGAAGGTAGTAGAGCCAAGCTGATTTTAGCACGAACGGCTCGACAAGGCGATACTACCCTCGCACAGAAAATCAACGTAAAATGAAAACGTTCGTGCTGTCGTGTTTCATTGGTGAGTGTGAAACCGGGGGCTCAATGATGCAGAAGCATCACTAGGCCGCCAGGCCGCCATGTTGTAGGTCGCCATGTTGCATTCGCAATGAGTATGGGGACCACCACACTTGGATTCAGCTTATGCTTTTCATCAGGCAAAGTAGAGTCATTTTTACAGGGCCATACATTAAAAATAAAATAAAAATAGGCATCACTATCATTACTATCAACAGCCTTTAATAGTCCACTGATGGACATAGGCATCTCCGTAGCAAGGAGGTTTTGACCTATTTATAATTAATATCTTTAATTATTATATTTTACCGTGGGAGAGCCACGCTTCGGCATGAATGGGCCGGCTCGACCGGAGTGATACCACGGCCTCACAGAAAACTGGTGTGAAACGGCCCTTGCGCTGTGTTTCACCGAGTGAGTGGTCATACCGGAGGCCCTTACCCCAACCTCTTCCCCCATCCCCCAAAGGCCGGCAACGCACTGGTGACGCCTCTGGTGTTGTGGGTGTCCATGGGCGGCGGTAATCGCTTACCATCAGATGATACTCCTCCTCGTTTGCCCTCTACTTTACTTTCCTATACCCTACACTTTCCTTAATCCTAATTCCCCGTGCCACCGAGAGCACGTAAAGCCGTAGAGCCTGCGCCGGATCTCTCCACGGTCGAGTCGTATAGTCATCCCATAGGGCCGTGAGAATGAGGAAATAGTGCACTCTGCGTTTCCGCACACACTTGTGCACTATAATATCTCCTGGGTAGTTGGCTGGTCTCCGTTGAGACTGACCTCCGCGGTCGAAATTGGCTATAAGTTAAAGTAAAATTAAGAAGAGTGATGATGTACTCTTCTTAATTTTGATGATGGATGTATATAATGAAGTAATAATAATCGAAAATTAATTAATCCTCATTATAATAAACTTAGTTTTATCATTACTAATTACCTAGTTCAATGTTATTTGTGCATCAAGGACGATTCAATGAAATAATATTAATTTAGTATGCAGATAAACCACATACCACACATACCTTCGATGCTGTGAATGTTTTCTAAGATCTATAGAAATTGTTCTAAGTTAGTAGTAGTTAAGTAAGTCTAAGAAAAATTAGTTCTAAGTTACACGATTGACAAACTTACGTACCTACATGTATAAGTTTACATACAAATCTAATGACCTATCATTATTTCAATTATTACATGACATAAGCAAGCATTTTAAAAATTCATTACTGGCCTAGTGGGAGGCTTTACATCCGCGACCACAATACTTGACCTCTGTTGGTCTTTTTTCTGTTTTTTTCCTTGTATGGTTAACTCTAAACATGCCTATTACATAACGTATAAGTTCAAGAACAAGGTTTGATACAGTGTATATTTTGACATGAATAAATATAGGCGATAACGTCAGCAGGCTTATGATAAGTCGATTTCTTATTTCTCTCGACTGGTGAGCTGAAGTTTTTGTGGGTTTTTCGTATTACCAAACGGCATACAACCTTAAGAAGGTTGTATGTCGTGCCGATTGTTGATTTGTAATCAATTAGAACTACTAATAATCTAAGGATAAGAAACCCCCGACATAATAACCTGAGATCCCTTTAAAAAGTTAATAACTTTTAAACGACTCAACCGATTTTCATGAAACATATCTAAGAACACTTGCACATAACTCACCTTTCATACAAAAAAACTAAATTGAAATCGCTTCCTCCGTTTGCGATCTACGGTGCCACAGACAGACAGACAAACAGACAGACAGACACGTCAAACTTATAACACCCCTCTTTTTGCATCGGGGGTTAATAAGTAAGAAATATATAGGAATACATATAAAACAGATTGTCTTTAAATGAAGAGGAGTGGGTAGTTTGGGTGTTAAAAGGTAAAGCAAAAAAGATAAAGAGTTCATTTAGATATATTGATACGAATATCTATTTTAAAAAGCTATTCTGTGCCATACATAAATAACAATTAATGTAACAATAAGCAGTCACGTTAAGCAGTCGGTCCCGGCTGTTATCATAGAATAACAGTCATGAAGCTTAGTTGAAGGCCTTTGGGCGGCTTGAAAACCTCCAACGGCAAGATTACGTAGCCACAACGTTGTCTTGCCAGTCCTCAACCTGAACTCGGCCAGCGTGGGGACGTATGGCCTTAACCCTCTTCTGAAAAGAGACCCGAGCCCAGCAGTGGGACGTTATAGGTTGTTGATGATGAATGTAACAAGCGCTGGAATGGAATCAAATGAACAACGATCACAACGAATACTTATGCTGTGAACAGCACATGTATGCGGCACACGTATGTACATATATATTAATCTGTGAAAAGAATTTTCTAGTACACATTAAAAAGACAAGAAAATTTCGCGAACGCAATAGGGTGAAATTTGGCAAAAGGAATGTAAAAAGCTATAATTATTTATACTACACACATCAAAAGTGTCTAGGGATCAAGCATTTTTATGCGGATTTCTTGAGATTGAGATGTGGCTTTGGCCCTGGCCTGCTCAGTCGCCAGACTTGAACCCGATTGAGCATGCATGGGATATGCTACAGAGAAGAGCTCTGCCGAATATGGAGGGTATCCAGTCGCAAGAAGACCTTTTTTTGTTGTTGCAACGAACATGGGCGGCCATTCCACAGCGTGTTTGGATGAACTCATTTTGAGTATGCCAAACCGATGTTCTTGTGTTGTTAGTGTTCGCGGTAGAAACACGGATTATTAATTGTTTAAGTTACCTAATAAAATTTTAAAGAAAACTGTTATTTCAGTCTTTTTTTCGAACTTTAATGTTAGTGGTTCAAATGACAAAAATCCCTTTATTAGGAAAATGGCAAATTTCTTTATTAATGCAAAGGTGACTTGGTTTATCGTTACTGTGACAAACGAAAACACTTTATTTGATGAATCCTTAAAGAAAATTTTAATTAATATCAATCAGGAGAAAAGTTATTGCAAAAATATATGTTTATCCCTAGACACATATGTTGATCCCTAGACACTTTTGATGTGTGTATAAAATAGCTCCACTGAATTATATATTTTAGTTCAGCTTTTATAATTTTTATGATTGAGACTGAAATAATTAAGGAAATTCGAATATAATATTGCATCGATACATGGCTGCATGTCCTTAGGTACTATTGATTTCAGCTAGAACACGGTAAGTCTCTATTATAATTATTAATTCTCTTGACAGCATCGATGATGCTTAAATAATAGGAACTCTCGTCACTATGTGCTAAAGTGCAATCTGGTTTGCAGCGCATACATTAATTTAAGCTATCCTGTGTCTGTACCGTTCCTTACGTCCTTAGTCCCTACGTTAATCGAGGTTGCTAGTTGCTGATTGTATATTTTATCAAATTAGTCATTCTACATATTCCTTATCGTATGATTGCCTTTATAACGTAGTTATTTAAAGATAACAAATTCACGTAATCACTAGGACTACAAAGGCTTTGGGCGACCTGTGATACTTTACTGAATAGAGCATGAGCAATGGAGCCCAACATTATACTTATTTGGTTTCTTGTTTTACTTAGCGATAATGTAACATATACTTTTTTTGCTTTTTATTGGAGATACTAGCTTTTGCACGCGGCTCCGCAAACGTGTATGTTGGTTTTCGTGCTAAAGAGTAGCATATGTCCTTCCTCAACATTCAAAGTTCTCCTTGCTAAATTCCATTAAAATTGGTGCAGCGGTGTAGCGTCAAGCGTAGCAGACAGGCAAAGTTACTTTCGAATAATATTAATCGCTTTTGTCAATCAATTTCTTGACTTCAGTGTTGGGCAAGTTTTAGTAACCTTATATCTGTTTACTGCCTGCTTCTATTACTAGTGTGAAAACGATCATATTCCTAGATAGCATTGATAAACGTAGGTGGCAATAAAAACACTGGTCAAAACTCTATAAAATGACAGGCAGGTGATGCTGATGAAAGAAAATGTTAGCGATTACCGTGGGAGAGCCACGTTTTGGCATGAATGGGCCGGCTTGACCAGAGTGATACCACGGCCTCACAGAAAACCGATGTGAAATAGTGCTTGCGCTGTGTTTCACCGAGTGAGTGAGGATACCGGAGGCCCATACCCCAATCCCCCCCCGTCATCCCCAAAGGCCGGTAATGCACTTGTGACGCGTCTGGTGTTGCAGGTGTCCATGGGCGGCGGTAATCGCTTACCATCAGGCGATACGTATACTCGTTAGCCCGCCTATTACATAAAAAAAAAAAACTCAAATAATAAAGTGCCTCTGAATTTCGTTATTATCGTGTAATCTATGATGGAACTACTGGCTTACAATTACATAGAATATTAACGGAATTATAACAGCGTAAGTGATATCTTATTTACGAGTAACATGCCCACTATGACATGTCTGTACCATTTCAGTATTTCATGAATAAGATACACGAAAGCTAGACACAACTTAACATTGCCGTACAATACAAGCTGTGTCTAAGTTTAGCAATGTGTATTGCAGTGGCACAGCAGAATAACAAGAAGGTACGTATTGCGTAACTTTGTACTGCTCTGCCGTATTTCTGTAAGCACATAATTTTATTAGAATATGACTGCACGTTTGGCCTAGTGGTTTAAGCGGTCGCCACGTCGCTTCCTACTGCGCCGAGTGTTATGGGATCAAATCCCACATGGAACAACACTATGTGATCCACAAATTTACACACACTTAACAACAAGTGCTTTATTTTAGAACTCAGAGTAAACCATCTCTGAAGGCGAAATTATCGTTTAACAAGAGCGAGTTTTTCTACGAAGTTAGTTTTGCTTCTGCTATCACCGTCTCAGGAACTCAAAAACTGCATGATTTTGTCCAACCAACGAATATGTACGTGTAAAAAGCATTGGCGCTAGTGCAAGGGGTAAAATTGTAAAAAATTTAAAATAAAACACTCCATTTCAATACTGTTTCACTCTCAATTAATAAAACCACTCTAAGTCCTAAACTATTGGAGATCATGTTTTAATTTTTTTAAGAAGAATTACTACTTATAAAGCTTTATAGTAAGCTAAATTTAAATATATAAAATAAAAATTAAAATTAAAAAATGTCGCAGTTACTCAAAAATCGATTTGAAATTAGTATCCAAAAATAACAGACTTCATTAAAGTAAATTTTTAAAAGCTTATAACTCAGCAATAAAGCATCATATGAAAAAATATTGTTTTTACACATTCACGTCTCTTAGAAGTAAAACTGACCAGAGTAAAAACAAAATTCACGACCTCGATTTTTTTTCGTTGTCCGCTTGACGTGAAATGCCCCATATATTATACCTAAACAGTTTTTAATTTAGAATACATGACATTCACATCGCATTTAATCTTCTTGAAATAGATACTAAGAATACAATGAAACACGAATTAAATGTCCACATATTTATCTCTTAACCTCAAATCTTAGCAGTCAATTACATATATCCTACTGCTAGTTGTTATTAGTAAATCAAAGTTGTATACAATATTAAATGCCGAGGACAACGCGATAATTAGGTATATTGAAGTTGGTTTGATAATGGAGCCAGGAGGCGAGTAGTGGAACTCTTTAGTGGCTACTGGTAAGCGCCTATTTAAGTAATTAAGCCGACTCGAGGGTGGCTTAATTACGATGGTTTGATGGTCAACTGTATCGAACTGTTTACGACTTTACGATTTGTTTGTGGTTGAAGCTCTTTTTTTTAGTTGTATTCCTTATCTATACAAATAAATAAAATTGGAGTGTCTGTTTATAATATTAAAATAACCGCTTTTTAATAAATGCATATATATGTATACACGGTACATGTACCAAAATAACATTTTTTTAATTTTTTGTCTGTCTGTCTGTTTGTTCCGGGTAATCTCTGGAACGGCTGGACCGATTTTGACGGAACTTTCACTGGCAGATAGCTGATGATCTAAGAAGTAGCTTAGGCTACTTTTTTTAGACTAGCTTTGTCCCGCGGCGTTACCCGTGGTACGACAATTACCGCGGTAACACCGCGGGGTTCAGCTAGTTCATACTAATATTACAAATTCGAAAGTTATGCTGTCTGTTCAGTCCTCCCACCAATGGAGCGATCACTTTGTGATACTTGTAATACCTATAGGACCCATGAGTATAAGCATTAACTCGCTACTAGTCCATTGGCGAGAAGAATGAACCACGGCGCTCCACCGTGTTCTTAATCTAAACTAAAATCATCAAGCACTTACTGGAGTTGTGTGGCTTCAGTGTTCTCGTCGTTCCAAGAGATCTCTTGGGTAGTTTATTCTCTGCGTCGTCACACAAACTTGCTCCAAGTGCTGTATATCTTTCAAGGTATTCGAATTACAATAAACTCGTATCAGCTATCACGGATATTCGAATTACAACTCACTTGCTTCAGCTATCGCGGAACGCGCCTACAAAACTCGCGAGTCCAACCAGACCTAACAAAAGGGTAAATCACTAAAGGGACCGGGTCGATGCTTAATTAGCTTAATATCAATTAAATTTCGGTTCTCAAAACAACAATCGTCGACCGTTCACAACACGCGTCTTTTTCGTACTCTCTCTTAACCTCAAACGTCAAAACGTCAAACACGAAAAAAAATGACAATCGAAAAATGTTGCCATTACAATGACGTTCGAAATCCAACACTGTCTGTTACGCTTTCACGCTGTACCGTTTTGGATGAATTTCGTTATAGAGATAGATTAGACTTTGGGAAAGAACATAGGCTACTTTTGTCGCGATATCCAACATACACGCGGGCATGGTAAAAGCTAGTAAAGTATATTTTTAAGTAGCCATTTCCAATTGTCACATTAGTGTACTAACTAGTATTGTGACTAAAAATCCAACAACATAAATGGTTCCAGTACCTTAAATCAATCACTCAGTTTCACATCTTATTATACTTGACTGTGGCAAACAAAATGAACAATACGAATTCCGATTAAAATTAATGAGTTTGTACAGAATGAATAAAGTGACTTTTGAAAAGCGCTTATGATACGAATAATGGTAGAGCTTTAGATAACGATTTGTTTTAAATAAATAGCTATTATATCCAAATTTGTTCCTTTAAGTGGCTGGTAAATACATTCTTGTCGTAAATATTATTAAAGCGATTTTATTTGTTAATTACTCTTGGATGTCTTATTTTCGCACATTTCCAACTCCTTCAATTTTCTTCTGATTTATTAATTTGTGAGGTCCAGGACAGTCTAATTTTTATTGATACCTCCCGAGTGTTATAGTTCGTAGTGTTCGTGGGTCACTGCTGTTGATCGTGGTGTACAGGAGTTACAATGGTGTGTATGGGAGGGATTAGTTCTATAAAAGGAGATTTATTCTGGTGAAGTGTGTGTGTCTCGTGTGTGTGTGTGTGTGTGATTAGTTTCGCAAAGAAGATTTTGGCCTGCATTACTACCCTGATCAGATGGTTTTTTTTAGGATTCGTTTTAAGTTTTTCTTCTCTTTGCAGTGTTGTTGTCCTAAATAGTTTGCTCCCATAGTTGACTCTTACGATAGACACTGGATGTATAGGTGTGACACTCTATATTATTAATTCGTCATAAAACGGACAATAGACACATTAATCGCGTCAAAAAAGTCCCTGTTCGGTATATCGGGTGAATAATTTCAATGCGAGCAATATCAAACTTGATTTAATGTTTTCAGCCGTAAATATTGCTTTTAATTTGTTTTCTTTCTTCGAATTGAGTATCTAATTTTATTTCATGCAGATAATATTAAATATAATAAATATTTAAATAATGTTATTCATAACTAGCTTCAGTAGGTATATATACATATTAAATATATGGATATGTGAAGGTCTTTACGTAATGAAATCTCCATATTTCCGGCGAATATTATATGTGACATATATTAAGTTCATATAAGTGAAGTGAAATCATAGTCATCCTCCCGCTTCTATCTTATTTTCCGGGTACACATTTCCAAGATATTATGCTATATAAAAAAATTATGACATCTCAAAGAATCTCGATCTTAATCCTAGTGTTAGTAAAAATGTGAGATATTTTACGCGGAAGGCAGATTTAGTGTTGGATTAATCAATTGAAAAAGAAATATCCTTTATGAAATTTCATAACCGAAAAAAAGATGCAATAGTGTTAAGGGGTTAAGACTTTTGCAGCAGTTTGGCAGCCTGTACTGATGTTTAAGCGTTCCCGACAGCGATCTTTACTCCGCTGACAACACTCAGGGTTCAAACCCCACATGGGACAATATTTGTTTGATGCACAATTTGTTGTTGGAAGTCTGGACTTTAGCAGACGTATCGCCCGATGGTAAGCGATTACCGCCGCCCATGGACACCTGCAACACCAGAGGCGTCACAAGTGCGTTACTGGCCTTTGAGGGATGGGGGGGGAGATAGGGTGGAGATAGGAGGGAGACGTTAGGGTATGGGCCTCCGGTATCCTCACTCACTCGGTGAAACACAGTGCAAGCACTATTTCACACCGGTTTTCTGTGAGACCATGGTATTACTCCGATCGAGCCGACCCATTCATGCCGAAGCGTGGCTCTCCCAAGATGTATGTTTGTACAACACACACATAACACTACTAAACTAATAATTATTTGAGGCATCATTTGAGTGGAACGCTGAAGAGTTCCACTGTACTGTCTTTTGGATGGTCCGTATTTTCTTAAGACAATGAAGTATAATAAACGATACTAAAAGAAATACTGTTTTTTTAAACCCCGACCAAAAAGATGGGTGTTATAAGTTTCACGTGTCTGTCTGGCTGTGGCACCGTAGCTCCCGAACGGATGAAGCGATTTCAATTTAGTTTTTTTTTGTATGAAAGGTGAGTTACGTCCGAGTGTTCTTAGACATGTTTCATGAAAATCGGTTGAGCCGTTTAAAAGTTATGGGGTGAAAGTGGGGAAGAGTAACCGAATGTCTGTAAAAATATCATCTAGTGGGGTCTCCAATGAAAGCGCATAATGTGTTTTTTACTTTTTAAAGGGAACTCAGGTTATTATATCGGGGGTTTTTTAAGTTTTGAGAATTTATAGTTATTCTATATTCTGCAAATCTGGCGAAATATAACAAAAAGTAAATAATATTATTTCTTAAGAAAAATCATCTTCGAGGCTGCATTTTATGAATGAAAATATTTCAGGTTTAAGTCAATTTAATTTACGTAAACAGGAAATTGTTAACAATATTATTATTTACAAAATTAACTATTGTAAGCAGGTATTTTATGAATACTTTTTTATCCAATTAAATTCCACCACCCACGTCAAACTTGCTACAGGTTAGAAATATCAGGCTGAATCAAAATTTTGTGCCGAAAACTAATATTTTTGTATGAAAGGGGCTTGATGGTATATTAAACTTGTCATTTTTATCTATTGCCTATAATATGTTTGTAAAAGACTATTAGCGCCTTTAGACATAAGGCACTCTCGAGTCGTAAGCGCATTGCTGTTCTCTAAGCCCTCCCCAAAATTAGACTTTTTTGACTGCCTCTGTGGCGCAGGGGTAGCGTATGCGACTGCTGTGCTTGAGGTCTCGGGTTCGATTCCCGGGTCGGACCAAATGTTTGTATAATCTGCAAATATTCGTTTCGGAGTTCGGGTGTTTTCTATGTATAATATGTATGTATTTACAAAAAGGTATATTATGTATTTATATCAGTTATCTAGTACTCATAATACAAGCTCTGCTTAGCTTCGGACTAGATGGTGTTGTGTGTAAGATGTCCAAAAAGATTTATTTATTTATTTAAAATTAGGAGAAGTAAGGAAGGTCTAACCTAACCCACTAGTCAGAAAAGCATAACGACTTTTGGATCCTTCCCACGGCGAAGGAGAGCGGCCATGTTTTCTGGTAACATTACTTACTTGGTAAAAACAACGAACTGGTAGATGAAAGACTTGACACTGGTGTTTTGTGGGTCTGTAATAGGACAGTTGCAGCTTGACTCTCCCACGCCATGACAAATTAATTGAAGATACATAACTAACTTAGTGCTTTCATCCGGATAAAAGCGTTTAATCAGTAGTAGTGCCTTTGTCGAGTCGCTTGTAGTCACTAACATTCCGTTTGAACACAATACGTGGCTTACTCTGAAACCACTGAAATGAGATCGTCTAATACTGACAAGGGGTTTAATTGCCTTTATACTTGGTGCGTGCGTAGTCTTAGGATATGGCATAGTTTATAACCCAACGATTCTAATAATAAGCCTCTTTGAACAATTCAAGGAATAATTATTTAAAATGTTTTTTCGGAGAAGAGTAGCCATAGTATCTTTTCCTGATACAAAAAAGTCTGTCTTTTTTTGGAGGATCTCCTCACATGCACATTTTGGTCTTACATACAAAAACAATCGCCTGTCACTATGAACCCACACTTTACAATTAAAATAAAACACTCATAATTTCACACACACATGAACTAATTCTGTGCTGTAACAGTGTAATGCGTATTTCCATTATGGTTTATACTTGGCAGAGGGTAACGCCTATCTATGGCTAATACCTACCGTTTTGCTCTATGCTAAATATACTATATGAAAATACATTTTATAGTTTCACTTTGCATTGAACATCCTTATTCATGTCTATAGTGAAGGTATCAGATGATCCGAGCGAACTTCTTCAAAGGCCAGCAACGCGCTTGACACTCCTGATTTGTATTTCATACGCGATGGAATTAATTTTCTATCAATATCCGCTCATTTGACCTAGATTTAAAATATTTTTTAACAAATATTGATGCTACTCAAATGATTTTTATTCTAAACTACTTGTTGCCCGCGGCTCCGCCCGCGCATATGTCGGTTATCGCGGCAAATAGTAGTCTATGTGTTATTCTGATGTATAAGCTATATTAATGTAAAGTTTCATTCAAATCAGTTCAGTAGTTTTTTGCGTGAAAGAGTAGCAAACATCCATCCATCCATATTTACAAACTTTCGCGTTTAAAATATTAGTATAGACTAGTTGTTGCCCGCGGCTCCGCCCGCGTATATGTCGGTTATCGCGGCAAATAGTAGCATATGTGTTATTCTGATGTATAAGCTATATTACTGTAAAGTTTCATCCAAATCCGTTCGGTGGTTTTTGCGTGAAAGAGTAACAAACTTTCGCGTTTATAATATTAAGTAGGATGGTGTTCCAGTTAGATAAACTGACATCATGCCACACCACCGCGGTCATGAAGTTGTCTCAGAGGTCACCAGAGTTTCTTGGGGAATGTAAAATAGTTAATTATGCAAAACTTGGAGTGCAATGAAGGTCACTTCACGTGCGTGTTGAACAATCATTTTAATTTATTAATGACTAGCTTTTGCTAGCGGCCCTATCTGCGTATATGTTGAATATCACGGTAAAATTGTCTATATGCTATTCTGATGTATAAGCTATATTACTGTAAAGTTTCATATAAATCCGTTCATAAGTTTTTGCGTGAAAGATTAACAAACATCCATAGAAGCTCACAAACTATCGCATTTATAATGTTTAGTAGGGTCGAAATAAGATTTAAGTGTTTTTATACTATTACAAAAGTCTGTGAAATTTTTAATTGCCTCCCTATTAAGATGCTATCTTCATGAGATACTAATCTCTGACAGATTGATCGATGGACTGACAAACAGGGTCCTTTGAATACAATTTTGAATTCAATAAAAGATATTTAATGTATTTCTGGTGAATTCATATAAATAGTTCACGGATCTATTTAATTTAATTTACAACATAATAAAAGGTTTTTTACAATTTGCATGATTTACCAATATCAACCGTTGTTAAGCCTCTTAGGAAACTGAGTAGACATTAAGTTAAGAAGGGTTTTTATTAAGCAACATAATTATATTTGTACCAATTTCAAAGTAAACTTTATATAATGGCAGTTACATCTCATTTAGTACCATGACTTATGTAGAACCAATAAACATTTGTTAATGATGAAAACATTAATAGATTACGTAAAATTGTGCCCATCTCAACATTGACAAATAAAGTATAACTTGAACTTTAGTCTACTTAAGTTAAAGTGAATTATTACTATAAAAGCTTCTTATTCAAGATGTTTCGCAGCATTCAGTACTGTTTTGTCGAGTGATTAATGAGGTCTGTCGATTAAATAACGTTTCAACTTTTACGTTTACAGTTGTGACAGCTGTTCTGATAAAGTTAAATGGAATTTAAAAGTCAACCCACCTCACACGATATTGCACAATTTTCTGTAACTTTTAGATGACTTTCTAAATAATAGAATAATGTATTTCGTATGCATGAGAGTACATTCTTCAGCTTATTTTTTGCATAAAAGTGAATTTAAAATGTTCGTTTGTTTTTGATATTGGAATTCGACAAGTAAATTGGATATTTTTTTTCTAGTAAAATTTAAATTTTTAATTCTTTTTTTTTAATTGTGATGAGTTCCCGTTTTTTATTAATTTTAATATGTCAATTACCATGGCAGTTTTATGGTTTGATTTAGTCAATGCTTTTCGTAAAGAAGAGCGAAAGAACGTCTAAAATTCCATAGAGATTATTTGTTAATCTTGTTTTAAAACAGATCATTGTTTTGATACCAATGAAACACTTCACACACACATAAAATATTTCATTTACACCCCAAATAAAATAGAGATATTAGCAATAACATAATGACGACGAGTGTATATTTTTTGTATATTGAAGTTGTATAAATAATTATATTGCTAAGTAATGGTACTCACCATACAAAATATTACACGAACGTACCCGATAAGAGGTCGATGCATGTTACGTTACTTCAAAAGTATTCCGAATGACCCAAAGTAACTTGAAATTCTACAGAAACCCAAAACTCTTCGATGTTTAACTTCATTCGCCAAATATTTCACAAAGAACAAATTGTTTCCACAGCTCTGGGAAAATTGTTTTTCAGAATTTCTTTTGGCTGCGTGTTCTTAGAATTTTTCATTGATTACAAAAAGGATGTTGGGTGAACCTCAGTCGTACTTAAACATGAATAACTCAAAATAACAAGTCCGAATCCTACTTTAGCAAGCGATTTAAGGAACAGTTACGTGGCCCTCAAGAGCCAAATTCTAAACCAAAAAGTTTTTGTGTCCCTAGAGTTTAGTTTCTCTGACTTAGTTACAAATTTATCGATTCTGGGTTCAGAACATTTTATTTTGCGTGTTTCAGAAGGTTGTGGAAAACAATATACTAGAGTAACTAGTCATTTTTGAAGCTCCAATAGAACTAAATAATAAAATGTTACGTTGCTTGATTTCACTTTTATATGAACTACCCTAATTAACTACACGGTTGGCGCAGTGGTTTAAGCGGCCGCCACGCTGCTTCCTATAGCGCTAAGTGTTGTGGGTTCAAACCCCACATGAGATAACACTTTCTGTGATAAACGAATTGTTATTCTGAGTCTAGTTGTTATTTGTGTCCCTTTCATGAATGATGATGTATCTTAGATTATTTACTAATCTAAGGTACTACCTTGAATATCATAAAACCGGCTTATGAATTCAACTAAGTAGTATTTATTAAAATTAAATATTTTACAGCAAGCAGCTATAAGGTTAATAACCTAACGATAATAATTTATTGTATTCTAGCTTTTACACGCGGCTTCGCTCACGCAGACTTTCATCCCCCGATGTACCTCCTTAGGGGTGGAACTTCAAAAATTGCTTTCTTAGTTCTCACTTATATAAAGAACCTTCATGCAAAATTTCAGGATTCTAGGTTCAGCGGTTTGGGCTGTGCGTTGATCTCTGGGTATGTCAGTCACTTTCCTCTTTTATATATATATAAGATTCAACATGTGTTATACTAATATATAGCTTGAATGTAAGTGCAGAGCTTTTATAACGCGTACTTGATCTGTTAACACAAACCTTACAACAACTTGTTTGGCCAGTTTTGTATAGTAGGCCATCATCTTTTACAGGTAATAGAGCCACGCTGAATTCAGCACGAACGGACCAGCTCGACCGGGGCGGTACTACCCTCGCACAGAAGATCAACGTAAAATGACAGCGTTAGTGCTGTCGTGTTTCGTTGGTGAATGCGAGACGGGAGGCCCAATGATGCAGAAGCATCACTAGGCCGCCATGGTGTGGGTCACCAAGCTGCATTGTTTGTATTCGCAATGAGTAGATATGGTGACCACCATTCTTGGATTCTGCTTATGCTTTTCATCAGGCAGAGTAGAGTCACTTTAGCAGGCCCATACATTAAAAAAAACTCATTGACTATCAAAGGTCGTTGATGATCAAAATGGCGAAGATGGGCTATTTAATATAACTTAATTAAAACTATATAAATTTAAGTCACACGTCCAATGTTTAACACAATTCAAGCAAGAAATTGGTTTAAGAATTGCACATCTCGAGTAATTAGCTACTGAGTACAAAGCGTGTGACGATGTACGTGCGCAGCTTTGTAATGTTATCTTAGCTGCAATATCTAACTCAACAATGTTACAAATCTTCTGAATTAACCGTACTTTTGTACTAAATGAAAAAAGTTACATATATTCTTTTAAACAGTATCTATCGATAGTACATTAAATAAATATTTATTCGAAAACTTGGAAACAAATATTTGCAGATCATATAAAGGTTTGGTCCGACCCGGTAATCGAACCCGAATCTCAAGCTCAGCAGTCCCGTACGCTACCACTGCGCCGCCGAGGTAGTCATTGAACACACATTGAAGAAAATATGTAAATTGTAACATCGTAATCAATTTCATAAATGAGAATGGTAATTTTAATTGGTAGTCACAGCATGCCTAAAAGGGAATGCTAATCAATCATCATTACATCATTATCAAATTCATCATCGTAATCATCCTCGATTATCATTACCGAACCAAGTGTATTAAAACTATTTGTACTGTTCTACTGTGGGAGCGCTTCGGCATTAATGGGCCGACTCGGCCTCACAGAAAACCGGTGTGAGTGAGGATACCGGAGCCACATACCCCAATCCCCTACCCTACCTCCCCCCCATACCCAAAAGGCCGGCAACGCACTTGTGACACTTCTGGTGTTACAGGTGTCCATGGGCTAGTACATAACCAAAAAAAATATTACTTAAGCGTCTGCAACACCTGTGCCCATTATCATGTTTCATTGCATTAGTTTAGTAATGACCGTAAATACTGTAAAAATAATATACCAATCCTATTACTTTCAGAATGTATCTTATATTTAAATAACCATATATATGTAATTAGCATAAATAGAGTGGCCATATTTTAATTTTAATATGTAAATTATGTTCATGTGGCCAATGCAAACGATGTAATAAAACAATAAATTTATTGCGCATTCTGCTAGCGATTATCGATTTAGTATCTACATTTAAACCGTTCTTTCTGCGATTATCGATTTAGTACACCTACATTTAAACCGGACTTAAACTTTTTAATTAAAATAACAACAATAATTATTTAATAACAAAAAAGATGCATTAATTTATACATAAAGTTCTTAATTTGACTTTTTCAAGTTAAATAAAATGATTGCTCATAGTCAAGAAGACACAAAGTTTCCAGAAAAATAAAAAAGTCGTCAGTAACTCAAAAAAGTCAAACACAACTTAAAGAGTGTATGAAAATCATATAATACTTTTTTGCACTTCCTATCAATAAATTGATTAAAGACTTTGTAATTTACAGTGAAATAGTGGAAATAACTACACTAAAGCTAAAATTAACTAATAAACTTCTTGACACATTAAATAGTTCTTAGTACTAACTGGCGGTAACAGACTTGGGTCTAGTTTTGACGGCTCTGTAAGTTTTAGTTTCTAAAAAAAAAAAAAACTAATTTGGTGCAGCCGATCGGAAGTTATGCGCGTACATACATTTCGATAATTCATTTTTATATATATATACTACCTGACAATAGTAACACTGCTTAAAGTTCAAAGATAATGCGCTTCTTAAAAGTTACAACCTGAGAGAATAAATAAATATTTCGGACATCTAACACAACGCCATCTAGTCCCAAGTTAAGCAGAGCTTGTTTTATGGGTACTAGACAACTGATATAAATACATATATACTTTTTTTTTGTAAATACATACATATTATACATAGAGAACACCCAAACTCCGAAACAAATATTTGCAGATCATACAAACATTTGGTCCGACCCGGGAATCGAACCCGAGACCTCGAGCACAGCAGTCGCATACGCTACCACTGCGCCACCGAGGCAGTCAAAGTTTATCCTGAGGTCTACGTTTCAATAAGAACGCATTCCGCGCTAAACTTACATGTACTTGAACGGTTTCACCCCATGGAATTATCAAAGGTCAGGATTGAAGTGAATAAAAATAGTGAAATAAGTACAAGTGAGTTTAATTCTATAATGTATCCAAACAAGTTCCATCAAGTGCTGACAGTCGTGTGTATAATTATTGACGGTTAAACTTCAAAAAGGGTATTAAAATTGAGTTATTAAAAGTAAAAACTTTAACGTTAAAGTATTGAAAACATATTCCCGTGTAACTTAAATAAAAGAAGGCTTGCTGGTAAAATTACCTTTACCCGGTACGAAACTTGGTAACAACTTGAAATAAAACTCCTTGATCTTGAGAAACGCTCGGCATGAATGTGGCTTACGAATTCACAACTAATTATACGGCTAGGAGTTACGTTTTTGTTGACGTTTTACAATTAGGCAGAGAATTTAGTTGAAAAGTTAAAAAAGAAAGTCTTTTATCAAGGGCTTCTCTTTCAAGAAAATTCTTATGGATTTTTGCAACTTTCTATAATATACCTACTGTGAGATTTATAATATTAATGGTTATACAATATGGTGGTTTAATATGATTGATGTCGTGAATATTGAATGATGAACTTAACTAAAAAAATAGCATTTTACTGTCACTTCAGATTTGGCAAAACCAATGTAAGATAGGAGTTGATTTGATCAGAGCATTCGGGCAAGAAAAAAAGGTATTGTACCTAACAGAGTTCGTCACGATGATGAGACGGTTTTTTGTACATCTATCTATAATTGATAATAAAAGAATACTTTATTTCATCTTTTTAACGTGTTGTTCTCGGTAGAACATTTTGCACTCATCAAAATTAAAAAAATACTTTTATTTCAAGAAGGCCTTTTCAGGCATTTTCGAAAATTTACATTACTGACTGTAATTGCGCGGTTTCAAAATGTCATTACTGTAGAAAAGAGCCAGAAAAAAAATCCGTAAGTAACTCTACAAAATAAAGATTTATCATAACAGGGCCTGGATGCGAGAAACCGAGGATTGAACCAAGTGGCCTGCAATTTGAGAAGCCTATGACCAGCAGAGAACAACGATAGAGATACATGGTTATTTCGATCTGATGGAAATGTCTGTCGATGTTTTATTTTATTTTACAATTGTTGAGGAAACTGGAACAGCTAGAAATATAACTCACTTAAAAGGAATGACATAGTGATGGCCAGTCACAAGTTTTCACCAAGATCAAAATGACAACATTTTAAAAAAAATCTATCCTAAGGTTGTCAGGCTATTCGCGGAAGAAGTAGTTACACAATATTGTTTTTAGTTGTGAAAGACTAGTGAAAACACATTAACTTCCCGACATGCGGTGTTGTAAGCACGACAAGCCCGTATTCTATAGGAATTTTGTCTGTACGCAGTTCCAACTACAGGAATGTGCAATAGATTTGGCTTACGTAGAAATACTATGGACACACATCCCTGCTCTCACATATTTTGCCCTCATTAAAATGTAGGTACACCTAATGTAATCTAACTTTATAAAAAATCATAATATTACCCTTTCCATTTCGTTGCGAACCGAACCCTTTGTAAACGAGTTATAAAATTGCTACTGTTTAGTACCGGTATAATACTAGTTTCAAATTACGACCTCATTTTTTGTAATAGATTGGTTTTATCAGATTGATTACTCTTTGAAGAAAACCATTAACTTATAGTTATCTAATTGAGAAAGTTGATTGAGCAGTAGTTTGGTAATTACTGCTACTAATTGTATATAGAGGTTTAAAAAAGACGTATCTCTTGAAAATTTTAAAGAGTTAGTTTGCATGACTTCTTTTCAAAATAAACGAGAGGTTTTACCTACACAGGCAGAAATCAGACTTTTGATATCTTAGGCAAAATTTAAATATAATTTATAAAAACATTTAGGAAGTGTTTTTAGTATAATTTTGATTGATATAATGAAATGATCCTAATTTCGTTATCCGTGAATAGGAATCTTTTTTAATTTACACAAGAAGTCAAACAAAAAAAAATTGTTATTGAACACATTGTATTTTTACGCTTCGATTATCTGATTACGGTTAAATCATGATAATAATGGGTACAAATGTACGAGTACACTAAGAACTTTGATTATTGAGCTATGAATTGTATCACCTCCTTAAAGCATTAGATAGTGCAATATCCTCTCAGCATGTAGGAAATTCATGCATATATTCTTATCATCACAAAAGTTGTATTGTGCGATGCATGATTAGTACACAATATTATTAATAATTGTTGTTTGATGAAGACGTGATAATGATTAAAAAATAAACGGGATTAAAAGTCATGCGAATCCCAGCATACCAGTCGATTATCATCAGAGGTCCTCAATTAACGAAGGAAATATCTTAAAACCCCGAAATAATTTGTAGAATTCTAATGCTTTGTCTGTCTGCAGACACACAGATTACGAGGGACGTTTTCAGACTTGCTAACCATGCGAGATGTTAAGGTGTAACGACCAAACGATGTGTGATAATAGACACGCCTACCCACATTAAGGCGAACTATAGTGGCGGCTCGACCAGGTGGAATAGTTTTGAAAATGAAGAAATTTGTCACACTAAAATTTCTACTCTTAAACTATTTTAGAGGGTACAACTGATAGGTTTATTATAGCACTTATAAGCAGTATATATGTACATTTATTTAAGTTCAAGCTACGAATATGACTCTACTCTGCCTGATGGAAAGCATGAGTAGAAACCGAGTGGTGGTCACCTTCCTCTATGCGAATGCGGACAGTGCAGCATGGTGACCCACACTATGGCGGCCTAGGGAGATGCTTTTTTACGCCCCGCTTTTAATTTATGTTGGTTTCTGTGCTACAATCAAATCTTCACAGTAAATTTTTAGTTTTCAATGTAAGTTTAAGTTGTATTTCATCAACAATGGCAAATGTATTGCTAGAAAGAGTAAGTTTTCAAAACTTTTTAATAAATGTTAATCTGAAAGTCCCTATGGAACAGCTAAATGAGTGGATTTGTTAACGCTAACTTCAAATCTGCGCAGTTCATATAAAAAGGAGGGAGTTATGTATAAATAAATACACGGATAGTTTCTACTCGGGACATCATTACTCTTATCGTCATAATTATAACCATGCATTTATTGGCCCTAGTCACGTCTAGGTCATAAAATGAACACAACTCCATACACCTAAATAAACTAAAGTATACAAAGAAAGTATTTATTATTATGGTTGAAATATTGCACGACATATTTAGGGGGAAATAAATATATGCTTCGTGAAGAAAATCGTCCATGGTACCCATATTAATTAGTAAAACAGCACCTTTATCGATGCGAGTTAATTACAGCGAATGGTGACTGAATATGACGTATTAGTGGAAACCTCTGAAATATTTCAACTTGTCAAGGTTTTCGTGGCCTATTTGTTTGTGAGAGATTAACAAAGTCAAAGCAATGTTTTAGGTAATTTAATTCCGAAAGCACGTGTAAAAGGCGTTGTTAACTGTTAACTCGCTTTGATTTTGGTTAGGTTTATTCTATTGGATTTGTTTTTAGTTCGCGTAAATGTCGGTGTTATGTTTGTCGATAGATATTGACTGCCTCGTTGGTCTCGCGGTTGGCGTGTGCGACTGCTGATCATGAGGTCGGGTTCGGTTCCCGGGTCAGACCAAATGTTTGTATGATCTACAAATATTTGTTTCGGAGTTTGGGTGTTTTCTATGTATAATATGTATGTATTTACAAAAAAAAAAGTATATATGTATTTGTATCAGTTGTCTAGAACCCATAACACAAGCTCTGCTTAGCTTGGGACTAGACGGCGTTGTGTGTTAGATGTCGGAAATATTTATTTATTATTTATATTATTATTATTGATAAAAATAGATCATTAATAAATTGATTAAAAAGTATGGGAACTAAATCAATTCATATAAAACTATAAAGACTATATTAACTGTACGGTTGTGAATCCTGTGTCGGTGTGAGTCCACTACTTTAGGCTTCAGTCAACCCCAATACATCGTTTGTCTCTGGACTAATTTCTATAAATTATTTTATAATGCGTTTTTTTGTAAAGGCAATACATATAATTATTTCTTTTATATATATTTTTATAGAGATTCTTGTTTTGATTGTAAATTTTATAATGGCAAAGTGGCAACAAGTACGTGTGTGATGAACCAATGAGAGTGTATACTGCCTTATAAGACCAGTGACATAAATGGGTTGCTATATTTAAAGTAACTCTTCCCCCTAGAATGAGTAGGAGAAGAGGGCAGCATGTGATCCTGTAACCTTACTTATTCTACGATAACTAATGAAAAAAATAACACAAGTTTTCTATGATTCATAGTGGTCGAATCGACTCCATTATGCAGAAGCACCACACACGGTTAAAATTTCTAGTAAATTTTAGACTTTTTAACCTCATGAAACCATCCATAGAAATAACAATAATAATAATACGGACAAAATTATAGGTAGCAAGTATCAAGTTGCAAAAAAAAATTAAACAAACATCGATCAATGACATCAACGACGGTGAATGACGATGATGAATAAAGCTTAACGAACCCTGAACACAAAAACCTAGATCTCAATTATCCTTAATACACACTAAAATCTTACTCTTGTAGCAGACCACCCACGTATTACACGAACTCGTTAAGTGTTCTTTACTTTTTGTCCTTTCAAGTTATCTGGCGAACTCAGCCGAAGTGAGGTGAGGTTTAACGAAGGTGTATGTAGCGTGTAGTGAACAACAATGTTCGGCTTCATGGGCATGACTGGGTTCTCGGTATTTTGATACAACCGGATTCACTAGTTTTCTTAATAATTGGTAAGTAGGTCGTATTTTGTAATGCTGAAAGTCTGTAAAATGGAATCGTGTATTTAAGAAATTCAGCTGTTTCGTTGTTGCATTATAATTCTGTGATGTTAAATGTCATCTACTAATGAAATCATTCCATTGCATTCCGCCAATATGAGTTTCAATTAGATACTGAATCAACAAAACACATTTCTGGAATGCTAGATGTTGATTCTAGTCACTGGATTATTTTCGATATAAGAATTCATGTAGTTTCTTAATAAATTCTACAAATAAAGCTACAAAACAAACCGAGTTTTCCTCCGCAGTAGTAAATATCGACTAAAAGAGCTAAATTACAGTGGTGCATTAGACCGCACGCCAGCTTTACTTAAAGGAAAATGTGTATAAAATATAAAAGTTTTAAGAACACTTACTGAGTAGCTCCTTCGCTCCAATGAACTGAATTACACCTGAAATAAGAAAATATCTTTTAAATAAACTATCAATATAGATACGCACCTATTACATAACCCTTTTGAATTCGGTTTTCACCGTGGGCGAGCAACGCTTCGGCATGCATAGGCCGGCTCGACCGGAGTGATACCAGGACCTCACAGAAAACCGGTGTGAAATAGTGCTTGCGCTGTGTTTTACCGAGTGAGTGAGGATACCGGAGGCCCATACCCCAACCCCTTCCCCCCATCCCCTTTCCCTTTCCCATCCCCGAAAGGCCGGCAACGCACTTGTGACGCCTCTGGCGTTGTGGGTGTCCATGGGCGGCGGTAATCGCTTACCATAAGGCGATACGTCTGCTCGTTTGCCCCATATACTATTGAAAAAAAAAATCTGTGACGTGCTGTCGTGTTAAATTATTCTGCTATAATTTTTTGTTTTTTTTTTTGTAATGTAGAGAAACCGAATGAAGGCAGATTGTGATGTTTGAATTAAGTGAATAAGTATTCTGGTGTTGTGAGAAGTTTCTTAAAGTCTCATGAAAAGAAATAAATAAGGCAAAGAATTCCGACCGTATCACTGAATCGAGACATGAGACAGTTTAAAGGTATATTTAAATCGATCACATTAGTACCTACACGGCCTTATTGGTTCCATTATATATTAATATGATCGCATAACATGCATTGTGTAATATTTTGTTTATATCAGATCTGATATTTAAGCCTGTAAGTCTGTTTTTTATTTGAGAAAGGTTATTTCAATTTTGACCTAAAATTTTTAAGTTAACGTCTGTTCGTTTCACTAAAACCTTGCCTGCATAAAAAATAGCAATTGAGAAAGTAATTTGTCCACGACCAAAAGATGTTGATCTCTTCGCGCACGAATTAAAAAAACTCGACCCTATGATAATTAAGAACTGTTAGCTGACGAAAGGTAATGAATTTTCGGGAAGATTAATTACTTGGCTTAGTTAAAAGAAAATTTAATGAAGATTGAATTGATAAAAAAAAAATATTATCTCAGATAAAAAGATGGGTTGTCAATCTGCTAAAAAGGTGTACAGTATTATAGTTACTGAATACTCTATTGCCAGATTTTCTTTTTTTTTTTTTCTATTTTTTATGTTACTTTAAAAAAGACAACACCCGCATTAGGAAGATGCATTCTGTGTCGCGGGGGACTTTACAAACGTACATGAAATGGACACAAAGAACACTCAAACTCAGAAACACAATGTATTGGGGATTGGTTGTCCCATGTTGGATTTAAACCCATTGGCGCATTACAAAATAGCGTGGCGACCGCTTAAACCACTAGGCCAACTGTGCAGTTAAACTCTTATTTATTTTAGCATTATAATACCTACTAAAACTTTAAACCTGAAGAATTCTTTGAAAAGTTTGAGATGATGATCAATTTCTGCTTGTAAATAAGTTGTTTTTATGGCGTTGATTGGCTTTTATGGATTTGATACATTGATAAAGTCAGAAATTACTTGGCACTCGCATTTTTTTGAGAGGTAAAATATAATTATTATTTCTATTTAAAGATACGCTCAGTTCTCGTTCTGCTCGAGGAGAGGGCGCCACAGTGCCACTGTTAACATCGAGTCCGTGTATAAATTGAAATAAAAATAACATTTCCAACTAAAAAAAGTCAAAAGTGCAAATAAGTGTGTTAATTAACTAAGTGTTACAAGAAATACATCAAGGATTCAGTGAAAATTTAGTTATCTAAGAGAAATCAACGAAATTAAAATATCGTTCACCTGCACTGTGGCAATTCAATTCAATACCTACGAATTAACTATAGTGGTGATTGATTGATGTTTTAACTTTCAACTACAACTTCATAGTGTAATAAGAATTAAATTAAATAAACATAAACAGTGAGGAAGGTCAAAAAACTGTGTGATACCAAATAATAAAAGATTGCAATATTTGAATACCCTCCTAAATAAATTGTTATTGTTTGTTACCTACAGATATTTATAAAATTACAAAATATTTTGTAAACAAAGTATTACAATGGAAGAAATAATAATCATGTTAGAAAACATTCAGAAAGAAATGAAACAACAAAAACAAGACTTGCTAGAAATGAAAGAAGAAATAAAAACTACAATTAACAACAATATTAATGAAAAATTTAAGAACCTTGAAATTAAGAATGAAAATTTAGAAAAGAAATTAGAGGAACATTCTTCATTTATCAATCATTTCCAAAGATACATTAGACGTAAAAATTTGGTTATTTTCGGGGTAGAAGAAAATGAAAACTCGTATCACGAATTAGAAAGAAAAGTATTAGACATAATACAGAAGTACTTTCACTTAGATTATGAAAACAGAATTGAAGCTATAAGAAGACAGGGAAAAAAAGGTGAAAATGTAAGACCTGTAATAATTACGTTTACGACAATGGGCCTTAAAATAAAAGTTGAACGAAGTCTAAGCTCTTTGAAAAATTCACCTTACTACATAAAACAAGACTATCCCAAAGACGTCCTGAACAAACGTAAAGAATTACAAATTCAACTGAAAAAAGAAATTGAATCAGGCAAAAGAGCTTTTATTAAATATGATAAGCTGATTGTTCTGCCGAATAATAAAGAACACTTGCCACAAAAAGGCAAAAGAACTATGTCTGAGTCACCTGAATCATAAGAAAACTATAGCCAAAAACCTAAAGACAGAATAAAACAACTTGTGAAGAAAAGTAAGACAACTAAAATGAAAAACTATGTTGTACACAAACCGAAATTTGTTCTCAACAATGAACGTTTTTCCTCTGAAAAACAAGAACATGCAAGTAAATAGCAATCAAACATAACCCCTCTCCATCTCCCAATACGGCTGATCACCGCGGGGGATAAAGACTGCAACCCTCCATGTCTTAATATATATTTGTACTCATAATATTAGGTCTATAGCTTGTGAAACAAGACAAGTAGAAATGATACATGCTATGAAAAGATAAATTGGTATATGGCCTATCTGAGACAAGGCAAAAACAAAGTAATATTTTTGAAAAGGATACATGGAGGAGGCCTTTACTCCAATTTGGGTACCCAAAATAAATAAAACTAGTGATGTACATGTAATTAATTAATTAATATTGTAATTTAATCATATTTTATTCGAAGTCGATTTTGAAGTAATTAATTAGTATTCATATTAATAAATTTAGGAACTTTTTTAAACGGCTAGCTAAATGATGTATAATTGGATTATTTAAACATATAGAATTTGATTAGTTTACTAGAAAACAATCAAATATTTAATTATATTCTCATAATAATGTACAGGTAAATTTAGATAATAAATATTAAAATAAATGAACACATATAAAATACTTTTATAAAATGTCAATTATTTCTTAACAGTTTTAACGATTTTAACACATGTTTATGTAAATAATAGAACTGAAGGATAATTAATTTTAAATAGCTTATTATTATTAAGAATTCTTATTGTTAAAATTATGCATGGAAAGTAGAATAGGGATTATATATATGTTGTTTCTTTTGTTTTGTAATCTTATTTTGGGAATAAAATGGCTTTATTATTATTATTATTATCAGTTCTCGTTATGGTCAATTTATACACAATATATTTATAAAACTATATCAAAACTGAACAGAAAGCTAATCTTTGACCGAATGGAAGCTTTATGAAATGAAAAATAGTAAATAAATGAAAAAAAATATAGTAAAATGATTTAAATTGAGATAGAAATATTAATGTTAGGTTCACCTACGCTTACCTAGAAAACCCTACCTGCATTTTCCAGTGTAAAATAGCATACTAAAAAAACGTAAAAGTCTAGAAGTACTGTAAATTTTTGTCGCACATGGTTCTATTGTAAGTGACAAATACATTAACCAGACACTGTTAATACACGGTACTTTTTAGAATGAATTGGACGATTTATTCGTGTTGCAAGATAAACGAACACACTTATAGTGTCTGTTATTTTAAACTGACTATTTTGAGTTCTATTTCTGGATGTGATTGGAGAACTGTGTTTGTGAATAGAAGCATCCAATCAGAATTGGAACGGCCTCATGACCCAAGCCTAAAAGCTTTGACAAATTTTGGTTCGTATTGTTTAAAAATCCATTGTCTGTTAAGACATTAACCATTTCTTTCCAACACATTAAACTTAAAATGTAGATTATACCCGATGGTGACAAAACGAAAAAGTAAGGGTTAGGTATGTTTTGGATCTAGATTTATGTATATGTTCTTCTCTATGTTCTCTGGTAACAATAGATACGTTTTTGCGCCTAGCTTTTCTTTCATGAAGCTCAGAGATTATATTTTCTTGGGAAAATTAAACGATTAAACTGATTTTGATTCAGTCTGAATAATATTATGTCGTTGGATTTACCCACGTGTACTGTTTATATTGCCTGTTACAGTATTGACTACTGAATTTAAGGTCCTCTTCATGTGTCATTAGATATAATTAATTATATATATCTGTGGTTGAAACTTTATGATTGTATATTGGCTGGCAATCTCTATTTCATGGGTATCGCTATGTCCATTTTAATCGAGGCAACGAAGCCAATGTTCAAAGCTTATTTAAAAATCACTTTTGTTCCATTTCAATTTCCTTAATTTAAATTATGTATTTTGTTTGAATTGCCCTTCTTATATCATGTCATAATATTGTAACATAAATGTAGATTATTTTCATTTACTTAATGAAAATTACCCCGTCATTGACGAACAGGTTAATTATCTATAATAATACACACATCAAAAGTGTCTAGGGATCAAGCATTTTTATGCGGATTTCTTGAGATTGAGATGTGGCTTTGGCCCTGGCCTGCTCAGTCGCCAGACTTGAACCCGATTGAGCATGCATGGGATATGCTACAGAGAAGAGCTCTGCCGAATATGGAGGGTATCCAGTCGCAAGAAGACCTTTTTTTGTTGTTGCAACGAACATGGGCGGCCATTCCACAGCGTGATTTGGATGAACTCATTTTGAGTATGCCAAACCGATTCTTGTGTTGTTAGTGTTCGCGGTAGAAACACGGATTATTAATTGTTTAAGTTACCTAATAAAATTTTAAAGAAAACTGTTATTTCAGTCTTTTTTTCGAACTTTAATGTTAGTGGTTCAAATATCAAAAATCCCTTTATTAGGAAAATGGCAAATTTCTTTATTAATGCAAAGGTGACTTGGTTTATCGTTACTGTGACAAACGATAACACTTTATTTGATGAATCCTTAAAGAAAATTTTAATTAATATCAATCAGGAGAAAAGTTATTGCAAAAATATATGTTGATCCCTAGACACATATGTTGATCCCTAGACACTTTTGATGTGTGTATTATAAGCGCGAAATTTGTAAGTATGGGTGGATGGATGTTTGTTACTCTTTCACGCAAAAACTACTGAACGGATTTGGATGAAACTTTACAGTAATATAGCTTATTCATCAGAATAACACATTTGCAGTAGCAAATTGTGCTACTGCAAGTGCAAGTGCTCCGCCCGCTGGATATCGCAAAATAGTAAATAGTAATTTACTATTTTGCGATATCCAGCGGGCGGAGCCGCGGGCAACCACTAGTTATCTATAAGTTATTCACTGTCTAGAACTACGTTGTATTATAATGGATTTCTTAGAAATTATCTTTTATACTATTGACTTAAACATGCCAACACAGCTTTATGTTAAAATATATGTATGGTATATTAAAGAGGAGGAAATAATGAAAGTAAAATATAAGATTTACTAAAGTGGTTTGTCGAAAGTGGTTTATTTGATTTAATAATCCTCAACGACATAGATTGACAGATGGGTCAATTACCTGAAAAAGGTCTTAGATAGATTGGACGCTAGCATCGATCGAATATTAAAAATCAGGTATTAACCCATATTAAAAATATTGCATGAACCGACATTTTATTCAACATATAGTTTTGCGGTCTGACCTTGACATCGACGAATGAACTTGTCTTTTATACTGATCCCATGGTGTACCTAATGATCTGATAAGAGCACTTCTAAATGTCAAGAATGTGTGCAAGAATTTAACGAATGGAAACTTGACAGCTCTGAGCTTTTTTAATAATGTTTTTTCCTTGAAACAAGGTGACGCAACGGTCAACAAAGTTCAAGTCAATAGTTTTTTAGGTTCGATGGTGCTTTAAACGAATGTAATATAAGAGTTCAGCTTTACACAATGTTTTTCTTTCGGATTCATAGCTCGTTGACCTTATTGAATTAGGATTTAACTTGATTGAAGTCGAGAAGCGTCATTTGTCAAGAATGAGCAGTGTATATTATGTGCGATAGAAAATTACGTAAATTGAAAATAACATAACTTGCATGGGTTTTTAAATAAAGCAATGTAAATGTCAGGTTCACTGTTGCTATTCCATATGCAAGGAAAAATAAACCGTCACTGAGTCCTAAGACATTATATGTTTTCAATCAGTCAGTATTGCAGTCAGTAAAGAACTCTATTATGTAGAAAGAGGTTCTAAACTAATCTGTTAGCAATTAAACAATTTTGATTTAGAGCTCAAGTTAGCTTTAACTCCTGCTCTAAATCTGAATTATTTAACGCCAGGCGATTCTACAAACAGATTTTAAAGCGTCTTTTACTAAGTCAACTGCTTTTACTTAAACAGAAGTTCTTTGTAGTTATTTATTAACTTAATGCTTTGAATTTGTACATCGGTGGATTTAAAGCCCAGGGCATTTTCTTCCAGTCAAACTTCAGGTGGTGTAGAAATGTTATAAGGTAGGTGCGCGGAGGTTACACATATCTGTCCTTCTATCTAACAAAATCCAGCTTATACCATTATATTACATGTAACTACTTTTATTTTATCTGAATATGAATATTTTCCTATATACAATATTAATAGGGTTTTAATCATGGCAGTGTACCATAATTGTATCAATTCAATTACTTCAAAGTTACAATTTTGGTATCATACAAAATGATTCCGCTTTTAAAATAATACCCAAAGTATCTTATTAAGTGAGCTAATTGGATAATACACCTAAAGCTCTCTGTAATTTGTACAAGACATTGATTTTTATTTTTATGTCAAGGCCATTTACTGTTATTGTGTTGTTCTGCGTGTGATTTAAACCTAATTATTTTCTAAATAAAGGTGAATCTGCACTAGTTTAATGCATGTAAGAAGCAAACAATGAGTGTTACATTATGGACCTGTATTCTATCGACATACACTACCACTGGTAGTCTACCAGTGCGCCACCAAGGTAGTCTGACTAGTATATGAGTTCCTTTCGTTGTTCCATCTTAACTTTACTATATATCGTTAATATTACACTTTGCATATTCTGCTATCATCGAGAAAAAATAGGACTTTTGTGATGGAGAAAAGCAATTTTTATTATCGAGATTTAGGTAAAATTATTTTAAGCAAGCGGATGGTAAAACTAGTTGTCACCACACTAATGGTCTCGTTATACTTTCTTTCAAAGACCTCTGAGATCCTCAAGCGAAACAAAAACGTAAATAAAGCTGTCTAGGTGATATTATTCTTTTTGAATATCTCATTTTATCTTCGATATACTTGGATCTCAAAGTTATGCTCAGAGTTTGGAGTAACTTAGTGATAGGTCAAGAGGTACTAAAACAAGAAACTACGTCATTATTAACATGTTGACAATATTCTAGAAAACCCGTCGTTCCGTAATACCAATATCACCATACAAACGGTAGTAGTTATCCGTGCAGTCACAGATTAGATTGTTAGAAATACAAAGAAAGTGTCACCACTAGGCCACTCTCAAATTCATTCCATGGTTTAAGTAAGAGCCGATTAAGGACAACAGCACTAAAAGAAAAGGAAAACTTGAAATAACCCCTGTCCTCTAGCCAATTTGACATTCTACAAATGTAAGCGATAATATAATAACTTACAAACGAATACAAACAAAATTTAAGCCAAAATACAAGAGAATAAAGGCGTAAACGATTGCAGAAAGAGATTTGATGCGAAACACTTGCAAATTGGCTAAGGTGGCTGTACCAAATCTGGCCAGCAGTCCAAAACCTCATTAAAAACCTAAATTAAATAAGAACGTTACATCTTTTCTGTAATTATTATGGTAGTTTCTAGACAAATAGAGACCTGCATGCTTCGGTGTGAGTTCAATATTATATTCGACATTGCGTGTATGTCATCATTCACCTTTACCTACATCTATTAAGTCGCAGAAAATTGTCGGTTGACTAACAATAAAGCCAAATTACACCTTAACATTTCTGAAGGACTGGTTATGTTTTAATCGGGTTAATGATGTGGGAAGTAGTTCACGTATCGGTTGATGTGATTGCTTTATAATACAATAATCATATGTTTCAGTTCGGTTCTAATGTTACCTTATTGTTGCATACCATATGATATACTTGTTTGTTTTTTAGTTTGCTTCTGTGTTGGTTTTGTAGATACTAGGCACTGGGTACAAGTAAAGACAACTGAAAGTATCATAAAACCAGTGGCTCGGAGCTACAATTGAGGTTATTTAGTTAGCATAAAAAAACATAGCTAAAAAAAGTCACTAATCACTAAAGGTAGTAGAGCCACGCTGATTTCAGCACGCATGGGCCGGCTCGACCGGGGCGGTACTACCCTCGCACAGAAAATAAACGTAAAATGACCACGTTCGTGCTGTCGTGTTTCGTTGGTGAGTGCGAGACCGGAGGCCCAAATAGTCTAGTCAACAAGTTCCATACTTGTTGACTAGACTAAAAGATGCAGCAGCATCACTAGGCCGCCATGGTGTGGGTCGCCATACTGCATTGTCTGCATTCGCAGTGAGTATGACGACCAATACTCTTGGATTCTGCTTATGCTTTCCATCAGGCAGAGTAGAGTCATTTTGGCGGGCCAAACATAAAAAAAAAAAAAAAACTGGGCATCTTGTAGGACTGACAGTACTCGGATAAATTAATAAACATAAAAAGTGAAAATAAAGATTATTTTAAGAAAATAATCACAGTCTTAGTCCTGACAACATTTTAAAAGCTGTTTATCCTTAAGTAGTAGAAACAATTTAAATTTAAAAAAAACTTGGTTCACGTAAGACAAAGATGACACGCACACACAGACGCACAAAATAGTCAAGTTGAGAACCAACTCGTTTTCAAATTCGGTCAAAAACAGTACTAAATAACTATATAAAACACAAATGAAATGTAAACATGGTAAATGTGTTAAAGCGTGCTAAGCTCTAAGACTTATTTATTGCGTCAGTTATACATAATCTGTGGTTTACGTGTGCGGGGTTTTCACGAGTTTCAAAATGACGCTTACCGAGTTACGCACATACACATGTACAGTAAGAAATTCCAATTTTCATTCTGTTCGTAAAGGAAAACTCAGGAATGGGGATTAGATATGAATTTTGTAAGGCATTTCGTGGGGTTTAATAATATCTTACTTGCGAAATGTATTACATAGAAATGTTAAAAGGCAAGACGTATGTTTAAGCTAAGTAATCTTGTTTTCAGCGTTTGAAGCTCATAATTTAAAAGTAATCAATAAGAATATGCTATCCTGCAGTATTCCATCGGTTCTTTTTCAGCCAATTACCGTCTACTGCTGAACAAAGACCGCCGGACTAGGAGTCTAAGAGTAACGAATCGATATAGCATTTCGTGATAAGAGCCAGTTTAAATTTCCTATAGAAGTCTTCTACATTTTGTAATAATTTCAAAAATCACTAAACGTTTAGGGTACCCATTAAATTGTCTACACGATAAAGCACAAATAGTGGAAATTTTCATTCGTCTATTTCCGAAGGCGACTACTGGTAATCGATTTAGGCTTCAAGGAATGAGCACCGATAATCGCTAAATTCCGTGGAGGACCGTGGTGGTATATTTAGGTGATTGTTCTGCAAAACGGAAATAACAGTATCGTCAGCTTCTTTAAATTTTTATCATAGTACAACTTACAATATTTTATTATTTATGACCGCTTTTTTGTTATCATCCTAATTCTTCAAATTTAAAAATATTAAATTGAAGACGAAATATTAATGCTTAATATAAGATGACTACCCTTTTAAAAACATTCAACTTATTTCTACTTAATAAGTTTTACAGCACAAAAAAACGATTGACTGCACCGCTAGAGTGTAAATTTTCGAACATTTCATACCTGTATGTTGTACATTCGACTGTAACATTTTGTTCTCACACATCTACATAAAATTGAACACAATAACCATCAAACAAATAAACAATTGTACTCCACAACATCGATACTTCAAATAATTTGCGGTATCACCTAATGTTAGAGCATTAATTCTGAAAATTAGAAATTTGGAATGTTGGATGAGATATTTCATTTCAAACTATACACTCGTAACTTGTCGTGTCTAAATTAATGGAGCTGTGGTGCCATCGATCGTTTACCAACGCGTTACACCGACTAAGGCCAACCGCACATCAGAACGACATCCACTAATAAATTATTGTTTATCATACTTCCTGTAAATACTTGGCACTTTACCAAATTGCGCTTTTCAAACAACCTGTGGAATTAATTGTCGTCTACGGTATTTCCGGACCGATATAGCCTTTCGGAAAAGCGTACTTCCTCAAAACGACAATGAACTTCTGATTTCTTTTGTGTGCGATTCTCAGAAGATGGATGGTCCTCTACAAGATGGTCCGACGACTTTAACAAGGTCGGGGGAAAACATCGGACAGCACATTACCGGTTGTTGTGGAGAGCCTTGGCGGAGGCCTGTATCCAGCAGTGGACGTCTTTCGGCTGAGATGACGATGATCAGGTGAATTGCCTGCTCGTTTGCCTCTGTTTATGCAGGCATTTTCAAGTTCGACTGCGTCACAGAGTTACATCGAAGATTTCCATCGTACATCGATTGCAACATGCAATGCAACGACAGGTCTTGTTTTGTTGTGTTAACTTCAGCAATAACCTTTAATTTTTTTGATGTGATACATCTATAGGCGAGGTATATACAACCTGATTTTGGCGCGGCGAGTAGCGACGTTTCGCCGCAAAGCGGCGGAGCGCCGCAATTTCAATTTTTTATTTTAATTTGTAATTTTTTATTTTAATTTGTAGTTGTTTTGTTAGTTGTATTTTTATTTGTTTTTGAATTTACTATTTAATAAAAATGAATATTTATGTAATAAACAGTCATTTTACTTTATACAAAACAATTTCGATGTTTCACATCTGCCAGGAGTCTCGTGACGGCTCACTTTTTTTTCTAATGCGTTAGACAGTTTTCACAGGGTGTGATACGAAATCTCATAGTTCTGATGTGTAGGATTCCTAACGTATATCTGGGTCATTTAATCACGACACGTATGCGGAGTAAGCCTTCTGTGTAGCACATTGTACACACTACTCTCTTTGATGAAGGCATCTTAAAAATATAATTTCATTATCATCATCAGTCCCCCCCCCGTCCCCCCCTACCGTCAACTGCTGAGCCAAGGCGTATAGAGTTATTTAAATATCTATTTGAGCTAGTTAGTTCTTTAATAACATAGGACATAGCGTAAACTTAATTGACTATTTAGAGAAGTCCTGTTGCCTACAGAATATTATCGTGCTATACTTTTCTCCTTGAATGTATGTGTGTATGACTAAAATATTTTGAGACGGAAGGAATTCCTGTTTTAAGTACCCAAGCTTCTTATTCGGTTCGCCATCGTTCTCATAATAAGGTATAGACCAACTGACATGATGGTAAATTGTAATTAATTCATTCATTTATACTTTACATGGTTACGGTGAACGAAAGCGCTTATACATTAAGTGCCTATCAGACAGAAAGTCTATGATCACGAGCAGTGCAATTTGGCCGAGATGTCAGGCAATCCAAAGGTATGTACTTAATACCTATAGTGTGTATTTTAATTTCCGTAAAATGCGCCAGTTTAAAAGCTTATCTATACCGTATACAGTAAAAGCAGTCTATCTATATCATGACTGCCTCGTTGGTCTCGCGGTTGGCGTGTGCGACTGCTGATCATGAGGTCTCGGGTTCGATTCCCGGGTCGGACCAAACGTTTGTATGACCTACAAATATTTGTTTCGGAGTTTGGGTGTTTTCTATGTATAGTATGTATGTATTTACAAAAATAAAGGTATGTATTTGTATCAGTTGTGTAGTACCCATAACACAAGCTCTGCTTAGCTTGGGACTAGATGGCGTTATGTGTCAGATGTCCGAAATATTTATTAATTTATCTATATACTTATAATAAAAATGTAACATGTCCAATTCTGTACATTAAAGATATTTTGAAATTTTTTTTTGGAGGGCTCTCTATTATCGATACTGAAGCCAAATCTGTAATTTTTTTCATTTTTGTCTGTCTGTCTGTCTGTCTGTATCTTGGCCGCGCATCACGCCGAAACTACTGAAGGGATTCAAATGAAACTTGGCATGATTTGAGTTCATACTACGAGGACATAGGATACTTTTTATCCCGATATTCAGCACGGTTTCCTGGAGAGAGGGGATGAAAGTCAAAATATGTACTTGGTTGTAATTCAATAACACATAGTCCGATTTCATTCATTCTTTTTTTGCTAGAAAGAAAAAAATAAAAGAGAACGGGAAAAATCTTTTTTTTATCCGCGACAGTACACTGCCTGTGGGAAGCTGAGACAGATATGTAAATATGACGGTACGAAGTTCGCCGGGTCAGCTTGTTTAATATAAAATTATATCTGCAATGTCAAAAACATTGGTTCCATAAACATAAATACACACCATACACTATCTAGAGCCTATTTATCATAGAATTATTATCGACAGTGTTTTGGTACAAAAAACGTATGTTTTTACTATCTATACAAACCAAAAAACACGGATCCATATTTTACTCATTGACAGAAAAATAACATTCAATGTTTTGTTTTTGTCCCCAAAGACGTATGAGGGTATTAAACGGACACATTTTGTTGCCTATAATTTAGACCTACATATTTAGATAATACGTAGGTAACATCCAACCTCCGAAACAAATATTTACAGGCCATACAAAGATTTGGTTCACGGTTCACCCTTTAGTTTATCGAGCAAAAGTTGTCGATAGAGTGACGAACTTTAGATCGACGAACGTTAGTTCTAAAGTTCCGTCGAGAAAATAATCAGTCGCGCTTGCACTACTGTGGTCGATATATCATACCGTCGTCCTAACATTTGTCGCGTAGTTGTTTGTCGCAATTATGAGACAGAGTCAGCAAGCCTACTGTCTTCAACCGATCAATTATATTTCTAAATAAAAATACTAATGTTTAAAAAAAAAACATAACACAGACCCTGGAGTATGGAAGTTAGCGGAGTTTGACGCCTGTGCCTCGGAGAGCGAGTTAAAACATCTGTCTCGGTTATCATGAACATCTATGGCAATCATTACTGGAAAGTCAGTGCACTCAATTAAACTGATAACTAGTTCTACCTTCGAATTTAGTTCGCCCTCAGGTTTGCAGGGGTTTAATGGTAGTCGATGCATAAAAATTAAATATTATTCAGGTAAAACCGGTTGAACTAGCGGCCGATTCCAAATAATATTTTGAAAAGTAAAGGCCAAAAAGAAGACATCTTTATATATATATAATTCTTGTGTGAGTGTGTATGTCACTGAACTTCTCTCAAACGACTGGACCGATTTTGATGAAATTTTTTGTGTGTGTTCAAGGGGATCTGGGAATGGTTTAGATTCACAAAAACGTAAACGATGTTACGTGGGTCAGCTAGTATTACTATATAGACAGAGAACAAATGGTCGTGATTATAACACGTTATTTATCTTTAGGTGAGAATTTAACCCACAAAATACAAGACCAACAGTTTATTTTAGTACAAAAGAGTTTGGCAATAATAACACACGATTATGAATGACTAGTTGTTGCCCGCGGCTCCGCCCGCGTATATGTCGGTTATCGCGGCAAATGGTAGCCTATGTGTTATTCTGATGTATAATGTTAGCTCTTTTATTTAATTATATTGTTTAACAATTTATATTTGTTTGTGGGTGCTTCATTTATTTACTAATTAATTTACATATAAAACTAATTTAACATTTTTAGTGCTGGCAACTGTACCTATTCTATGTTGTGTGATTGATCTTAATTTTTAATCTATGGAGGATACTTTTTTTGTTGAGACGGTTACAAAAGATGGATATAAAAGTGTGAACTTGTAAAAATGCCAAGAAAATATTAAAAATAAAGAGCTTAAGCGATACTCTGCTCGTTTCCTTACAAATTCTACTGTGCCCACTAGGAATATCTTTCATCAGAAGTGGTATTACACCCAGTAAAATAAAAGTGTTGTTTTTTTTTCTCAAGTGTCTAAAATCGCTTTGTTGGTGTGATTATTACGTTGTGTGTTGCGTATTGAAGCCAAATATGCCTAAACAAAGGGCTAAACGTGCTCACAGTGCAAGTAGTGAATCTTCTTCGAGTGGCTATTCGTATCGTGATCGTGACAGACGTTCCAAACGACGTAAGCACATAAAGAAACATTCTATCTCGCGAAGCCGGTCGACGAAACACAAAAGATCGAGACGTACGCGCCGGTCTAGGGAAGTGACGAATAGCCGTGGGGGGACGCCATCCCTCGACCCTCGCCATCACGATGAAACACTGCTGGAAAACCCGGTAGTCCCGCCAGGGGATAATGAAACGATCATAGCCGCTGCTGACGGCCGGAGCAACCACAGAGTCGACGGGTTGGCTACTGGCGCTGCCGCCGCCGCCGCCGCTGCTACCACCGCGGTGACAGGCGATGCGGCGCCAGGTGTCGAGGCATCAGGCGTCGCAGCCACGGTAACAGAGGTAACACCGGGTACTCCGAGGGATATTTTGTATGAAGGTCAAAAGATGAATCCACTTAATTTTAATTTACCTGTAAATTTGAATGATTTGATAAGTTTTATTTCTTCTCATGTGAAGACTGATAATTCTCAAAGAATTGCTTTTGATAAGAATATAATACCTGAATTTGATCCTGCTGTCAAAAATCATAGAATAGAAACATGGTTAGTTAAAGTTAATGAGTGTGCTAATATCTATGGTTGGTCTGATCAGCAGACCACACACTTTGCGTTACCACGATTAGTAGGTCATGCCAAAAAATGGTACGAAGGGCTAAAAACAATAAAATATTCATGGTCAGAATGGCAAGATAAATTGAAGCAAGCTTTTCCATCCGATACAAATTATGGGGCTTTGTTATCTGAAATGTTAGAAAAGAAATATGAAACTGGTGACTCTCTTGACGAATACTATTATTATAAGATGGTACTTCTAAATGCATGCGATATATCAGGCAAGAAAGCTGTAGATTGTATTATACATGGGCTTGAGGATCGCACAATTAGAGCTGGTGCATCCTCAGCTCGTTTTATGCAACCAGAAGAATTATTAAAATATCTTAAAGACATGTGTCATGAACAGAGAGACCTAGCTCCTAAACCAAATAGATTTAGTAACAGTTCTATAATATGTAATATTTGTAATAAAAGTGGTCATCGAGCAAATCAGTGCAGAAAAACTTATATTAGTACTAATAACCCTTTTGTGTGTTTTAACTGTAAAGAACCTGGTCATCGAGTTGTACAGTGCCCAAAACCGATTATTAAATGTGAAAAATGCCAAAAGATCGGGCATAAAACTGAAGATTGTTACTCAAATAAAAATGCAATCCAAAATAACAATCAAGGCAAGCGGGTTATGATGACCACCATTATTGAATCAGTAGGGTCACAAAATAAATATTACAAAAATGCATTTATCAATAATAATTGTCAGCCGGTTCAATGCTTTGTAGATTTTGGGAGTGAATGCACACTGGTTAGTGATGCCTTGATAAATTATTACAATTTAACTATTGATAGTGGCGTTTTACCTATTATTAAAGGGGTAGGTGAAACTGAAATTAAACCTTTAGGTAAATCTAAAATGCTGTTATCCATAGATGGAGTTGAGGCTTTTATCACAACATATGTTGTTGCGTCTAGTCAGTTAAATGTACCTATATTAGTTGGACAGAATTTCACTGAGTTACCACACATTTTGGTAATAAAAACAAACAGTTGCCTAAAGATTTTAAGCCGCAATGATTCCTGTGAAGAAATCTTGCCCGGAATTGAATATGAAAATAATAATAGCATTATAAAATTATTTACTTTTGCGGATGTTTCATTAAACACTTCATCTTCAGTCAGGTGTTACGCTTCGTCTACTGTAGATATCATTGTGTTTGTCCCTACTTGTTACCGTAACTATAATAATTGTCAGTAATGGATAAAAGAAGGGGTTTATAGGATAGTTGATAGGTTTTGTGACATTCCCCTTATAATTTTAAATGATTCTACATTATATTTAAAGAAGGACATGCTGTTAGTTAGAGCTCATAGAATCAGTTATGATAAAAATATTAATGAATTAAAATGTTTAAATTTAAAGACAAATTTAAATCCCATTAGTGAAAGAGATATTAACATAAATTCTAAGTTATCAGAAGAAGAAATAAATATGGTCCAAAACTTAATATCAAAATATAGAACCACTTTTGCTCAAAATCTTTCAGAATTAGGATGTACACACCTCAATGAAATGGAGATCAAGTTAAATGATAATACCCCGGTGGTATACAGACCCTATAGGTTGACTTATAAGGAAAGAGAGCTAGTTCAAGCAATGGTTAAGGAGTTATTAGAAAACAATATCATTGAAGAATCTTCATCAAGTTATGCCAGTCCGGTCATACTCGTACCAAAGAAAACCGGAGGACACCGACTGTGTGTAGATTATCGAAAGTTAAATAGTCAAACCATCAAAGATCACTTTCCGCTTCCATTAATAGAGGATCAGTTAAGTGGGTGTAAATTCTTTACAACTTTAGATTTGATGAGTGGGTATTATCAAGTACCTATAAAAGGGGAGAGTAGACATGTTACGGCCTTTGTGACCCCAGATGGTCTTTATCATTTTAAGAGAATGCCCTTTGGTTTGGCCAACGCACCTTCTGTATTCCAAAGAACCATGAATCATGCGCTTAGTTTAAATTCTATTCAAGGCACTTCTGCTTCCACTACAGATTCTAATAAGGTTAATGACATAGGTAAGCCGGCTATTGCTTATATGGATGACTTAATCATACCATCCAAAGATTTTAAGGAAGGAATACAAAAATCAGAGAAAACCTTTCAATTACTCAATGAAGCTAATTTAACTTTGAATATTCAAAAATGCTTTTTCTTCCAAACTTCTATAGATTATTTAGGTTATGAAATAACAAACGAAGGGGTTAGGCCTGGCAAGAATAAAATTGATGCAGTTGAGAATTTTCCTACATCGCGAACTGTCCATGAAGTTAGACAATTCATAGGTCTGGCAAGCTACTTCGGAAAATTTATTGAGAGGTTTTCAATAATAGCAAGACCCTTGACTGATCTCACTAGAAAGGACTGTGCTTGGAAGTGGGAAGATGAACAGAAAGTTGCTTTCAATTCGCTTAAAAATAAATTGATAGAACGCCCTGTATTGGCCCTGTTTAATCCCAACTTTATTACCGAATAACATACAGATGCGAGTAAGGTTGGACTAGCAGGTATATTGTTGCAAAAAGAAAACACTTGTGCTCCTTGGAGGCCAGTTGCTTACTACAGTAGAAAAACCACAATTGACGAACAAAAATTTCATGCGTATGATCTAGAAACGCTGGCTGTGGTTACTTCACTCCAGCGTTTCCGTGTATATTTGTTAGGGTTGAATTTTACCATAGTAACAGACTGTAATGCATTAAGATCTACCTTCTCCAAAAGAGACATTCTTCCGCGAATTGCTCGTTGGTGGCTGGCCCTACAGGAGTACGACTGCAACATAGTTTATCGCCCTAATCACAGCATGACTCACGTAGACGCGTTAAGTAGAAATCCACAAGAAAATAGCGTTACTAACCATAAAGACGCTGAACCTCTAAGAGTTTTAAACATTACACGGGACGACTGGCTACTTAGCGTTCAATTGACAGACCCCAAAATTCAATTTATTAAAGAAGTATTGAATGACCCAAAATATGTCGAAATTATTGATATCAAACAGAACTTTGAGTTTAAAAATAACCGGTTGTACAGAAAAGTTAATGAAGAATTAAAATGGGTGGTACCGAAGGGGGCCAGGTGGCAGATATGTAAACAGAATCATGATGACATTGGTCATTTCGCAGTGGATAAAACTTTATCTAAAATTCAAAAAGATTTTTGGTTTCCAAAGATGAAAAGGTTTATTACAAAATATGTGAAGTCGTGTTTGCATTGTGCGTATGGTAAAATACCTGCTGGTAAAAAAGAGGGTTTTTTACATCCAATTCCGAAAAATGATACTCCTTTTGATACTATTCATATTGATCACCTGGGCCCCTTCGTGAAAAGCTCTAGGGGTAATGTCTATTTAATTGTAATTGTAGATGGTTTTTCAAAATTCTGTATACTGAAGCCATTGCGTAATTTACGATCTAACCTAACAATAAGAGCATTGGATGATGTCTTTACTACATTTGGTTATCCAAAACGTTTGATTTCTGATCAAGGCACAACTTTTACCTCCGATGAATTCCGTAAATATTGTGAGAAAAGTCATATTAAACATGTTTTGAACGCTGTTGCTTCGCCTAGGGCCAATGGTCAGGTGGAGCGCTACAACAGAACCGTGCTAAGTAGGTGCATTATCTTCGAATACTGACAAATTAGGAGAAACTAAATGGGACACTGAATTAGGCAATATTCAGTGGGGGCTAAACAACACTCTCAATAAGGGTATTGGCAAAACCCCATCTGAAGCTTTATTCGGTAGGAATTTAACGCACAGTAGTGAAAATATTATGAACGAAGTATTTATAGACACTAGACAGATAGATAAAGATATAAGTGAAATAAGAACTGAAGTAAGTGAGCACATCACGAATGATCAACAAAAACAAAAGGATAGGTTCGATAAGACAAGAATAAAGGCTAAGGAATATGCTATGGGAGATTTAGTTAAAATTCAAAAACAAATTGGACATAATGATGGTCAAAGCAAAAAGTTATTACCTGTCTATTCAGGCCCTTATAGGATCTCCAAAATTCTAGATAATGATAGATATGAAGTATCCAGTATACCTGGATCTAATATTAGTAAAAAACATTACTGTAATGTTTGGGCTGCGGATCAGATACAGCCGTGGATTGGCACTAGTATTAATGAACCAAGTTCTGAATCAGAGTCTGACTAATTAAGTAAAAACAGTTGATGATAACAGATATCTCACTGTTAAAATAATCATAAGATATAGTTATTTGGTGATGGTAATTATTGATGGAACCAGATAATTAGAACACAAGATCTTGTATTTATTTCTCTAATGTGCTAATATGTAATGTAATAAAATTAATTGAGTATAGATGGACAGACAGGTTATAGTCATAGATAAATATAACATTATTTATGTATACCTTTTAAGTGAATATTTTAAGTGGGGAATATAAGTACCTATAATAAGGAATTACAGAGAGATTAATGATGAATATTATTGATAATGAGTGATTGATAATGAGTATCTACACTTAGTGGTTGGTTGTAAAATGATAGTCTGTGATGGAAGTCGTGGGGTGGTCGGTGTTTCTAGTTTGATGAAGCTCACGTTGCAACTTATGCCAAGTTGGAAGAGGCTGAGTGGTCAACTACCGGCGAAGTCCCACGGTGCATCACTTAATGCATATTCGTTCACTGGAAGTCGTACAGTGGCTGGCAAGTGAGAGGGCTTGGCCAGTGAAGCTTGCGGTGCAGTGTGTGACGGATACTAGTCTTTAATGAAGGCTGAATATTGTCGAGCAAGCGAGACAGATTAATCAGTGGAACTTGCAGTGTAGTAAAAATTATGAATAAAGATATTTACTTGCACTTGTAATACATTTACCTATTTACTTGTCTAAATATTCAAGAAAGAAAAAAAAAAAAAAAAAAAGAAAAAAAAAAAAAAAAAAAAAAAAAACATGGGTTACTAATTGGAAGTTGTATAGTGGCTGGTAGGTAAGAGTATCCTACCAGTGAAGCTTGCGGTGCAATGGGTAATTCATGTATAGACATGGTACAATAAACGATTATATGTAGGTATGAATAATGATATTAATGAAGCAATAATAAGTTAAGATAGTTCTCATTGTTGCAACAATCCGAATTTTATGAAGATGTGTAATCGTGTATTGTTCGTTTTTTCCTTACTATTGTTATTAGTTAATTTTAAAGGTAGATTTAGATTATAGTTTGAGGACAAACTAAGGTCAGGAAGGCCGATTGTTAGCTCTTTTATTTAATTATATTGTTTAACAATTTATATTTGTTTGTGGGTGCTTCATTTATTTACTAATTAATTTACATATAAAACTAATTTAACATTTTTAGTGCTGGCAACTGTACCTATTCTATGTTGTGTGATTGATCTTAATTTTTAATCTATGGAGGATACTTTTTTTGTTGAGACGGTTACAAAAGATGGATATAAAAGTGTGAACTTGTAAAAATGCCAAGAAAATATTAAAAATAAAGAGCTTAAGCGATACTCTGCTCGTTTCCTTACAAATTCTACTGTGCCCACTAGGAATATCTTTCAATAAGCTATATTACTGTAAAGTTTCATCCAAATCCGTTCAGTAGTTTTTGCGTGAAAGAGTAACAAACATCCATCCATACTTACAAACTTTCGCGTTTATAATATTAGTATAGATATAGATTAGGTATTATCTTTAAATAACTATTGATATAATATTATTTATAACCATTTCAATTATTAATCCAATCCATTAACATAAATTAACACTTTTTTTCTGTTGAATTATGAACAAGTCATTTGTTTTAAAACCCACCTGAAGAAAGTGACAATCAAGAGGACGATACCTTACCTGCCCAATATAAAAAAATCATCAAGCAAAACTTGCCTTGACTAACGTATCGTTTGTTTGATTTTGTGAGCGTACCTGCATAAAACAACATAAAATTTATTACTTTTTGGGTGTACTCTTAATTAAAATCAAAGTAATAATTTAATATTAAAAATTGTTAAGTAAGTTACATTTTAAATGAAATCATATTCTAGATTCCTACTTCTTTATACTCTTGTATTATTTTTCAACTTAGCTTAATATTGTCGCTATAACCTAATTAATATGTCATAACCATTAATTTAATTATTTTTTAATTAAACTAACTTTGTACAACTAAGCCCGTCTCGTCTCGACTCAGTATTTCGTTATTATTAAGAATATTCATACCGATTAAGAGTAATCTTAGATTAAAATTTGTAATGCTGGTGAACCCAAAATTGAGGTTATTTGTTTACACAATTCGAAGCCAAGGCCTAATAGAGGACCGTCAATTTAGTTACAAATCACAGCAAATATTGCCTAACTATGGTGATCTACTGATCTTATCGCTCTATCGCTCGACCTCCGAGAGAAATACCCCAATATTGTTGAGAAATTATTCGAAATACGGGATATAAAAGCACTTTCACGTATTCCAAGCAGACCTTTTAGATTATAGAATGCATTAAATTTAGTTAAGACATTTTATTTGAATTAAATATGCGTTAAAAGATTTATATCGTCCATTTTGGTTATTAATCACAGTACGGGCGATCGATTCTTCCGATATGAATAGCTCGGAATCCAATCAAAGGCCTTTCGGGGCGTTTTTTACGATGAGCTTCCAAATTTCTAATTAATTCATCAGCTCGAAGATATTATATAAACATTATTGCATAGGTTGTTCCGACATATTACGTTATAACCGAACCAGCTGAGCGAGAACTTATTACCTACTGGCGACTAATGACCGCTTTTTTCGGCTTGAATAAAATATTGTTTTGGTATTATGTTAGGAAGGTTGGAATTTTTAATTATTTATCAATATGATGTAGAACGCTTTATTTCATTAATTATAATGTTACTAATTAATTAATTACTTAATAAGCCTGATCTTTTATGTTTTTTTTTAAGAATCATCATCATTATAAATTATAATTTAAATATAAATAATAAAATAGTTTTGAGGCCCAGATTTTATCACACAGGCCCGACGAGTTAGCGTAGAGTTGTATCTAGTTTTCCTTGCTGCTGATTTAATACGTAGTTTGCTCATTATTCTGCTCTTACAACATTCATGTGATCAATGAGAGTGGTGACCACGGTGGTGACGTTCCGTAAGCTTCATCCATCAGCAGATATGTCAAAAGCTGGATACATTTTTAGCAAAACCATGTTTTATCTAAGGCCAATAAATCTATATTATTATTATGAACGCGAAAGTTTGTAAGTATGGATGGATGTTTGTTACTATTTCACGCAAAAACTACTGAACGAATTTGGATGAAACTTTACAGTAATATAGCTTATACATCGGAATAACACATAGGCTACTATTTGCAACAACTGGTACTCGATAAAGTAACTTCTTCGTTTCTATTTCGTCTCTGTCTGTGACAATAACATTGTACCACAGTAATATTGTATTTATAAGTAAAAGTAAATTAATATGAAAAAGTTTTCGGGATATTTTCCGTTGGTAACTTTCTGTACAACAAAGTCAATAAAGGGTATCCTTACCTATAGAAAAACTTTTAATGCTACCAAGCGTGTACACATAGTAATAAAAAGGTTTTATCAAACGAACATTAGGCACGGCCTATTATTATTCAATTCAATCGAGTCAAATTCGAATCCTTTAGGAATAAATTGTACAAGTCCTCGAATATGTTCGATTAAGTAATTTCTCTTATCATATTATTTTATACTAGTTGTTGGCCGCGGCTCCGCCCACGTGTATGTCGGTTATCGCTGCAAATATTAGACTACGTGCTATTCTGATGCATAAGCTATATTACTGTAAAGTTTCATCCGAATTCGTTCAGTAGTGTTTGCGTGAAAGAGTAACAAACATCCATCCATCTATACAAACTTTCGCGTTTATAATATTAGTAGGATTCACTCTTCTGTAACATCATCATCATTCATCAACAGCTTTTAATTAATCTTTGTAGGACATAGGCCCGTCCTTAGAAAGGACGTTTGGCTACTACATCACGATAGCCAGATGGGTCGGTATAGGGTTTGCTTTTACTTTTCCTTCTCTTTGCAGTGCTGTTGTTTTACGTAGTACAAGGTACAAGGTAGTAGAGCCACGCTGATTTCAGCACAAATGGGCCGGCTCGACCGGGGTGGTACTACCCTCGCACAGAAAATCAACGTAAAATGACAGCGACCATGCTGTCGTGTTTCGGTCACCATACTGCATTCTTGCATTGTCTGCATTCGCAGTATGGTGACCACAACTCTTGGATTCTGCTTATGCTTTCCATCAGACAGAGTAGAGTCATTTTCGCTGGGGGGAAAAAAAAAAGTAGTTTTGCTGGCCCTTTGTTGGCTCTTATGATACCCACGAGATGAATAGGGGTGGAGACACTTCGTATTTTTAAACACGAGTAACTCTTTTCAAATGTATAAAAAATTAACATTTACCACATATTGACATATTCAAGTACATATTTTACCGACAACTGCCATCACGAAAAAAATATTTACAACTTCTTAATCAAATACTTTTTATCGCAATAGGTGTTTTTTTTTTTCGCGGGGAATGCTTTTCGCACCATACCCTACGTGGGGAGACGAAGGGCGTGTGTGGGACTCCCGGAGAACCGATCTACCCACTAAACCCCGCGGCGGCCTACCTCGGCAGTCTGGAGGAGCTCCAGGAACGCATCAGCGGCTTCTGGAGTCCCCCCTGCCGTACCTCATGACTGAGCAACATCCCGTGGTAACCATAGTCACCCCCGGGGTGGGTCGCTATTCCGTCTCCTACCGCTCTACAAAGTAAGAGTCGGAACACCGACCCGCCTTAGACGACACCCCCGGCCGCACCGGGGTGTCACCTGTCCCGGGTCGTTTGCAGCGGTCCCATTTCCCCAAGATGTGACCGCAGCGACCCTTAGGCAACGATTGGGGAGCTAACGTCCTCTACCGCGTCCCCTTCGTCGCCTCCTTCGAGCGGGATCGGCCCTTTCCCGATCACGCTCTGCGGACTCCTTCTGAAGCATAACGCGATCACAGAAGGAGACCGCGGCTTCCCATCCCTCATCACTTGCCAGCATTGCCGCGATCAATGCTGGCGGTGACAGGTTTCGCCCGATCTGTCCGACCAGGACTCGACGCTCGGACTCCCATGCAGGGCAGTCCTCCAGTGTGTGCTGGGCTGAGTCCCGGTCGGACCCGCAGTGGTGGCATTGTGCTGTGGCCTCCCGTCCTAATTGATTCAGATACTCACCGAAGCAACCGTGCCCGGTGAGTATCTGAGTCAATCGGTAGGTTACACAGTCGGTCCTCCCCATCCAAGCTTCGAAGCTCGGCAGAACGGCTCCGACAGCGCGTTGGCTGGCACAGCCCTGGATTTATTAAGGTATCGTCCGCATAGCAAACGACACTTAGGCCAGAGGACAGACTGGTGCGAAGGACTACATCATATGCGAGGTTCCATAACAATGGGCCCAATACAGAGCCCTGAGGAACCCCGCAACATACTTCCCTTTGATTTTCCATCCCGTTCCGATCGATAAACTTTACGGTTCTGTCGCGCATATAGGCCTCTATGATGATCCTCAGGTAGAGCGGCACCTCGTGGTATTCAAGGCCGCCCTAATTGCCTGCCAGGGGAGGGTGCCGAAAGCGTTGACAATATCCAGACTAATTGCCAACGCCACCCCCCCTGACCGGACTGTCGACTCCGACAGGGAACGAACACATCTAATAGCGTCCACTGTCGAACGCCCCCGTCGGAATCCAAACTGGCAGTCCGACAGATCAGGGCCTACTCGCGACAGGTGCCCGATGATACGGTCAGAGATAACTCTCTCAAAAAGTTTCCCAGACTCGTTCAGCAGGCATATCGGTCGGAACGCAGATGGAGAATCTGCAGTCCTTCCTTGCTTTTTTAGGAGCACCAATCTTGCTTCTTTCCAGTCAACGGGGAAGATACCGAGGCTGAGACATTCCGTGAAAATCTGCCTCAGTTTCTCCCCCAGTACCGACAGAGCTATCACCAACGCCCGGCAATAGGTGTTTGACCTTCTAATTGGGTTCTAATAAAAAATCAATAGAATCTTATATATCTTACCGGCACATACTTATTTATAGAGCATGCTTGTAATTACAAAATGTTGTAAAAAAAACTGATGAATTGTCCGTTTACTTAGATATTTAATAAATAGCTGCTTTTACACATAATTTTTGCTAATTATTTAAAAGGTTACGATACCTTCTATATCCCGACGTTTCGAAAGAGTTATATACCTCGTGCTCTCGTGTAAACTAGTATGAGCTTAGCGACGCCTTCGTGATGCGCGAGGTGTGACTACCCACACTTGGTCGCGTGGCATGTTTGTAACGTCGATACTTCTACATACTACACTTATGACGTCTGCACATTTTGTCTCGTCCCTACGGTGGGGATTGCATCCACTGATGATAGGATTCCAAGATGCTGAAGGCCGTCTTCCGTCCGTCTTCTCGGTTGAATTTTTTTAAATTTCTTAATTTTAACTACTTTACGTACTAGTCTACAAAAGTAGTTACGTTCTGTGAAGAGGACCTGCGGTTTGAATAGTTCAATCATATACACGCATTAAATGTACGTAAAAGTATTTGATTAAAGTAAAATAAATATATAATTATCTGACTCAAAGGTTTGTTCTTCGATATTAATATTAATAAGAGGTAAAGTTTGCGAGGTAGTAATAGTCTCTTTGGATCTACTGAACATATTTTGAAAATTGATTTACAATAAATAGAAAGCCACAACATTTTTGGGAGTATTCCAGTTTACATATTAACCGCAGAAATGATTAGGTATCATTAGTAAATGAGTAGAGATCAACGTAAAATGACAGAGTTCGTGCTCTCGTGCTTCGTTGGTAAGTGCGAGACCGGAGACCCAACGATGCAAAAGCATCACAAGGCCGCCATGGTGTGGGTCACCATGCTGCATTGTTGCATTGTCTGCATTCGCAATGAGTATGGTGACAAATAACTGTAAAAAAAAATGTTTTCGCAATGGCGGGAAAAATTAATCAATTTTCCTATGCGCTCGCATCTTACAATGGTGATCGGCCATAGACTAAAAGAATGAGGTTTCTTTTGTTTGGCTTTTCGCGGATAGCGTTTCATCCACTTACAAAATGGGGAATTTCAAGTTTTCTTTATTAGAAAAAAAATTAAGGTATAATTGAGTGAAAGTTTTATTTATTAAACACGTACAGACGTAAGTTGAAATTATCTATTTGAATACGAAGTTGCATGAAAGGAGCAAGCAATAGGTACCTACCTATTGCTTGCTCATTTCATGCGACTTCGTATTCACATTACTTAATGTACATTAATTTATGCCTGCCTCGTTGGTCTCGCGGTCGGCGTGTGCGACTGCTGATCATGAGGTCTCGGGTTCGATTCCCGGGTCGGACCAAATGTTTGTATGATCTACAAATATTTGTTTCGGAGTTTGGGTGTTTTCTATGTATAATATGTATGTATTTACAAAAAAAAAAGTATATATGTATTTGTATCAGTTGTCTAGTACCCATAACACAAGCTCTGCTTAGCTTGGGACTAGACGGCGTTGTGTGTTAGATGTCCGAAATATTAAAAAAAAAAAAAAAAAAAAATTATGATAAAGATTGAGTCTATATAAATATCAATTTTTATGTTTTTTTAAAAATAACTCCCTTATTAGGATTTGAACCCACAACACTTGGCGCGATAGAAAGCGGCGTGGCTACCTTTAAACCTCTCGGCCAATCGTGCAGTCATTGCGAACTTCGTACCGCCATATTTACGTATCTGTCTCAGCTTCTCACAGGCAGTGTACAGTCTCGGACAAAAAAAACTTTTTACGTTATCTTTTATTTATTTTTTTCTAGCAAAAAACTAATAATTAAAATCAGACTATGTGTTATTGAATTACAACTAAGTACATATTTTGACTTTCATCCCCACTCTCCAGGAAACCGTGCTGAATTTCGGGATAAAAAGTATCCTATGTCCTACCGCGTAGCATGAACTTAAATCATGCCAAGTTTTATTTGAATCCATTCAGTAGTTTCGGCGTGATGCGCGGCCAAGATACAGACAGACAGACGGACAGACAGACAGACAAAAATGAAAAAAATTACAGTTTTGGCTTCAGTATCGATTATAGAGAGCCCTCCAAAAAATTTTTTCAAAATATCTTTAATGAACAGAATTGGACCTGTTACATTTTTATTATTATATATATATGTATAGAAGTATAGATATTGGTTGTTTCGAGTTGATAATTCTGTCGTTTCAAAAAAAAAAATGCCTCATATAATAGTAACACCAGCGACTGAATTTAATTATCCACATCATATAATATCAAACGAAATGAATGTCCTTGTACCTATATGTTTTAACAGCTTATAATAAAACGTTGATGCGTAGTTTATTACCTGCCATAATGGAGCTTATTAGGCTTATAGTTCGACTATATTACGCAACCAGCAGACCTGTCACCTGTCCGCCTAACCAAGTGAATATTCTACAAACATAAACTTTATTAGAAAACTAACTATGGGAATCATGCCATCTCAACGTTATCTTACGTGGTCAAAACAAACCTGATCGTAACTGACTATGGCTTCACGTGGAGACCGGTAACTTAAGAGGCATAAGGTTTGAAGGTCGTTTAGTTACAAAAATAACATAGCTTAGGTGATAATTTATTCTTCAAGTTATAGGTACGAGGCAAAAAGTGTCTTGAAAACGTACGGTGGTAGAGTGCCTATTATCTAAGTGGATATTATGTTAAAAAGTTTTTGTAGATTATTTTAAATATAATACCTAATCATGAGGAGGCCTGTATAAAGTAGTGGATGTCGGCTGAGATATTGAATCATAATGATCTTCCTTTAATAGTTATAATTCTGAGCCAATGATTCGACTCAATAAAATTAACTACTTATTTTACAATTTAATTACAAGTTGTTTGGAAAAACTAGCTAATGTAATATTTAATACAATTCAGTAATTATATTATAAATTATTACTAACATTATAAATTCGAAAGAAACTCTGTCTGTCTGTCCGCTACATTGATTTGAATAAAATTTGGCATGGAGATACTTAGGAGATTCTTGAGGAAAAACGTAGTAACTACTCTTTAGCGACATAATTGACATACAAGCGGACCGAGCCCCCGGCAAAAGCTAGTAATCACTGTAAACTAATGTGTATATTAATTAATAGTAAAACTATATGTCATATAGTTTATGATAAATCGAATCGAAAGTAAAACAAAAGAAGGCCAGTGCGAGTCTGATTTGTCCACCAAGAGTTCTGTACAAACGGTCATCGAATTTGTTCTTTGCCTGCGCTATGTGACGTTAACTCTTGCTAACTTCAACGATTTTAAGTTAGCAGGCCCTTAAAAGTACACTAAAATAAAGTCTATGGGGTTTTTTTACCTATATAAATAAGCCAATTTTTCAAATGTGATATACCTACATTGAAGATTAATTTCTTTTTCAAATTTGCCAAGAACAGTAGTAATAATTCTATTTTCTCTGAAAAGTGTTCTTAATTGATTCTGGAGAACCACAGTCATTGTGGTTCTTTTTTTGAGAACGGAACCCTAAAAATGTTTTCACTCAAACAAGTTCACACCTTCTTATGCATTCCAATGAAGCAATTTATTGATTATTTACAGAACCGTGACAACAGCCTATTCGGTCGTAAGAAATTTAACGATGTCAGCAGTGAAAGTGACATAAAATCTGCCTTATGTTCTTTAAATATTATACTGTGTGATGTTTATGCACATATATATTTAATATGCACATAAGTAAGTAGAAAAATACACGTGGATTGGCATGAATACAAACACCGTACATACTTAGATTATATTTCATACTAGCCGACCCGGCGAACTTCGTACCGCCATATTTATATATCTGTCTCAGCTTCCCACAGGCAGTGTACAGTCGCGGACAAAAATGACTTTAACCGTTATCTTTTTTTTATCTTTCTAGCAAAAAAAGAATGAATGAAATCGGACTATGTGTTATTGAATTACAACTAAGTACATATTTTGACTTTCATCCCCTCTCTCCAGGAAACCGTGCTGAATTTCGGGATAAAAAGTATCCTATGTCCTACCTCATAGTATAAACTCAAATCCAATGCCAAGTTTAATTTGAATTCATTCAGTAGTTTCGGCGTGATGCGCGGCCAAGATACAGACAGACAGACAAAAATGAAAAAGATTACAGTTTTGGCTTCAGTATCGATTATAGAGAGCCCTCCAAAAATTTTTTGCAAATATCTTTAATGTACAGAATTGGACCTGTTACATTTTTATTATAAGTGTAGATTTTATGAAATTTATATCTGGGAACCGAAAAACTTTTTTTTATATATTTTAAGTAAGTATTCGAATGCAACGTCAGAACGTGTTAACAAAACGGTCACATCCAAATCCACACCTTTAAATCACATTTAGAATATTTTTATATCAGTTTTTCGTGCCAGTGACTAATGTCAACAATGGATAAAATGATAAATGGACTGACTGTATACATGTATTTTTTTTTATGATACTACTATTTTGAACGATTGATGATAACTTTTCATCAATCGTGGAAACTTCATCAATTATCGCAGGAGACTTCGACATGTGTTCGGTCGGCCCGACCAGAGTATTACCACGGCCTTACAATAAGCCCTTAATATAGTTCACTGCCTCGGTGATCTGCAAATATTTGTTTCGGAGTTTGAGTTTTTTCTATGTATACTGTGGGGGACATGTTCCATGTCCCTCCAACACAAAGGGAGGATGCATGTATTTACAAAGAAAAGTATTTATGTATTTATACCAGTTTTCTAGTACCCATAATACAAGCTCTGCTTAGTTTGGGACTACATGGCGTTGTGTGTTAAAATGCCCGAAGTGTTTATTTTATTATTATTGTTACTTCCCTGTTGTAAGCACATGTGATAGGTGCTCTTGAGGAGCAAATATGTATCTATAATTATAAGTTTCAGACATCTAACACGAGAAGAAATCTATAGTCCTAAAAATATATTTGACCCCTGTGACAGTTGTCGTTAACATAATTTTAAATCTTACGAATTTAAGGTGTGAATTTTTATATTTACAATGTCTGGTGAGTATGGCGGATGAGGGAGAGCTTCCAACCCCAGCTCTTGCAGCTGCTTCACGGCAACGCGCGACCCCATACTGCGCAACAGACAATCTGCAAGCTGCAAGAGCTGGGGTTGGAAGCTCTCCCTCATCCGCCATACTCACCAGACTTTGCACCTACCGACTATTACTTTTTCCAAAATTTAGACAACTTTTTAGTGGGTAAAAATTTCAATTCCCAATTTCTATTTTGCTGTTGAATTTGTAATTTAATACGGAAAACAAACCGTTGTTACAATTGCCGACTCTCACGGTACAAAAGCCACAAAGGAGACACGCCATTTACATAATTTACACTATCTTTATGATAATAGCTCTATACGTTGGAATGGGACAAAAGACACAAATAAATGTCGAGTAATCAAGAGCCTCCAAACACTTAATGTGTTTATATCTATAAAAAAAAGTCGATTTTGGAACCAAGTTCCTTATGGGGCGTTGCGGCGGGATACCCTAGCCGGCAAACAGCGTCCGTAACGTAAGATTGACTGCCTCGGTGTCACAATTGTAGCGTATGCGAATGCTGTTTAATGAATGTATGGTCTCGGGTTCGAATCCCGGGTGGAATCAAATATTTTTTATGATCTGCAAATATTAGATTTTTCGGCGTTTGGCTGTTTTCTGTGTATAATATGTATGTATTTATAAAAAAAAAGATATCCGAAATATTTATTTAATGACCAGTTTAGTTTTATTTTTTATTTTAACCAAAAAAATCATAATAAAAAATTTATACCTGAATAGTTATTTTCCTTATACCTCGCATAGAACTTTTATATTTTTATAAATCATTTTAAATAATATGAAGGTGTTAAGCCAATTTTGTGGTTTTTAAAGAGCGTGAACGAAAAACTTAGTACTGTGCTATCTGTAATTATTTATTTCGTGAACGAAACATTTTGTTTAGCGCCATCTGTATTTTCTATAAGGAACTTCGTTGCTATCTGGTGTCCAACGACACCACACTACTATTTTTATCGTATATTTATCTTATAAAATTACTAGCTTCTGCCCGCGGCTCCGCCCACGTATACTTTCTGTCGGTTACCCCAACAAAAAGTAGTCTATGTCCTTTTCCAAGGCCCCATCTAACTCTATACCGATATTCATCTAAACCAGTTCAGTGGTTTAACCATGCGTAACAAACAGAGTTATATTCGAATTCTGAAATGTGAAAAAAAAAAAATGACAAATATGCTCAGATTTTTTTCCAGATAATCAAGGCGTGTTAGTAGCAGTACATCTTAAGCAAGATTAGAGTAAGTAATATTTAAAACATATGCAATTTAAATGGGCTACACCGAAATTGCCCATAAATTATTTGAACAAAATGTGAAGAAAACTAACTGGAAAGACGGCAATCTTAAAAGTTTCAATCGTAACGAAAATTAACTATTCATGCTAAAAATTCTAAAATTGTGCGAGAAATAGTCTACCGGTAGCAGATATTACGTGGTTAATACTCATGAAAAGCAATTGGTTGATCGGCTAACAAATGTCTAAGCTTGTTTTACAGACATCTGGCTTGTGTACCTTTAAAAAAATTATATCCATGTATTTCAATATTGCTATACTATCCGTAGGGAAATAGAATATTACTTTGTTTCATTTTGCGGTACCAACGCATTCAATTAGGTTAATAGAAAAGTTAGGTAGCACTTAAACGCTAAACGACTTGCGAAGAAACTGAGAAGTTCAGCGAAATATTGTTTGCATGATGTTGTCAAAATTGAATACACCCTTTAGAATAATCATTTTAGATGAGTTAGCGTTTTTCAATTAGCTATATTTTTAACCCCCGACGCAAAGAGAGGGGTGTTATAAGTTTGACGTGTCTGTCTGTCTGTCTGTGGCACAGTAGCTCGCGAACGGATGAAGCGATTTCAATTTAGTTTTTTTTGGATGAAAGGTGAGTTACGTGCGAGTGTTCTTAAACATGTTTCATGAAAATCGGTTGAGTCGTTTAAAAGTTATGGGGGTGAAAGTGGTGAAGAATAACAGAATGTCTGCAAAAATATCATTGGCGGATGATTACTCGATTAAGTGCTTGAGTAGGCGGTTTTTTAAATTTTGAATTTTAGATTATATAGAATTAAGTCATTACTGAATTATACTATAATTAGGTGTTTTTAATACAATACAAAATACAAGTGTTATTAAATTTTCTAGCATTGATGGAGTGCGAAAATGTCTAGAGCATAGATATTAGTAGAATTAATGTAGATATCTGGATAAATAGAATATAAAATGAAGTTAATTTTGTTTATTGTTAACCACTTTGTTCTCTATAGCTCCGATGATACCAAGATGTGTTAATGTTGTGGACTGCTGACAACTTCATTAATTGAAATGATGGAAAACAATACTTTCTTTACAAAATGCAGTGTTGTCAAAGCAAGCTCGTGTATAAGAACGAACTACTTTATCTATATATTACTGTTTATGAAAGCTAGACCGTTAGTGACCAATTCACTCTAGGACAATTTGTAAACCACTCTCGGGTGTTTTGATTATATCGCCCGTCGACAATTACGATGAAAGATAAGATCAGGACGCCGCGCATTTATCATTGATATGACTAATTAAACCTCTCTAACTGGTTCATAGGCGACAAATTTTAAGGCCATAACTGGCTGTAACATACAAAACCTAGCACAACATTACAAAATATTTCATTTTCATACTAAGTTTTAAACTTTCACGTTCCATGATATAATAATAATTATTTTTACGGGAATTAACGCGATCACTTATCGAAACGTCAAGCAAATCAGATGTAGGTAATATTTTTTAATAAGTGATCGCGTTAATTCCCGTATAAATAATAATTTATTATATTTTATTTTCAATTCAAATAAAGATTTGAATTGAAAATGAAATGAAACAAGACTAAAAGAAGTCTTGTTTTTTTATGTATCAAAACTAGGACTTAGAGAGAAAGTTTGGTAATTAGGTTTAAGATAAATATTGTAGATGTTTGCATGTTTCAAAGTTTATCAAAGCCTCTGTCAGAAGGGGCGTTGTTAGTATATAAATTCTTTAGAGTATGATCTGTATTGTAGTATTTCACAAACAAGTGTGTTTATCCTATTTATCGTATAGCTAATTTAGATTTCGAGATGAGTACAATGTAAGTTTAGGGTACGATCGGGCTAACATGGTCTTATGTGTGACTACAAACCCATAAACAAACAAAGATAAATAAGTATTACTGTAATTTGTAAACAATATTCTTGTATAATAACATTACTCTCCTAAAGTTTTTAAAATGGCCATAGTTGCATGAATTCTAGTTAAAATAAACTACAAGAAGAATATGCTGTATCATTAAATTTCAGCATTTTGGTCTCATGGTGTTACTGCATGGTTTAAAAATGTACAGTCAGTTTGAGCGCTGCTAGTCGGTCTGAAAACCCCTGGAGGGGTCTTGCGGGTATGAGATGCTTCTGGCGAAGTGTGAAATTGAGAATTAATTATTCAATTTAAAGCGGTTACGATCAATACAAAATAGGCGTATCTGTCTTTGACAGCTACAAACAGTAACTTTCCTTTTAATTTTATTATAAAGTAAAATTACTTTACGAACGACTGACTATTAAGCATCGCTTCCTAGCCAATGTTATAATTGCGAATGCGAGTGTTTTGTTACACTATTTACTACTACTGTGGAATTATTATTACTATGGAATCTTTATTCCTATGTTACCGAATGATAAAAGACAAAGAGGTCGAAGCCCAAAGAGATGGTCGGACCAGATCTCGAAACAGCTGTAGATACCTGTCAGCGCCGCTCTATATCAGACGATGAACCGTATCAGGTGGAGAAAAACAACTGGTTTTTTAAGAAGTCATGATCTTCAGTGGTGAGGGAATGATTTTAAAAAAGAGTCCGAATGACAGCGGACGTTACACATAATAGGTCTTTACCTATGAAATTGCCGTTTTGTATGCAATAAGTGAAAGTACTTATTATTTCAAACTTTTTTATTTCTGTTATTCGAAGTAATCACCCATGCAATCGACGCATATTTGCCAACGCATTGGCAGTTTATTGATGCCCTTCTTGTACAAATCAGCTGGACGGGAGGCAACAAACTCTTCAAAGGCATTTTGTACTTCCTCTCGGGAATTGAAATTTTTACCCACTAAAAAGTTGTCTAAATTTTGGAAAAAGTAATATTCGGTAGGTGCAAGGTCTGGTGAGTATGGCGGATGAGGGAGAGCTTCCAACCCCAGTTCTTGCAGCTTGGAGACTGTCTGTTGCGCAGTATGGGGTCGCGCGTTGTACAAAAAAATACTTTATTTTTTCATGTCCCTGCCAAAATGACTCTACTCTGCCTGATGGAAAGCATAAGCCGAATCCAAGACAGGTGGTCACATACTGCGAATGCAGACAATGCAACAATGCAGCATGGCGACTCACACCATTGCAGGCTAGTGATGCTTCTGCATCATTGGGCCTCACCAACGAAACACGCCCGCACGATCGCTGTCATTTTACGTTGATTTTCTGTACGAGGGCAGTACCACCCCGGTCGAACACGAACGGTCGTGCTGAAATCAGGGTGGCTCTACTACCTTGAGAACTTTTCGATTCAGTTAGACAGGTGACATAATTTATATGTACAACTAGGTGAAAATCTAAATATACACGTGTTTCCTATATCTCGTCTAAACTATTCTCAGATAAATTTATCAGCATTACGCTGACCACTTTGAACTGAACATAGCCAAACGGCCATCGTTTTGTCCGAACCAATGTACCTTCCAGTACAACCGCAAATTCCGGCATTCTATTGCAAGAACGCTTCCACGTTCGAATATCTCGAAATTAGGGTAGATAATGTTTTGGAATTGCTATTACTCTTTTATTAGATAGTGCAAGTAAATAATACAACTTCTAAAACTGAAGTATTACATATCTTGGATTATTCTATAAAATATTCGAAATTGTGTACCAAATTTGTATACACTCATTTTAAACCTGAATAGAAGGCGACCACAAAAAATATCCAATTACAAGCAGAAACTAAAATACGTGTGACCTATCAAATGAAATCTTAGAAGTTTAATACTATTTCTTAGCTACTACTAATACTACTTACGGGCGATCACGGACTTAGTGATACATTCCTTTGGCGGTTTACCTGCCACTTCTTTTAAAAATCGATTGGTGTAAGAGTTTAATAGTTGTCTGCGGAGGCGTCCGCGTCCGTCGTGGTCATTTGTTAATAATTAAATGTAATATCGCTTTTACATCCCTATTTATCTTACAGAGGTCGCGTTTTAGTTAAGTATATATTTTTGCGAAGTTGCGTTGCCGGCAAAAAACGTCCGGACCGTAAGATTGACGCCTCGGTGACCAAATAGGAGCGTATGCGAATGCTGTGCTTGAGGTCTCGGGTTCGAATCCTGGGTAGGATAAAATATATTTTTATAACCTGCACATATTTGTTTTTTCGGAGTTTGGATGTTTTATATGTATAATAATATATGTACGTATTTACAAAAAAAAAGATGTAAGAAATATTTAAGTATTTTCTTGAACGAAAATTTTTGTATAGCGTAGTTAGGGTTGCCAACCATACTTTATAATGACGTATTCTACTTTATTTTTGGTAATTATACTTTTGCATACAAAAAAAGTATATGAAAAATCTTTATTTTCAACCTTTACTGTGATGCATAAAACAAAACACACATTATGAGCATTTAAATAGGTTGACAAATGGAAATATTTACTTAAAAATGTATATATAATAGTACCAAATGTAAAAAAAAAAACTTATTTACTTCCTCCGGCCATTTCATCTTTCACTGAAAGAGTTTTTCCAGTGATAAATCTAAAATGGCGAGAAGAAAGAAATAGAGCGTCAACAAATTTAAATAGGCACTAATTGTTTATTTATTTAAATTTTGATTGTCAAACAGGCTAAATTGTAAGCATGTGCTAAAACACGCAAAAAATGTTTTTTTATGGCATTAAAAACAAATCATTTTAAAAATACTTTTTTTTTCCTATTGAAACCATTTTGTACGTTTTTCTGGCAAAAAAAGTTGGCAACCCTAAGCGTAGTAATCTGTATGTAAAAAAATATGGAGTAACTCTAGACAGAACTTGTTTCAGTAGAAATTACTAGGTGGCAGCACAAGTGACAAGTTTAGTTTATTTTTTTATTTTTATCGATAAAAAATCAAAATAAAAAATGTATACCTAAATCTTCGATCAATAATAGTACTAGATTAAGGATCAGGAACAAAAATAAGACGCTCAATTGGTCACGTTTGCAGTAACGAAAGCATCTTAATTGTTTAGAAAAAAGTTTAATAATGTTAACGACTTCAGTTTATTATATATATATTATAATAATATATTTATTATATATATATTATTAACCTTAATGCTTAAACATAAACTTTAATTACCATTGCAAAATACACACATCAAAAGTGTCTAGGGATCAAGCATTTTTATGCGGATTTCTTGAGATTGAGATGTGGCTTTGGCCCTGGCCTGCTCAGTTGCCAGACTTGAACCCGATTGAGCATGCATGGGATATGCTACAGAGAAGAGCTCTGCCGAATATGGAGGGTATCCAGTCGCAAGAAGACCTTTTTTTGTTGTTGCAACGAACATGGGCGGCCATTCCACAGCGTGTTTGGATGAACTCATTTTGAGTATGCCAAACCGATGTTCTTGTGTTGTTAGTGTTCGCGGTAGAAACACGGAATATTAATTGTTTAAGTTACCTAATAAAATTTTAAAGAAAACTGTTATTTCAGTCTTTTTTCGAACTTTAATGTTAGTGGTTCAAATGTCAAAAATCCTTTTATTAGGAAAATGGCAAATTTCTTTATTAATGCAAAGGTGACTTGTTTTATCGTTACTGTGACAAACGAAAACACTTTATTTGATGAATCCTTAAAGAAAATTTAAATTAATATCAATCAGGAGAAAAGTTATTGCAAAAATATATGTTGATCCCTAGACACATATGTTGATCCCTAGACACTTTTGATGTGTGTATATTCATTTAGGACCTTTCGTCAGAGAAAGGATATTATGGAATGAATTTAAAATGTCGCTTGAAAATAAAAAGTCATCAGTACAAAATTATTTATTCTAAAATGATACTTAAATCTAAGTTATAAGGTTAAAAACATTTTGTTTATAATTTCGTGCTTATTGTATTGTGGAACTAGATGTAGTTCTCGGTATTACATTTCAATGCTCAGAACACAGTAAGCGTAGAGTGACCGAACACAGTGACCGATTCAAAAAAGTAGTAGATACTATTTTACATTGCCGCTATTACAACAAATAGGTAATAAAAAATCAAATTTAATAAAGTTAAAAAAATGATTTTTTTCTTAGTTACTCGTTTAATTTTTTTTTGTAAATTATGTATTTTCTTAGATTTAGTATCTATAATTTTGCGACATGTCAATTTCTTTATTAAGTACCCTTTTCTTGGAGTGTCACAAACAGATATTAAATCTGATAATGATGCATCAGGAGACTTAAAACCAACGGCATCAGCCCGAGGCACGTCACGTATCACCGTAGTATCTTTAAAACTTAAAGTTGCTGAAGATGTGGCCTGTAAAAAAACATACGCAGTTTATTAAAAACATTTTTAAAAAATCCTATTTAATGAAATAGTTTATCTACATCTACACTAATATAATAAAAACTGCACGGTTGGCCTAGTGGTTTAGGCGGTCGCCACGCCGCCTGCCAATTCACCAAGTGTTGTGGGTTCAAATCCTACACGGGACAACACTTTGTGTTATCCACAAATTATTGTTCTGAGTTTGGGTGTTAATTGTGTCCGTATGTCTGTAAAGTCCCCCGCTATACAGGATGTTTATTCCTAATGCGGGAGATGTCTTTAAAAAAAAAAGACTAAATAGGAAAAAATTGTTTTTTTTTGTTTTTAAGCTATTGCATAGCTTTTATCGCGGACTTTGAGCGCGGCTGAACCAAGAAATTCCGCAACGAAAAAACCTAACACCCGAAGCTCGCACGGATCGAGACGAACTGCTCCGATCGACGAATCAACGAATCTATCAAGGGTATATATGTAACTATCATGGTTGAGTCACAATGACCGCTTTTTGGTCAAATTATTCTTTCAAAACCCGGGTAAAATGGAGTAGTGGTGATTTTAGTATCATGATATTAATCCCTATCTATTTAAACTGTTTAATAATTAGGGTTGGTTATTTACAAGTAAATTAGACTTTAAATTATTCATATCGGACCTTTCGTTTAAATGTTATGATGGGTATAAAAATAGTCTAAGTAAGAAAAAATTTGCAGTTTGCGCGAACTGCCGTCGCCGAACGTTTAGTCTATTAATAAGTAATTTACACGGGGAGATGAAGTTCGTAGAGTATTAACTAAACCCACGCGAACGAAATCGCTATTACTAAACTATTTTAATACTTAATTATAGTTACCTGCAATTTGGGAATCGCTGTTTTTAGTAATCTACGCCTTTGCGTATTTCCAGTTATGTCGAACCTGTCAAAATGAATCAAACATATTCTAGAATTTTTATAAGAGTTGTATATTTCTTCTTCTCTTTCTTTCGCGACAATACATACCCATTCTGCACAGCGAAATAGGTCACAATCTACAAACAAAAATAACATTATAAAATAACAACACTACTCCATGCATTCCCTGTTCACGAATAGGTGATGTTTGATACAATAGTTCGTGCACAAATAATTACAATATTAGTTAATTTAATTATAATTACTATAAAATTCTGTTTATTATTTTATGAAAAACACTTAATGATATAAACTTACCGAAAAAAAGATATTCCTTCCAAAACCTTGGTGTTACGGTGGTTATTTACACAGTTTTTGAACGCGCACTGCGGCATTTTGATGTCTTTATGTTGGCTATGATTGGAGCATACTAATTTGAAATAAGATCACAAAATTATTTGTGGTCTTATTTTTTGAAGCGCTTATCGGGAATCTAGTACATTCTTGATCGAAGACCTGAATAGTTATTTTCTTTATACCTCTCATCAAACTATTAAATATTTTTATAAATCATTTTGAATAAAATAAAGGTGTTAAGACAATTTCGTGATTTTGAAAAATCGTGAACGAAAAATTTTGTATAGCGCCATCTGTAATTATCTTGAACTATTTATATCGTGAACTTCGTTTACAAAATAAAGAAATAATTACAGATGATTGAATTACAGATATTGATAATTTTTGATAAAGAACTTCGTTCCTATCTGGTGTCCCACGACACAACAAGACTTTTTATGTCAAAATATAGTAAAATATTCAGCGTTTGGGTACGGACATTGCGGAATCAGTTATTGTTGCGAACTTTGGGGTTCTATTTAGCAGTGGACATATTTTGACAAGGATGATGATTATGATGATTTACTTGAAGAAATGCTTTAAAGAATGTCGATCGTTGATTTATTTGGATGAAAACAGTTCCTAAAAAATCATACAATGATCTATCATCTAACTTATCTGGTCCCTTTCTCCTTTTTTATGTAATGTACCTAAAATATTCATGTATCCCGATCTACATTAAAACAAATGTTTGACATTTTATAAGAGCATACAAATGTTCTATTAGTTCCGTGTTATATTGATACAACAGTGGCCTTTATATAATTATATGCAGTGCCAATTCTATCCTGAAAGGAAGTTTCTTTAAGCAAATATTATTCAAAGTTATAAAAAATTTCTACAAAAAAATTATATACTTACTCAAAACTTACTTATTTCATATTTCTGCAATACTTGCTGAAAATGCTTGGTTTTGGAGATTCTCTAAGAGACAGAAGTGTTATGAAAAGACAGCTAGCTAGCACGAAGCCATTTTAGGATGGGAAGACATAATAATGCAAAGGCATAGAATCACTGAAGGTTCACATGGCAAGAGTTTGTTGTACGTAGTTTTAACCAAACGCTAAAATGTATTCTTTAATATTTTATAAAATGTAACCTTTTTTTTATGTGTGGCCCACCAAAATGACTACTCTGCCTGATGGAAAGTATAAGCAGAATCCAAGAGTGGTGGTCACCATACTCATTGCGAATGCAGACAATGCAGCATGGCGACCCACACCATGGCGGCCTAGTGATGCTTCTGCATCTTTTAGTCTAGTCAACAAGTATGGAACTTGTTGACCAGACTATTTGGGCCTCCGGTCTCGCACTCACCAACGAAACACGACAGCACGAACGAGTCATTTTACGTTGATTTTCTGTGCGAGGGTAGTACCGCCCCGGTTGAGCCGGCCCGTTCATGCTGAAATCAGCGTGGCTCTACTACCAGTTAAAAAAAAAATGTAGTTGACAGACAAATATTTTTATAGGCAGTGTGTATTTTTTAGATATAATTATTTGAAAATCTCTACATAAAGCTTTTAAAATTTAGTCTATAAGTTGAAGAATTGGTACAAAAATGTATATCATTACTTAAAAAGACTTTTCTACGAAATACAATATTTTTAAATTTAAATTTTTCCTTGTAACTTATTATCAAACATGCGCAGCTTTTCACAGCCCTACTTGGATGCCTGTCGTTTTAAGTTCAACCATAATTATTTCTGTTTGATTTGTTTGTGACCTACCTACATAAATCATGTAATAAGTAAAAGTCTCATTTTATAGACACGACATAGTATGGCGGGCCAAAATCCAATCCAAAATCATATATTAAATACTACACATATTTGTAGAATCAAAACCAGTAAAATTTATTACACTTAAGAAGTTAGGACCATGTCATCGTACGTAAAAGTATCATGCCATATGCCGCGAGCCCAAATATATAAGACTCGCTGTGACCTTACCGACAGGGTTTTACGATGCGTTAGAGACACTGGAAACACAAGTGGCCGGTCATCAACAGGCGGGATTTATTCCCATTTGTATAATTTAAAAAATAAACTAGTGCTATTTATGAGCCTACTACATGAACGTACTAAAATACAAATCACTCCATTTATAACATTGTTTTTGTTAAGAGAAGAAAACTAAAGAATTATTCCAAAAACTTACCTAAGATTAAAAGGAAGTCCATAGTAAATCTTTAGACAGTACTAGTTGACCCGGCGAACTTCGTACCGCCATATTTACATATCTGTCTCAGCTTCCCACAGGCAGTGTACAGTCGCGGACAAAAAAAAACTTTTCCCGTTATCTTTTATTTGTATCGTTTTTTCAGAATAAAATCGGACTATGCGTTAGTGAATTACAACTAAGTACATATATTGTCTTTGTTTATATTGTCTTTCATCCCCTCTCTCCAGGAAACCGTGCTGAATTTAGGGATAAAAAGTATCCTATGTCCTACCTCGTAGTATGAACTCAAATCATGCCAAGTTTCATTTGAATCCATTCAGTAGTTTCGGCGTGATGCGTGGCCAAGATACAGACAGACAGACAGACGGACAGACAGTAAGACAAAAATGAAAAAAATTACAGTTTTGGCTTCAGTGTCGATTATAAAGAGCCTCCAAAAAAAATTTTCAAAATATCTTTAATGTACAGAATTAGACCTGTTACATTTATATTATAAGTAGTATAGATTTTTCTGACTTAAAAAGGGAATAGGTAATATAATTAATAACTAAAAGTTTTTTTAGATTTAATGATCAGAATATAAAGTCTGTTACAGAAAATATTAAATATTAACATTTACAATAAACTAGCTATAAATAAATTTCACATTGTTAAGCTCATAAATATTATAAAAACCTTTTTTCTTCTTAGCCTAATAATGGCTAAATATTTTTAATGTTTTTTAATAACTGAAGTTATTTGCCTACATGCCCAGACTTAATACTATAGAAAATCTTTGTATTTAATAAGCGTGAACACGAATAAGTTGAGAGTTACCAGAACGTAATTTTATAGTTTTTCTCCGTCGAACAAATATTTAGATATTATTAGATCTTGTCAGAGTTGGTGAAACTTTTATTACATTTCTGGAACACGCGCCAAAAACCAATAATATTAGCAATAAAGACTTTCTTTTTGGCGGTAACATTTTTTATTATGTTGACGTTGGAGGGATTTCAGATGGTGAACCCGCGATAGTTTTCCATTTCCGAAACGAGTTACTGAAATTGGATAACGCATGTCGGACTGAAGTTTTCTTTTGTTAGTTACCATTATAATTTAGTCAAAGATGAACAGGTTAAAGCTGACAGACAGGATCTAATGACTCAAGTGAACAAATAATATTATAGAAACAAAGATTTTAGTAAGTGAGGCCTTGGAAATCTTCCAAAAGGCAAATAGGTTTGTTGATGTTACTTGTTTTAAAAGTCAATTCAACCGATCGATTTGAATTGCAAAAACCATTGTAGATATTTTTTAAAGTTTTTGAAAATGCCGTGAGACACCGGTCAAGGATAGTAAAATAAATATTGCGAAAAGTAAAAGTGATTTAATTGAACATTGAAGATATTGTTCGGAAAAACTTTACGTAAAAGTAAATCGTAATTGAACTAGTGATTTAATTCAACATTGACAATATTGGCACGAAACACTTAAGTACTGTTACGAGCCGGCTATTAAATAAAATAAAAAAATAACACAATATTTATTAATGTCAACACTGTTATAATCAGTCACAATAGAAAATCGCTTCGATGTTTATCCGCTGTATCGTGAAACAATACTGGCCCGTACAGCTAACACGCTCCGCTTTTATAGGCCTATCGAAATATATGGAATGATCCCTAGTATTCGATAAACCATTTTGGACCAAATAGAATCTCCTAGAATCAGTAATACATTACTTGCATGCAGCGCCATCTAGCGTTGAAAATATCGGAATTATTAATCATAATCTCAACAGTCGCGCGCTACTTGATACTAGATGGCCCTGTCCTCCGAATCTAGATTTCATCTAGATTATACGAGACCCATTTAACTCTATGGCACAACAGTACTATTATGTCAACACCTTAAGCGGTCTTTACAACTAAGCTTAGACGCAAATACTACATTTCCAACAATCTTGAAAGCTAGAAATACTTTTATTGGAAAAGGATCAATAGGGTAAATCCCACAACAAAAGTCAGCCTTCAAATCCACTTATATATAAACATTTGGAAAACTAGTTGTCAGAGAAGAAAATATTTATTTCGTATTCAATCTTTCTTTGTCTGTAAGTCAATTTGGTAAAATTTATCGTCAATTGTTCAGGTGATGAAATAAACACAGTAATTTCGTTCTAAATTCAGTTCCGATCTAGTCTCAATCTTAAAAGTCATAAATGTATTGATTGTATTGTACTGTGACCGAAAGTTAAATCAGTATTCTGCTAGTTTTTGTAGTGCTTTGCATCGTTAACTATTTTTTTTATTATAAGAATTGACCTTTTAGTTCATCCATGATATCGAAAATTAAACGCTTGACTGTTTTCGACTGTGTTAGTTAATATCTCGTCCCGTCTTCAAAGCCTGATCGTGTAAATTCAATACTAAATCGAACTAACTTTATTCAAAAACGCCTACAGTCAATACTAAATACTGGCCTAATAATGTCTGTCTTAACATATAAGATTCCAACGATAGTTATTGTACTAAAAAAAAGACAATCATTGACAGAATTGTGGCAAAAAATCAGGATTGATACTAAAATCGTAAGCGATGTCTAAACGAAGAAACACATTTTGTATTTTTCTGTTATTCAATATGTGTTGTATCCCCCTTTGAGTAATATAACACAGGATTTATTTAGGTAGACTCTTATATGGTGAAGCTATTGCCAGGTCCCGCAGAGATTCGGAAATTCCGCTATACTCTAAGCTTGTTATAAGGTTTGCTTAGCGTGAAAATTTCCCTCTAGAGAATATGCAATGTTTATTTATTTCTTATAAGAAATGTTTCTCCGAAAACCCCTTTCGTGAAATCTAATAGACATAACACAGGTATTAACTGAGGTAACAATCCATAAGAGTGTTGTAGAATTAATAGTTAGTTACTCGACACGGCAAACGGCTTCCAGAGCGGTTTGTGGTCGGATCGTCTTACCCACTAGCGGTGTGATTGTCGCCTTACATAGGCTACTTATGAATTTAATTTACTTAAGAATACCTACCTACCAATTACCGTAAGAATAGATTTGAAATCCATATTTTATTTTCAACACAGTTAATTTCATGCCTATTATATTCTGGTTGACTTTGCTTTAAGAGCCATCTACCGTCGAGGATCAGACCCAGATACTTTATCTGGGCCCGAACCGGTGCAAGGAACGAGTTGACCTCTATGGAGGCGCCGGGGGGGGCGGACCACGACGGAGCCCATGAAATAACAGGGCCTCCGTTTCGTGTCCAGGGCCACACGTAAGCCCAGCGCCTCGATGCGACCGGCCACCAGAGAAACACCCCTGGTGACAAGCCGCGCCGCCTCTTGGAAGTTTGTCCCCCAGGCTGTGATCAATGTGTCATCGGCGTAACAAATTACGCGCCCATCCCGGAGGGGAGACGACCTCGTAGGACCCAGTCGTATCCCACGTTCCACAGGAGTGGTCCAAGGACTGACCCCTGCGGAACGCCGCACGACATGGGTCGCCATCTCAAGACTCCTCGGTCGTCGTACACGACGGTACGCTCCTCCAAATAGTCTGCCACTAGCCGCCTCAGGTACTCTGGCACCCCGTGGGACTGGAGTTCTTCCCTGATGCAGCTAAATGGCAGACAATTGAATGCGTTGGTGATGTCTAACGACACAATATATAAATTTAAAAAAAGTAACTTGAAATATTCATGCTTTTTAGGGTTCCGTGGCAAAGGCAAAAAACGGAACCCTTATAGATTTGTCATGTCTGTTTGTCTGTCCGCCTGTCTATCCGTCCGTATGTCACAGCCACTTTTTTCCGAAACTATAAGAACTATACTGTTGAAAGTAAGTAGATGTATTCTGTGAACCGCATGCTTACAACTGAAACTCAAAATTTTTTTATTCATCAAACCCGTACGTGTGCGGGGATATCTATGGATAGGTCTTCAAAAATGATATTGAGGTTTCTAATATCATTTTATTCTAAACTGAACATTTTGCGCGAGAGATACTTCCAAAGTGGTAAAATGCGTGTCCCCCCCACCCCTGTAACTTCTAAATGATAAAACTAAAAAGAAAGATGTACATTACCATACAAACTTCCACCGAAAATTGGTTTGAATGAGATCTAGTAAGTAGTTTTTTTTTAATACGTCATAAATCGTAAACCGCAATTTATCGATTAAAGTTACAACGAACTACAAGAACTTTTATATAATGTTACTTGCTGCTACGGAACCCTTCATGCGCGAGTCCGACTCGCACCTGGCCGCTTTTTTCAGTATGCACATATGATTGCATGAAATGGATTGTTGGATTGTTGAAAAAATATTGAAAATCCATTTCGATAAATATTGATGATCGATGAAGCGATGTGACGTAGCGCAGTAAATTATAATTTCTTCTTGTTTATTCAAATGCACAAATAATAGAATGTTATTTGAATGCATTTTTGGGGTTTGTCTAAAGTTTACTTGACAAACTGGGGAGAATTTTATGAAAGTGGGTCAAAATAACATACATTCTGTTATAACACTTTTAGTTCCTGCATATCATGAATTTTGAGTAGCTACGAAATGACTTAACTTTTTACAGCACGCAAAACACTGTAGTTTAGTAGTTAGCTCTTTGAGTATAACTCTGGGTGGTGCGGGTTTATGTTATGTTTGTAAATCCGACAATTATTTCTTTAAATAATTGTGAGATTGATCGTGAATTTGTTATTGTGGTTAATAATATTCGGACATCTAACACACAACGCTATCTAGGCCCAAACAAAGCAGACCTTGTACTATGGGTTCTAGACAACTGAGAAAAATACATTTATATATTTTTTTGTAAATACATACAATCTAAAAGACGTTTTGAATCTCTTGAAAAGAGAATAATCGAGAGATATTTCTGTTTTATAAAATAACTGATCAAAACACTACTTGGCTAGAAGTCAAAAATCGATCAGACTAGTGAGCTGATGATGACGATAACAGTAGAAAGAACCTAAATTTAATTATTATAGGAGTACGAACTTCCGAACAAACTCTATCAAGTGCACTATCATCTGTATCCTGACGTTACCCACATACACATGGTTTACATGAATTCTAGTAATTTGTGACCTACATTTCCAATATTCTAATATATTAATATGGGAGGTCAAGGACTTCTGTAGCGTAAGTAAGTCATATATGTTATTAAGGATACCAAAGTACTCAGGGAAACATATGTATTGCTGTAAGATTACGTATGCGAAATACCACTCACTTATTAATCACGAAATCTCAGAAACTATAACACCTACAAACTTGAAATTTGGCAGGTAGGTTCCTTATAGAGTGTAGACATCCGCTAAGAAAGGATTTTACGAAACTCCCCCTCTAAGGGGGTAAAACGAGGGTTGGACGTTTGTATGACAGTCCTATGTTTTTGAAGTAAGAGACTTGAAATTTAAAATGTATGCTCTATAGATGGTGTGGAGGTGTACTAATAATGTATCTTTAGAAATCAACCCCCTTTTGGGGTTAAAACGGAGGATGGTAGTTTGGACGCAAACGAGGTTGCTTGGGTAAGCTAGTAATTGTATAAGGCTCTGTTCAGGCATTCATCCTCTTAGCTGTATCTGATAATGAAAAGGTACTTCATTTATCATTAGGATATCTTGAGTACTATCACGTGTGGGTGACAGGTATTTCAATATCGCACAGTTTGACAATAAATTTACAATATTAAAAGAGACACAGGGAAATAATTAGAAGCTTCACGAGTTTATTATAAAGGAGATACGAAATTAGCTAGCTCGTCAATTGACTAATAATCACAAAGGGAAGACTCAAATGAATGTTTTATTGACATAGTCTCAGAGAATTTATCCCAGAGTCCTTAATTAGTTAATTAGGTGCACGGAATGATTTGTTCTGAATAATTTATTAGCGAGATCGTTCGTAATCAAACTGACGTGCTATTAATTTTATATGTGTGTCACAGTAAAGCCTTGTTCTAACTAGGGGATGTGTGTCCTGCGACCTTGTTGTCTGATACAAAATATTCGTGTTGCGTGTCGTTAAACGAAGCTTCTGACCTCTGCCTGTCGCGGACATGGCAAAAGCCGATTCTCTTTGAGTATTTACAAGTTAAACTTTCGTGTTCTTCGATGGTCCTCCGAATGCTTTTGATTAATTGACCAGAGCTTTACTAAGTTGTTAAGTTCAACGTAATGCAGTACTAACTTCTAGGCGACAACTCAATGACAACCGGGTAGCTAATATCAAATCGTATTCTAGCGATAGTGTCAGAAAACTAGAGTGGCTGACAACTGCCAAGGTATATTAGTAGTTAGGTAAACGTAGTATAGGGGACCCTACACTAGATGGACCAAAGACTTAAAACCGAAGCAATAAGTGAATGATGACAGTTCCATAGCTTCAAATAATGTGTCTCCGACATAGTCTGACATGTCCCCTAATAAATACGTGGCTTATGGTTTATGCACGCATACCTCGATGGTTTCGTACGCTACCAACAAAAAGACAAACGAATTTTAAGTAAACGTGACTTGTTTTGCTAAAGCATATTATAATTTGTAAAGACCATTTTTGGAGGTATCAAATTAAAGCGAGCTTTTTTACTAGAATCATATTTGGTGGTCTACTTTTGTTTTAATTCGATTATTTTGAGAACGTGACCGTCGTCGACTCGACATATATTTTATGTATGCTGAATTACACTCGAGGGCAATGTATCCGTGTCAGACAAATATATCTGAAAGTCTCGGACACCACAATTGTTACCTTCATCAAATAAATAGTGTTTATTACACAACTAGGTATGTCTCGTGACATTGTCAGTTCTCCTGATTATTTTTACGTCGCATTTCAATCTTTCCTTTTGCGAAATGACGTACTTCCATATAACCGTTCAATCTTTTTGGTTTCAGACTGGCTTTTGCCTGCGGCTCCACCTGCATATTCATCGTATATCACATAAGGGCATGGGCATAAGCTGAATAATTATCAAAACCGTTTCAGTAGCACCAGATATTACCCCCCCACCACCTCACAAACTTTAGCTCTTTGTAATATTAGTATAGATTAATCCCCCATAGCTTTCCTCCATAGATTAATCCCCCATAGATTTCAGAACTTCAATATAGTCTTGTACTTGGGTGTTGGAGGTCTGATGGTAGTCTTCAGTACTTACTCAAAGCGGATTCCAACCTTATTGTGAAAAAAGTTCCAAGAAGTAAAAAGGGGTAATTTCCAAAAAAACTTATTTTATGGATGGCATCAGCTGTCGAAGTTTCAAGTTTGTAGTCCCACTGGATTAGGCTTTGCATTGGTGAATCAGTATTCAGGGCAAGTAATTTCACATGTTTTCACTTTTTCTGTTTTACGCATGGTCTGTCTCCTCGATCGAGCTTCGGTCTATATTCCATACAGTTGCTATTCATTTCTTGAAGGGATTTTCTATTCACAATCTGACCCGAATCACTACCTAGAAGACCTTCCAAGTAAGATGTAAGGCAAAAATATGAACAAGTGCACTTTACAATATGATAATATTGATATAGGATACTACAAATCCAGCCTATCCTTAGATCGGATTACCTCAGACTTGTTTAGAGTGTAAGTGTCGTAAGTAAAATTGAACTCCATAAGCTTCTGGACTAGAGAAAAATATTTGCAGGCACGTATGAAGTATTGGATCATGTTGATTTTGGATTCAAGGCAGCGCTTTGAATATGTAAGCTGCTTATTTGTAGCCCAAGGTCTTAGTTTATATTTCGAAATAAATTTAAGTTTGCTACGGTTTATCTGCTTTAGACTTACTTGGTAATTTAAAATAACTAGAAAAAAATGTCTTATTTTGTTTCATTTACGATGATATGTAGCAATGGAATAAACTTTTGGTTGTACACTTAGAATACTGTATTTTATATCTACATAATATGTACATTTTAACGATAATTATTGTAGATATGTAATCTGAATCTCGGAAACGGCTCCAACGATTTTCATGAAATTTAGTATGCAGGGGGTTTTAGGAGCGATAAATCGATCTAGCTAGGATTAATTTTTAGAAAATTTATGAATCTAAAAAAAAAGCAAACAAAGCTCGATCATTTAGATACTAGTACAACAGGGTACAAGGTTCCCTTTCGGAAGATCACAAAATGTATTTATCATAATAGTTTATATTGTCTGACGCCCGCCGTTATTGAATGCACCCTAAGTTCATTCAAATCAAATTACTTTATCGCCGTCCACTGCTCAACGAAGCTAGGTATACTAAGCTAAGCTCTTTACAGATTTTTTTCACAATTTCCTTCTAAAGTAGACCGAAGTGTGCTGCGCACTCGATGATATTCGTATTTTTTTTGAAATTAATTATCTCTGATACAATCTGGCATACTTCAGAGATCTGTATAGCTATACTGACTTCATTATTGACAAGTTAATAAAATCATGCCTAATACCATATAAAAATGTACAGTAGGTACTATCAGATAATTTTCCGGTAGCAAAATTACATGCTAATGATATTACTTAGGAATGCTTTTAGCGTAATTATAATATAATTTCCATGATTTTGATGTAATATTATGTTAACGTGACATGTAGATTATTTAGATTCATCAGCCATAGAGAGAGAACATAATTCGTGATAATTAATGTTAACCGCAATACGACACAAGAGGGCTGACTACACTACTGTTAAACAATAATGACGTTTTCCTAGCCGATAACGGCCACGGCGGCCAGTCTCAAAGGAGACCAGCCAACCACGCATGATATATTATAGTGCACAAGTGTGTGCACAAACACAGGTGCAATTTCTGTTCCCTCTCTCCCATAATTCGATGGGACGGTTAACCGACACGATCCAGGAGAGATCAGACCGACAACTTTACGTGCTTTCCGAGGCACGGGGGTTAAGACCTCAACTTCCAAACTCCGAACTGTTATTAAGCATTTCTATAATCAGAAAAACTCAATAACATTTTTGGCCCGGCCCGGGATTCGAACCCGAGACCTCTTGATGGGCAGTCGCAAGACCAACGAGGCTGTTAAACTAGTGAGTCTGTGATCACGATTCACTGGCCTGCCCAATTGCCTGTCGACCATTCAACATTACGAAGCCGTTAATTTCCATAAACATGCTTAATATGTTATTAAAATTAATCAGAAGAGTCAGATCGCATCGCATCCACAGGCATTGGCAATTCACTCCTGGACAAAGGCCTCTCCTTCTCCTCTCCAGAAAGGAGGTTTTGACCTACTACACTACGCTGCACAGACGTGTTGGAATAATTCTTGTATGTATACTATGTACAGTGATGTTGTATTGCGTAGTTTGTCAGTCACTAAAAAAACAGCCAGAAGATTATAAGTCATCACATAACTCGCGTCATATCTTCTTGTTTAGTCAAAATAGTTTCTGTGGGAGAGTCACCGGTGTGAAACAGGGCTTGCGCTGTGTTTCACGGAGTGACTGAGGATACCGGAGGCCCATACCCCAAAGGCCAACAACGCACTTGTGACGCCTCTGGTGTTGCGGGTGTCCATAGGCGGCGGTAATCGCTTACCATCAGGAGATACGTCTGCTCATTTGCCCCCCTATTACATAAAAAAACTGTTCCACAAGTAACATTACATCTACATAGTTATTTCGGTACATTACCCTTCTACGTATTCGATTAGTTTTTATAGCTCTAGCATACAATTAACAGCCTTTGACATACGCCGGAAATTCCAACGTCATTCCTCACGCAGAGTTATTACACTGCTAAGTAGCCATGACCGCAAGTTCAGCCGCCAGAATCCTTTTATAAAACTTGCCTTCCAAACTTTTTCTAGGTAAATCCCTCCTAGCGGATATATAAACCCAATATTTATCACACGACCGCAAGCCATGTGATTATTATTCTCTACGGATGCGCAAGTAACATCCGTATTCATTACTATTATTAATATTAGAAAAGATCTGAGCTTGTCATATTCTTGGAAAAGATTTACTGACCTATGCGTCATCGGTCAAAAGATACATGTTACAAAAAGAGGAGATGAATTAGTCAATGTAAGTAATTTGAATACCACAGTTTTTACTGCACTTAGACGAACATTGACTGTGTATAGAGCTGGAGTTTGAAGCAAAAAAGTTCTCACTGTTTTTGTACACATTTTTAAACGGATATAGATTCACACATGGTCGTTTTAGTACAAATTACTAACTTACAATAGCTTTTATTATAATAATTATAATCATAATTATATATTTCTAAATACATACTTCTATACTTATAAATAAACGCGAAAGTTTGTAAGTATGGATGGATGGATGTTTGTTTAAGAGTATTGAAGTATTGAACGGATTTGGATGAAACTTTACAGTAATATAGCTTATACATCAGAATAACACATAGGCTACTATTTGCGCGATAACCGACATACATTGCCTGCGATAAAACCTCTGCTTTGGCAGTCAGGATCATCGACCATAGAACTTAATAACCAGACAAACACTCGAAGTTGTAGTAGACATTCACGAAAACCTTGGTATAAATGTGACATAATTTTTCTAAGTCCTACTTAACACCAGGCAGACCAATGCTATATTGGCAAAGTAATTTATAGGCTATCTATAGGATAAAGCTTTTTCGATGCCAAAAATATTCTTATTGAATGATCGAAACGAGCTATTAAGGCACACCGTGTACTTACGATATGGTTTGACAAACCCCTATTGTATGACACTAACCTGATCTCAAGTCCAATTCCATAACCAATAGGCATAACCACTAACACTTCTATTTTATTGACATGATACATTATGCAAAGTTTATTGACAAGATGGCAATGATCTTTACGGTTGGTCGAATACCTTGACTATGAGTTGAGTGTTATTGCGTGGCATGGACACTCAGAAGCTTATGTCCATGGTCCATATCCAAAAATATTCGATACTAAAGTCTATGAGAAGCTATTGTTTATTTTATTGAGAGTACCTAATAGATGTTTGGTATTTGAGACTGCCGCCATAACCATTTTCTTATAAAAAAGACAGATTTGCATTTTATATAATCGAACTTGTACAAAATTTTATACGCCAACATATTTCATTCTTGTTCGGATGTATTCAAAATAAGGCTTCGATTAACTTTAGTTTTTAATTAATTTGACATTCATTATAAACCCAAAGAATCCTCAATAATGATCATGTATCACTGCTACAGCTTTTAATTGTGTTAATAAATTATAATCTAGAGTGTGATGTGTTTTTAGGATTTTTTTTCTAGATTAATATTATTGTAAGAATTGAATTTGAATGGAGCCGACGTTGGGATGTTTCATAAAATTCTATCGGAACCAAATAGCAATGAATAGAAAGCTCTGTTAAAATTCATGTCAAAAGTTACATTGATAAGTGTGTAGCAACATGTTCAGAATAAGATGGAACTGAAATATGTACGCTATTCGAAAAAGTTCCTACTAATTATTCTCAATGCAATGAAATCAACAGTGTTAATAATGTATCCATTTCTAACTTAGCATAGTGTTTTTCATATGAATTGTTAGAATCGGTAATAAATTGAAATAGTTTTCAGTTATTGACCCCATAGTTTTGGTTGGGGTTCCATTATCCAGTTAATAACTATGGATCTAAGCTGGTTATAAATTTGCGGTGCTCAGGTGATGTAGTGCGCGGTTGGACGTCCATCGGTTTATTTGGATTTGTGGAATATTTTGAAATTGTTTCCGAATGGCACTAGTAGCTGGTTATTTGTATTTCAGCTCAATGATTCCGAATGTTGGACTAGTTCCAGTGAACTAGTCTAAAATCGGAATCATTGAACCGATTCAGAGTGTTTTTCTTTTACACTGAGGGCGCAATTTTTCACATTTCAGTAACCATATTATTCCTTTTGCGAATTTAATATATGAACCTATATTTTTCATCGTATCGATGTCAACGTAATGCGTCTTATACCAAGGAAAATTTAGATCATCTGTAAATCTTGGTAAAGCCTATGCTTCACTACATACCAATCAGACACGACCGAAGTGACGAGTGAAGTGAAGTGATTACGATCTCACAGAATACCAGGATTGAGTAGTTTTTCAACAAATGAGTGAGGTTAACGAAGCCCTACCCTACTGGAACTGAAAGTGACCTTGAGACTCTTGAGGTGTTTATGTCTCTTGCAGGTCCATAAGTGGTGATAATCACTGCCCATCAGGTGACCAGTCCGTTCATTTGCAACATATTCTAGTTAGACCTTCGATCAAATATATTATAGATGCACAGTTCCATACAAAACTAAACAAAATACTGTCCACGCTACGTATAGACGTACTTAAGTACATGTATACCACTTGAGATATAGCGTAAAAAGTTCTGAACTGGCATACAGCTTAACATAATGTTAACTTTAAGCAATTGACGTACGGACGGAAATAAATCCATATTAAATTCACTACATATTACCTTTTAGTTTGATGACAGGATAGGACAATACAATTTTATGACTCTTTCAAAAATCGGAAATAAAACAACACATGCCCTCAAACAAGTGTATTGAAAAATTAATCATAACGTATTACAATAAAGCACATAATAGTACAAAGAATAACGAGAGTTACATTCCACTGATATTAAATAGTGTGTTCGCGTCTTATCGCTTCTATTTGGAACATGGACAAAATGGAGTGGCTTTTCGATTAAAAAAAAATACGGTAGTTGGATGGACCAACAAATAATTAATTCTTCACACAATTTTTATTTCTTCTTTTGATTCTGATAGCTAAAAGTTTGAATAGAATTTTATTATAAATTATGAAAAGTATTAATTTAATATTGAATATTCCACTCAGATATTAGACCTTCTATACCTACGTGCCTGTATTTATACATATTATATTGCACTGTTCTATAAGTTGGACTATACCTAAACTGAAATCATCAAATATATTTTATATTCCAATTTAAATGTTTTTCAGATATTTACGAACGGTCATACATATAATTTTACATTTTGGTAATCACGATTAGAATCTGGTATAGACAAACATTTATAAACTGTTTGCAATTTTGACAAAAATACATACATGCAGATCGAATTAATAACCTCCTTTTTAAAGTCGGTTAAATATTCTTAGTAGATTATAATACCTACCTGTAAAGTTGGTTAGGCTTCTTTATTCTCCTGAATTCTTTTTCTGTTTTGTACATATCATCTTCACAAAAATGGTTGGAACACACCACACTAGATGCATTTGGTTTATATAAATTTTGGAAAACAAAAACAAATCTTCAATTAACCTAAAAAAATAATTGTAAAGGCGACTCCACCATTATCCTACTGACTTTGTTCGCTAGCACTAGGCTTGTCTTGTTTCCTCTTATGAGCATCGCTCGTGAGTGTGAAAGGGATAGATGCGTACATAAAAAGCCGTTGTAAATCACAAATTTTATCAAAATATTCATAAAATTAGCCTTAAAGCATAACGAAAATACACCAATATGTTAGATTAAAGATAGACTTACTGAAAATATGATATTCCATCCTTCTTTTGCACTTTTAGAATGTAATTTTTACATGTTTTTACTACGCACTTCGGCATTGCTAATTGTGTAAACACGAGCGCGGCCACCAAGCGAATGAAAGCGAAACAAGGCATATTGTGGTTTTATGCCTTGTTTTGCCGGTGCCACTTTTTAAGGGGCAACAGTGCATCTATGATATATTTGATCGAAGAGTTTGACAATGAAAAACAGCCTTCTTGTACGAGATCTTGATACACATTACAAACATAAAAAATATCCGTACACAAATTGGGCTTTAAAGAATTTTGGCGGGCAAAATTATAAAGCGATCAATGAATTAACCTTTTTAATGGTAACAATACATTGTTGCAAGTCAACACAAAACCTACTTCGGATAGAAGCCGAGTAACCCAATTTCAGCGCTTTTACGATAGCCAAGGAAACAGCTGCCACATCCGGCTTTTTGCTGAATTAAGTAAGTAATACCATTCAGGCGTTGAGTCTGAATATTGAGACATTTGAGTAATGTCAGGTCAAAGGTCTTTTGGGTTTTTGTTAAGATTTTTTATGTTCTTTTTTATTGTACTGTAATTTCAGTTATAAACCAAGAAAGATTAATAAAAAAAATGAATCTTACCTGTTCAACTGAGTACGAGTATATTGACCTTTTAAAAAAAACTTGTGCCTACTTTCCTAAGAACGAAGAAGTACCTAAGAAATTCTTAATGTTTGTAATGTCAAGACTCCATTATATTTTGTGAACAGATTTGGGAAATTCTTTTCTATTTAAAATGGTGTAAGTACTTCTCATTTCATCATTCTTGACATTGAAAATAAAAAAAAAGTCAAATGTTTAAGGAAAACTTTCATAGAAGTTACAAACTGAAAGGGAGTTACCCTTTTTGTTAATAGTAAGTAATTAATTTCATTACCCTCAGAAACAGGAAATCTATTTATTTTACTACTAGCTTTTGTCCGCGGCTCCGGTGCCCGCGTATTTGTCGGTTATCGCAGCAAAGAGTAGCCTATGTCCTTTCTCAATAATCAAAGTATCTCCATGCATAACTTTATTGAAATCGGTACAGCTTTTTAGCCGTGAAAGCGTAACAAACAAACAGAGTTACTTTTGAATCTGTAATGTTAGTATGGATTTATTATTACTACTATTTTAATGCTCCTTTGTTGTAGAACCTAATATTGTACCTGGTCATTTCTTATTATGGTCGCGGACGTTTCGCTTTAATACTTAAAACATCCGCAGAAGGAGATTGCTTTTCATCCTATAAAAAGAAATGTTTATATTTATAGTTAGTACATTTTATAGTGATATACCTAAGGAAGCCCTTTATGGATGCTGTGTTATCTCATATATTGTTATAGTACTAAGACTATTTTAACTTTTCAACACAAATATAAAATAGAAAATCACGTAACATAAAATTTTGCATTTACATATTTTTAACCGACTTCTAAAAACCTTCTTTTTTCAATTCGACTGTTTTTTTTTTTATGTTTGCTACCTCAGAACTTTCAAGTGGGTGAACCGATTTTGATGATTCTTTTTATATTTGAAAGCAGGTGCTTCCTGTGTGATCCCATTTCAATTTGGTCTTGTTCTTAAACTCTATATTTTTTAAATTTTATATTATGTTACAACATCACATCACCAGTTTTTAATAGTCCACTGCTGGACATCAGCCTCTCCTTCGAAAGGTGTTTTTGGCGTACTATATCAGGCTAGCCAGACATCCGTCTGGTAAAGGGTTTGCTTCAAGTTTTTCTTCTTTTTGCAGTGATGTTATCTTGAAGATGTTGTACCCTTAGTCGCCTCTTACAACGCCCATGGGATGAATAGGTGTCACTCCGTATTCTTAATCCATCACACATGAATTATGCACTATTCTAAAAATGCTTTTCGGTACCGCGGGAGAGCCACGCTTCGGCATGAATGGGCCGGCTCGACCAGAGTGATACCACGGCCTCACAGCAAAACCGGTGTCAAACAGCGCTTGCGCTGTGTTTCACCGAGTGAGTGAGGATACCGGAGGCCCATACCCCAATCCCTCTCCCCATTATCCCAAAGGCCGGCAACGCACTTGTGACGCCTCTGATGTTGCGGGTGTCCGTCTGGTCATTTGCCCCATATTAAAATTAAAAAAAAACCTCCGCCGTAAGTTGTTGTATCTCTAAAACTGCAATGCATGCAGAGCATTTTAAAGTAATGCTAATTAGGATAGTTTTTTAGTAAAAACGCTATATGCTATTTTTGTGGCTTACAACAAAAACGATAAAAGCTATTTTTGTGGCTTACAACAACTTACGTGGGAGGTGTCGTTTTATTAGCCACTTCCTGTAGATGTTTGTAACCGACTTACGTAAGGGTGTTTTTAAGTTATTTTTACGAAGTGATAACTTCATATGGGAGGGTAAAACGCTTTGTTACGTAACGCGTTACGGCGTCAGTCTACATCCTCCAATCAACATCACCCCCGGAAGCATGTAGTGCCCTGAAAAGGCTGCTGAGCTTCTGGAATGATCTAGGATGGTTGGAGTAGGAAGATGTCAAACGTACGTACAATGGCCAAATCAAGAGGCTAAGTGCGGTAATGGCCCGGTAAAACATACAAACAAACAAACGGCGCTAGTCTGTCTAGCTTCCCTTTGCCTCACACATACGGCTGTGGTAGGCAGCCTAAACTTTTCTCAACTTAAACGATTTCAATATTAAATAGTTCAACTTAGATTAGTTTAAGTTATCACTTCTGTCGGGTGTCCTGAGACGCACACGTTTTTTTTAATTTTATTATTATTTTATTTTTGATTATGTTTATTATGGTGTAAGTGTGTAACGAACAGAAGTTTCACTTGATGGTGAGAAACTGCTGTTGCCCATGGACTCCTGCTACTCAATCGGAATGTGCGTCACGGCCCTTTGAGTGTTTCCAGACTATAGTCAAATAGTCAATTGACTATAGTCAGTGGAGTGCAATTTGAGTGGATGGCCTATAGGCCATCCACTCAAATTGCACTCCACTGACAGTTTAAGCGAAGAGGTCATCTCGCTGCTTTCTACCACTGAGTGTTCTACGTCCAAACCCAAGTGGACAACGCTTTATGTATTCCACGAATTGTTGTTCCGAGTATGAGTGTTCTTTGCATATTTTATACTAGTTGTTACCCGCGGCTCCACTCGCGTATATGTCGGTTATCGCGGCAAATAGTAGCCTATGTGTTATTCTGATGTATAAGCTATATTACTGTAAAGTTTCTTCCAAATCAGTTCAGTAGTTTTTGCGTTAAAGAGTAACAAACATCCATCCATCCATCCATTCTTACAAACTTTCGCGTTTACAATCTTATCTTATATATAAAATTCTCGTGGCACAATGTTAGTTACCATACTCGTCTGAAACGGCTGGACAGATTTTTATGAAATTTGGTGTGCATATCGGGTAGGTCTGAGAATCGACCAACATTTATTTTTTATACCCCATTTTTTTATGGCAAATCAACATTTGCGGTATCAGCTAGTATTAGTATAGATTTGTAAAGTACGCCGCGACACATGAATATTTCGAGTGTGGGAGTAAAAAAAAGGTCAAAAGAGAACGGATGTTTTTTCGAAGTTATCCTATGGATCAGTCGCCTTATATGTGCACAGCATGGCTCGTACATGCTTATTATAAAAGAAAAAAGACGAGACTTTAAAAGATTTCGCGAAGCGGCTTGCTTGTAATCTTCTAAATAAATAAAAATGAATCGCCGAAATATATGTACGCGCATAACTTCCGATCGACTGCACCAAATTGGATAATTAATTTTTCTATTTATTCATTATTGTTAGGACAGCGTTTGTATAGAAGAAAATAAAAGATAACCGGGAAAAATATTTTTATTTGTCCCATCTTCGGGCATTATTCTAAAACAAGTTTTTCAGAAATTTTGAAAATATTTGCAAAAAAAAATGTGGTGGTAAGAGGTTCGTCGAGTCAACTAGTATTATATATAAAAGTTACATGTATTATGGTTATAATGTTAATTAAAATTTCTATTAACATCGTGATGGTAGCAAACCGCAGTGGTTACCTTGACATCGTATTACAACTTTGATCATATGAGATTATATATGACGGAAACGTGATGTTTGGACAATCTTGTTAAACAAGTGTCGGAACGGATGGCGTGGTGGTTTAAGCGAACGTCTCGACGTGTCTTAATGCACTGAGTGTTGCAGATTCGATCCCTGAGATCTATTAGACAACACTTAATATCCACAAATTCTTATTCTGACTCTGGGTGACCTTTGTGTCTTTTTAAAGTACACAGGAATATTGCTAGACCGGGAGTTGAATTTTGTAAAAAAAAAAACAATTTGATAGTTCAAACAAGGTAGTTATTCAGAAGTTCAATAAAGTACATGCACGATGATTGCATTGACTTAACTGTGTTTATAGCTGTTTGAGTTTAAACTTTCTTTGTGATCTCAAAATCAAACGCCTTTAGATACCTACGTTTGTATATTTTAGCACATAAAAGAGTATTACCCATTCTGTGTACACTTAAGTAATTGACTTTAAAGTGTATTAGTAATGACAAATTATAATTATTGTTTTTTCTTTTAGTCAGAATAGTATAACACAAACTGCACATTCTTAACGTTGATGCATAATCCGTAATGACACTCCATACTCTGTTTGACTGACTCGTTGGCGCAATGGTAGTGCACGCGACTGCTGTCTCGGGTTAGATTCCCGGGTCGGACCAAATGTTTGTATCCACGTCCGCTGGTTATAGGCTGTATGACGTGTCACTGAATTTAATGTGGCGCCCTCTAGCCGACATAAAGTACTATATTAAAAAATAAATTGGAGATAAATATGCCGTGTATGTAGTATAGTATAAATATGTAGTATCATTCAAAAGGGCGTTACTTGTACGTTTCAAAAATCTATATTGTTGGATTTCGAACGTCATTATAATGGCACAATTTTTGATTGTCACTTTTTTTCTTGTTTGACGTTTTGACGTTTGAGGTTAGTATAGAAAAAGGACTTGAAAGACGCGCGTTGTGAATGGTAGACGATTATTGTTTGAGAACCGAAAATTAATTGATATTAAGCTAATTGTATTGTCCATCGACCCGCGGTCTCTTTAGTGATAAACCGTTTTGTGTTAGGTCGTGCACTCGCGAGTTTTGTAGGCGCGTTCCGCGATAGCTGAAGCGAGTGAGTTGTAATTCGAATATCCGTGATAGTTGATACGAGTTTATTGTAATTCGAATACCTTGAAAGTTGTACAGCACTTTAGGAGTTTACGATTGTGTGACGACGCAGACAAGAACCACTACCCAAGAGATCTCTTGGAATGGAACGCCGAGAACAGGACGCCACACAACTCCAGTAAGTGCTTGATGATTTTAGTTTAGATTAAGAACACGGTGTATCGCCGTAAAGCTCATTCTTCTTGCCAATGGACTAGCGATTTAATGCTTATACTCAAGGGGTCCTATAGGTATTACAAGTATCACAAAGTAATCGCCCCATTGGTGAGAGGAGTGAACATTTTTGGTAGCAGAAAGCGTGGTTAACCTCTGTGGCACTCCGTAGTGCACTCAGAAGGTGACATCTCGTTGTTAGGTAGGTAATTATACTGTTCCACTGTCCACATATCTTTGATTCCACTGATATAGCTATTTAGAATAGTATTTGAAACAATTTACTAGCATAATGATTGAAGTGGGTAGGTCAAACATTTAATTATTGGATTAATGTAAAACTTATTTTACTAATTGTTTACTTGTTTGAACTATATTGTATACTTAATATTGATTGTTGGGACTGTTGGTCCAATATATTAACCCAATCACACATTTGGTTTTTGGTTGAATTGTAAAACTTAATATTAAATATTAATTGTTTGGGACAATAAAATTGGTCCAATATATAAGTCTAATACAATTAGATTTGTCTAGCCCAAAGACAATAATACTAGAATAATATTGTTATATCATTCTAATATTGTTTAGTGAAGCTTAAATTCAATTATTTTTAATAAAATTAACTTATTGTTAGTGGGCATTGATAAAGTGAAACTTGTAGGTAGATATATATCTGAGATTGAGTGACTGCACAAGCACTTAATAGGGTTTTATATAAAGTTCCTAATAGTGTTTAAATAGATAGTTTATATAATACATAAATATTGTAACTTGTAAGTATCGTTTTGCCGCTATGTCGTTCTCATTGTACCGGGCTAAGATTAGCACAGAATTGAGATGGTTTACATCGGTTCAAGGCCTCCTAGGCCGACCAGATAGACAAGATGCACTGTTGGCTCGAGCTTTGGATGCGCCGGCCCGGCTGGAGGTTATGATGGAAGCGCTTACCAAGGCCCTTGAGGAGGAGAAGGGCAGCGATCAGATAAGGTCCGCGATGGAGGCTGATGTTGACCAGTGCCTCTCAATTGTTGATGACATTCAGCAGCGCATAGCAGAAATAAAGCGCCAGCGCAGAACTGGCTGTGATGAAGGAGCTGTGGAAGGCCCACACTCTCGCGGGGTTGTATCAAAACTGCCTCAGATACAACTACCCAGCTTTGATGGAGAGCTCGGTGAGTGGGTCAGCTTCATCAATTTATTTGATAGTTTGGTCCACTTAATGGAGGATTTGCCTAAATCATATAAGATGGCACAACTAATGTCCACTTTAAAGGGGGAGCCTAGGGAACTGGTAGCTCATTTAACGGTGACCGAGGACAATTATGAGATTGCCCGTCAAATGCTGGTAAGGCGCTACCAGAACAAAAGAAGGCTGGTTGATGCTCAGCTCAAGAGGCTGTTTAGCATCCCTTCGGTGACTCGGTCTCTGCCATACAGGCAGAAGTGTTGAACCCGTTGTTGAGTGTCACTAGGGCATTAGAAAATTTAGGCTTGCCAGTTGAAGAATCTTACATGTTAGTATACATAGTACTGTCCCGGCTGCCAGTGGATGTGCAGACCAGATTTGAGCAGCATCATGGTCAGGGTGCAGACAACTTGCCCACCTCTTCTCAGCTCATAGAGTTTTTGGAGGAAGAGTGTCGGAGGGCAGAGAACATGGGTTTGTTCGTGAAGCCCGCTGAGGAGCCACAGAAGGCTACTTGGAGCCCCGTGAGGAGGGGACTACCACAGAGAGGGCCAAGGCAGTTGTATGGGCACGTGGGTGCCTCAACACCTGAACGGGATGCCTGCCCATATTGTAAACAGGATGGCCATAGTGTGGCCGCCTGCCTTAGATTTAGGGACCAGAGAGTCCAAGGGCGACGCCAGATCACCAAGCAACGTGGCTGGTGTTTTTTGTGTCTGGGTCCCCATTTAGCAAGGGATTGCGCTCGGTCCGCAATGTGTAAAATTTGTGGAGGCCGCCATAATGAGTTGCTCTGCCTGAATAGGCCCGGCCAACATCATGCAGATGGACAGGGCCGGACTCAGGGACGGATGGGGTCAAGTACACAGGGCCGGACTTGGAACCTGGGTCCACGGGACCAGGGCCCTCATAGGGAAGATGTTGGGGGCGATGTTCAGGCCAACATCGCGCGCGGTTCCCCGACCTATTGGCAGGCCAGTGGGTCAGCTGGAGCTGGCACGGGCGGGTGTGCGGATGCACCCTCGAGTATGGAGCGGTTCGTTAGAACGCCGCCTCGGGTGTCATCGCGCTCGCCGCCGACCACTAGAACGCCGCCTCGGGTGTCATCGCGCTCGCCGCCTACCACTAGGACACCGCCTTGGGTGTCATCGCGCTCGCCGCCGATGACTACATTTCGTCGATTTTCGCCGCCCATCATGGAACGCCCTCGGTTGGATCACCGCACCCCCCCTATCCGTGGACGGCACCTAGTAGAGCGCCGCGACTGGAGGGGCACTTACGAGGGACCATGGGATCCCTACCACGGCACTGATATGCCAGGTTGCTCGGGCTATAATGCGTGGGGCCCCGGGGGCCCCCGCTAGGAAATTGCAGCCCAATCAAATTTGGTCCCCAACCGGAGGCTATAGTCTTGCCCACTGCCTCCGTGTGTGTTTGGGGTTTGATTTCGACACCTCAGGTACGGTTGACGTGCTACTGGGAGTAGACGTTCTGGGTAAGTTTTGCTGTCGGATCGGCGAGTCTTGCAGCATGATCGACTCATGGCTGTGGAGACATGTGCCAGGAGAATTGAACCCGTCGGATTGTGCATCCAGGGGATGCCGGGCTCCTGAATCGGTTAACCATCAGTTATGGTGGGGCCCTCCTTGGCTGGCAAGGAAGGAATCGGATTGGCCCCTTAACAACGCGAAGTTGTCTATGGACTGTGATATAATCGCAGCCGTGTATGTAACCCAGGAGGTCCAGGAGACTGATGCGAGTTTCATGATTGAGCGGTATAGCTCTCTTGATAAATTGATCAATGTCAATTGTTGGATAAGGAGATTCGTTCGGAATTGTCGCACTCCGCGCGAACAGCGAACGCTAAGCCCAATTCTGTCACCGGCAGAGCGAAATGAGTCGCTTCTGAATTTGATCCGGTTGGTACAGTCTTCGAACTTTGGAGCAGAATTGGCGAGTCTACGAACTGGGCGTTCCAAATTGAAGGGTGCTGTCGCGCGTCTCAACCCGTTTCTAGATTCGGCCGGGTTGCTTCGGGTAGGAGGAAGATTGCGCAATGCGAATCTGCCGTATTCGGCTCGTCACCCCCTACTGCTCCCCAAGGGAGGGCAGTTGGTTGAGTTGTTGGTGACGGACCGGCATGTTAAAAACGCTCATGCAGGTTGAAACGCCTTGTTAGCTACACTCCAGAGGGAGTTTTGGATTTTGTCTGGGCGTCGTACCATACGGAACATCGTGTTTCGGTGCATGCCTTGTTATAGGAGCAAGGCTGCCACGATGCAGCCTCACATGGGGGATCTGCCCCCTGATCGGGTGAATGAGGCTAGGCCATAGGCGGGTGTTGGTACAGATTTTGCGGGCCCATTCTTAGTGAAAAGCTCGCGGCTGCGGAACGCGAAACAGTACAAGGCGTACCTTTGCGTGTTCGTCTGTTTATCCACCAAGGCGGTGCATCTCGAGCTCGTTGCTGACCTCACGACGGAAGCTTTTATAGCGTGCTTGGACAGATTCCTTTCCCGAAGGGGACTGCCAGCACTGATTCGTTCCGATAACGGAACCAACTTCGTAGGTGCAGAACGATACTTACGAGATGTAGTTAGGTTTTTAAATGAAAACAAAGCTGATGAATGAGAATGACGATATTGGAACAGCCCTCTCCCGTCGGGGTATACAATGGATCTTCAGTCCACCAGGTTGCCCCCACTGGGGCGGGATTTTTGAAGCCGTAGTTAAGTCAGCTAAGACGCATTCGACGTCTCGACATTCTAACTCGCGACGTTGTTTTGTAAGATCGAAGCCGTTCTCAACTCGCGACCGTTGTGCCCGCTCAGCTCGGATCCAAATGAACTGGAGGCGTTGACTCCAGGCCATTTCTTAATTGGTCAGCCACTTAACGCACTGCCCGAACACCCGTTCGAAGATGTGAAATTGTTTCAGTTGTCTCGGTATCAGATGTTGCAGCAGTTTTCCCAGAATTTTTGGAAACGTTGGTCTCTAGAATATCTGCACATTCTGCAACAGCGCCTTAAGTGGACTGACAAAACTAGTCCCCCTAATGTTGGTGACCTCGTGCTGGTTAAGGATGCTAACCTACCGCCACTGCGTTGGCGTCGGGGGCGCATTGTTAACTTGTTCCATGGTAAGGATGGGACCCCCCGGTCCGCAGAGGTTCTTGTTGGGGACTCAGTTATCAAACGAGCGGTAGCAACGTTATCTCGCCTGCCTGTAGATTAGGGAACAGGTACGGACCTGTTCGTGCGGTTGACTGTTGGATTTCGAACGTCATTATAATGGCAACATTTTTGATTGTCACTTTTTTTCTTGTTTGACGTTTTGACGTTTGAGGTTAGTATAGAAAAAGGACTTGAAAGACGCGCGTTGTGAATGGTAGACGATTATTGTTTGAGAACCGAAAATTAATTGATATTAAGCTAATTGTATTGTCCATCGACCCACGGTCTCTTTAGTGATAAACCGTTTTGTGTTAGGTCGTGGACTCGCGAGTTTTGTAGGCGCGTTCCGCGATAGCTGAAGTGAGTGAGTTGTAATTCGAATATCCGTGATAGTTGATGTGGGGGACAGGTGTGTCATGTCCCACCAACACAAAGGGAGGATCCTCCGACCAGGCAAGATGATCATGCCTGGCGGGCCAACTGCCCAACGGTTGATGTTGGGATGTTGTATGTATCTTAATTGGCGCGCGAACTTTCACTGCGCGATTCAGGATTGGTAATTGGTAGTTTCTTAGTTTCCTTCGTTACTCCGTAGTTCGATGTATCTTCGGTAGATGGCGCTGTAGTATGTTATGTTGTTGTTGCGCTGTATGTGGAGGTCGCCACATCACTCCCCTCCAAGACCGGAGGTCGATACGTTGTTGAGTCAGCTGTCTGTACTCTATTGTGGAGCTTGCCAGTGCCAGGAGTGAGCAGTTCCAGTGAGTCGGAACTGAGTGCCGCAAGTTCCAGTGAGTCGGAACTGAGTGCCGCTAGTCCCAGTGAGTCGGGGCTGAAGTCCGCTGATCCCAGTGAGTCGGGATGGCAGGCGGTGCGCGGTGCTGCGGTGAGGTCCCCAGTCGAGTCCCCCACAGTGGTGACCCCGACGTGATTGGAAGCAGCCTTCGAAGCAGCATCAGCACTTCACCATCTTGTTCACTCCCACAGCAAGTCTCACAGCCAGCCAGCAACCTCGGCCTCAACAGGGATACACCACACGCAGGAAGCGACCGCTCCAGCCTGGTTTACCCCTACGGCCTCATCAGCGTCTAGGCACAGCACACTGCAGCTACGGTTCATGTAAGCAGAGCATATCTCTCCCGTCTATGCAGCAGCCAGCCACTACGCAGCAACCGCCCCGACTCACTGGGGACCTCACCGCAGCACCGCGCACCGCCTGCCATCCCGACTCACTGGGATCAGCGGACTTCAGCCCCGACTCACTGGGACTAGCGGCACTCAGTTCCGACTCACTGGAACTTGCGGCACTCAGTTCCGACTCACTGGAACTGCTCACTCCTGGCACTGGCAAGCTCCACAATAGAGCACAGACAGCTGACTCAACAACGTATCGACCTCCGGTCTTGGAGGGGAGTGATGTGGCGACCTCCACATACAGCGCAACAACAACATAACATACTACAGCGCCATCTACCGAAGATACATCGAACTACGGAGTAACGAAGGAAACTAAGAAACTACCAATTACCAATCCTGAATCGCGCAGTGAAAGTTCGCGCGCCAATTAAGATACATACAACATCCCAACATCAACCGTTGGGCAGTTGGCCCGCCAGGCATGATCATCTTGCCTGGTCGGAGGATCCTCCCTTTGTGATGGTGGGACATGACACACCTGTCCCCCACATCAACTATCACGGATATTCGAATTACAACTCACTCACTTCAGCTATCGCGGAACGCGCCTACAAAACTCGCGAGTCCACGACCTAACACAAAACGGTTTATCACTAAAGAGACCGCGGGTCGATGGACAATACAATTAGCTTAATATCAATTAATTTTCGGTTCTCAAACAATAATCGTCTACCATTCACAACGCGCGTCTTTCAAGTCCTTTTTCTATACTAACCTCAAACGTCAAAACGTCAAACAAGAAAAAAAGTGACAATCAAAAATGTTGCCATTATAATGACGTTCGAAATCCAACAGTCAACCGCACGAACAGGTCCGTACCTGTTCCCTAATCTACAGGCAGGCGAGATAACGTTGCTACCGCTCGTTTGATAACTGAGTCCCCAACAAGAACCTCTGCGGACCGGGGGGTCCCATCCTTACCATGGAACAAGTTAACAATGCGCCCCCGACGCCAACGCAGTGGCGGTAGGTTAGCATCCTTAACCAGCACGAGGTCACCAACATTAGGGGGACTAGTTTTGTCAGTCCACTTAAGGCGCTGTTGCAGAATGTGCAGATATTCTAGAGACCAACGTTTCCAAAAATTCTGGGAAAACTGCTGCAACATCTGATACCGAGACAACTGAAACAATTTCACATCTTCGAACGGGTGTTCGGGCAGCGCGTTAAGTGGCTGACCAATTAAGAAATGGCCTGGAGTCAACGCCTCCAGGTCATTTGGATCCGAGCTGAGCGGGCACAACGGTCGCGAGTTGAGAACGGCTTCGATCTTACAAAACAACGTCGCGAGTTAGAATGTCGAGACGTCGAATGCGTCTTAGCTGACTTAACTACGGCTTCAAAAATCCCGCCCCAGTGGGGGCAACCTGGTGGACTGAAGATCCATTGTATACCCCGACGGGAGAGGGCTGTTCCAATATCGTCATTCTCATTCATCAGCTTTGTTTTCATTTAAAAACCTAACTACATCTCGTAAGTATCGTTCTGCACCTACGAAGTTGGTTCCGTTATCGGAACGAATCAGTGCTGGCAGTCCCCTTCGGGAAAGGAATCTGTCCAAGCACGCTATAAAAGCTTCCGTCGTGAGGTCAGCAACGAGCTCGAGATGCACCGCCTTGGTGGATAAACAGACGAACACGCAAAGGTACGCCTTGTACTGTTTCGCGTTCCGCAGCCGCGAGCTTTTCACTAAGAATGGGCCCGCAAAATCTGTACCAACACCCGCCTATGGCCTAGCCTCATTCACCCGATCAGGGGGCAGATCCCCCATGTGAGGCTGCATCGTGGCAGCCTTGCTCCTATAACAAGGCATGCACCGAAACACGATGTTCCGTATGGTACGACGCCCAGACAAAATCCAAAACTCCCTCTGGAGTGTAGCTAACAAGGCGTTTCAACCTGCATGAGCGTTTTTAACATGCCGGTCCGTCACCAACAACTCAACCAACTGCCCTCCCTTGGGGAGCAGTAGGGGGTGACGAGCCGAATACGGCAGATTCGCATTGCGCAATCTTCCTCCTACCCGAAGCAACCCGGCCGAATCTAGAAACGGGTTGAGACGCGCGACAGCACCCTTCAATTTGGAACGCCCAGTTCGTAGACTCGCCAATTCTGCTCCAAAGTTCGAAGACTGTACCAACCGGATCAAATTCAGAAGCGACTCATTTCGCTCTGCCGGTGACAGAATTGGGCTTAGCGTTCGCTGTTCGCGCGGAGTGCGACAATTCCGAACGAATCTCCTTATCCAACAATTGACATTGATCAATTTATCAAGAGAGCTATACCGCTCAATCATGAAACTCGCATCAGTCTCCTGGACCTCCTGGGTCACATACACGGCTGCGATTATATCACAGTCCATAGACAACTTCGCGTTGTTAAGGGGCCAATCCGATTCCTTCCTTGCCAGCCAAGGAGGGCCCCACCATAACTGATGGTTAACCGATTCAGGAGCCCGGCATCCCCTGGATGCACAATCCGACGGGTTCAATTCTCCTGGCACATGTCTCCACAGCCATGAGTCGATCATGCTGCAAGACTCGCCGATCCGACAGCAAAACTTACCCAGAACGTCTACTCCCAGTAGCACGTCAACCGTACCTGAGGTGTCGAAATCAAACCCCAAACACACACGGAGGCAGTGGGCAAGACTATAGCCTCCGGTTGGGGACCAAATTTGATTGGGCTGCAATTTCCTAGCGGGGGCCCCCGGGGCCCCACGCATTATAGCCCGAGCAACCTGGCATATCAGTGCCGTGGTAGGGATCCCATGGTCCCTCGTAAGTGCCCCTCCAGTCGCGGCGCTCTACTAGGTGCCGTCCACGGATAGGGGGGGTGCGGTGATCCAACCGAGGGCGTTCCATGATGGGCGGCGAAAATCGACGAAATGTAGTCATCGGCGGCGAGCGCGATGACACCCAAGGCGGTGTTCTAGTGGTAGGCGGCGAGCGCGATGACACCCGAGGCGGCGTTCTAGTGGTCGGCGGCGAGCGCGATGACACCCGAGGCGGCGTTCTAACGAACCGCTCCATACTCGAGGGTGCATCCGCACACCCGCCCGTGCCAGCTCCAGCTGACCCACTGGCCTGCCAATAGGTCGGGGAACCGCGCGCGATGTTGGCCTGAACATCGCCCCCAACATCTTCCCTATGAGGGCCCTGGTCCCGTGGACCCAGGTTCCAAGTCCGGCCCTGTGTACTTGACCCCATCCGTCCCTGAGTCCGGCCCTGTCCATCTGCATGATGTTGGCCGGGCCTATTCAGGCAGAGCAACTCATTATGGCGGCCTCCACAAATTTTACTCATTGCGGACCGAGCGCAATCCCTTGCTAAATGGGGACCCAGACACAAAAAACACCAGCCACGTTGCTTGGTGATCTGGCGTCGCCCTTGGACTCTCTGGTCCCTAAATCTAAGGCAGGCGGCCACACTATGGCCATCCTGTTTACAATATGGGCAGGCATCCCGTTCAGGTGTTGAGGCACCCACGTGCCCATACAACTGCCTTGGCCCTCTCTGTGGTAGTCCCCTCCTCACGGGGCTCCAAGTAGCCTTCTGTGGCTCCTCAGCGGGCTTCACGAACAAACCCATGTTCTCTGCCCTCCGACACTCTTCCTCCAAAAACTCTATGAGCTGAGAAGAGGTGGGCAAGTTGTCTGCACCCTGACCATGATGCTGCTCAAATCTGGTCTGCACATCCACTGGCAGCCGGGACAGTACTATGTATACTAACATGTAAGATTCTTCAACTGGCAAGCCTAAATTTTCTAATGCCCTAGTGACACTCAACAACGGGTTCAACACTTCTGCCTGTATGGCAGAGACCGAGTCACCGAAGGGATGCTAAACAGCCTCTTGAGCTGAGCATCAACCAGCCTTCTTTTGTTCTGGTAGCGCCTTACCAGCATTTGACGGGCAATCTCATAATTGTCCTCGGTCACCGTTAAATGAGCTACCAGTTCCCTAGGCTCCCCCTTTAAAGTGGACATTAGTTGTGCCATCTTATATGATTTAGGCAAATCCTCCATTAAGTGGACCAAACTATCAAATAAATTGATGAAGCTGACCCACTCACCGAGCTCTCCATCAAAGCTGGGTAGTTGTATCTGAGGCAGTTTTGATACAACCCCGCGAGAGTGTGGGCCTTCCACAGCTCCTTCATCACAGCCAGTTCTGCGCTGGCGCTTTATTTCTGCTATGCGCTGCTGAATGTCATCAACAATTGAGAGGCACTGGTCAACATCAGCCTCCATCGCGGACCTTATCTGATCGCTGCCCTTCTCCTCCTCAAGGGCCTTGGTAAGCGCTTCCATCATAACCTCCAGCCGGGCCGGCGCATCCAAAGCTCGAGCCAACAGTGCATCTTGTCTATCTGGTCGGCCTAGGAGGCCTTGAACCGATGTAAACCATCTCAATTCTGTGCTAATCTTAGCCCGGTACAATGAGAACGACATAGCGGCAAAACGATACTTACAAGTTACAATATTTATGTATTATATAAACTATCTATTTAAACACTATTAGGAACTTTATATAAAACCCTATTAAGTGCTTGTGCAGTCACTCAATCTCAGATATATATCTACCTACAAGTTTCACTTTATCAATGCCCACTAACAATAAGTTAATTTTATTAAAAATAATTGAATTTAAGCTTCACTAAACAATATTAGAATGATATAACAATATTATTCTAGTATTATTGTCTTTGGGCTAGACAAATCTAATTGTATTAGACTTATATATTGGACCAATTTTATTGTCCCAAACAATTAATATTTAATATTAAGTTTTACAATTCAACCAAAAACCAAATGTGTGATTGGGTTAATATATTGGACCAACAGTCCCAACAATCAATATTAAGTATACAATATAGTTCAAACAAGTAAACAATTAGTAAAATAAGTTTTACATTAATCCAATAATTAAATGTTTGACCTACCCACTTCAATCATTATGCTAGTAAATTGTTTCAAATACTATTCTAAATAGCTATATCAGTGGAATCAAAGATATGTGGACAGTGGAACAGTATAATTACCTACCTAACAACGAGATGTCACCTTCTGAGTGCACTACGGAGTGCCACAGAGGTTAACCACGCTTTCTGCTACCAAAAATGTTCACTCCTCTCACCAATGGGGCGATTACTTTGTGATACTTGTAATACCTATAGGACCCCTTGAGTATAAGCATTAAATCGCTAGTCCATTGGCAAGAAGAATGAGCTTTACGGCGATACACCGTGTTCTTAATCTAAACTAAAATCATCAAGCACTTACTGGAGTTGTGTGGCGTCCTGTTCTCGGCGTTCCATTCCAAGAGATCTCTTGGGTAGTGGTTCTTGTCTGCGTCGTCACACAATCGTAAACTCCTAAAGTGCTGTACAACTTTCAAGGTATTCGAATTACAATAAACTCGTATCAACTATCACGGATATTCGAATTACAACTCACTCGCTTCAGCTATCGCGGAACGCGCCTACAAAACTCGCGAGTGCACGACCTAACACAAAACGGTTTATCACTAAAGAGACCGCGGGTCGATGGACAATACAATTAGCTTAATATCAATTAATTTTCGGTTCTCAAACAATAATCGTCTACCATTCACAACGCGCGTCTTTCAAGTCCTTTTTCTATATTAATCTCAAACGTCAAAACGTCAAACAAGAAAAAAAGTGACAATCAAAAATTGTGCCATTATAATGACGTTCGAAATCCAACAATATAGATTTTTGAAACGTACAAGTAACGCCCTTTTGAATGATACTACATATTTATACTATACTACATACACGGCATATTTATCTCCAATTTATTTTTTAATATAGTACTTTATGTCGGCTAGAGGGCGACTAAAATCATCAAGCACTTACTGGAGTTGTGTGGCGTCCTGTTCTCGGCGTTCCATTCCAAGAGATCTCTTGGGCAGTGGTTCTTCTCTGCGTCGTCACACAATCATAAACTCCTAAAGTGCTGTACAACTTTCAAGGTATTCGAATTACAATAAACTCGTATCAACTATCACGGATATTCGAATTACAACTCACTCGCTTCAGCTATCGTCACAAGTCGTCGTAAGTCACACGTTATGTAGAAATGCACCATAACACATTAACACGTCGTTTTTTGTTGTAGTTGGGTTTTAGTTTTTACTTTTTAAATATTGATGTAAAACTATAACATATTTTCCTAAAACCCCAAAGATATCGTTAATTCACCATTTAATCTTATCCAATCCTAAAATCTAATATTATTTCTGTTTTCTTTTTTCTATTTATCCAAAACTTGTTTTGCCTAAAAGCTTCTAAATGTTAATTGTCTTGTAAGATGGGCTGTAGTCCTTGCGCGAGTTGCCTATTTATAACCATGAAACAGCGAGCTTGATATTTGCTTAAATTGAAACAATCTTCAAGGCTGTTAAGAACTGAGCTCACCTAAAACTAGTTCAGGGAACAGAATACAAGACGTTTTAACTTTTGAGTGAACAAGTTCCTACCAGTGTTACAAGTTATACGTGGTTTAGCTTCAGGTTGGTCATTAAAGTTGTAAGCTTTTATTATGTTCTTGCTTTTGCCCGCGGATCCGCCGCGTGTATTTTTTTTTATTGAATAAGGCTGCAAACAAGCAGACGCATCGCCTGATGGTAAGCGATTACCACCGCCCATGGACACCCGCAACACCAGAGGCGTCACAAGTGCGTTGCCGGCCTTTGGGGGATGGGGAAAGGGATGGGGGGAGGGGTTGGGGTTATGGGCCTACGGTATCCTCAATTACTCGGTGAAACACAGCACATGCGCTGTTAAATCACTACGTATGGGCTCCCATACATAACTGCGAAACGACATCAACCGCGGGCAACGCCGCGGGACGAAGCAAGTTTAAAGAAAGTAGTCCAAGTCACTCCTTATATCATCAGCTACCTATCAGTGAAAGTCTCATCAAAACCAGTCAAGCCGTTCCAGACATTAACCGGAAACAGACAGACAGACGAAAAATTTTAAAATAGATTTTTGTTGTAAGTATCGTATATACTTTCACTTCACGTCTCATTACTGCAACCATTGCATATTAAGTATACCATTTTTCTTTAATATTTTCTCTAATATACACAGCATATGTAATCAACTTCTATATAAACATCACATTCCACCTAATCTCACATATTTTATTTAGCTAAAGCAGCTGCACGAAATATGTTAGTGAATAACAAACATCCAACAAAAATTTCACACCTATCTTTTGCCTAAATAGTCAATGCAAATCAGTTCAAACATCTCTAAAGCTAACCTTTAAAGTAACTTAAACATTTCTTAAGAAAGTTTATATATTTCTCCCTAAATAACTTCAAAAATATTAAACTTCAATTTAGTAAAGGTTGAGTTACTTTAAAGGTTAGCTTTAGAGATGTTTGAACTGATTTGAGCAGCAGGGGTCTTTCAGTCAGCTAAAACTTACACGCGATAAGGGCTAAGCGATAAGATATGCACGAGTGTCGTTGACGTTTTAGAGCTGAAGTTGCGTTGAAAAGATTTCATACAACTTTTCTTTGGTACTGGAGCCATTTTATCAAAAGGGCGGGTAATAGTTTTGACAGTTTATGTATCTTTGTTTCTATGTTCCATCGTAGTGCTTAAACTACTGAACTCATTTTAAGTAATGAGATGTCAACAGATTCGTAATAATGGTTCTAGTGATATAAGCTACATACATTTAGTCGGGTTATAGTTTTTACAACTTTTTCTTGTTACTTTTTATTGACCGTTGTCATTATATTTGTACTGAGTACTATTGAGTTTTACTAATTCTATTAATTTTTGAAGTTTGTGAGTTGTATATGTTACCGTAAGATTTTCAAAACCGTTAAATTGTAATCTATCTCGCGATATTGCAAACAGTCGAAAGATTGTGAAATGGTATGACGCATCGCAAGTCGCACGCTGATTGTTTGAGCAGCATATGTCTCGCGCTGCCATATTTGTTTGTTAATTCGTTTTTGTTGCTGAATGTAAAGTATTTTGTGATTTTAAATTCATTCATAAATCATGCTGAAAATACCTCACGGCTATAGAATTAGTTATATAAAATTATTGTGACATTAATTTTGTGATTAATTATAAAAGTTATAACCTAATCAGACCGAACTCTATGGCTATTGAACGGCCTACTCTAAAACCGGCCAATCAGGGACTGTTGACAATTTGACGCGCGTAAGCAGTATATCGTAGTTGACAATCTATCGATATAGTTAATAGTTTGCAATATCGCGAGATAGATTACAATCTAACGGTTTTGACAATCTTACGGTGACATATATACAACATGTTATATTGCAGAGGATTGAATTAGAAACAGACAGAATTCCTGGCTTTGTTAATGTGTCTTGCTAAAAGCATATATCTACACGTCTGAGCTGTGTGTTACAATAGGACAAAACCTCGTTTGAGACTGCCAAAAGTATTACTTACCTTCTGTTAGTATCGTCCTAGTCGATTAAAACGATAAAATAATGAAGAAGATGAATAATTCCGCATACTATCGCATATTTTTGTAAATACTTCCTTACGTTAAGCAAAGTTAGATGTTATACTATATCTTGTTTTACTCTCACTCTTTTATTGTGTTTGTAACATAATTGCTGTAGGTACCAGGCCATTAAATCCTCAAGGTCACGACCTTGAGCCGTAAAACGCCATTAAGTACCTTCTTAAAGGTGTGTTACAGATAAAAGCTTTAAAAGATTAAAGTAAATAGGTATGGGTATATAATAATCAGAAAGTCAGTTTCTTTATTTAAAAGATGAAGTTCGCGTTAGAAATTGATACTTTACTACGTATGCATCTGCGCTTTCCTCTTAAAATATAGCATTGAGGACAACGGATGAAATCTCAAGTTTTAGTTAAAAATAGTAAAAAACTTAGTATAGTTTGCGTTAATCTGTGAGGTTGACTTTAGTCAGTAAAGGCAAAAAACATTAGGCCCTCAGTTCAAACGTTTTAGTTAAATTCAACCATCATTTACTTCTTAACAATTGGCTTCTGTCTAAAATTTTTTTAACTAATTCACTGAGGTATTTATCTAAAATATTCTAAAGTCTTAGTTACATATTTGTTTAGATAATATCATTTTTTGCAGATTCCTCCGTACAGACGTTACTGAACTAAGGGCCCTATATTATGACGCCGTGAATCCGTATTGTCATATTGTACAGTTTTGGGATTTTCTTAAAAGTTTTAAGAAATTCTTAACTAAATTCTTAAATAAAAAGCATTGACCTAGAGGTAGTACTTCTTGAGATCTAGGCTATGTCATTTTTGCAAGCATCTGAACTGAGGGCCTATTTTTAACTAATTCCTATTTGAATTTTATATCCTTTTGCAAAAATTTCAAAAATGGGCCCTCAGTCCAGATGCACACCTTTACCACACGGGTCTTTACAAACATTCATTCAAACGTACTTAAATAACACAAACTCTAAATAACAATTTGTGGATAACACAAACGGTTGTGCCACGTGGGGGTTGAACGCACAACACTCAGTAGACAGAAGCTACGATTTCCACACACAAGGCTGTTAATAATTTTTTTTATTGAATTGCGGGCAAACGAGCAGCCGTATGACCTGATAGTAAGCGATTACCGCCGCCCAAGTACACCCGCAGCACCAGAGGCGTCACAAGTGCGTTCCGGCCTTTGGGGGATGGGGAGGGGTTGGGGTATGGGCCTCCTCATTCACTCGGTGAAACAGCGCAAGCGCTATTTTTCACCGGTTTTTTTGTGAGGCTGTGGTATTACTCCGGTCGAGCCAACCCATTCATGCCGAAGCGTGGCTCTCCCACGGTATAAATTAAACTAGTGTCCCTACGCGCTAGATGCGTACAGGTGTACATAAACGATATGCTATAATTGGTGGATTTTTACGTTTCGATTCACCTACGCTACAAACCAAATTAAAGATGCGTTGGCCTATAGCCTTATTTTTTTTTTTTCATAGATTTAAATAGCAATAACGGATACTCGAGGGCTTAAACCAATATGGCAATATGTCATCCGTGCAGTCGCATAAAATAAATTGTACTTAAAAATAACAAAACCGACTTCAAGGTTCGACTTGATTTCTCTTGGATGCCATCATCAAATCTTAATGTCCTTATCATGGTACCACTGTTAGGACATCTCCTTTCCATTAAAAAAAAGAATCATCAAAATCGGTTCATAAACGACGAAGTTATCCGCGAACACACATTAAAAAAAACATATACGGTCGAATTGAGAACCTCCTCCTTTTTTGAAGTCGGTCAATAATTAGGGATTCAGAACAAAAACTCAATTAAAACCTTGCGGGCAGACATTTTATCACCATGGGAATTGCCTATATAAAAAATTAAGGTACTGCAATAAAAACATCGTACACTGGAGTGTAACGGTAAAAATTAATATTGAAAATAAACTAAGCAAAATTTTAATCTTGTTTTAAAATTTATTCAATGTATTTAGCAGATTTTATGATTCGTATCATATGAAATTTATTTGGAATTTTTGACAAAATTTTGGAATATGAGACAATATGATGCAAAGCACATGATAATATGATGGTCTGAAATGGCACAGAATAGAAAAGAATGACGTATTTTATTGTTTTAATTATTACAGAAACGTGGACGGTTCGCCTTAAAGACCGACGCAAAATCGATGCATCGAGATGTGATGCTGTCGTCGACTGCTGCCTAGACTGTCCTGGACAGCACAAAAGACCAACGTATCGATCCTAGAGGAGTTAAAAATCAAACAGAGGTTATCGTCGACTGTACAAGTACGAATTCCCAAATATTTCGGTCACGTTGTTCGCAACGAATACTCCATGGTGCGACTCGTTGTTTCTTTTTTAGTAAGTGAGTAAGTTTATCACACAAATATCTATCCTCAAATGGAATTAAAAGTATGACAACAGTATTATTATTGTTATTTATTTTATATAATATTATTATTATTTTATTAATATTATAATATTATTATTTTTATAATAGTATTGGTAATCTGTCGTATTATTTGAAAACAAATTATTTGAAGACAATTAAACGTCTTTAATTCTTACTGTTTAGTGTTTACTGATTTGAAACTCTAATGAAATTAGAAAATAATTTTTCTTCTTCATAAATTTAGCACTCTCGCCCGCTTAATTTCCATAACTTATATAGTGTACTAATTTAAATGGAGTTTAACTTATCTAATGTTAGTTTTAATTCTAAATTTAAATTCTAATTATATCTGTTACGAAGTAATTAATTCTTTTGCCTCTTTTTTGTAATATAATACGATATTTGTTAATTCTTATTTCATTGTTTCACTACAGTATTCTTTGTAGAATTTTAGATTAATATAACGCTAAGTTATTAAATTACAATTTACGAAATGTTAGCAGCTACATTTCGTAAATTGTAATTTACAATTAGCTTATGTACAATAAAATTAGTAGTGAATTTTAATTATACTCGGGAACAAAACGTTACAGTTTATTTTTAAATTATCAATCCGCTGTGTTTTTTTGTTTTTTTTTTCTCCGTCATTCTCGGTACTCCTTAGCCAACTATATCTCGGAACTCCGTTACTTATGAACCAATTTGGTATTAGTAATTGTCACTTTGGGATAACATCTTTTCAAATTTGACTATATAAATTTGAAAAGATGTTATGTTATAAATATCATAAGTAAGGTAGTAGAGCCACGCTGATTTCAGCAAGAACGGGTCGGCTCGACCGGGGCGGTACTACCCTCGCACAGAAAATCAACGTTAAATGCAGTGCTGTCGTGTTTTGTTGGTGAGTGCGAGACCGGAGGCCCAAATAGTCTGGTCAACAAGTTCCATACTTGTTGACTAGACTAAAAGATGCAGAAGCATCACTAGGCCGCAATGGTGTAGGTCGCCATGCTGCATTGTCTGCATTCGCAATGAGTATGGTGACCATCACTCTTGGATTCTGCTTATGCTTTCCATCAGGCAGAGTAGGGTCATTTTGGCGGGCCAAACATAATAAAAAATCCTACAGATTCTCATCAAGATATTTTTACAAAAAAATCTTTTCATAATAAAAGTTTTAGTTATATAAAAAAGAAAAAAAAAGAAAAAAAAAGTTGTGTTTGCATCGCACTTGTAATTAAGATGTTGTGGACTTATGGGCTCTTGTTTTCCGAGTGTAACACCTTTTTTTTCTTTTTTTTTGTGCGGAAATCTCCTCGGATACCACCACTCGAACTCGAACCGACTAAAAACCGCACACCGTCTCGGGTACTAAAAGCCGGGGAACCAGGTGCACCCTCGGAAGGAAATCCCTGGAACCCCGGCGTACCTCGGGCTACCTACGGTTTTGTAGATGGCCCTCTCCTGTGTAGGAACTCTGATGTTCCCTTTTCTACCCAGAAAAGGGGCGCGGGCACTGCCGAGTGTGACATCTACTCATAAATCAAATATTTCCTCTGGCTTTAGGATACCGGAGTGCCTACTTTGTTAGTAATTTTCCTAAATGATTACACCCTCATAAAAATATGAAATAAATAAATATGTTTTTAAAAAGATTAAATAAACATGTTTTCATTTCATTACGAATCAAGGTAATATGTCTAGTATTTGTAAAAATAGTCTTCAATTTTCATCCTGTTTACATTTTAAGGCTTTGTATAGACCTTTATAAGGAAAATATACATACATTACCTTTCTATACATAAGTAAGTACACGTTCAAAGTTTAGTACTAGATAAAAACTAGTTTAATATCGTAGTAAATTACGTATATTTTCCTCTTGATACTACTTTGTTCATGAAAGTTTTCGCTATAAAAACTTTTATGTTAATTCTTATCTTAAGCTACATTGAGTTCAATTTTCTTTACAACGCTTAATAACTCTTTGAGCATAAATTACGCAAGGGAAACAAACATATTTCTTACATAACATTGACTGGGAGGGCATTTATGACCTAAATGGCCAGATATGTGCCAGTTCCGAGGCTTAACGGTCTCTAGATTGCACTTTTAAACTTTGCGAAGCAGTTAATATTAACTATAAAAGTACGGACCAGAAATAACTTTTTACCTGACTACGGCAAAGCCAAAGGAGGGTTATGATTTTGACAGGCTATGTATGTATGTATGTAAGTATGTATGTAAGTATGTATGTATGTATGTTCATCTGTTCCCTCATAGCTCCTTAACTACTTATTAGAACTGGACAAATAAGGTATCGTTAGAAGCGTCTTGATCGTCCGCTGGTTATATGACGTGTCACTGAATCTAATATGGCGCCCTCTAGCCGACATAAAGTACTGTATTAAAAAAAAATTGAGATAAATATGCCGTGTTTGGTATCATTCGAAAGGGCGTTACTTGTACATTTCAAAAATATGTATATTATTAGCATTTTCTCGTGACTTTGTCCGTATTTATTCGATAATTGTGATATTTCTAAGGTACCCATTTAAAATATACTTTGCAAAGAAATTAATACTTTTTTTTTATTGTAAGATAAAAAACGATGTATTTTTTTAACCAAACAATAAGTTACTAAGCAATATGGAACTATTGAAATAAGCATAAAATGAGCTATTAAGGTATCAATTTTCCGACCTTCTCCATCGTGAGATCTGGATATCATATAAACTGCCTCGGTGGCGTAGTGGTAGCGATGCGACTGCTGTGCTTGAGGTCTCGGGTTCGATTCCCAGGTTGGACCAAATGTTTGCATGATCTGCAAATATTTGTTTCGGAGTTTGGGTGATTTCTAGTACCCATAACACAAGCTCTGCTTAGCTTGGGACTAGATAGCGTTATGTGCTAGATGTCAGAAATATTTATTTATTTATATTTATGAACGACAATTCAAGTTACAGAAACTAAGTTTCCCGCGTCAATTACTAGACCACCTCCATGGCATCAAATAAAGCATATTCTTTGTTCGATCAACATAAATTTTGATTAAAATTGCAAAGGTTGAACTGGTAAAAAAGAATGTAAAAAGTAGGTTGAAATATATTAAAACTCGAAAAAGGAAACGTAGCTTAAAATATGTTTGAAAATATTCCTAACGTTTTTGTGGGTAGGTTTTGTAAAAAATATGAAATAAGAGAAAAAATTAAAAAGATTAAAACGCGCCGTTCCGATGTTGATAAAAATAATAGAGCGGGAAATTCAAGTGTCTGTGTCGTGTCGGTAGGTCATCCTGCCGAGCCGGAGCCTGCGAGGTTGAATGAATGGCTGCCACCCTAACTCAGATAACGTTCGCTGAATAAAAGATAAAACTTTATGTGAGAATGGCGCCATTCGTTAAATACACGCATACATATTAAATCAAAGTACGTACAAAGTTTGAAGTAAGTAGGTTTATGTTTCTAAATTTGAATTTTGTTTTAATTATAGAATTGTTGGGGTTCTCAAATTTTAGAATGACATTGCCAAGGGCTGTTTAAGGCTTTCTAAGAAACTCACTTTAAACGGATTTTGTGGGCGGTCTGTGGAAGAAAATTCTTCGCCTGAAATATTATTTAACGTACCTATTAATAAATGAACATTAAATGGAGTATGACAGAGTAGACATTAGAAGAAATTGGTAGACAAATTGTATTTATTATTATTAAATAAACTTATTTATAAGAAACAAACCGACCCATGTAACTTTGTATACGTCTCTTTTAATCATGCTTTTTGTCGGCTTTTTAACCGACTTCAAAAAAAGGAGAAGGTTCTCAATTCGACTGCTTTTTTTTGTTAGGTACCTCATAACTTTCGACTGGGTGAACCGATTTTGATAATTCTTTTTTATTTGAAAGCTGGTGCTTCCCATTTAAATTTGGTCCAGACTGAAGTCACTTTTTTTTGTTAAAATTTGTAATTATTTTTCGTCTAAGTGTGATGTTAACTATGCTATCTTAGCTACTTTTAGGTTAAATAGTTTCGGAGTTAATCGTGAGCAACAACGTGACACGGGCATTATACATAAGTAGTTGTTGAGCGCGTCTCCGCCCGCGTATATTTCGGTTATCGCGGCAAATATTAGCCTATATATTATTCTGATGTACATGTATAAGCTATATTACTGTAAAGTTTTATCCAAATTCGTTCAGTAGTTTTCCATCCATACTAACAAACTTTCGCGTTTATATTATTAAGTATAGATAGATCAAATAGGTATATTAACATAAAGATGAGATCCTGTCTGATTCACGATCTGATCAGTGTTGCTAAATACTTAGTTTTGTAAAGAATTTGGTTTACTTACATAATAGGGAGACTGTAAGCATGGTATATGACTTAATGCAATCAAAAGAAAATGTTAAAAATATCGTAAACTGGATGGATGGATGAAGAATCTTTTACGATGATAGAGGTTTCAATACCTCTTGTATCGTTGTAAAAGTTACTTTAACCAAAGTACCTAGTTTTCTACTTGCACTACACCGTGGGAGAGCCACGCTTCGGCATGAATGGGCCGGCTCGACCGGAGTGATACCACGGCCTCACAGAAAACCAGTGTGAAATAGTGCTTGCGCTGTGTTTCACCGAGTGAGTGAGGATTCCGGAGGCCCATACCCCAATCTCCCGACCCCTACCTCTCCCCCCCCCTATCCCTAAAAGCCCGGCAACGCACTTGTGACGCTTCTGGTGTTGCAGGTGTCCATGGACGTCTGCTCGTTTGCCCGCCTATTCCATAAATTTAGTTAGTTAATTTAATGCACCAGCTCAATCCAAATCATTATGTTTGTTTACACTTCACAAGATCCGGTTATTTCAAAGTACAAACAAGAAACCAGATTGAAACAAGTTGTTTTAAAGATTTCCGCTCAATTACAATCATAGTGTCAACAGTTTACTAATGACGTAGCAAAACAAAACAACCTTTGATCATGCATAACTAATATGACGACTAATATTTGACTAGTTGGTTTGGCGGTTAGTGATCTAACTTACCTGCTAAGCTAGGGTGACGTAGTCTCAGTGAAGATAAATTACCTATTGTATGATGGTGACGAGTACAGTAATTTGTTCCGTGTTTAAATGTTATTTATCTATATCTACATATATTTAGTAATATTGTTAGAAGTCGATAAAGATAGTGAAGAAAAACTAATTTTAATACAATAACAAACCTCAAAACAACAGATTTTAGAGCTTTTGTCTGTTCATCAACAACCCATAATGTTCCACTGCTGGGCTCTGGTCTCCTCTCAGGAGAGGGATAAGGCCATACGTCCCCACACTGGCCGAGTGCGGGTTGGGAACTGGCAAGACAACGTTGTGGCTACGTAATCTTGCCGTTGGATGTTCTTAAACCGCCATAAGGCCTCCAACTAAGCTTCACGACTGTTATCTTATGATAACAACCGGGACCGACTGCTTAACGTGACCAGCGGTCACCCATCCACATACTGACCGCGCCGCTGTTGCTTACCCTCGGTGTATATTTGTCTGTTGGTGTTGCATATTTGTCTGTTGCTGCGCTTATCTCAGAACACTAAAACCGATTTGGATCCGTTTTTCTCGGATAACGACATTTATGCGGTCGGAGCAGCAAGCAGAAGCTAGTCTATAATTAGAATTTATATCTAGAAATGGCTAAATACCTATGTTTATCACCTGTCTGTTGGTTACTATAGTACAGTCTCTGTGTAGTTTAAAATTAGTCAGTCGTATGTGGCATGTGTCAAGTTCTTATTAAAAAAATGTTCTCATTTGAATACAACTTTTGCACGAAATGACCCGAGAATGTTTCATAAAGGAAGAAATCTTTCCAAAACTTACTGAGCCTAACCCAGAACTTACGAAAAGTTAGCGATACTGTGCAATTTCGTTATGTACAACGAAACATCTGTAATATAACAACATAACATCTGGGATCTTGGGATCACATCTCTTTTCTTATTAACAAGTTAGGCAAAAGTGGATACTTAGTTTACCTCATATGTTCTACCTACGCTATTACCTAACTTGTTCCGCCAAACCTTGATAGTTTCAACAATGACTCAATAAAAAAAACTAAAGTTTGACCCTAAATAGGAATGTCAGAAACGTTGTCTGTTTGTAAATATGTAGATTAACTTATTTAAGACGCAGTTTGAAAGAGTTGATTTTTTAAGACAAACAAAAATCTTAAACTTTTTCGCCACTGCTGCCTTGAAAGGGCAGTTATTTTGAAGTGGAAGTTTAGAGAAAATTAAACAAGCAAAATTTTGTGGGTCTACCGTGAGTGATTTAATAAATTTATTATTAAATCACCCGGCTCTCAAGTTGGTACTGAAATCTACGTCAGGTTTAACTTGTTCTATAGGATAGCCTTTTGGGTACCTCAAATCAATTAGTACCATTTGGTGTATGCTTGTATGTTCGGGTGGAATCTTGCAACTCAATTTTGAAGCAGATATCTTCAACCGATTTTGCTGAAATTTTGCAAGCACGTGTATACAGCGTGACAATACAATATTATAATGACATGGAGCTGATCTGATGCCATAGGAACTGAAGGTGGCCATAGGAACTCTGTAAAGAAACATTCAGTTTGGACTCGTTTGATACGTCTCGAGGCATTCCAGTAAAAGCTTGTTTTTAAAAAGCTTTTTTAAGTAATTCAATTTATTTTACGACTATTATAAACAAGTACAGAAGATTGGTTGGATGTTGATAATGAATGGAACTGATTGAAACTTGGTATAGAGACAGGTTGTAGTTTGCTGTAGTCCAAAATAGAGCACAAGCTTATTACCCTGGTAAAATTGATGGACAAAGTCGACATTTAAGTACGGGAAGCCACTGACTGTTTGGCCAGGCCAGGAAATAATGAAAACAAGCGATCGCTCGTGTGTTATTGCCTTGTTATTATGCGGAAAGCTACTACGTTTATTTTACCTATGCGCTGAATTCTAACATCTGGAACTTTACATGTGTACGATTTCGTTAATCCGTTAATTTCATTGTACATTTACATACCTAGGTCATTTCTATATATAAGATATGTTATGTTGTTGATGTTGTATCCTATGTCCTTCTTTGTACCTACCGTTGACAAGGTGAGGTGTTGAGATACATGCAGTAAAAAAGGCCTAGAGACATAACGTGAACAAATTCATTTTTTAATGAAGTATATTAGTTATAGTTACATATATTTTATACTGTAAAGACAGTTAGATTAGTCAGTAGATAACGCAGAGTGGTCAAATGATGTTCATATTACGTATATTATGTAAGTTTGTATAAATCTCGGACGGAATAAAACAAACTCTCCAAATATAATAGCTTCCGCGAGTCAAGGACAGACAATTGTGATTCATCACCTTGATGATGAGTGGGAATTAATATATACATGTAAGTGTAGTATATAATAATAATAATAATAATAATAAGCCCCCTGAAGCTCCAACCGTACGTCCGAATCGACCACCAGATTCACGTAGGGGGCGGACACGTGATATAAAATTACTGGCACGGCTAACATGGCTCTGGCAACCCATTAAATATGGAGACACGTCTAAGAAGTAAACGTATAAGGCCGCTGCCCGGGGGTGATCGCCGGGGCACACCTGGAGCTGACGCTGGGTGTGACAGCATACGAACCGTCGGCGGAGTGGAGCTGAGTAGGCGGGCTCCCTCCGGGTCACCCGAAAATATTACAGCCAACTTGACTTTCGACAGACAGACTGACAATATGGACAGGATTAGCTCACCATGCCCCTCAACAGAGGAACCATATAGCCCGTCAACCGTGTCATATACACCATCAGAAGTTTCTACAGGAACACCAACACCTACAGACACACCGGCCTTAGATGTTGCGCAGGGGGTGAATACCCTTTTACCTGCGTCCACTAAGACTGGTAAACCACGTGTACGCATGCGATGGACAGAAGATGTAAACATATTCATCATGCGTACCTACTACCGCATCACTAAATTAGAAACAGACATGACAACATACAGAAAATTACTTCATGAATGCTTTTTAAAACAGTACCCTCACGTTATAGTTTCAGAACAACGAGTTTCCGATCAAAGGCGAGTTATCATAAGAAATAAAATGCTTACTAATGAAAAGTTAGAGCAAATTAAAGAACAAGTTAGGGTAGATTTAGAACAGGAAGATATTTCTCTTCAATCACAAGCATCACTTAGTGAGCCACAAACAATCATTACTACAAACCCAACTACACAACAAACAATACTAACAAATACACAATTATCCCATAACTACCTTAATACTACTGAATATGCCATATACAACACACAAACACCACTTAGTACTAATATATCAACACAAACTGAAACTACACTGCTATTGATGGAAACAGAAATAGAAACTGTGCAGTGTAATGACCTCCTAGACTCGTCAGAAAAGAAACTGAAAGAACACTTACACTCAGCCATAATTGAATGTGCAGGCTTAGACCCCACACTCAGGCCACGACTCCCTAAACTTAAATATAGTTTGTATCTTTCCAAATTAACTCATTTTTTTAACAATACCTTACTGCATGAGTTTTTCTCTGATGATTCACAACTAACCGACATTCATACACTCATATATTGTAGTGCCCTAGTAATCTCACGAGAGCTTGGATATAACACCGAACCACAAGCCAGACCCCAACGCATTAACAAAAAACCAGCCTGGCAAGATAGACTAGAGAGAGATATAACGCAACTTAGATCTAACATAGGTAGACTAACACAATTTTTGAATAATAACAGGTCAAAAAAGGTAGTTGATACAGTAAAGAAAATAATATCTAATAACAGAATACACAGCAGTCATGAAAATAATAATAAAAGACCCGAAGACGTTCTAGACACATTGAAACAGAAATTAGCATTAAAATCACATAGACTATCCAGATATAAAAAAGCACTTCAAAGAAAAACCGATAACAAACTTTTCCATACCAATGAGAAAACATTCTATAGAAATTTAAATACAAATAAAGAAAAACTAACAAACAATAATATAGAAACCCCAGCAGTACACGACTTAGAAGAATTCTGGGCAGGTATCTGGGAAACAGAAGTACATCATAACGGGGAAACACAATGGATAACGGAAGAAGAAAGAAAATGGGCAGACCTAGATGAAATGGAATTCAAAGAGATATCAGAATCTGATATAAAATATGTCACAAGCAGACTACATAACTGGAAATCTCCAGGTATAGATAACATACACAATTACTGGTACAAAAAATTTACTACCCTCCATAAAATCATAGCTAAAAATTTTACTAGCATTATTCACGGACATCAAAACACACCACCATTTATAGCTAAGGGTATAACATACATGCTACCTAAAGGCCAATATACACCACAACCATCACAATACAGACCCATAACTTGCTTACCCACTATATACAAAATTCTCACATCAGCTATAACACAAAAACTCACCACTCATATAGAACAGCACAATATACTTGCCGAGGAACAAAAAGGGTGTAGAAGAGGCCATATGGGATGTAGAGAGCAGCTTATTATCGACTCTCTTATTCATAGACACGCAACCACAAATAAAAGAAATTTACACTGTACATACATAGATTACAAAAAAGCATTTGATAGCATTCCACACTCCTGGTTATTACACATTTTGAAAATATACAAGATCAGTCCTGTCTTAATAGAGTTCTTAAAAAACATAATGCCCCTTTGGAAAACTACACTTCATCTTAACAATATCACTAGTAGAGAAATAGCAATAAAAAAAGGTATATATCAAGGTGACTCCCTAAGTCCTCTATGGTTTTGTCTCGCCCTAAACCCTATATCCCAGATACTGCAGAATTGCAAGGCTGGATATCGATTAAAGAATAATAGCACTGAAACTAGTATATCACACTTAGTTTACATGGATGACATAAAGCTTTATTCAAAAACAGCAAAAGAAATGAAAGCTCTCATAGACGCTACAGCGAAATTTAGTAAAGATATCAGCATGCAATTTGGATTAGATAAATGCAAAACTATTCACATAATAAAAGGAAAAATCCAGCCAGGCGATTACGCAGTATCTCATGATGAAACAATTACAGCCATGGAACCGAATGAGTTATATAAATATTTAGGATACCAGCAATCAAAAGGAATAGACCATAGTAAATTAAAAATGGCCTTAAAAGATGAGTATAAGCATAGGGTAAATGTTTTAAGCAAAAGTAATTTAGCTAGCAAAAACTTAGTAAAGGCAATAAACACTTACGCTATACCCATACTGACCTACTCTTTTGGTATTATAAAATGGACTAAAACAGACATTCAAAACATACAAATAACAACAAGAACTATTCTCACTAAACACAACTGTCTACATCCAAAATCTGCAATAGAAAGAATCACAATCAAAAGACAGGATGGAGGAAGGGGCCTTATCGACATATCTACCTTATGGACCACGCAAATATCTAAATTAAAATCATTTTTCCTCGAAAAAGCTAACAGTAGTGAAATCCATAAAGCAATAGTTAGTAATGATCTGAACCACACACCACTAAACCTAACCCAAGAGACCGAAATAGGTAACGCAGAAAGTAACTCTCAAATCTGTAAAATAGAACAATGGAAAAAGAAAGCACTCCATGGTCGACACCCACACGATCTTGAACAACCACATATAGACAAAACAGCATCAAACAAATGGCTTACTCTTGGAACCCTGTTTCCAGAAACTGAAGGCTTCATCATAGCAATCCAAGACCAAATTATAAATACAAAAAACCATAGAAAGCATATTATCAGAGACCCTACAGTAACAGACGATAGATGTAGAAAATGTCACAATCAATCAGAAACTATTCAACATATTACTGGAGCATGCCCCAACCTTGCACAAACCGACTACACACATAGACACAATCAAATTGCAAACATCATACACCAAAGACTAGCTGTCAAACATAAACTCATTCCAGATACACATACGCCATACTACCAATATACACCTAAAGCAGTTTTAGAAAGCAATACCCACAAAATTTACTATGACCGTGCAATATTGACCGATAGGACCATACACTACAACCGCCCTGATATAACCGTACAAGACAAAATAAATAAAACTACTTACCTGATTGATATAGCTGTTCCAAACACTCACAACCTACAAAAAACGATTGCAGAAAAAGTACATAAGTACACAGACCTTAAGGATGAAGTTTTAAGGATCTGGAAACAACAGAAAGTATACATTGTCCCTATAGTATTGTCCACCACTGGTATTATCCCGAAACACATACACCACAGCCTGAAACTCCTTGATCTGAAACCCAATACATATATACTCCTACAAAAAGCTGCTATACTGAACACCTGCAGAATCGTCAGAAAGTTTCTGCAAATAGACGAGCAGACACACAATGCAATAGACTTACACACTTAATTCACTTTTATATAAAACCGTGACATTTACTTGACTTAGTCCGTAAATGCCACTTACATACTACCAGCGAAAGCTGAGAAAAAATAAGTCACCCAAATAATAATAATACTTTATTTCGAACACAAGATTCATAGCTAAATTACATGTAGAGATAAAGAAAAAGAAAATACAAATACAAGTAAAAACAAACAAAAAGAAAAGGACACAGACCAAATAATACCGTGTATACTTAATAATAGAATATACACAAATGAAAATAAAAAAATAAAAAGATACAAAAATCAGGCTACTGTTTTTAACCAGTGCCTGTACATACAGGACGTAATATTCCTATCTGACAGACTTCTGATGATGGCATTCTTACACCGGTCAATTCTGGACATGAATTTAACTATGCGGTTTCTCTGGATGGCTTCAAACGAGTTAACTCGCGCCTCAAAGAACATACCGGAAGCGCTACAGTATCGTGGTAGTCCCATGAGTTGCCTAAAGATGTTGTTGTAGGCAACTCGAATGCTGTTAATGGATTTTTTATTATAGTCTGTCCAAAGTTGACAAGTGTAAAATGTCTGACAAAAGGAGCGAAACAGTGTTACTTTAACATCTGGGGAAGACTTAAAGTATTTCCTACAGATCATATTACCTACAACACATAAGGCTCTCCGTTGACGTTCAATGTCACTGTCGTCCTTCAGGTTTGACGTTACAATGTGCCCAAGGTACCTAAAGCTTTCGACTACTTCAATAGGCTGTCCGTCAAGAAACATGCTGGGAATGATGTCAGGTCCCTTTCCGGACCTAAATATTACCATTTTTGTCTTTTTAACATTGTATGTTAAATTGTGTTCCCTTGCAAACTTTTCACAAATCGAAATTAAACGTCTTAAGCCTCTTATCGTGGGGCTGAGAAGCACCATATCATCTGCATAGCTAAGATTGTTGACATATCTGCCATCCAATTTAAGCCCCACCGGGGTGCCGCTCAGCTCCACGATAAGATCATTTACATACATATTAAATAGGTCCGGAGAGGTCAGCCCTCCCTGTCTTACTCCGCACGACAATTTGTAGCTGTCCGAGAGCTCCTGTCCCCATCTGACGCTATTGGTTTGATTACGATACCAGTAAGTAAGCAAACCAACAACCTCATGCGGAACAGATGTCTGTAGTAGCTTTTGCCACAGCAGCTTGTGGTTCAGAGTATCGAACGCACGACTTAAATCTAAAAAACAGGCGTATACGCTTGTCTGGCCACACTTGTAATAGTTAACAACCTGTTTCAGGCCAAAAATAGCCATATCCGTTGATACTTCTGATCTAAAGCCGTATTGACCGTCATCCAGGTGTAAAGACGGTGTTAAGTTTTTATGAATGAATCGTTCAAGCACTCTAGCTAGTATTGCTGCAAGTGAGATTGGTCGATAGTTTTTCATACACGATACATCACCCGTTCTATTTTTAGGGATAGGCACAACAAGCGTTTTAATCATCTCCTCGGGAAGGTAACAATGTCTCAAACAAACATTATACAGTTTCGCTAGGACTGCACATATGTGTTGACCCGCATTAAGCAAGTGATCTATTACAAGACCATCGTATATGGCTTCTCATTAATGAAAAGTGGCCTGACACTCAATGTGTTAAAACATCAAATCTCTGTAAAGCATTTGTTGTATTTTTAACTACTACTATATAGTTCTATAAATTCTCAAAGATGTGATGTTTTCCTAGACGACTACGGCCACGGTGGTCAGTCTCAACGGAGACCAGCCAACTATGCAGGTGACATTATAGTGTACACAAGTGAGCGCAAACACAGGTGCACTCTCTGTTCCCTCACTCTCATAATCCAATGGAATGGGAGACTAGGGAGAGATCAGGTGCAGGACCGACTGCTTTACGTACTCTCCTAGGTACGAGGGTTCCGACTCCATTTACCAAACTCCGAGTTGTTATTAAGCATTTTTATAATCAGAAAAACTTTATAACACTTTTTGGCCCGAACTTTTTGGGATTCGAACCCGAGACTTCTTGATTGACAGTCGTTTGCGTCAACCGCTAGATCAACGAGGCACTAAATGATATAATATGACATTAGTATCAAGCCAAGTGGCATGCCATTGCAGAAGTCCAGTAAAAGATTGTGATAGAAATCAGCTTATTACAATCATCAGATGGTGATGACAAAGATCACTAAGATATATTTTGTCAATAATTCGATTTGACGTGGATGTACATCTTTGAACATGTTACTTATGCTTTGTGATTGTTTTGTTCATTCTTAAGCCGGGTCTCCTGCGACACTGTTTAATGTTTATAAACACCAAACATCACATTTTTATCAAAATATGGGCGTGGCTTAACTGTTTTGTTAATTTTAACAAGCAAACATGTTATTCAAAGCGGACTGAAAACATCCCAGCGTATATATAATACTTATATTATTCATATTTATACTATAAAAGTTAGTAAGTAAGTGTACTATAATTCATTTTATCCAGTAGATAAAAGATTTTTGCTTTTCGTGCAATCGTGTTCGATGTTCGTTTAAAAGTACGTCTCTTGCGACTTTTCGCTTACATGTTTATTTAACAAGTTTTGTTAGTTTGGTCTGTTATTTTTAGCCGCAGGAGACACGCCTTTGAGGTGAATAAACAAAGAAGAGTGGACTATACTGATGCAGAAGAGGATATATAAGAAAATATAGAAGCGTCTAAATTACACTTTTAGTCGAAAAAAATGGCTAGGTATGGGTGATATGAGACTGTATTATATTGTGTTGTGGAAACTATAATTGAAATTTAACTTTGTCCTAATCATATCACGATAAAAAAGTGGAATTATTTTATTCAATTTTATCTTTGTCTTGTTTTTGAAATTGGAATCCTAGTCGGGTGTGGAATTATTGAAACGAAATTGGAAATAGCGATAAAAAGCGTATAAACAAATTGAAGAATAACAGAAAACCGAATAATAATGTTATTCACCATCTCGTAAGCAAATTTAGGGGCAAAGTTATAGCACTGAAGAAAGGAAAAACTTAAAAACTTACAATTCACATTTGTAACAGTCACATGTTCGTTTTCTTATCAGGAAACCTTATTTATGTACACACATTTATATGTAAAAATATATAAGTGTGCGATTATGTCATTATGTTTAGGCTACGGTCGTTTTTTCGACACTAATTTGTCCTCTAGGGAAATAGTACAAATTATTAAGAGGATTTGTTTTTCTTTATGTTTCCTCGTTTGCCCTCCTGTTACACCATAAATCCTGATATCCTGAATCTGAATTCTAAAATAAGTTACCTGATGGTAAGTGATTATCGCCGCTCATGAACATCTGCAACTGAAGTCGCAAGTCAGTTGCTGCTTTTTGAACTTCGTCATTGAAAAGCAATGAACGAATTGCTTAATACTAGCACATTTGCGTCGAAGCCTGTTGAAGGTAGAGCCACTTCCACAATACTTATTGTGGCAAAAGATTCTAATGTAATTTTTAACGTGGGAGAGCCACGCTTCGGCATGAATGGGCCGGCTCGACCGGAGTGATACCACTCCTCACAGAAAAAAGAGGGGTTGGGGTATGGGCCTCCGATATCCTCACTCACTCGGTGAAACACAGCGCAAGCACTATTTCACACCGGTTTTTCTGTGAGGCCGTGGTATTACTCCGGTTGAGCCGGCCCATTCAAGCCGAAGCGTGGCTCTCCCATGGCCGCATTTCCATTTCCAAAAACCAGATTCTTGGGAGAAGACCTATGCTTCTCTAACGATAACGCATAGCTCGCAAAAGTTAGTTTAATAAAAAAGTACATATTGTATCTACAAATATAAATATTTTTTTACATTTTGCACTAACTTGAATTTTAGATGTCTTCAATCAATATACTATTTCTTGGGGCATTCTTTATTCTGAATGAAAGGTAGACTACATATTTATTTTAAAACCGTATTATTCATCCAATAAACGATAGATACTGATATCAGACGGCAATAGAAAATGTGAGCGTATAATTAGCCTGAATACTTTTAAAGCTTTAAAAATATTTCCATAATTGTGATTTACCGTATTTTCATTGTAAAATTCAAACAACGAATAGTTTATTTTTTGATTTTCTTGCATGCAAATTATGAAACTGCAATGCTAAAATTTGATGAAATTAAACGCGACCTTAAATGAAACGAACCACTTTTTCGTTTAATTGTCTTCTTACGGTAACTGTACCAAAATATTATTTGTCAAGTCCAGTTTTGATTACATTTTAACGAATAAGAAGAATATTTTTAACTAAAAGTTTTCTCTTCTATAATTTTATGAATCTACTTAATTCCTAAGGGTAAGTACTTAAATTTATTAGAAAAAAAAGATTTAACAAGAATGTAAGGGCGGATAAATATATATATATAAAAGAGTAAGGTGACTGACTGACATACCCAGAGAACAACGCACAGCCCAAACCTAGAATCCTGAAATTTTGCATGTAGGTTCTTTATATAACGTAAGTGAGCACTAAGAAAGGAATTTTTGAAATTCCACCCCTAAGGGGGTAAATCAGGGGATGAAGTCGCGTGTAAAAGCTAGTAAATAATAAAAAGAAACTGGACATTTCAGACAGTTTCTACCACCTAAAAAGGGATTATGTTCTTTAAATAAACTTTAAGCCTCGCACTACAAAACTGTGGAATGAACTGCGGTATTCCCGTACTAATACGACCTTCAAATATTTAAGAAAGAGCGTACTCGTTCTAAAAAGGTACACAACGCACTTGTGACGCCTTTAGTGTAGCGGATGTCCACGGATGGCGGTAATCGCTTACTATCAGGCGATCCATCTGCTCGTTCGTCCGTATACCATAAAAAAATATTTTAAAAATATTCAAGTTCATAATTTGAATCCCAGAATATAATAAATAAATAAATTAATATTTCGGACATCTAACACACAACGCCAAGTCCCAAGCTAAGCAGAGCTTGTGTTATGGGTACTAGACAACTGATACAAATACATATATACTTTTTTTGTAAATACATACATATTATACATAGAAAACACCCAAACTCCGAAACAAATATTTGTAGATCATACAAACATTTGGTTCGACCCGGAAATCGAACCCAAGACCTCATGATCAGCAGTCGCACACGCCAACCGCGAGACTAACGAGGCAGTCAAAATATAGAGTTATCTATGACAATAAGCGTAATTGAATGCGAGCGATGTCTAAAACATCGTAGTAATGTCGCCTCTATGATGTCAAGTCAAATCAGTTTATGGTATGTAAACATCAAAGCGGGAAAGGGGAAAATTTATATTTGCCAAATAAAATATACCGCGAAACCCCAGTACCTTAGGTAGGTACGTTCTTTTATTTTTTCTCCGGGGAACAATGTTGTCATAAGGGCTTTGTCTCATAGATGAACGTTGCGTTATAATTAAATAATTAAAACCGAAGACACAATGCACTGTAATTCAGAGTGAAATAAATATGTTTGAAAGACACGTTCAAAAAAAAAACTTAGGTACTTTAAGTTTTTTTTCGGTTTTTTTAACTATTTAGTTTTTTTCTTTTCAGCCTGATTATTGTAAGAAACAGTTTTTCAAACAGTTTTGATAATAATCGTATTCCTATCTAATTAAAACCACAAGTAAAAAGTAGCTAAGTCATTCATTAGGTTCATCAAAAGAACAACCCAAAATGAGTCCTCGTTAGTGTAATAAATACAGAAATAAACCTCATTCATTTTTTTAGTATTATACGTAAACAGTTTTTATATCACTATAAACCTAGGTACACACATCAAAAGTGTCTAAGGATCAACATATGTGTCTAGGGATCAACATATATTTTTGCAATAACTTTTCTCCTGATTGATATTAATTAAAATTTTCTTTAAGGATTCATCAAATAAAGTGTTTTCGTTTGTCACAGTAACGATAAACCAAGTCACCTTTGCATTAATAAAGAAATTTGCCATTTTCCTAATAAAGGTATTTTTTACATTTGAACCACTAACATTAAAGTTCGAAAAAAAGACTGAAATAACAGTTTTCTTTAAAATTTTATTAGGTAACTTAAACAATTAATAATCCGTGTTTCTACCGCGAACACTAACAACACAAGAATCGGTTTGGCATACTCAAAATGAGTTCATCCAAATCACGCTGTGGAATGGCCGCCCATGTTCGTTGCAACAACAAAAAAGGTCTTCTTGCGACTGGATACCCTCCATATTCGGCAGAGCTCTTCTCTGTAGCATATCCCATGCATGCTCAATCGGGTTCAAGTCTGGCGACTGAGCAGGCCAGGGCCAAAGCCACATCTCAATCTCAAGAAATCCGCATAAAAATGCTTGATCCCTAGACACTTTTGATGTGTGTAGTTAATAAATATAACGAATAATGCATAGCGTGCCTGCTCAGAAAAATCTGATTTAATTTTTTCTCATTTTTTACTTTCATATGTTTTATGTCTACGTAGAAACACTTACTTAACGAAATTAAAGAAATTGTAAAAAAATAGTCACACTCATAATTTTAATTTAGTTAAAATATAAATTATTTTAAATAGGTTGGTAAATAGAATACTGTAGAATTATAAAATCTTAATAATCAAGCTTATGTCGTCCGCATTAATTTATGCATAACCCCTCGAGCGTGACGAGCCCTGTTGTCAACTGTGGCGCATGTGCGAGCAACTTTTTAATAAACAGGTCATTAGTATTTTGAAACGAACTTACCTCAACCTTTATTAATAGCAATATTGACACCAGTCAAGGTGAACCACACCAATATTTCACAGTTTATTAAACTTCCACCGAATTTCAAAAACAAAATATTTAATCCATATACTAATTCACATTTTATTACACAAGAACTATTTTTTTTAATTCACGTCAAACACCACTCCGAATTTTATTGGTTTCAAAACGAACACGATGTTCGAATTTCGTAAATAGCGCGTTCAGAAAACACGGTCGTGAACGCGTGCGATCCCGAACACAGACGGTTTAGGACTGCTCGGATATCGGAATGTTCGGCCTTTGATGTGCCTGCTTGTTCAACTGAGCCATTACAGGATGGAGAACCTATGTGGTTTGAATGAGATGGCATGGCTATTATTTTAATAGATTTGTGGTCCAGCTGAGTGTAGCGGTTGGGTTTGTGAAAACCTGTCTCACTTGTGTGTTAAGTTGTGTTCGGTATTCCAAGTCATTTGCATAATTTGTTCGATAACAATTTGCCATACGTATTCGTAAAATCTATGGTTTGAAAAGTTTTAGTTACTCTAATGTACTTGAAGTTTTTGTGACAACTGGACATTTAATTTATTTGTTAAACGAGAGGTTAAGTGCGTGTCAAAAGGATTTATGCTTCCTAATGACCATTGAGATTGTCTGTCAAATTAAAACGCGCAAGGTTATCATAAATGTTCAACTGTCAGAATTAATCAAAGTTCATCGTTCTTTTTTTAAATTCAAAGAACGTGCCTAAGTATCAGATTGAATTAATGAATACGTTCGCAATTAAGTAAAATAGGATTTTATCTCTTTTAAACAATTCCGAAAATGAAAGTAGGCACTTAAAGACATAGTTTCAAGTAATTAAATAGGTATATCCCAGAAATAGTAGATGTAATGAACATTGCAAGATAGACTTGTGAACCCTTTTGTAAAACCCTTGGCGTTTTATTTGTTTCTAAGTAATTAAACCGTTCTTCCTAATCAAACAAAAGATATTCAAAGATAAATTGAACAAAGTATCTGATTCATTTCATTTGTATATTTAACGAAATAGACTTCGTATCTATCCAACGCTATATTAGACTAAACAAATTTAGGTATATTTATTGCTCCTCCGGGACTTCAAGACTTTTCAATTAATACCTCAAATAATCTTGGGATAAGGCTAGGAAGAACAAAAAAAAAATGTTAGAACTAGGTATTAAACAATTTATTTCAAACGTACAAAAACTTTAACTAAGAGTTTCTCTTGAGATTTTATTTAATTTCAAGTGTAAAATAATTTTTATACAAGAGGAGGGGTTTGATAAGTTCATTACTGCAATTTGACACTCTGACTAAAATTAGTTTAAAGATTAATTTAATGCTGCTTATTAGATTTACTCAACTTTCTGGATTAGAGTCCCCATAACTTAACAGTATATTTACTAAAGACTTGTGTTCCAATCGATTTCATCATCGTAATCAATGGTCTTTAGTAGTCCAATGCTGGGCATAGGCTTCTCTTTAGAAATGAAAATTTGGCCTAGTCTTAGATAATTAATGTCAGAATATGACAGCAACGTGTGCGTATCCAGTGACAGTGCGTTTGATACTAAACGCGGGAAAACCATTTTAGCGCCTGTAGTCGGCGCAATTTTTTTTCTCTGTTTTTACAACTTTGACTGTCCATCTAGACATTCTAGACATATACATTATCTAAGAGACTAGTATACCAAGCATGCTGGCCAGACGCGTTGGTATATATGCTTTGTTTAAGGTTTCATTTATTCTTTATTATACACACACTTTGAAAATTAAGATACAAGGAAATTACAATTATTGTACGAAGGGTAGCTTAACCCAACGTTTTCCTCTCTTTGTGGTCTGTATGTGGTCTTGCGCGGCTTGCATTTAAATCAGGCAAAATTGAATTGTAGGATTAAATTGATTTTAACGACAATTTTAATCATTAGTTCGAACCATTATAATTTTTTTAATAATCACTTCTTTGGACAATATTTGATATTTTTATCAGTTTTCTATAATGTTTACCAATTTGGAAAGAGACTCTTCGTTTGTCTCATAAAAAAGTTGAAAATCCTCTCACAACTTACTGAGCAAAAAATCATGTAAGGTAATTGTTTTATATTTAGTGGGTCAATGACGCTTACTTAAAAATGTTACACCAATAAAACACTACAGTCTAATATTTACCTACCTAAATGTAAAGCAAAAATAATAAAATTCGCCAGAAACAACTTCAATATCTCCAAAAGTCAAGTATACACTAGACATTTTTAACTGATCGGTTCTCTTGGACATTTGAAATGCGATGGAAATGATTTTCGAGGAAGTTACTACGTTACTACTATTATACGAACTTTCGTAAGGGTTTTCATGTTGTTTGAAGATGTTGTAGCATCTGACACCAACGACAAGACATTAATAAAGGGCTATCGAGGCTGAGGCTATCGCGCTACCTATTATAGATACGTTGAGTTTAAACAATAATTTTGATAATTTATTACTTCAAAATACAGAATAAAAGTCATATTTATTTTGTTAAAATATAATCTATAGAACATTAAACAGAAAAAGGTAAAATATGCAGGCATGTATTTCTAAGTCCTTTTTGTGGTACAAAGGACAAACGAATAGACGGGTCACCTAATTATAAGCCGCCCATAGACACCAAGAGCCACAAGTATATTGGTACTCTTTGAGTTGCTACCCCCTATGAAAGAAGGGGTTTACGGAGTTTGGGGTATTGGTTTAAAATTAAATCAATGCAAAGTTCTATAAGGGTCAAGTTTAATTGTTAAAACAATAAATATAATATAATACTATTAATCTTAGAGAGCAAAACAAATCAACAAGATTAATTAGCTAAGAAAGTAAACTAAATAGACCACAGTACAATATATATATATACAATGTACAATGTATATAAAAGGTACTCCACCTTTTAGATGGCAAGCGTCAGTGTCACGTCACTCACCGCGAGCCGTGAACTGGGCGCGCCAACGTATTTATGCGGACGGTTATTTATCGTTCGGAAACGAGAAAATGTCTTTTGCTACCGTGGCTCATTGTCACCCTAATCAGACGTTATTGACTTATGTATAACTGGATGCGGTAACCTCGCAATTACTGTGTTGTGTATCGATAGGATTAACGCGGATTGTGACGTGGTTGCGTGAATTATTCACGTATATATTATATATATACACATATATAATATATACCCATAAGCAAATGTCATATTGTATTAGCAATAACGTAGCTTATTTAGAGATAATGCCCCAATTATCTCTAAATAATCTTAAATCCCATAGAGTATGAAATTGCTGTTTTATAGTAATAGATACTTTGCATTGTCATACAATGTTGATTGATGACTCTTTCTTCAAATTTTTGTCCTCGTTTTCCTATTATAATTGAACTAACAGTTAAGGCTTGGCAAAGCCTAATTTTTTGGTGTCTGTACAATACTGGAGCTATCCTCGTACAATTCGCGTCCGACTCTGTCGTGCTTTAACTGGTAATTGATTCAGTAATCAAATAAGGACAGCGTTTTTTAAGTTGTTTCTGAAATTAGAAGACTAAATTCAGGTAAGTGTAATAAGCACTTAACCTTTAATTAATTTTTATCCCGAATAAGTCTCGCTATACAACAAAAACAATGTGTAAAAGTTGCGAAAGTCTAAAAACATACATATCTCCAAGCACATGAATTTCGTTTATTCCTGATTATGTGTTAATTCTCCTCCGTAGTGTATGTTCATAATTTAAGTTGACACAAAATAATGATAATATGATATTTTACGATATTATGTGATCTGTGATGCACACTTGATAACAATTATGCAGAATATACCTAAATAAATAATTAAAATAAAATGGGAGACCAGAAAAGGTATACAATCATAATAATAATAAATATTTCGGACATGTAACACACAACGCCATCTTGTCCCAAGTTAAGAGCTTGTGTTATGGGTACTAGCCAACTGATATAAATACTTTTTTTTTTTGTAAATACATACAGACTGCACGGTTGGCCTGATGGTTTAAGCGGTCACATGATGTTTATTCCTAAAGTTGTCTTTTTTTAAAGAATTAAAATAATTATACATAGTAAACACTCAAACTCCGAAACAAATATTTGCAGATCATACAAATATTTGGTCCAACCCGGGAATCGAACCCGAGACCTCAAGCACAGCAGTCGCATTCACTACCACTGCGCCACATGCAGACAATGCTGCAGAAGCATCACTAGGCCGCCATGGTGTGTGTCATCATGCTGCATTGTTTGCATTCGCAATGAATATGTTGACCACCACTCTTGGATTCTGCTTATGCTTTCCATCAGGCAAAGTAGAGTCATTTTAGCAGGACCAAACATAAAAAAATGTAAAATTTATGTTTACAATTGGAGTCGAGCAAACCGTTCATCTGTTGATACGCAGGTGTTGATAAGCACAAGTAAAATACAAATATATAAAAATATTTGCGTACCGCATTCATAAACAGAAATGCAGCAGGTAAAGTACTACTTAATTATAAAAGCTCCAAATCCTCTTATTCGTAAGCCAACATGGTCGAGAAAACAACGAAAAATAAAGCAGAAAACTAGGTATTTTAATAAATCCTATAATTGAATTAACTTATGAACTAGGGTTGAAGGAACCCTTTACAATACACATGTTTATACCGCTGTTATTAATTAATGGGTACTTTGAATTTAATATATTCGACATCAAAAGCTGGAGCAGATTATGGCTTTACATCTACAACACAGCTTTAATCAACACAATATGGATTCATGTTTTTATTGTTAATCGATGTAACTCTTTCATACGTAAGTTTTCTGGGCTATTATAACGTAGCCTATCTATATCTATACTTATAATAAAAATGTAAAAGGTCCAATTCCGTACATTAAAGATATTTTGAAAATTTTTTTTGAAGGGCTCTCTATTATCGATACTGAAGCCAAAACTGTAATTTTTTTCTTTTTTGTCTGTTTGTATCTTGGCCGCGCATCACGCCAAAACTACTGAATGGATTCAAAAGAAACTTGGCACGATTTGAGTTCATACTACGAGGTAGGACATAAGATACTTTTTATCCCGAAATTCAGCACGGTTTCCTGGAGAGGGGGGATGAAAGTCAAAATATGTACTTAGTTGTAATTCAAAAACACATAATCCGATTTCATTCGTTCTTTTTTGCTAGAAAGAATAAAAATAAAAGATAACGGGAAAAGTCTTTTTTCTTTGTCCGCGACTGTACACTGCCTGTGGGAAGCTGAGACAGATATGTAAATATGGCGGTACGAAGTTGGCCGGGTCAGCTAGTCTGAAATACGTATTTAATAAAGGTTAGCAGGCAGTTTGTAGGAAAGGTCCACATTTATGTGAAAGCGCTCGCTCGCTCGCTTAAACTGCTTTTATCGCTCCTTCATTGTTTTACTTTTGTTTTAATAAATAATATGCTCTATTGATCTTGACTATGGCTTTACGTCTACAACACGGTTATCATGAAAAAAATAGGGAAGCATGTTATTATTGTTAGTCTATTTAACTCTTCCATGCGTAAGTTTTCTGGGCTATTATAGCTTAGTCCAAATCATATACATATCTAATAAATGGTTAGCAGGTGGTAGTAGAAAAGGTCCACATTTATGTGACAGCATTCGGTCGCTCGTTTAATCTGCATTTATCGCTCGTCCATTGTTTTACTTTTGTTTTAATAAATAACAGGCTCTATTGATATTTTGGTTCAAAATTTAACAATATGAAGCATTTAAATATAACTTAAAGACTTTCAAATGCGTTTAAGTACAAGTACACATTCAGTAAACAAATTGTGACAAGAAGTATATCTGAAACTTGTTTGTTCACAGGTTACATTACTAAAATTATATATGAGAAATTAAGTATCAATTTTCAATTTAAAAGTATACCTATTTACCTGCTGAAAAGAACGAAAATCGATTACAAAAATCGTAAATATAGAATATAGTAGATATCATTAGACAAGTAACTTTCGGGACTTTTTTCGAGATGAGAGGTACTCCACAATTTTTTTCTAAGCATAAATTAAAAACAGCCTTTATTGTCCTGGACATAGACCTCTCATTAGAAAGGAGGTTATACGTGTATGTAATATATTCATGATTCGATTGAACATAACAAACATATGAAATAATGAACAAACAAACTCATTTTGAGATTCATAACATTAGGTAGGTTAATACCACGAATTGATCCCTGTTTTAATTGAGGTAACACAATTTACATCTGGATCGTGCCTTTTGTATCATGTAAGTACTCCATGCGTCTACGGAACACGAATTACTTTATTTAGAGTTTTTCACACACGTGTTACCATATCATTGAAGATTTGAAGCAAAGGTAGAGGTAGTTGACTCGGTTGTATTTTTTTTGTTACCTCACAACTCAGTCATTTAGGAACCAATTTGAAATTTAAATTTTAATTGTAGGGATAAATATATACTTCTTGTTTGGTTCATTTAATTTTACAAGCAAATTTGTAGAAATTATTTAATTGTACTCATGGTACCTGCACTACAGACTCACGAGTGTGCTACCAGCCTTTGATCTTATTTTCAGTTATTTGAAATGTAAATAAACATATACTTACAGACGTAGTATTAGACATCAGCACAAGCAGTACGAAGATAAAATAACAGTTCAAAATTTACCCATTTGTATAAGTCTTATGGTTTAAAAGAGAATTACACAAAAAAAGTAAAATTAAATCCTACTAATATTATAAACGCGGAAGTATGTAAGGATGGATGGATGTTTGTTACTCTTTCACGCAAAATGTACTGAACGGATTTGGATGAAACTTTACAGTAATATAGGTTAAATATACATCAGAATAACACATAGGCTACTATTTGACGCGTTAACCGACATATACGCGGGCGGGGCCGCGGGCAACAACTAGTTACTTAATATGTTTCATCCAAATGATATTTACAATAATTATTAACATCGGAAGCATTTACATCGAAAATAATACGGTAGACACCAATTAACATTATAAGTTGAAATCCTACCACTAATAACTATTAACGACTATTAACGAACGTTATATACCCAAAAATATTACAAGTACCTAACCACAGCTTTAATAAGTTCTCTCTACCTGTTAAATGTTCACAGCTCACAGAAACAAAAGTAACAAGACAACTTGCACAGTCGACAACTCACAAGCCACGACCGAAGCCAATTAAAAATCGGTCAATTTTCACGAATCAGTTTCGAGCCACTGCTTCTTTCGACCAGATAGTAGTTACACAACTACAAAAATAAAATTATAGAACATCCTGTGTAAGAACACTTAACACTTATTTCGAGGGACCATTAAGTTGTGTACCTACTCAGTGACATTTATAAATTAAAAATGACTGCACGGTTGGCCTAGTAGTTTCAGCGGTCGCTACGCCTCTTGCAACTGCGCCAAGTATCGTGGGTTCAAAATTGTTGTCCCGAGTCTGGGTGTTCTTTGTATCCGTTTCCTGTGTGCTTGTAAAGTCCCCCGTGACACAGGATGTTTATTCCTAATGCGGGCGTTGTCTTTTAAAAAAATGATTGAGACGACGTAAATATTACGTTAGTGTGTCAATTAAAATAGAGTTTGGTAAGTCTGTTTTAAATTTCCCCTGTGATTTGGGCTGTAAAAACTTTTGGTATCGTCCAGCAGTGGACTAGTATGGGCCAAATCGGTCAATTTTCACGTATCGGTTTCGAGCCACTGCTTCTTTCGACCAGATAGTAGTTACACATCTACAACAATAAAATTCTCCAACATCCTGTGTAGATGAGACAAAAGCAAGTGCTAAACTAGTGACAGCTATTGATGATGACTGAAAGTTTAAAGAAAATTTTGATGTTTTTCTATTATTTGGAATTTTTTTAAAAATATTAAAGCCAAAATCCAATAACAAGTAGGTGTCCCTTGGATAGACTTATGTGATTTTATACATATACCATTTAAAATTGACGAATGTTCCCGAAATCTATAATATGTTAACACTAGATGTTGCCCGCGGCTCCACCCGCGTTTTTGTCGGTTATCGCTGCAAATAGTAGCTTATGTGTTATTCTAATGTATAAGCTATATTACTGTAAAGTTTCATCCAAATCCGTTGTGTAGTTTTTGCGTGAAAGAGTAACAAACATCCATCCATACTTACAAACTTTCGCGTTTATAATATTAGTAGGATTTTTAGTTTACGTGATACTTTTTTGGTACACTGACCAAGAAGTAGAATTCCAAGTATCTTAACCTAAAAACGTGTTTTTTTAAAACTCTTACCACGTTTCGACCTTTCTAGAAATTGTGTATACCAAAAATGGATCTGTCACTTCAGTAACTGCAAGACATTTGTTTAAATTTAAGGCTACGGTGACTAATTACTAAAATCTAAATTAGCTGCTTTATTCTGACGTTAGAATAATAAAATAATAAACGAATCAGTCGTGCTGTAAACCAATCGATTATTAAATGTAATTAACATGTTAACACGACATATAGGGTCAGAGAGCTGTGTACGATGAATTGAGAAATAAAACTTCTAATTGCCTCATAGATGTTAAATAAATTAGCGAAGGGCATTATTACTTTATAGAAGAATTATGGTTCATTAACACACTCTTAGTTGCTTGGTATTCAACTATTTGATAACTTCAAATGAATGTCTATTAACCATAATTGTTTAATAAAAATAACTTGCTTTCACAACTTTACTTCAAAGAGAAAAATCGTGAATTTATTTCATGTTGAGAGCTATAATTACCCGACTGCGAAAGGAGGGTCATATTTTTCGAGTGTAGGTATGTATGTATATTTCTTTGGCACGCCCTAGAGCCTAAACGGCTTTTCGTATTTTTATGTGACTGGTGTCAATAGATTCTTCTTAGTCGTGAGAGTGACACTGGATACATCAAAATAAAAAAAATAAAAAGTAAGAATTTCTGGCGCCAAAAAGTAATATAAAAATAATTAATGTTTTTAAAATACATCGAGTGTGGTATCAAAATAAAGATTTTTTTACGGTGATTACAAATATATATAAAACTTATATGTTTTTATTGTTAAATATTGAGGCAGTCGGGTTTTTTATTTTTAATAATTTGTACTTGTTTTATTAATGTACCTACACCAGAGTTAAAGTGCAGTGTCGGATTTTAATGGTCAATATGCTGGAAAAAATAAATTAAGGCGTATAGTAGCCTCAATAACCTTGAGCGTCTGGGCGGAGCTAAACGCATAGTATCATATCTGCACCGCACACATTCATACCTCCGTACCGCACGCGCTACTTCAAAACGATGATCAAAGACTAGGGAGCGAGACAGACATGCGCGCTTGTCTGACGTTTTTGCCTTAACTTCAAAACATAATTATAAATGGTTATAATGTTGACATAAAAAAGGGGTATTTCTAAAAGTTTAGAAAGATTTAAAATTAACACATTTTATCATAGGTAGGCACTAAATACGAAAAAGTATGTTAAATTAGACTAAAAACCATATAGAATTCGAAATACCGATCCAATTATACATATTTGATAAGAGAGGTAAGAAATCTGGTAAAATAAATATATTCATTTTACCTTTTGTAGAAAAAAGTAAAAATTATCATATTTCTGAAAACTTCTAGCATGTTTAAATAAATTAAAATTTTAACAAAATAAAACCGACTTCAAGGTTCAACTCGATTTCTCTTGGATGCCATAATCAGATCTTAGTGTCCGTACCAGTACGGTACGTACGGACTACTTCACGACAACGCGCGACCCCATACTGCGCAACAGACAGTCTCCAAGCTGCAAGAGCTGGGGTTGGAAGCTCTCCCTCATCCGCCATACTCACCAGACCTTGCACCTACCGACTATTACTTTTTCCAAAATTTAGACAACTTTTTAGTGGGTAAAAAATTCAATTCCCGAGAGGCAGTACAAAATGCCTTTGAAGAGTTTGTTGCCTCCCGTCCAGCTGATTTTTACAAGAAGGGTATCAATAAACTGCTAATGCGTTGGCAAAGATGCGTCGATTGCATGGGTGATTACTTCGAATAACAGAAATAAAAAAGTTTGAAAAAATAAGTACTTTCACTTACTGCATAAAAAACGGCAATTTCATAGGTAAAGACCTATTATATAAAAGCTTAAGTCTACTTTATCAGTTTGTACCATTTCTCTAGTTTAAGAGAAAAGTAGATAAACGTAGGGTTCTCAGAATGATTTCTTGAATTAAAAAAAAATGATGTTGTTTATCACAGTTTCACTTTTTAGAAATCTTAAAAAAAAAAAAACCTTTTAAAAGCTTTTACACCTCTTAGTTTCTTTGTTGGGGGGAATGATGGGGGAGGGGAGGGGATGTTTCACACCGGTTATCTGTGAGGCCGTGGTATCACTCCGGTCGAGCCGGCCCATGCATGCCGAAGCGTGGCTCTCCCAGGGTAAAAAGAATCATCGTCTGCGTCTATTTTATTTATTTATTTATTTAATTAGGGAGAACAAACAGATACACATTCCTCTTACATCTAATATTAACAAAAAAATATGTAAATGTGTAACTCACAACGTTATCCACATATTACAACATAAATTGACTACTTTGTACTATTGAGTGAACCAAAACTTGAAAAAAAGCAATTAAAATAAGTAAACAACACAAAAAAAAAATACGTTACAAAAATAAAAAAAAGCATCATGCAAGAGAACAGGAAAAAAAACTAAAATACTTCAATATATCTAAAATGTGATTTGATTGATTTTTTTACTCAGATCACTTCTGAATTTAATTGCAGAAGACGTAAATATGTCTAATCTAAATTTTAATTAATTTAATTAAAATTTTGTCTAAATTTTCAATCATGATCAGTTCCTATTGGTCTAAGCGTGATGTTAACTATCCCATTTTATGTATTCTATACACTGCGATACAAATAAAAAAAAAATTGAGTACCCGCTTTGAATTGTCATGCTTTCTTATTTATTCATATCGTTTAGTAAACGTTCATACATATTTTCTTTCCATTACGTCACATTTTTCTTCCCCGACGATTTGTCAAATTATACTCAAAATTGCAAGAACTAAACATATTTTAAAGAAATATAATAAAATTGACCAGTATTTTTTTTATTTGACACATTTATTTATATCATAAATGTATAAAAAATACAATAGAAGTGAATTCATATAATTTAAACCCAGAATATTCCTATTTTCTAACTTTTTGTTTTGTGCTTTGTAGAATCATCTCGTTTTAAACGCCAACAGTAATCGCCTAGCATAGTTGTGTCTTAACGACCTTGGAATCATTCTTTAAGCTTCTTTGCATCCTGGCGGCATCCAACCTCTCACTCTGCTCATCACCGACAATACCAAGATTAGATGGAAAAAAGGAAAAGTGGGAATGAAGAAAGTGACTTTTTAACGATACTTTACAACCTAACTTTTCATATGCTTTTAACAGGTCGTTAACTAGCTGTTCCGCATTTTCAGCTCTGTGGTTCCTTAAAAACCCTTTTACAACTACATTTAGTGATAACCAGTATCAATCAAGTTCCTTATCAGTAAGCTTTTTGTGGTCCCACGAATATCCCTTCTTTAAGTTTTGCGTCACTTTGAAAATACTGTCTTTATATATAAAAAAACGATCTCCCTCCTTATTTATACTTCATCAAACCAAGTTTTATGTGAAGTAGTGGTAAAATGACATTTTTAGGATCTATAAATTGTATATGTTTCACATTAGATTTTCCGCAAACAAACTCTAAGCTTCCTCTCTCTTTTCAAGCCATAATTTTATAATATAAAGCTTTTATATTATCTTATTCTGTAAAATAATGGCTCTCCTGTCCCACATACAAACAAAACAACAGTATTTAGTAAATCCATCCTGTAGTGATTGTGATTTTACAATATACTGTCCACAAACATAACAAAACTTATTTGGTGCATTTTTGCAGTTACGACGGACACTTAATTCGGTACTCATATTGGATTTACAAATAAATATATTTAATGATATTCAGGTTATCGTATAGAAATGATTTGTAAACAAAACAACACTAAAAATGAGTAACACATCGATATCGTCAACTACATACGCGTAAAGTGAGGGTAGTTGAAATATTTATTGACGTGTACCTCGAAAACTAGACGTGATGGATACCTCTTACGTTTGGGACTTTTTATCTACGACTCATTACCTATTATTTCCAGCTATCAGTTAAGCGGGTATCAAAATCGTGTAACGCAGTATTATAATAGACTAGCTTTTGCACGCGGCTTCGCTCACGCAGACTTTCATCCCCTGATTTACCCCCTTAGGGGTGGAATTTCAAAAATTCCTTTCTTAGTGCTCACTTACGTTACATAAAGAACCTACATACAACATTTCAGGATTCTAGCTTCAGCGGTTTGGGCTGTGCGTTGATCTCTGGGTATGTCAGTCAGTCAGTCACCTTACTCCTTTATATATATAGATAGATAGATAGATAAAGTTGCTACCAAAATTATTCTGACTTTGCATGGATGTTATATAAATAGAATTAAAGACATTGCAGCATTTCAATAATAAATAAAGAAACGAGATATAACGGTAAAAGGTTTTTAACCTTATATTTTTAAAATACAAAACCTTTTATAACATTTTGTCGAGTTGATACTTTCGATTCTTTGGTTAAAATCATTTTTTGGAAGCATTGTTTAGCGTATTTTACATATAAAAATCAAGTAAAATGATTTTTCATAAAGGTAATGGAACTCTCAATAATTTAGATACATAACACAGCTCTTTGCATCATCAAGAAGTAAAATTGCGAAGTAAAATAATGTAGGGTGACTTGAAACTGAAACTGAACTGAAACTGAGGGTGTAGAATATAGGTACGCGGATAAATTATAGCGTAGTACCTATTAACAGTTCTCTTAGTGCAAAAAGCCACGCGAGCGATTTACGGTTCTACGTTAATACCCAGTGGTTTTTAGTTACAAGATTCTAGAACAATTTGTTCTAGAAAATGCAGGAACATTATTTTACGCCGGTATAATAAAGGTGTATTCGCAGCAATAGTGTTGAAGATAGAATCACAAGATGGAAGTGAGAAAGCCACAAATTCACACTATTCGTACTCTATATTTAATATTATAAATTCTAAACTGTCTGTCTGTTACGCTTTAAGGACTAAACCGCTGCACCGATTTTAATGAAATTTGGCATACAGATATTTTGAAGGATATAGGCTACTCTTTACCAGAATGACCCACTAAAATTAAAAGCAAGTTTTCAATAAAAAAAAAGTTTCGGTATTCTAGTACAATATATTATTTACTTAATGTAAAGATATCTGAAATGTAGTTATATTAATTTACAACACAATAGAAAGGAAACAACAGGATACTTTGAGCAATTAAATAAATAAACATTTTGGACATCTAACACACAACGCCATCTAGTCCCAAGCTAAGCAGAGCTTGTGTTATGGGTACTTGACAACTTACTCGTATATAAATACATATATACTTTTTTTGTAAGTACATACATATTATACATTGAAAACAAATATTTACAGATCATACAAACATTTGGTCCGACCCGGGAATCGAACCTGAGACCTCTACCACAGCAGTCGCATACGTTACCACTGCGCCACCGAAGCAGTCATTGTGTCAATTCTTAAGTGTTAGTCAAAGAACCAAAGTCACTAAAGTTGGTGAAGTAAATAAAAGCATTAACCTGCAACCCAACAGCCACAGAGTAGGATGCTGTAAACAGTTTATTAATTTATTTAATTACTTTTAACACTAATAATAAGTAAAAAGGTCATAATAAATTTTGCTGACAACAAACACACAAGCTACACGTAAATGAAATTATAGTTCTAGTAAAAATAGCGGTCTACTATTATTTTTGCGACAACGACATATTTACGTGTAAAGAACGGTGGTTCTTCCCATAACTCCACTGTCTCTCTTGACTCCGTGTATTTCAAGACTGGAGCTAACATATTTGATGTTACTTTATTCTAGAGAGTAAAGAATGAAAATGGATAGATATACCTCACGACATGAAGAAAGATTACGTAGCTGTAAGGAATTCCCAAGCGGAATATTAAAATTGTAGAGTGATAGGGACACTAGAGTTTTGCAATTTTAAACCAAAATTTGATCACGATAAAGTTCAAAGTACAGATCAAAATTAAATTTACATATTTATAAATACATATAGGACTATAGACATACTGGAAGCAATCATTGACTGTATTAGAAAGTGCATAAGGATACATACAGCAGTACAAAATAAATCTTCAACAATAACTAAGCAATTTTTCATAGAGATAACAATCTTTTCATTATTGAGGATAGGAAAAAGGTCATTTTATAAAAAAAAACTCAAAGCTGAAAGCGAGAAGCCCAAAATAGATCAGAGTGGCATGCAATGGGACAAGTTTATACATAGCAGTCGACTGCAATAGGTTGATGAAGATAACTAATAGTAACTACCGCTGCCAATGGACACTTTTGTGTATATATTTGTTAAAATGGCTACTATACCTGATGATGTGCGCTGAGTTGAATCCAAGTAGGGTGGTCATCATCTTTATTGCGTATGCAGACAAGGCAACCCACACAATGGTAGCCTAGTGAAAAGCTTTTTCACGCTCGGCTTAAAGACACAAGATCATTGTAACTAACAATTCAAGAGTCACAATCAAATTATTACAAGCTTTTTATTAACTTGCAAAGTATGTATGTATGCATGTATGTTCGGGTGGAATCTTGCAACTCAATTTTGAAGCAGATATCTTCAACCGATTTTGCTGAAATTTTGCAAGCAAATGTATACAGCGTGACAATACAATATTATAATGACATAGAGCTGATCTGATGCTGAAGCTGGAAGGTGGCCATAGAAACTCTGTAAAGAAACGTCGCAACATCGTCATTCCAGGTGAAGAACGAAGAAGAAGACGAAAGAAGACAGAGATAGTCGTCTGGAGACATTCCAGTAAAAGCTTGTTTTTAAAAAGCCTTTTTAATTTCATAAATATTTCTTATCTCAAAAATAAATCTCATTGTAAAAAGTAATAGTGCCGTCCATGACCTTCTGTGTTATACACAGATCAAAAGTGTCTAGGGATCAAGCATTTTTATGCGGATTTCTTGAGATTGAGATGTGGCTTTGGCCCTGGCCTGCTCAGTCGCCAGACTTGAACCCGATTGAGCATGCATGGGATATGCTACAGAGAAGAGCTCTGCCGAATATGGAGGGTATCCAGTCGCAAGAAGACCTTTTTTTGTTGTTGCAACGAACATGGGCGGCCATTCCACAGCGTGATTTGGATGAACTCATTTTGAGTATGCCAAACCGATTCTTGTGTTGTTAGTGTTCGCGGTAGAAACACGGATTATTAATTATTTAAGTTACCTAATAAAATTTTAAAGAAAACTGTTATTTCAGTCTTTTTTTCGAACTTTAATGTTAGTGGTTCAAATGTCAAAAATCCCTTTATTAGGAAAATGGCAAATTTCTTTATTAATGCAAAGGTGACTTGGTTTATCGTTACTGTGACAAACGAAAACACTTTATTTGATGAATCCTTAAAGAAAATTTTAATTAATATCAATCAGGAGAAAAGTTATTGCAAAAATATATGTTGATCCCTAGACACATATGTTGATCCCTAGACACTTTTGATGTGTGTATATGCAGAATAGTAAAATCAAGTAATAAGGTGAACATTTAAAAGTAACACAAGCAAGTATTTCTGAACCACTGACGAAATGTCTTGCAATTTTAACTTTGAAACATATTTATTATTCATTTTTATTCCTTTATTTGCAGAAAAAAAAATTGGGATTGTAGGGGTTGCAAGAGAGTCGAGGCGCCCTTTGTTTGTACCAAGCCTTTGAAAACAGTTTCAATGTTATCCTATCAATCAAATTCCGCGCTTCGCTTTGATCCGAATGAAACAATTCGCCAGTCACTCAAAATGTCGTTGCGTAAACATACTCGTACTACATATATTTTGTACATGTTTTAGAGATATGTCTACAAAGTCCGATTAGAGTTGAAATAATTGCGGTTTCGAATACGTTGTCAATTTAAAACAATTAATACGTGGTCAAGATTGTTGTTCAGATTGTAATAATTTCTGAAAAGATTTACTTACAGGAGTAAATATCATAATATTATTTCATCTTCTATATAAATAAATATAATGGAGTGTCAGTTTATTATGTTAAAAAACCGCTTTATACCAAATGCATATGTATGTATACACGGTACATATACCAAAATAACTTATTTTACCATTTTTATCTGTCTGTCTGTCTGTTTGTTCCGGCTAATCTCTGGAATTGCTGGACCGATTTTGATGGGACTTTCACGGGCAGATAGTTGATGTAATAAGAAGTAACTTATGCTACCTTTTTTAGACTAGCTTCACCTCACTGAGTTACCCGCAGTCGTTGTTGTACCGCGGGTAACACCGCGGGATTCAGCTAGTCTCTTAATAAAATAGAAAGATATTCCATAGTGGTCGAAATTTGGCCGTAATAATTACTTTTGGCATTTTTCGTTTCCCTATATAAATGAAAACAGTCAGAGTATATTGTCTGCGTACCACAACAATGCAACAATTAACCTGGTTGCATATAAGTTAGTATAATCATCATGTATTTTTTTTTAAATTAACATTAACTCGCTCCTCGTACAAAATAAACATTCTAGAATGCATACAAATAACTTTCTTATACATCGATTATAGAAGACGATATCCCTTCCATATTTCATAGATCATTGTATCTCTCAATAACACAAAAGAGGGTGGCGTTAATGAATGAAGTGTTTCTGAAATGTTGGTTTTGGGAATTTCGATTGGGAATATGGGACAGCTGGCCAAAATAAACTGATGCAATGAGGCTATGGCAGCTTTACGAAGCTATTTTACCAATTTATGCTTTTATAAAGGTAACTAAATGGTTGAGACAGAAGGTTTTATTAGATTCCCGGATCTGAATAAATAATTCCCGTCACCTGGTGTTGCTCGAACGAGTGAAATAGTTATTGTCGGGTATTATGAAAGGATATCTTCGTTTTAATGTAACAAATTTTGTAACAAAACGAACTTTTATAATAAAACTGCTAAAGTTTTTCTGTAATATCCAGTTTTTGATATTATTAAACGTGTAATGCTGAAATATTGCGAGAAGAAAAAGTCGGGCACAATAGAGAAAAAACATATTTTTATCCTTAATATCAGGATTCATTATTAGCTTTATTAAAGTAGTAGTAGTAGGTAAAGTAAACCTCAAGATAAATAAAGGATCGATGAAGGAAATCAGCTTTTTATAAGTTTTTTTATTTTTTATTTATTTAAAAAAAAAAAACACCTACCGCACTAGGAATAAATCCTGTGTCGCGGGGGACTTTACAAACATACATGAAATGAACACAAAGAACACTCACACTCGGAACAACAATTTGTGGATCACACAAAGTGTTGTCCTACGTGGGATTTGAACCCACGACACTTGGCGAAGTAGGAAATGGCGTGGTGACCGTTAAACCACTAGGTCAAACGTGCAAACGTTTTATTTTTAAGTTTTCCAGCTATTTTAGAATCTAATTGTTAGTTCTACTTTTTGGTGTTGATACTTTTCTTTATACACATTATACGTTTTCGCAGTCTTAAATCAGCCTGAGAGCAAGAGGAACATGGTTGGATGGTATGGGTCTTTGTCAACTTGCCATAGAAGCCAGTCATGAGAAGCCGAAGTCCATGTGTGTCTGTACGTCGTTAAGTTGAAAAGTTGTGCCCGTGTTTTTACAGGTATGCACCAGAACGAATCCAGATATCACAATAAAAGTTGTTCCCGGATCCCAATTTAAGATAGCAATTTTAGGCGAAGTATGGCTCACTGTGCTGTTTTAGTTGATTTAATTCTGACACGACGGCCTAAGGGGAATACAAACAAAAAAAAATATCGGACAGCTTGTTAAAATTCGTGTGTTACCGAATTTTAAAATTTCTTTACTCGAAACAAATGGGTTTTCAATGTCTTGTTTCCTTAAATCTATTTTATAAACTTGTACCAATATAGGTCAAAATATTTAAGTTTGCTGGTCAATTTTACTGTTACTGTATAGCTGTAAAACTCACTAACAAGTGACATGTACAGACACAAATTGCAGTAAAGGTCTACCTAAATCCTGAAAATATTGTAATACAACTACACAGTCTCATTAAATTATGTTTGATCTTGTAGAGCCTATTAATTGACAAAAAGCTAATAACAGTATTGTTAACAATTATGAAATGTATTTATTATTTTTCAAATTTAAATTTTTTGTTAGTGTATAATACAAATAATCTATGTTTATTATATATGTATTTACAAAAAAAAAAAAGTATATATGTATTTGTATCAGTTGTCTAGTACCCATAACACAAGCTCTGCTTAGCTTGGGACTAGATGGCGTTGTGTGTTAGATGTCTGAAATATTAAAAAAACAAATTATAATAATAATAATAAGCCTTTTTATTTCTAACAACATTAAAAAAAAAAAAAATCTTTTAGCTTTTTAAATACTAGTTATAATCCACTAGCTGACCCACGCAACGCCGTGTAGTCTCCTATTGCCCGTAGCGTAATAATTTTTCCCCGTTTTTGTAACATTCTTCATTGATGCGCCGCTCTGATGGGTCTTAGCGTGATGATATATAGCCTATAGCCTTCCTCGATAAATGGGCTATCTAACACTAAAAGAATTTTCCAAATCGTACTGGTAGTTCCTGAGCGCGTTCAAACAAACAAACAAACTCTTCTGCTTTATAATATGAGTATAGATTATTAGAATACCACTCTAGGTATATGCCTCCTCCAGCTTACTCCATGTTTTTCAGTTTTTTGCTTTTGTTCTCCAGTCTCTTCCCGCTATTGCCATTATTTCGTCAATCCCTCTGTTCCTTGGGTGACCTTTTTTCTTTTTCTGCTTGGTCTTTCCATGTTGTTGCCTCCAGTGTCCATCTGTTGTTCTGATACCTCGCAACGTGTCCTGCCCATCGCCACTTTTGTGTACATGTATATTAAAGCGCATCTATTAACTTGGTTGTTGCTCTATGTGTTCACTTCTTATCTTTTGAATTCTTCTTACTTTCATTATACTTCTTTCCATCGCTTTCTGACAGTTCGCTATTTTCGTTTTTATTTTTGTATTATCAAAAAAAAAAATTATAATCATCAAATAATCTAAGTCATCCAAAGTCAAAGTGGTACCAAGATTACGCTGACTTTATTGATAAACAGAGGGTAGTTTGCGGTGGTTCTCCGGCAGTCAATATTGCTTCAGAAGAAGTTACAAGGAAAAAACCTAAAGCTCTTAACAGCAGTTACAAACTAGGGAAAATAGTTCTGACCCGTTTGATTTTCTTATAGATATGTCACCGTAAGATTGTAAAAACCGTTAGATTGTAATCTACCTAGTGAGATTGCAAACTATCGATAGATTGTCAACTGTGATATACTGCTTACGGGCGTCATATTGTCAACTGGCCCTGATTGGTCGGTTTCACAGTAGGCCGTTCAATGGCCATATAGTTAGGTTAGAACTTCTTTAATTGATCACAAATTAATTTTACTGTCACACCAAATTTAAATAACTAATTCTTAAGCTGTGAGGTATTTTCAACATTAAATCAATTTGTAATCACAAAAATACTTTACATTCGGCAACAAAGACGAATTAACAAATGAAAATGACGGCGCGGGACATATGCTGTTCAACCAATCAGCGCGCGACTTCGTCTATACTATTTCACAATCTTTCGACTGTTTGCAATCTCGCGAGATAGATTACAATCTAACGGTTTTGAAAATACTACTAATTGTCATAGGCAGCTTTTAGTAGTCCATTGTTGGGAATAGGCCTCTCCCTAAAAATAAGATTTTGGACTACTAAAACACTAGTCAGACGGGTTGGTAAAGGCACTTAATTTTTAACATTTGCATAAGACAGTTAAATGTAGTCGATTGAGCATATTATGTTAGTACACAATATGACACTAAACTAATTTCTGTTACAAACCTACTAATTCTTAAAACACAAGCCTTAAGTCCTTGTGACACTCATGCCATTCCGTTGAAGAATTAAATATGGCAAACGAGGACAGCGCTTGAGTATCACTTACTGAAACTCAGTTAAATAAATTATGTGAATTTTTAAACATATTTCAATATAACAAAGCGATTATACACCTTACTAGTGGTTGTCCGCGGCTCCGCCCGCGTATAGGTCGGTTATCGCGGCAAATAGTAGCCTATGTGTTATTCTGATGTATAAGCTATATTACTGTAAAGTTTTATCCAAATCCGTTCAGTAGTTTTTGCGTGAGAGAGTAAGAAACATCCATCCAACCATCCATACTTACAAACTTACGCGTTTATAATATTAGTAGGATACATAATATATAACCTACAAACCGAATGTTGTGTGTACTTTTGTTCACGATGAATACAAAACTCACAAAAGTAGCTACTTACAAATAATCAAATTCTTTGGTCATTCAACTATAAATCGAATAAAAGAAAGGTCAAGCAAGCGACCATCAAACATTTTCCACAAAGTTTTCACTTCTAAATTGTGTTTGCAATGTGACGTAACTTCGTTGTTTGTATGTAATGTTTATGGTTGATTTCCTACAATCGTAAACGTAAATATCGAAATAGTTGCTTAAACATGGTACCAAAAATGTTACGTAAACTATATTGCATTGTTTTGTTTACTTTAGCCACTTGAATTAAAAGTACACGCCCTTATTCTATAAGGTTTTATGCAATACTAGCCACGTTGTTGTTGTACATTGCCCATCGCACGCGAACACTACTTTTTAGGGTTCTGTGCCAAAGGCAAAAAACGGAACCCTTATAGATTCGTCATGTCTGTCTGTCTGTCCGTCCGTATGTCACAGCCACTTTTTTCCGAAACTATAAGAACTATAATGTTGAAACTTGGTGAGTAGATGTATTCTGTAAACCGCATTAAGATTTTCACACAAAAATAGAACAAATCAATAAATTTTGGGGGACCCATACATAGAACTGAAACTCAAAAATATTTTTTTCATCAAACCCATACGTGTGGGGGTATCTATAGATAGGTGTTCAAAAATGATATTGAGGTTTTTAATATCATTTTTTCTAAACTGAATAGTTTGCACGAGAGACACTTCCAAAGTGGTAAAATGTGTGTCCCCCCCCCCCCCTGTAACTTCTAAAATAAGAAAATGATAAAACAAAAAAAAAATATGATGTACATTACCATGTAAACTTCCACCGAAAATTGGTTTGAACGAAATCTAGTAAGTAGTTTTTTTTTAATACGTCATAAATCGTAAACTGCAATTTACCTTTCATTCAATCAACACAAATTTAAAATATAAATTATATTCTGTTACTTGCTGCTGCGGAACCCTTCATGGGCGAGTCCGACTCGCACTAGGCAGCTTTTATAAGGATAAAAGTAATCTATTTGCTGTATGACTGTAATCTATACGTTTTGCAAAGTTTGATCAAGATCTGTTCAGTCGTTTTTGAGCAAAATAATAATAAACAACAACAACTATATAAACTTTTGCTTTATAACATTAGTAATATTCTAAAAGCACAGAAGTCATCGAGCCTCTTAGGCTTACCGAATAAAATAAAGTATAATTATTTCTTCATGCTCTTATGCTCTCGGGCTAAGAACAAACTCCCTATCTTTTCCCGAGGGTGCCGTATAAGACGATTTAAGGATTATCCATTGAGGAGGGGAGGTCACGGCGTAAAAAAAAATCGGTGTACTTTTTCAGCTTACTGCGATTACTAAGCCTCCTGAAAAGGTACGCGATAATTCCTTTAAATTCTTTCTGTTTTTCATTCAAAGGTAATTTATACGAAATGCGGCCTTATGTTAATATTTTTAGTAAAATTCGGAGACTTACATGTTTTATTTATGTTAGTTTAATTTTATATTTAAAAATTGATAATTTTGAAATTTCTACTTGGTCATGCAACCATACACTAAATAATTATAATTGCAATCAGAAAATAATGGCTTATTGTGAATATAAATTACCACAACGGTAACAACATAATACGGCTTGTTGTATCTTTAACAAAGAAAGAAACTTATTAAATTTTGAGTTTGAAGAAAATATCAAATTTGAGAGGCAAGTCCTAACCAAAATGGACGTTTTTTTATAAATGGGAGTGTTTATATCTTATATTTTCATAATACAACAAAATTTCACCATGGTCAATAGAATGATGAAATTTTGCATATCTACCCGAAAGTTCCCTAAGTACTGAAAGAATAATTTTAACAAAATTAAGGAAAAGCTTATCATATACTTTTTCTGTAAAAAAAACTGTTAAAGAAAGTATTAAACAAACTGTTGTGAAAATACTATAAGATTTTTAAGACAAAACGCTTCTGGACTCGGTGTACTAACTTCTTTGCTTTGACCTGCAAATGAATATTTCTTACTATTTTTAATACATGACCCTATTTCATTACAATTTCATGGATACTGCACAATAATATAAGATAATTTGAGAACTTGATAGCTCAATATATCGAAGTCGTTACGATAACAAGACTGAATTGAAATAGTCTGGGCCTTATGAAGTGTGGCGCCCATTCATTGTCTGACTCACGCGCGTAAGGAATTCAATATGAGGCCAAATTGTTTTGATATTTATGGACAAATGGGTAAATAAGACTAATTTTATTAGACTGAGCACAAAGACTACAAAGTAATGAACTACAAATTTTATTCTGAGATTGACATAAACTGTAAAGCCCTGATAAAGGCTTAAGACTGTAGTCCCTGAGCGTGGGAATTTGTGATTGAACACCCACATTCATATTTTACATGCACACAAACGCATCGGGCACTGTTGCATACTAACCCTGGCCACTATTAAATTTACTTTCGGTTTTTTCTTCTAGTTACATATTCATTAACTGTTCGCCTTTGAAGAATGTTTAAAATGCCCTACAAAGCACGCAATGTATCTTTGTCATATCGGAAAGCCCGCGGACTATAAGTAACTCGTCAACGGCCGAGAATGGGGTTCAAGTGTACCTATTCATTTTTAATTCATTTCATGGACAAATAATATATTTTTACACAGTATAAAATTAAGTCGCTCGCGCTATCTGTCAGCTTAGATCTTTTACAGTAATCAACGGATTTTAATGCTATGTTATGAAATAAAATTTGTATGATATATGTTAAATTAATGGAACATAATGTTTCTTAAAAATATAATTTTTGTTCGCTTTTATTGCTCATATTGACTAAATTTTACTACATAGATTACTTACGTACTTTTTTCACTTTTTGACAAAAAACGACGCTGAAAAAGTATGAAACAAGTTTTGAAAAGCCGTAGTCACGTGTTTTTAAGAGTTATGGTACGTGTCTATTTTAATTTAAGTTTTTACTTTTTTTTATTTAAAATGTTTTGGTGTAGTGATAATAATAATTTATATGCAAAGTATATGTTAAATACCTAACATAGAAATATAAAAAAAAAAAAAAATTGATACGAACAAAGTCACCAGCAAATGCTAATAATACCTATATATATTTGAAATGTACAAGTAACACCCTTTCCGATGATACCAAACACGGCATGTTTATGTCAAATTCATTTTTTAATACAGTACTTTATGTCGGCTAGAGGGCGCCACATTAAATTGAGTGACGCGTCATATAGCCTATAAGCAGCGGACGATCAAGACACTTCTAACAATACCTCATTTATCCAGTTCTAATTAGTAGTTAAGGAGCTATGAGGGAACAGATGAACATACATACATAGCCTGTCAAAATCATAACCCTCCTTTGGCTTTGCCGTGGTCGGATAAAAAAATACAGTTAATTTATAAACTCCTTCTTTTTTTAAGACAGTTAAAAAACAAACTATTTGTCTTAAAATTAATATTAACACAGAACACTTTTTGTTTTGTGAATATTAAGAGTGTAAAACTTTGAAATGGAAACTTCCTTAAATATATAATACTAGCTTTTACACGGGGCTTCGCCCACACACATTTTCATCCCCTGATTTACCCCCTTAGGGGTAGAATTTCAAAAATTCCTTTCTTAGTGCTCACTTATGTTATATAAAGAACCTACATGCAAAATTTCAGGGTTCTAACTTCAGCGGTTTGGGCTGTGCGTTGATCTCTGGGTATGTCAGTCAGTCAGTCAGTCACCTTCCTCTTTTATTTAAATAGATTACAGATATCAGATAATGTAAGGGATAGGGCATCTATTGTTTTACAATTCACCAATTGATTAAATTCGAACTTAAGGGATGAATAATAATGGAAATGACGTAAAGTATAGATGGGACCCTTTTTTTAAATTTTTGTCTGTCTGTCTGTTTGTTTGTGCCGGCTAATCTCTGGAACGGCTGGAGCGATTTTGACGGGATTTTTACTGATAGGTGTTGTGGTGTGGTAGGTAGTTGGTGTAGTATCGCGGGTAAGACCGTGGGGCTCAGCTAGTTTTTTTTTCAAAAAAGACAACTTCCGTATATATCCAATAAATCCTGTGTCGCGGGGGACTTTACAAACATACATGAAACGGACACAATGGACACCCAGACTCAGAACAACAATTCGTGGATCACACAGTGTTGTCCCATGTGGGATTTGAACCCACAACACCTGATACAGTAGGAAGCGGCGAGGCAACCGCTTAAACCACTAGACCAACCATGCAGTCAAAAATAAAACTGTAATTTTAAGGTCTTTCATTATTTCAGTAGTCATAAAAAAATATTTTTTTTTACTTTTTTAAAAACAATTTTTCAAAGTGTCTCGGTCTGTCAAAGTGTATTCAAAGTACTCGTCAAGACAAATCAAACGACTCCAAACTCGATAGGTTCCGTCGTTACAAAGTTCCTATGACCACCTTCCAGCTTCAACATCAGATCAGCTCCATGTCATCATAATATAGCATTGTCACGCTATATACATATGCCTACAAAAATTCAACACAATCGGTTGAAGATATCTGCAAAATTGAGTTGCAAGATTCCGTCTTAACAAATATAGTTAGATATATACATACATAGCAAGTTAAAAAAAAACATAAAAATAAGTTCTGTGTTAATAAAAAATACTAATATTTTTCTTTGAAATTATTCTTTAAAAAAATTAAATTAAATTCAAGAATACAAATTAACAGTTACAATTCGACACTCACTGGCAACCCACCCTAAAACTTGTCATTTACGTATTAGGGAGCTCAGTGCGAACTACAAACGGACGTGGTGTCACCTTGAATATTCGGCGGGCACTGAATTTTTTGAGCGCGATAAAACTTATTTATTGCAATTTACGGGAGACGATATCTACGTACTAAAATGTATGGAACTTTTGTCGCTAAAAATGAATGATGTTTAGCCTTAGATTATGGCTTTTTGGTGAGAATTAATAAAAAACTAAAACGGTAAATCTTTTCTCCATACTTTTCCTCGCGAAATAAGAAAAAAACATTTAAAATAGAGCACGAAATAGGACAGAGTGTGCTAATTAAAAAGGTCGATTTCGATGATTTTGATCTTTGTTTAGGCTTTTTTCACAAAAATAAAGAATTATTTTATAAATGTCACTCGGTAGATTGGTAGACTGATTTATTAAACTACTGAGATTTTTTTTTTAGTGTCAAATACTAATTGAGTTGTTTGTGTTTTGCAAAACTGCAAGTGCCTTTTCGCGCGTTTTTAGGGACGCGCCCCTTAACAGATATTATATAGTTGTAGTATTGAAATTTTACTTTTATACGGGATTTAAAGTATTATTTCTTATTAATCATTAAGTTTTGGAGATCGGTTTATTTCTGCATAAGAAGTAACAACACCAATATATAAGTTTAGAGAGAGAGAGCTCAGTAATTACCGTGGGAGAGCCAAGCTTCGGCATGAATGGGCTGGCTCGACCGGAGTGATACCACGGCCTCACAGAAAACCGGTGTGAAATAGTGCTTGCGCACACACCTCACTCACGCTTGTAAGTGAGGATACCGGAGGCCCATACCCCAACCCCTTGCCCTATCTCCCCCATCCCCCCCTAGCCCCCAAAGGCCGGCAACGCACTTGTGACGCCTCTGGTGTTGCGGGTGTCCATGGGCGGCGGTAATCGCTTACCATCAGGCGATACGTCTGCTCGTTTGCCCGCCTATTCCATAAAAAAAAAAAATGCAGAAGCATCACTAGTCCGCCATATTTTGGGTCACCATGCTGCATTGTTACATTGTCTACATTCACAATGAGTATGGTGACCATCACTCTTGGATTCTGCTTACGCTTTCCATCAGGTAGAGTAGAGTCACTTTGACAGGATCCTTCGACCAGGCGAGGTGATCATGCCTGGCGGGCCAACTGCCAACGGTTGATGTTGGGATGTTGTATATATGATAATATCGGCGCGAGAACTTTCACTGCACGATTCAGGATTGGTAGTATCGTAGTTTCCTTCGTTACTCCGTAGTTCAGTGTAACTTCGATAGATGGCGCTGTAGTATATTTCTGTTGCGCTGTATGTGGAAGTCGCCACACCGTTTAAGTTTTGCGAAGTCAATATGGTTACCAACAATAGAAAGTTCTACGGTGTATTTAGCCTATTTCTTATTCTATAATTAGTTTGGGAATCAGTGAATAAAGTCGTTAAGTAGATCTCCTAATTACTTTTTAATGGTGCAGTGGTAACACTTATCTTTCGACCAAAACAGAAATATATCTGTATTATCTAGGAACATAGGTATAAGAATATTATTATTCAAGCAGCTGCCTTACACAGTCTACTTATGAAATTTTTACTCACGTTTTAGAAGGTCTTAAAAGTTGGAAGAAGTATAAGTTGGAAAAAGATAATCACAGATCTTGTATTCGTAATATTCTCTATTTAAAAGCTAACAGACTATATAACTGTAGTACACTCGTACGTTTTTTATAATTTTTTTCTTTTCTTAAATAGACAACTCCTTCATTAGCAGTAACTATATACATTCTCTGTCTCGGGGGACTTTACAAAAATACATGAAACGGACTCAAAGAATACCCAAACTTAGAACAACAATGTGTGGTGTGAAACCCACAAAGTGTTGTCCCGTGTGGTCTTTGAACCCACAACACTCAGTGTAGTAGAAAGTGGCATGGTGACTGCTTAAACCACTAAGTCAACCTTTTACTTAATAATATAATATTTTATAATATTTGTCGGACAACTACGCTACGCTACACACACAACGCCAGTTAGTCCCGAGCTAAGCAGAGCTTGTATTAAGGATAGAAACCTATAAACTTTTTTGTACATAATAATATATTCAAAAGATGGAGTGATGACATAGTTGACACGGTGGGAAATACCTGGAGCAAACTGGCAAGAGACAGAGCGAAAGGGAAGGAATTGGAGGAGGCTTTTACCGCCAGAGCGGTCCTTACAACAAAACGCGTCAACGCAGTTAATAAGATAATATACTAACAAACTAGCATAAATATAATACTAACACTACAAATAATGTTTAGAATTAATGTAAACTGTGTGTAAGGAATAAATAAAGCTTTATTATATATTATTATTACTTATGGCTAATGTCCAGCAGTGGTATGCAACTGGCTGATGATGATGATAATTTGTCTCGCGGTTGGCGTGTGCGACTGCTGATCATGAGGTCTAGGGTTCGATTCCCGGGTCGGACCAAATGTTTGTATGATCTACAAATATTTGTTTTGGAGTTTGGGTATTTTCTATGTATTATACATATGTATTACAAAATGTATTATAATAAATAATAAATTTTTGTAAATACATACATATACATGTATGTATTTACAAAAAAAAAGTAATATATATTTGTATCAGTTGTCTAGTACCAATAACACAAGCTCTGCTTAGCTTGGGACTAGATGGCGTTGTGTGTTAATAGATGTCCAAAATATTTATAAATAATGTCAGTTTCAGTAGTTTCAGAAAAAAATCGTCATTCCATTCATAAGTCTATATTTCTAAAAACATTACACAATTTCTGTATTTTGATACAAAATATCAACTTTGTTGTTCACTCGTCGCCATAGACATCAACAGACTTTAATATTCTACTATAATATAACTCAATATAAAACACCAAAATATAGGCCTCTTAGAAAGGAGATTTTAACCTATGTTTAATATTACTCGATCAGTCAATCTACCTATCGCCGTCCACTTCTGAACCAAGGTCCTAAGGAGCGTTAACTATCTTGTTCTTGGACCTTGGTACAGCCCGCATCCATCCGATTCCTTTCTTCAAATCGTCGGTTCATCGTGTCACAGGGCGCCCTGCTTTACGTTACCCTAGGTAATTACGGTCCACATTTCGGGTCCAGAAAAATGAGTTAAATTATTTTTTATTCAAAATTCAAGTTTAATTCATAACTTCTAAAATAGGATTTCTGTATAAAAATTGTAATAAATAGTTTACACGTTATTTACGAGATTTAGCGAATGATCCTAAAATATTTCCACAATAGGTAAAACCACAGCCTTCCGAAACACCCTCTCGGCTCTTTGTGAGGCATTTCTTTGTAATACGTCACACGAATATTAAAATATATTACATTAAAAAATGGATCTTAATTGTACTGAAACACGCAAGTAATATCAAATGCTTTCTTTAACGCACACCAAATCATTATTTAATAATAAAATGTTTTTAATGTTCGCATCTTACAGTAAGCTTCTTACAGAGAAAATTCTCAAGGTGAAGCTAATCGATATGTACATTCCAACTTCGAGAAGTTCGTTAACTGTTTGAGTATGTACGTAAAAAGGCATAAAATCTAGTTGTTATAAATATAGTCCAAAGCTATTACAGCAAAATAAATACTGATTTTAAAAATTATGACACTATATAGCATCCATAAAGAGTAAATCCCACGCCTCCATTTGAAGTATGCTAAATGCAGAACTAATATGAGAAATATGGTGTCCCCGTAGTACAAACTGGGGCTTGTTATGTGTAAGTGTATCATGCTGTTACGAAATTTCTGATATAATGCCCTAGGCACACTATGGTTTTTGAATTACAGGCTCAACGGTTATTGATTAAAAAATAGATTATTTCTTAGTCGGTCATTGGACAAAAAGTAAACACGAGTAAAATTACTTACTAGAAGTTAATATGTATAAGAAAAAAACTCGTAAAAATATCCAGTTACACGCGCGCGTCTTGACACCTTCACTCTTCATAAAAGCCTTTAAAAATGCATTGGCTGGCAAAAGAATATGAATTATGAAACAGTGACACTACTTCTCTCCCCACTTCTCTAGCTATTCCCCTCAACACCTATCAAGTGTGTAGCCGCAGGGTAAAATGGAGCTGTCTAGGAAGGCACTTGAAAGTTTTCCGTTGAACGAACAAAATGCCCAGTTGTGAACTTTTTATGTATTCACTTTTGTGAACGTTAAGTAATATAAGTGAAAAAAATTAACTAGTCATCTTCACTTAAATGCTGGTGTAACGGAATTAATAACAACGGTATTACTGTTTCAATAGAAATAACATTTTTTTTAATGTAACAATCGAATCGTAAATCCATTTTAGTGCAATTCCATTTACAATCTAGCCAATTAACAGTTTGTGTGAGTGCTAACATGTTCTATTCAAATAATTCAGTCATTATTTAGATGCAGTTGCAGTGAATTTTGCTTTGAACTTTTAACTATAAACCACATCAGTGGTGTACGAATCATTTATTTTTGCACTTAGTGGTTTATCAGTGAGGCCTAGAAAAGCCATTTGGTACTTCAAGATGTCACATTGGTATTGTAAAATAGCAATTGAATTATGTTTATTAATAGGGCGACAATGGACAATAGGGACTTAAACATGAATAAGAAAATATACTATATATATATTTAGCGGGCAGTTTTACTGCAAGGAACAAGACATAATAGCTACTTAATCAGTTTTAACATCTATATTAGGATGATAAAGTTTCAAAATTAAGATTTAAAAAAAAGTAGTGTCATCCCACTCGTTTCACTTATAGTTCCTCTAAACTAAGATAATATCCAAGAAAGAAGTTAATAACTTTAAATACTGTATGTGACAAAGAACATAAATTGAAAGAGCCCAAATTAAAATGCTGTAAGACAGCTGACTGTACAAACTATATACATTGTACAGTTACTTCAGAAAGCTGGTAGAGCAGTATAGGTTTACTTCTTTGTACATAGTGTTCAGTTAAAACAGGAGTGTGTTACAGTTCACGTAAAACCCGATTTATTTGTACTAAAATAATTGTTACAAGTTTGCCCAATCAGCGATTTTATACCACTACTCGTGTTAAGTGTAGTAGTGTAGTATTTGTTCGATATTGGACACCAGCTATAAAATGTCATGTTATGTATGTATATTTTTGTAAAGTGTGGAGTCATCAAATCATTTACGAGCTCACACAGAAATATTTAACATTATATATTATATAAGAAGGTTGTATATAGTAACTAATAAATAAAAGCTTGTACTCACGTTATATGCTATTGCAGTATATGTCAAAAATGCTACACCAAATTTATCGTGTTTTGAATATAAACACTGCAAATCGTAAACCTAAGAAGTTATTTCACATAAATTCATAATAAAATCTCGTATTCTTTAAAGGTTCTTGTGTGGAGCTACACCTTTTTATTATGGAGTGTGAAAACTGCTGCTTCGCCATAAAGTCTCTAGCAGGTGATACTCACATAAAGTGTCAAACGAAACCTCTTTGTAGAATACGGCTTAGGCCACACTACGGCTAAACCACCGATTTTAACCGCCTGATCTTGTGAAAGGAAACTAATGGAATGGAAGCGGCCGCACTGACGATTTTTTCCCGCGACTGATTTAAGAACCGCGACTTGTTACAGAATGGCTAGTGGAAAAAAACCGCGACAAAATTTGTAGGTAGTTCATAAAACTTATAAAGGTGGTTATCAACTTCGCGCGCCAAGAGGATGAACATAGGCGCCCGTTCCGGTCACGCAAAATCGATACCATTTTGGAACGCGCGCCAATGTTTGTTGGAATGCGCGAACGTGGAGTGGGCCGTTCTATTCGTTGTCGGTTTTTAACCGCGTATCAAAGGCAGTTCAGTTATGACTCGCACGCCAAATAATACGAGAGCGATACTATTGATATTGATACTACTATACGATATAAAAAACCGTAGTGCGGCCTAAGCCTACAAGTTTTAAATAGTCAATTTAAAAGTGTCATGTCATACTGTTAGAAGAGTTCTCTGAAAACTTCTTTGACAGTTTTTACTTAAAACAAAAGCCAATAAAACTTAAGGAATATTTTACTACCTTTTACAAATATATTTTTATCATTCGAGTTTGAAACTGTTTTTAAGTTTTAAAAACATTTAGCACGTTAGGATAAAGTTTTAAAGCTGTGTATTAATCTAAAAGGGTATGGAACAAATACTGTAACTAAAACTTAACTTAGACTTCAAAGAAAGTTAAAACAAATGTTACTTCAATATGTTTAAAATCTTTCGACAATGTCCATGTGTCAGAACTCTAGCTGACAAAGGATTTTTAAATAAAGCAGCACTGAAAACATCTTGTAACTAATATCTTATTTTTCTGTTTAGTGTGATTGTAGACTGTTTTTATTTCTTCTGTTCTCCAACTGAAGCGTAAGAAACTAGTGCTGTCTCTAGTAAGTGAACTTAGCAGGATTACCCTAAAACCTTCAGTACTTAAATATATCTATACTAATATAATATAATACACGCGAAAGTTTGTAAGTATGGATGGATGGATTGAGGGATGTTTGTTACTCTTTCACCCAAAAACTACTGAACGGATTTGGATGAAACTTTACACCAATATAGCTAATACATCAGAATAACACATAGGCTACTATTTGCCGCGATAACCGACATATACGCGGACGGAGCCGTGGGCAACAACTAGTACAGTATATTCCAGAAATATTCTGGAAAAGAGATCTTAATATCATAACAATTTGCGTTCAGATTACAATTGACTTTCCAAGAATAAAAAGACAATAACAAAATCTCGAAGAAAATAGAATTACATTTTGAGTGACATAAAGGAAAAAACATATACCTACCTTAATAGAAAAGGGCAATGAGACCCACGAAATATAGTTTTGTTTGTGATCCGAACCCCATTAGTTGGATGTGGAGTTCACAATTTGTCAATATCAATTTGGTATATTTTGTGTCAGACTGTAGACCCTCATTATGGGCGAAAATAAAACAATAGGACAGGGAGCTCTATAAAAATAAAAGACAACTTACGTATCTCTATCAGTAAGTCAGTAACAAATATTATTATGTAAGTAGTAAATCATAATAAAAAATATATCAAAAGTGTATAAATCCAGCCCGAACTTGAACAGTGACTCAAAATCATCACAGTCATCAGAATCACGGTAGACACACGGTCACATTAGGCAAACTAATGACATCACTGTGATAGTTCAGGTTTATCTATTACATGTAAATTGTATGTCGAAATTACAATATTGCTTTCAGTTCTCTAATTTGATTTTTAAATTATAATTTTCTAAAATATTTATTTAATTTAAATTTAAAATTAAATTAATTGTATGGATAATAATTAGAATTAAATAATTAATAATTTAGAATTTAATTGTATGGATTGCCTAGATGCGTTAAAGTGGTCACCTCGCTTAGTAATACATGTATGTCGAATTAGAATACTATTTGTGCTACTCCTATATTAAGTAAAAAAAGACACGTTAAGAAAGAAAGAAAAAAGAAAGTTAGGTTTACGAAAACACATCTGAGAAAACGTTTCTGCTAGGGTGACAGATGGCCTCACCAGTCACCCGCAGCAAGTGTCCTTTTATAGTTGCAAATAAGCAGACGTATCAAATGATGGTAAGCGACAACACCAGAGGCGTCACACAAATGCGTTGACTACCTTTTAAGTAAGAGTAGGTACGCTCTTTTCTTGAAAGCTTAAAGGTCGTATTGGAATAACTTAATTGAAGTGTTTATGGAGGACGGAGTTCATTCTGCGACCTCTGGCGCCAGAATCGTCTGCGCCTCTGCGATACATGGCATTTACCCACATAATATTGATATGTAACATCTCACCTACGACAGCCGACGCTCATTGGTCAAATCAAATAGCGCGCCTTCTCAGGTTAACGTAACAAACTTCCGTCCCTTACCAAGAGCAATATGCACCTATTTTCAAAAACTGCAGAAGCGACTTATCTAAAAATAAGACATGTCAATTTTTTTACTTTGAAAATGAAGCTAAAAGTATAATGGCTTTATCCACTTAAGAGTCTATTTCGTTTGTTTGACACTTCCATTTCAACTCATTAATTACATTCTGTCATTCTGTAATTAATTATGGCGCCCTTGCCGTAAATTTTCACACTTTATATAAGACTAGCTGTTGCCCGCGGCTCCACCCGTGTGTATGTCGCTTATGGCGGCAAATATTAGCTTATGTGTTATTTTGATGTTTAAGCTATATTACTGTAAAGTTTCATCCAAATCCGTTCAGTAGTTTTTGCTTTAAAGAGTAACAAAAACACGCACATCCTTACAAACTTTTGCATTTATAATACTAGTAGGATATATTTTTAATCATTGTAAAATCACAAAAAAGATGGTCTTAAAAAAAATGGATTAGAGAAATCCTTTAAATAAATTACAGATTAATTTCTTTACTTACTGTTGTAGTATAATTTAGATATAAAATATACGTGCGAAGGTTAACGAAGTAAAAGTAATTACTTTGGTCATTAATAAGTATAGTCTGCCCTCGGCTAGTTTTTCTGTTTAATCGTGTCCATTTAATAATGCTAAGAGAAAAATAAAGAAGTGTCTAGTTTTTAAATTTTGATGTTTCATTTTAAATATAACATGTCATTTCAAAAATATAGAAAACAAGCTAAAAACATAATCACAAAGAAAACTAGCACAAGTAAAATAACAAAAAAAAACGACTTCAAGAACGACCCAATTTAAATGGGACCACACGGAAAGCACTAGCTTTCAAATAAAATTAACAAATGCACTAGTCGCCCCTAGGAATTTTGAAGGTTCGACTCGATTTCACTTGGATACCATCATCAGATCTTAATGTCCTTATCATAGTACCACCGTTGGGATATCTCCTTTCCATAAAAAAATCATCAAAATCGGTTCATAGACGAAGAAGTTATCCGCGAACAAACATAAAAAAATATGTAGGTACTGTCGAATTGAGAACCTCCTCCTTTTTCTAAGCCGGTTAAAAAAGTTAAATCACATATGATTTTAAATAAACATTTTCTTTATATATTCAATAAATTTTGCTGTTAAAACAAAACGTCGCAACAAGAAAAAAAAATTGTTGCGTCAGCTAATTTTAAATAAGTCGAAAACCAAGGATCAATCTTATTTGCCGTGCTTTTTATGAAATGAAATTAAGTACCTAGAAAAATATTTTAAAAAACCACCAGAAGCTGTTAGCACAGTATCACATATTTTCGTTAATTTTCTAAATATAATTATAATTAAAACTAAACTCGCATATGCCGAAAGTGCCAATGTAAGTTAAAGTATATTTACGTACTTAACTCCGGCCATTACGGTTCTTATTCAATTTGAAGTAATCACCTGAAATAAAATTAGGCTGCGGGTGCTTGAGATGAAGATCGTGCTTACTAAATTGAATCATTTGAAATTGTCGTTAAAGTAATAATATTACGCGGCCGATGTCTAGAAGCATTTTTGCAGAAATCTAATTAGTTTTTTTTGTTGGCAGCACTTCAAAGAAGTACTCAATGTTACGCTTCTCAAGTAATTCTTCATTTATATATAATAAAATAACTAACCCACACAACTTCGTCTGTGTCTCTCAAAAGAATTGTTTTTTTTCCGGTTTTTACAAGCTTTTATTTAGTTTCACCTGTCCCGACATAAAAAACAGTCAGTGAAGATTTGAACATCCACAGTTTTTTGATTGTTTTTTTATTGTCAAAACACCATTTGAACTAATCCACAGAAAATTAGTATTTTTGCAGATCTCATCATTAATAGCGACGATCGACTTATGGCTCTCGAGTTACTCGTGAATTTTATGCTTGTTTGCCCAGTAACATATAAAATAGGAAAAAGCAAATCATATTTGTGAAGCTCAAACCAATAACGTTCTCTATTTTTAACCGACTTAAAAAAAGAAGGAGATTTTCTATTTATTTGTTATTTTTTGCAACTTAATTGTCATAAGTATATTGCCGATCCCGAATTAAGAACTATCTATAATAATACTGTATTAAATTCATATTAAAAACTCGTAACTTTTCAATTTGAATGTCCTAAGCTACGAATACAATTTACCTAAGTAACTTCTGGGCTCAAATAAAAAATATACGATATTAAAACACGAAAGATTATATCAAATATCCTCAAAAAATATACGAGAAAATACGAAAAAAAGTGTGCGAAATCTTCACCCTCGATAAGCATCAAATAATTGAAGTTTTAATACTCTTCCGGGGCAACCTTGTTTGGCCGGAGTTCCCGCTCTTTCCGTAATAAGGTACATTCCGGAGAGTTTTAACTTAATTAAAATTTCTTTTCAACAAAATTAACTACAAAATTCACACATTACATTATCAGAAACCTTTTTATGACATGCCTCATTTACTAATGGCCTTCGAACACCAATTACTTCGATTGAACATTTTATATACCTCAACAGATGTTAATGAGGCCATGTAATTACGCTGTTACCGTAGAAAACTCAAATAAAAAGCTCAAAAGCGGATATGTTAATGGTAATTAAGAAAATAAACAAATCGTACAGTTAATGGCCCTTGGCGTTCGTGTGTTTTGTTTACTCGTAAAATATGGAGTTTGAGAACATATGTTACTTGTTAATAGCTGCATGCCAACCTTAAGTGTTGCTAAGAGCTTTTTTAGCCCTTTTCAACAATTGCAATAATGTTTGTTGTTTGTCCACGAATCCACAATAATAAAAAAAAAACATTTTGGCTACTCGTTATAATTATACTCTTTGCGCTGTAGCATGGTGTGGGTGACTTTCATCGTTTTGTTCGTTTCACTCTTGAAAGTTGCCGCGATTTACAAATTATGACTTAGTATTTCAGCTGTAACACATTCGCTATATTTATCAAATCATTAATAACTGTAGTAAATTGTGGCGACTTCCACATACAGCGCAACAGAAACATACTACAGCGCCATCTACCGAAGTTACACTGAACTACGGAGTTACGAAGGAAACTAAGAAACTACCAATCCTGAATCGCGCAGTGAAAGTTCGCGCGCCAATTAAGATACATACAACTTACCAACATCAACCGTAGGGCAGTTGGCCCGCCAGGCATGATCACCTCGCCTGGTCGGAGGATCCTCCCTTTCTGTTGGTGGGACATGCAACCTGTCCCCCATAGTGGTGACCCCGACGTGATTGGAAGCAGGCTTCGATGCAGCATCAGCACGCCACCATCATGTTCACTCCCACAGCAAGTCTCACAGCCAGCCAGCAACCTCGGCCTCAACAGGGATACACCACACGCAGGAAGCGATCGCTCCAGCCTGGTTACCCCTACGGCCTAATCAGCGTCTAGGCACAGCACACTGCACCTACGGTCCATGTAAGCAGAGCATCTCTCTCCCGTCTACGCAGCAGCCAGCCACTACGCAGCAACTGCCCCGACTCACTGGGGACCTCACCGCAGCACCGCGCACCGCACGCCATCCCGACTCACTGGGATCAGCGGACTTCAGCCCCGACTCACTGGGACTAGCGGCACTCAGTTCCGACTCACTGGAACTGCTCACTCCTGGCACTGGCAAGCTCCGCAACAGAGCACAGACAGCTGACTCAACATATATCAACCTCCGGTCTTGGAGAGGAGTGATGTGGTGACTTCCACATACAGCGCAACAGAAACATACTACAGCGCCATCTACCGAAGTTACACTGAACCACGGAGTAACGAAGGAAACTAAGAAACTACCAATCCTGAATCGCGCAGTGAAAGTTCGCGCGCCAATTAAGATACATACAACATCCCAACATCAACCGTTGGGCAGTTGGCCCGCCAGGCATGATCACCTCGCCTGGTCGGAGGATCCTCCCTTTCTGTTGGTGGGACATGTAACACCTGTCCCCCACAAAATTAAACCAACCAGAATCGTCGTATAGGCAACTGTTACCCGCACCATGCTACAGCGCAAAGAGTATACGTCTATGTTTCTGGATTATATGTGTCTACTTACAACAAACCACCCCGTTGCCCCCTATGATGTCGCCGCCGAAGTAAGCTCAGGATCGGCCCTCTCCCGATCCCATACAGCGGTCTCTTTCTCAAGCATTACAGCCTCACAGAAAGAGACCACAGCCCTCCTCACCCGCTAGCATGGCAGCAACGATCGTAGATTTTTTATATAACTAAATATGTGCCCGCCAAAGTGACTCTACTCTGTCGGATGGAAAGCATGAGCAGAATCCAAGAGTAGTGGTCACTCACAGATCATAGAAATGTGATCTGAGTGGTCACCATACTTATCGCGAAATTAGACAATGCAACATTGCAGAATGGTGACCTACACTATGGCGGCCTATTGGGATACTTCTGCATTTTTTTGATAATATGAGGAGTAAATTAGGCTACTTATAGCATCGCCTTGCAGTGTTACCCGTGGTTGATGAAAACAGCCTCGTGCAACACCGCAGGGTGCAACTAGTTTTCAAAAATCTTCCTAATTTCAAGAATTTACATGCGCCACATTTAGATACTATCAAGTTATTTTTAACCGACTTCCAAAAAGGAGGAGGTTCTATGTTCCACTGTATGTATTTTTTTTTTTTTTTTATGTATGTTCACCGATTACTCCGTCAGTTGTGGACCGATTTTGAAATTTTTTTTTGTATTCGAAAGGGTATACTTCCGAGGTGGTCCCATTGCCAGCATATCAGGATCTGATGATGGGATCCCAGGGAAATCGAGGGAAACCCTAATTTTTTATAGGCACATACTATGTTTTTCGTATATTTTTTGAAGGTACACCGGTATTTGCGTCTGGTAGTCATCATTTTATGATGATGAGCTGATGATGTACAGTACAACTCCTTAACGGTTAGGAGTTGGAGGATAAATCTTTAAATATCATATGTATATATGTTACCTTTAGTCGTATTCTTTCAAATTATTTAGGTAAGCTGATGATGGAAGATGGAAGGTACAACTCCTCAACGGTTAGCAGTTGGAGGATAATTCTTTCAATTTCGTATACTTTCAAGTTATTTAGGTGAGCTGATGATAGAAGGTTAAACTCTTCAACAGTTAGGGATTAGAGGATGATTTTAATATTACACGTACGTATAGACCTTAATTTGTATTCTTGATGATGAAATTTCATGAAATAGTTCAACTTACTACTGACTGACTGATTGCACTAAAAACTGAAAAATAAAAACTTTTTATAAAAAAAAAAACCGACTTCCAAAAAAACATCCAACGAAAACTCTCTGCCAAAAAAACACTTAAAAGCGTAAAATAAACTGGTTCTTCATAAATTGCGTATACCTATTTCTTTATTCATTTAAATAGTAGTATTATAATGTGTGCTAGGTACCTAAAATCTGTTTGAAGTCGGTGCTAAGCCAAAAAGAATACAAACGAACAATTACAAAAGTCTAAGCGATAGTCACTTGGCACCGACTTCAAACAGATTCTAGGTACCTAGCACACATTATAATACTACTATTTAAATGAATAAAGAATTAGGTATACGCAATTTATAAAGAACCAGTTTATTTTACGCTTTTAAGTGTTTTTTTGGCAGAGAGTTTTCGTTGGATGTTTTTTTGGAAGTCGGTTTTTTTTTTTTTATAAAAAGTTTTTTTTTTTTTATGGAATAAAGGGCAAACGAGCAAACGTATCGCCTCGTGGTAAGCGATTACCGACGCCCATGGACACCCGCAACACCAGTGGCATCACAAGTGCGTTGCCAGCCTTTGGGGAATAGGGAGGGGATGGGGGAGGGGTTGGGCCATGGGCCCCCTGTATCCTCACTCACTCAGTGTGAAACACAGCGCAAGCGCTGTTTCACATCGTTTTTCTGTGAAGCCGCGGTATCACTCCGGTCGAGCCGGCCCATGCATGCCGAAGCATGGCTCTCCCACGGTCAGATTGATATCTGGATTAAAACTTTCCTCTTACACAATGATAAATCAGATGGATCATTTGCATTTTCGTAACATCTTGTAGAAAAACACGCACACTTAGAAACACCTTCATTTAAAACCAGAAAGCAACCTGAATGGCAAAAAAATTACTACGACCTATTATAGGTGACACCAAAAATATTCCCCCTTATTGATGTAACTATCTTATTTTTCTCGTGTAGTTCATTTTGTAGGAGGCGTTGGCAAGCAAAATTCAGACCAAGAGGAGGGTCAATGACTCGTTTACTCAATATAAGGACATCCAAAGTGACACTACTTCCCAAATGGGGATATCGACCGTAGCCTTTGGCTGATATCTCGGTTATAAATATCCGTGTCTCCGGAGATAACTAGGACCGCAACTAAACATAGATCTCTATATAAAGTTGACGAAAGTTTCTTAGAGTTTTCAATAAAAATCTTATATATAAAATTCTCGTGTCACAATGTTAGTTACCATACTCCTCTGAAACGGCTGGACCGATTTTTATGAAATTTGGTGTGCATATCGGGTAGGTATGAGAATCAACCAACATCTATTTTTATACCCCATTTTTTTATGGGAAAACAACGTTTGCCGTGTTAGCTGGTATATATATATAAATCATTTGAGTAATTATAAAGAAATTATCCGCAAGTTAAATTGCGTTATTATTGTCGAGCCTGCGTAGCCTTAATCGCAAATCCGTTGCCTTAGTCACCATCACTGGTTGTAAATTTTTTTATAAGATCAAAATTTATTGAAAATTCATTTAAAATATTTGAATACAATTTAATTATTTGAGATCATAAAAAATAAAAAAAGTAAAACATACTTCCATTACGGCACTAATGATTTTCTTTAGACAAGTACATCTCTCCGTACTACTTATTTAGATTCAAGACATAAAATACACTGAATTGTTAGATTAATATCTAGCAATTCAGAGTATAATTACCGAAATTTTATTCAGTTCAATATTATTTAAGTCATTTCAAACAATTTAGGAGACTTTCGTGTCACCTCTTGAAGACAATTAGTTGAAAGACTTGAGTCTTTACAAAGTTCACAAGAGCTACTTGAGATGTAGCTTTAGAAAAAAATGATTACCAGATTATATATATGAATAGTTACATTTACATACAAGGTAGGTACATATATTTTCAAAACCTTACTCTGTTTGAGCTGTACACAACAATGCAATAATACTTTAATAGTATTATTTTACAACTAAAGAATATTTTTAAGAGCTATCAGGCTGTGTATTTACGTAGAGAGCTCTTAAAAAGTATGTGAATACAAATTTTTAAGAAGCTAAAGTTCTACCTACTATAATAATAAATAAATATTAAATAAATATTTCGAACATCTAACACACAACGCCGTCTAGTCCCAAGCTAAGCAGAGCTTGTGTTATGGGTACTACAACAACTGGTATAAATACGTATATCCTTTTTTTTGTAAATACACACATATTATACATAGAAAACACCCAAACTCCGAAACAAATATTTGCAGATCATACAAACATTTGGTCCAACCCGGGAATCGAACCCGAGACCTCAAGCACAGTAGTCGCATACGCTACCACTGCGCCACCGAGGCTGGCAATAGTAATTACATTATACAAAATTAAAAAAAAAAACCCGAGTTTAAGAACGACCAAATTGAAATGGGACCACATAGGAAGCACCAGCTTTTTAAATATAAAAAGAACCATCGGAATCGGTTGGCGTGATATTGAGTTATTCGTCAATATGTCGCGCACATACTAAATGCAAATTGAAGACTTATATGGTTTTCTCATGGATGGCATTGTCAGAACTGGACCAAATTGAAATGGGACCACATAGGAAGCACCAGCTTTCAAATAAAAAAAGAATAGTCAAAATCGGTTCACCCAGTCGAAAGTTATAAGGTAACAAACACAAAAAAAAATAAAAAAAAACAGTCAGAATTGATAACTTCCTTCTTTTTTGAAGTCGGTTAAAAATACAAAGATTACAGGTAGAAATATAAAAGTTCAGTATCATTCATGTAGGTACCTATTGCTCCTATATGAATATAAATGAGTGGGAATAACAACCTGGTGCGGGGTACTCTCTAGTGGAAGTTTCCCATCCGATCATAAACCTACGTCTTTCGGAATATACTAGCTTTTGACCACGGTTCAACTATCAGCTACCGCGATAAAGTGAAGCCTATGTCTTTTCTCAAGAATCGAAGTATCTCCAATAGGCATAACTAGCATTGTATCCACTTTCTTGAAACTCTGTAACACGGTGTACAAATAAAGAGCTTTCTATCTATCTATCACCATGCCAAATTACATTGAAATTTGTGCAGCGATTTGGTCGTGAAAGCGTGACAGAGAGAGTAACTTTGAAATTTATAAGATTTGTCACTTGGTATAAGTAAAGTTATTAAGTTTACTTGACTACTTAGAGCCCGCATGACTCCCGCATGAGGTTTCACAACCGCCGCATTGAATCTGTATAGAGTCAAGACGTTTTAGGTTCTCTCGCTCATCAAAACGGTTACTAAATATTTTTACCTAGTAAATGATGTCTTAAAGTATGTTAAGTATTTAATTGAATACATAATACATCCTGCAAGTTTCATCCTATAAGTTATGGTATCCATAGCCACTAATAGACTACTACAGTGGTATATAAGATGATTATTTCAAGAAATTTCTTTAAAAATAATATTTAAAAAATATGTTTATAGAAAGCTATGCGAGTTTTTTTTTCATCAGGTCAGTCATTGAGATTATCCACTTGTTTAGTGATAGAGGTTTATAACGTGTTGCATTTCGAATTCGGTGCTACCTAAGCGAGGAGACCATCCCAGTTAAACCTATTGAAATAATTAACTGTCTGACGTCAGAGTGACATCCGGGAAACCCGGTTTACTCTGGTGCGAATTTATATCATATAGCTACCGTTAAGCTTAGAATGTCACTTGCGATGACAGTATTCATGTAGAAAATAAACATTTAAATCGTTAAGTTAAAGGTACACACAATTTTTTAATGTGTTCCTGTTATTTTAAAATCTCATATTTTTTATAGGAAGGAAGAACTGCCTCGTTGGACTAGCGGTTAGCGTATGCCAGTACCGAGTCAAGAGGCAGTGGGTCCGATTCCCGGGTTGGACCGAAAACCTTACAAGAAATTCTTAATAACAGGTGTTTCACGGCCGTTCCGGAGAACACGTCAAGCCGCGTCGGTCCCGGTTGTCAAGAACATCTATGGCAATTGTTATTGGGAAGTCATTGCCCTCAATATACTGACAACTAGTATAACCCTCGAATTCAGTTCACCTTCGGGGTTGTGGAGGCTAGTCACTTTGTGGAAAAATTGATATTCAACACCGGTTAAACTAGTAGCCGACTCCAAATAATCTTGGGAAGAATTAGGCTAGGAATTAGAACGATGTTATGTTACGCAGTCTCACTAAAAGTGTTTGGTCTACTTCATTTTACGTTCCATACTAGGCAATCTACTGAACTAAAAATAGTATAACCACAGTCCCAAAAAGTATCCCACAGAAAGAGAAAATAAAACGTTCCTATGGCGACAACAAATTGTTGTTCACAAAACCATTTGAACAATACAACCTCAATGAAATAAAATTCTGCGTAATAAAGCACACAAGTATAGTTTTGTATATGCGTTGGACGTTACGTTTTGGGATGATCACAATATCTAGACCTTTATATAATCTAAAATTAGATTCTTCTCAACCTTTATTCAAACCATTTTCTATAGAAGTAATTAGCCAAACAAGAGATCTATCTAATATCCTAGCCTACACAGCTATTTTAAGACATTCCTAGAAGCTATATTTTAGCTGAGTGCTAACACAGAAAGGTTTCTTTCCTTCGGAATGCCTCAATTATATTTATATGCTTTATTACAAAAATCTACCCTCCTGATTCTAAAGTACGGCAGCATTTACAAAATCGAAATGAAAAATAGTTTTATACCGATGGCTTCTGATCTTATAGATCCCGTACATAATTTGTACAGATGTTACAATGGTAAGAATGTTAATAGAATTTTTGGTAAAATATTTTAGACTAAAATTTTAAATATCTAAACATATCCCATTTTTACATAGTCCTTAATATTTCTAGGTGATGAAATAATTCTAGGAGAAAATTAAATGAATTTAAATAAAAAGCGTAAAATTTGTATATAGAGAATAATGTCCAAACGACTACCGTATAAAAGTCATTTACAGATTTTATTTATCTACCAGACTGGCAGAAATTGTAAAACCATTCAACCTTCAACTGCTTACCTTATACCACAGAAGCTTGACCGAAATAGTTAGCTGACTTAACAACTCTTTGGAGAAAAAGACCATATTTTGTCCGTAGCGTAATAATTTTCCCCCGTTTTTGTAACATTCTTCATTTGTGCTCCGCTCCTATTGGTCTTAGCGTGATGATACATATTCTATAGCCTTCCTCGATAAATGGGCTATCTAACACTGACATACTTTTTTCAAATCGGACCAGTATTTCCTGAGATTAGCGCGTTCAAGCAAACAAACTCCGCAGCTTTATATATTAGTAGTATATATGGATGAATGTTAATTTATCCACAACTTTTATTGTCGTTTACATTACATAGAGTGAAATTCTCCTTACATAAATACATTAAAAACTACGTTGGTACTAGATTAAACAGTTAACATTTCTATTAAAAAAACTTATGTTAATGCACTCAAGCTAAGCACAAAGAACTTAGTACCTTATAATTAAAATTGTTTTCTTACTGCTAACAAAAAATTAAACTGTTTAATGTAAAGAAAAAACAAATGTTGTTTTTACCCGATCACATCATAGTAAGATTTCAAATTTACCAACATGCCGCTTTCAGGGCGAGCTAAATCGTAAGGGAGCGTCTTTTGGAAATGTTTGCAGGGATTATTTGACGCTTAGGACTCTCCGAGGGTCTATTACGATGGGTTTACAAGCGGGTCTGACTGTGCTTTTTCGTTGTATATCTTGTGGTCGTTTCACAAAACATCTGCGCTTCAATGGTTAGTCTCGATAATATTTTATTTTGTACTTAACATTTATATTACCAACCGACTGTACCACTCTGTTCGCTATGCCACTTAGAAATTACTTAGAAATAAAAAACAAACTTGACACAGAAAATAGATAAAAACAATTTTCTACGCGAGTTGTCAAATTTCAGGTCAATTACTGCAGATCTGTTGAAATTTTGTAATGTGTACGTGTACACATACAAACGAACTTGCAATTTACAAATGTAAACTTCACCGCGCATTAATTGAAACAGATACCTATAATATGTCCTCAATTTAAAACGAATCCTCGGTAGTTTCTTAAACCATAACGAACCAACTTTATTAGTTTATTTCTTTAACAGCTTATTCGACCACAAGTAATTTTGTATTTCCTGTATAATGTCATTAGATCTATCAGACTGTCAAGATATCACGTTGTGACTTACGTGTAGTGTGAGCATTATTCATTGAAACGGAGTCATTTAATTAAGCCTTAATTAAGCCTTTCACTCTTCCCAACGATATACGATGGCGAGAGACTAAAATAAATTATTTTAAATGTTAGTCAAAACAAACCGAAGCGGAATTAACTGTTTTGCAAATTAAAATGGCTCAAAAAATACTTATTGTCTATTAACTTTCATTTATCTATAAAAACGTATGTTTGTTGTATGGTTGCACCTTAGCTTGCGTGTAGTATTAAAACATTTATGTATTGTCATAGTATCAAAATCTTTTTCGGTTCTTTCTCGTTTTTTACGGAACCCTTATTTAGGGTTCCGTGCCAAAGGAAAAAAACGGAACCCTTATAGATTCGTCATGTCTGTCTGTCTGTCCGTCCGTATGTCACAGCCACTTTTTTCCGAAAGTATAAGAACTATAATGTTGAAACTTGGTGAGTAGATGTATTCTGTGAACCGCATTAAGATTTTCAAACAAAAATAGAAAAAAAACAACAAGTTTTGGGTGTCCCCATACAAAGAACTGAAACTCAAAACATTTTTTTTCATGGATAGGTTTCTATGGATAGGTCTTTGAAAATTATATTGAGGTTTCTAAGGTCATTTTTTCTAAACTGAATAGTTTAGGCGAGAGACTCTTCCAAAGTGGTAAAATGTCCCCCCCCCCCCTGTAACTTCTAAAATAAGAGAATGATAAAACTAAAAAAAATATATGATGTAGATTACCATGTAAACTTCCAACGAAAATTGGTTTGAACGAAATCTAGTAAGTAGTTTTTTTAATACGTCATAAATCGTAAACTGCAATTTATCATCGTATCTTTCATTCAATCAACACAAATATAAAAATAAAATAAAAATTATATTATGTTACTTGCAGCTGCGGAACCCTTCATGGGCGAGTCCGACTCGCACTTGGCCGCTTTTTTTATTATACATAGTTCAATCTGTACCATACAAATGCTTCACCCGTCATTGGCCCGATTTTATTATATCGATAGTGTACGCCGATCACGTCAGTTCTCTACAAATGTCGTACCCACATCGGTATCGTTTAATGTAAACACGGCAATACTCGCACCAAAAAGTAGAAAATAAAGTACGTCTCCATTAGTTTTGGGGAGTCGACGGCGGAAGGCGCAGGGAAGCTAAGGTTCATTAATTTTTTACATGATGGCCACCTATAGAGCGGTCGTGGCACCACTTAATGTTTTATTTTTATTGTGAGTTCCCATCGTTTTGTTTTTCTTTCACCGGGCACTTGAGCTTTTTGTTTAAAGGGCTCTTGAAGCTAATATTTCTTAACAATGGTAATAAATCTTGTGAACAAACGTTACAATGTATTTGGAGTTAGGTATATTTTTGAGTTATATTTTGTCAAACAACGAATTTAAGTAGTATACATTTTATATAAAATGGCATACTATTGCTTGGATATTTATTAAAAACCTTTTACAGAAAGTGTTAGGGGTCAGTACGGACAAAATATACATATGTCAAAAGGATAAAGTTCAAAAACTTAAACCCGTTGCGTCAAAACTTTTGTTAAAATTTAAATAGCCTATGTCACCCAGGCATTATTACAAATCTATTAAAACTCCATTCGTTCACTCTCACTATAGTGAACTTCGATTATTAAAGTACTATATTAACTTTCAGTAGCTAGTTCTAAATGCAATGAGTGAGAGTAACATTCAGTGAGTCATGGTCAGGCATTTTCAGCTAGCAAGTCTGACGCGCCTTATCAACATGAACTTAAGAATATTACTGTCACTATATACATTAGCTCCATTATCATCATTTGACTGCCTCGGTGGCACAGTGGTAGCGTAAGACTCGAAAACTTTTGTTAAAATTTAAATAGCCTATGTCACCCAGGCATTATTACAAATCTATTAAAACTCCATTCGTTCACTCTCACTGTAGTGAACTTTGATTATTAAAGTACTATATTAACTTTCAGTAGCTAGTTATAAATGCAATGAGTGAGAGTAACATTCCGTGAGTCATAGTCAGGCATTTTCAGCTAGCAAGTCTGTTGCGCCTTATCAACATGAACTTAAGAATATTACTGTCACTAAATACATTAGCTCCATCATCATCATTTGACTGCCTCGGTGGCACAGTGGTAGCGTAAGACTCGAAAACTTTTGTTAAAATTTAAATAGCCTATGTCACCCAGGCATTATTACAAATCTATTAAAACTCCATTCGTTCACTCTCACTGTAGTGAACTTTGATTATTAAAGTACTATATTAACTTTCAGTAGCTAGTTATAAATGCAATGAGTGAGAGTAACATTCCGTGAGTCATAGTCAGGCATTTTCAGCTAGCAAGTCTGTTGCGCCTTATCAACATGAACTTAAGAATATTACTGTCACTAAATACATTAGCTCCATCATCATCATTTGACTGCCTCGGTGGCACAGTGGTAGCGTAAGACTCGAAAACTTTTGTTAAAATTTAAATAGCCTATGTCACCCAGGCATTATTACAAATCTATTAAAACTCCATTCGTTCACTCTCAATGTAGTGAACTTTGATTATTAAAGTACTATATTAACTTTCAGTAGCTAGTTATAAATGCAATGAGTGAGAGTAACATTCAGTGAGTCATAGTCAGGAATTTTTCAGCTAGCAAGTCTGACGCGCCTTATCAACTTGAACTTAAGAATATTAATATTACTGTCACAATACATTAGCTCCATCATAATAGTAACTTATATTGCATTTTTTTTTAAAAGACAACTCCCGCACTTGGAATAAATCCTGTGTCGTGGGGGACTTTACAAACATGTACATGACACGGACACAAAGAACCTCCAGACTCAAAACAACAATTTGTGGATCACACAAAGTGTTGTCCTACGTGGGATTTGAACCCACGACACTTGGCGAAGTAGGAAACGGCGTGGTGACCGTTAAACCACTAGGCCAAACGTGCAGTCATTGCATTGACCCCGACGCAAACAGAGGGGTGTTATAATTTTGACGTCGATGTCTGTCTGTCTGTGTGTTTCTGTCTGTGGCATCGTAGCTCTCAAACGGATGGATCGATTTCGATGTGGTTTTTTTTCATTTGAAAGTCAGTTTCCTTGCGGTGGCTCTTAGCTATGTTTGGTTTAGTAAGTGCTTGCGTAGGGGGTTTTTTTATTTTTTATTTTAGCGGGCTTACTCGATAGTTTCACATTAACTGATTCAGTTGCTAGATAAGCATCCACCCAAACAGTACTTACTTCGAAAATTAGATAAAGTATTAAAACTAGGAGTGTCTTGATATTATTTAAATGAATAATTGTTAGCAAGATTCTTATTTTCGCTTACTGAATAAAAAGCATAGACAGAATAGTATTTGTTTTAAGTCGAGAGGAGTTCCAAGTAATTACGTAAATTTTAATTAGTTATGCACGAGGATTGGGTACTAAACTCCGTTTGTTGATTAAATATTTCGCAGGCTCACATCTACTATTCTCACAAAGGATGAGATGGACCTTAGGTAATTCAGTCTACGGCCTAAATTTAGTATCTGACCGGATACCGAATAGTATCATTTAGGTACACAAATGTAACCACTAAATTCTTTTTTAAGGCAATATTAATATTTCTTCTTTATTTTTTTTATTTCTAAGCGCAAGTTTGAATATCTCGGTCATGTGCATGTGCACGAAAGATATAAAAATATGCTGCTTCAATTGATAATGGTTGGCAAGGTGGAAGGGAAGAGACGCGCTGGATGAAGGAATAAATCGTAACTGCGAAGTATCCGGGAGTGGACCGGTATCACCTCCGTTAAACAACTGTTCCACCTGGCCATTGACAAGGAGGAGTATAGGAAGCTGACGGAAAACCTTCAAGGTTTGAAGAGGCATTTGATGAAGAAGGTGGTAGAGCTGAATTCAGCACGAACGGCCCGGATCGACCGGGGCGGTAGTACCCTCGCACAGAAAATCAACCTAAAATGACAGCGATCGTGCTGTCGTGTTTCGTTGGTGAGTGCGAGAGCGGAGGCCCAGTGATGCAGAAGCATTACTAGCCCACCATGGTGTGGGTCACCATTCTGCATAGTTGCATTGTCTGCATTCGCAGTATGGTGACCACCACTCTTGGATTCTGCTTATGCTTTCCATCAGGCAGAGTAGAGTCACTTTGGCTGTGCCAACCATAAAAAAAAGGTGAAGAATAATGTAAGACGACTCTCACGCCAGAAACATGACTGTGTTACAGCAGGGGACTTTATAGCACACATGAGACAGATGCAAAGAACACCCAGACTCAGAACTATAATTTCTTGATCACACAAAGTGTTGTCCCATGTGAGCAACAAACACACGACACTCAGGGCAATAGAAGGTGACAAGTGATCGCTTAGGCATAGACCACTACGCCATAGGTGCAGTTTTGTAATAGTAGTAATTTATCTGCATTAAAAGGAAACAAGCTCTATAGTCTTTATAGAAAAGGTCAACTTTTAAAATAAAATGTCACATTTTTTCCTAAAGATGAACTGTTATTGGACAAATACTTGTATCAAGACAATTAAGAAACATCTGGTGACCTTCGTCAGCAACAACCCATATCATACATTTGTCTTAGATATTCAGTTTTCAGCCAGATGTGAGGCTACCTAATATAGAAAAGTATTAAATTATTTTAATATATATTCTTTTATGAAATCATGATATTTTGGATAAATAGCTTTTGGAATTATTATACCTTGCCACGGCTGAAACGATTCGTCAGTTTCATGATCACTCATAACAAAATATTGTGTGCAACACCTCATCTGTAATATTTAACTGTGTACCACCAGCCGCTACCCTGTCTACATTGCAAAACATTAAATTATAATTTTTTACCTAATATGATGATCAAACCTTATGATTTGGCCACTTTTTACTAAATTGGCATGTTGAATGACAATTCTAATTGTGATAAAAACAAACCGGCATTCTGATTACGAGAAGCGCCGACCAGTTGCTTAGCTAGTTGTTTAAACATAGCACGAGCACTTTGACCCCAAAATGTTCAAAAATTGTACATTATACACGAGTTCATGAACCGTGTAACTCGTAATTACATTTCAAATCATTATTGTACTGTCACACGGCCGACCCACGTAACATATTCCATTTTTTATCGCATTTTCGAAGTCGTACTTCATTGTGTAATGGCTTGGAAATGGCGACAGTTACAGCTCACTGTCATACTGGACGTGACTTACCGACTCAACTGGATATTGAGAGGCTTTATAAAATAGCCCAATCCATGAATAAAACAAAAGTCGTTCTGATATAAGGCAATGAGAGCTTATGAAAAGGAAAATTTATAGTAAAAAGCATTAGAGGGTTTGGTTTTAATTTGATCTCAGACGGCCAATAGATAACCATCACCTATTCTTTGTCTAGCTAGATCTCAGCCAAAAGACGTTGGCTGCCGGATATAAGCCTCCCGCAAGGCTCTCCACGGCAATCAGTGCTGTGCTGCCCGTATCCAATTTCCCGCGATCTTCACCAGATCGTTGGACCACCTTGTATGGGGCCTAGATATATTAGTGCAAGTGTTAAAGTGTTAAGTTCTGTATTGAAAACATTGTCTCTTAAAATGTATTTAAAGAAGCTGCACTATTACATGGATGGCAATATATTTAGCGGATCGTGTGACGTGATGTTTTTAGTCTAAAAAGTACTATTTAGTATAAAAATATTCGTTTTCCTTAATGCATATTAAGGAAAACGAATATTTTGTCAAAATCAGTTACAAGAGCATTGATTCTACATAATTCACAGCAATATGGTATAGATAACCAAAGACTAATCCAGTTTTATATTGTTCGTATTTATTTTTATACTGTAGACCGATATATATATTTACTCACTTACTGTTTAAACACGTAATATTCTGAAAAAGACGTGTGGCACTCGGGGACTGCCGCGGTAAAGCTATTGTATAGCATTTGTTATCAACCTATGTAATTATATTTTTTTATTTTTTTTATTTATGCAGTATGTATAATATTGTGAATGAAAAATACTAAACTATTAAATTAGTACCAACATCTTCACTAGATGGCGTTGATATTTTTTTTTTAAGAAGCTATATGGTTTCGTTACACATCATACTATAAAAGGTTCAAACTATTCCTAGTAAATGGTCGGGTTATTTTATTCACAGTATTTTTTTTTCTTTGAACATTGTATACTTACGGCGTGCACATGCGATGAGTGTGTTATTATAAAGATATGATAGATACCTATACACCTATATACTTTCTCATTAACAGATGCTTAAGCTGGACATACACGTTCAAGTATACTTGCGCAAACAAAAAAGATACGAAAACTTCACAACAAACAACAGAGTGCGCTGAGTGTGGATTTCGGAGTAGCTCGTCTCGATCCTTGAGAGCTTCGGGTTTCAGGTTTTATTTTCGTTACGTTACGGAATTTCTTGATTCGGTCGCCGTGCTCAAAGGCTTCAAAGCCCGCGATAAAAGCTATGCAATAGCTTAAAAATAAATATAAAACCATTATTCAATACATAAGTTTAAAGTCCCCCGAGAGACGGTTTTTAGTTGTTTTTTTTTAAATTTCATCTGGTTGCATATATTTCTTTTATAATCACGAACTTTTTTTAAGTGCTATTCTAAAACAACTTTAAAATAAAACGACTACAAAAACGCTAATCAACACATAAAAATACGAAATGAATTTTAGAAAAAAGTCATCTATATATATACATCTATATATATATAAAGCGAAATACCACTCACTTATTAATCACGAAATTTCAGAAACTGTAATACCTACAAACTTGAAATTTAGCAGGTAGGTTCCTTACACGGTGTAGACATCCGCTAAGAACGGATTTTACGAAACTCCATCCCAAAGGGGGTAAAACGGGGGTTGGAAGTTTGTATGAAAGTCCTATGTTTTTTAAGTAAGAGACTTGAAATTTAAAATGTATGCTCTATAGATAGTGTGGAGGTGTACTAATAATGTATCTTTAGAAATCAACCCCTTTTGGGGTTAAAACGGGGGATGGTACTTTGGACGCAAACGAGGTTGCGTAGGTCAGCTAGTTATAAATATGTACCTACAAACAGCTAATTAGAATCTATGCTCATTAAAATTGTTAAAGAACATTAATTCAAATTAATATTTATTTTGACAGATGTCATCTACATTTGACAGATGAAAGTTTATTAATAACATGTTAAGAAATATCCAAATTCAAAACAATTTATACTGACACACTAGCACCTGACCCTGACACGTGAGTGTTTAATACTCCCTAGTACTCCTTTGGGGATAGCAAACGGGGACGCAGAGGTGTTATAAAAATTCACGTTTTCGTCAGGGTTAGGGTCTCACACCTACGTGAGGTGAGTGACTGCTACGTTATGTTAAATCACTAAGCCATCCGTGCTGACAAAGCTCATCAACAACCTATAATGTCCCACTGCTGAGCTCGGGTCTCCTCTCAGGAGAGGGTAAAGGCCATCCGATCCGCAGACAAAGCTTATGCCATATAGAACGAGAAAAGTTAAGAGTCACTTAACTTTTAGCTAATACTATTTTAAATATCTTTGAGAGACAGCTCGCTCCACCACCGACCACGAAGGACATTGCATCATTCACTCATGCTTGTATATTACAAAAACTTGACATATCATCTAATTTAAGTGGGCGTTATTTAGAAACTAAAACTCAGTACTTAGCGACCATTCGCGATCGACCCACAAAGTTTAAATGTTCCATTAACAATTCAGCAAGTTTGAAAGGTCATACCCTCAACACATTATTACCTCCCACGAAGGCTTCAAACCGGTTCACTGCAAACAACAACTTCCGTTCCTTAACTTCTACATTCTTTAAGTTGTAAGATGGCTTGGAGTGATTTCACTGATTTAAAATTATTTTCCAGTTTATGGGAGACGCCTGCAAGTAGCTGAAATGCGAATAAAGATCTTTGTGTGGTGTGACTGGAATGGACTAAGGAATGATACATTTAAGGAAGCCTGAAAGAAGCATTACTGGATGAAAAGTTGAGAAACAACAGATTATCCTGGTATACATGTGTGATGGTGAACCAAATTTTGTGAAGTAAGTTTCATGAAAAAGTCTCGATGAAAAAAGATGAATGAACTACGTGAAAGAGAACTGGAAGAGAAGTAAGAAACCAAAAGGGAGTGCAAGAAGAAAAATCATTGCACCGATTCCAAATAAAATTGAGAAAAGAATAAGCAAATGATGAGTTCTTTAGTAAATAATATCTTTGGAAATTCTTACATCGTGTGTTAGTAGAACCAACAAAAAAATGGGTAACTCGAAAAACTTGTGTCTACACACAAGCTATTCATTTTTTATTGGCAGTTGTTTAAATGATGCCCAAATATTCCTCTTTGAAATCAAGTGCTTAATACCGAGGTGAGAGATCAAACACCTTTTTCAAAAGACTCGAGTTGGAACAAAAACTAGTCGAGCAACTTTGAAATACATAATGTTGGCTTATTAGTTCGATGAGTTAGTATTGTATATATGATTCATCAGAATAATTCTCTTAAAGTGTCAAGTTCTATAAGTTAATATTATATAAATCACTAGCTTTTACACGCGGCTTCACTCACGCAGACTTTCATCCCCTGATTTACCTGTCGATGTTTGTACAATATTAATAATATGTATTGACAAAAATCCATGTGAAAGTAACAGAACATAAAACAACAGTTTTAAGAATTTTTCTGTTTCTGCATCTGTGAGTGCTAATTTCCGAAGTGGCTTAACCGATTTAGATGCGGTTTTTTAACCGACTTCCAAAAAGGAAGAGGTTCTATGTTCCACTGTATGTATTTTTTTTATGTATTGTGGTAAGCATCGCTTAACATTTAGTGCTAGTTTTATTGACACTCGGTTAGCAAATAAGTAAGTTGTATAAATTTCAAGAATCACCACTGCAGGCAAATTTTTAGGCAATATTACATGAACATTTTACATGATTAAATTATATGTACTTATGTATTGTAATATTGTATGTCATATTGTCGCTGTGAAGCGAGTTGAATTATTGTATTTTCATAACTTCGTAATTGGAATAAAGAACTTTTTTATTTATTTATTTTAAAAATGACAACTTCCGCACTAGGAATAAATCCTGTGTCGCGGGGGACTTTATGAACTCCCCTGAATTTCAAAAATTCCTTTCTTAGTGCTCACTTACGTTATATAAAGAACCTACATGCAAAATTTCAGGATTCTAGCTTCAGCGGTTTGGGCTGTGCGTTGATCTCTGGATATGTCAGTCAGTCAGTCACCTTACTCTTCACTATCACTACATAGTATAAAACAAAGTCGCTTTCTCTGTCCCTATGTCCCTAAATCCCTATGTGTTCTTAAATCTTTAAAACTACGCAACGGATTTGGATGTGGTTTTTTTTATAAATAGAGTGATTCAAGAGGAAGGTTTTCATGTATAATTTTCGAGGTTTCTAATGTGATGTAGCAAATAAACACATTTTTTGCGCTTACATTGCAAACGCTGGTTGCACCCTACGAGATAGATCAAAATAATATAATACACCTTAAAAAGGTCTACAAAAAAGTCTGCGACGGTATATGTCTATCTCATAAGTATAATCCACAATAAACATTTTTTATTCCTTTCTTTTGACGAGAAATAATGGCTTATTTACGAAGCGATATTAAGCAATACAGAATGAATCCTTATACAATTAAGTAAATTAAATACATTGTTCATTTAATATAGATGAAAATGGCCCTGTACTGTATCTAATTTAAATGAAAATATTCGAATATATTACAGATTTAAAATGCACGAATCGTGTCGTCGTCGCGGCGGGGGTATCTAAACTCCACCCGTGCGAAACTGGGGCGGGTCGCTAGTTTATATATATAGTTTTATTAGAATAATTCTTATAAAATGTCAAGTAGTTGTCACACGACTCCAAGGGCGGAGCTTAAGATTGTTTTTGAAAGAGGATCACGAGTCCGTAGGAAGGGCATTCGTGTCTTCCTTTTCAGCAGAGTAACAAGTGTAGTAATACGGTAATATTGTAAATATTAATTGTATTGAAAATGTGTGCTAAAACATATAATACAAGGATGTATCTTGACAATGTTTTTCATTAGATTGATGAATCCTATCTGTACCCATCAATAATTATATACGAATGGAACCGTACCTTTGTTAAAGAAAATATTATCAAGATGACGAAAATTAATCTACCGAAACATATTTTAGTATATATAATGTCTTTATCTGGTGTCAGAACGACATGCTTATCCCAATACAGTACGGTTTCGCATATTGTATGTTTTATTACTGCTAGAATAAAATACAAAGTAACATTTATTTCATTAAAAGCAAGGGTAAAATAAATATTGAATTTTTCCATCGCTTACTTTGTTGAGATCAACAGACTGTTACTAGCGGGCGTGGTTCATTGAACTGATCACTGTTTGATTTTATCATGTCACTATTGTCACTTATTTTCACATATAGGGTTTTTAATAGTGGGGCTCGTGGCTCACATTGCAAAGTTAAGCAGTCTTAGCAAGGTCCAGTTTATGGATGGGGGACCGTTCTCTTTTTATATACATATATACGTAACTGCCAAAGTGACTACTCAGCCTGATGGAAATCATGAGTAGTGGCCACCAATCTCATTACACAGGTGGACAATGCAAGATGGTGACCCCACTATGGCGGCCTAGTGAGACGCTTCTAACACATTGACACCTCCCAGTGGTTCAGAGAGTACGTTACGCTGTCGGTTCCTGTTGTTTTGCGAACATCTTTGGCAATCGTTACGGTTAGTTTAAGCCATAGAAGTTTAACAACAGTCTTTATACAGAATTTTGAATTTGCCTAAAACTTGGGCTCTGGAGGTCTGATGACAGTCGCTCCACCTAAAAAAATGGAAGTTCAGGCGTATCCTAGGAGACTAGAAGTTTGGGATAGGAGAAATAAAGTTTTTTTTAACATGAAAACAGGTTGGTTATGTTTAAGTATTTTCGTAATATATAATACTACATAACTAAAATTAAATATGAAAGTCAGTCAGTTTATTTACATCAATCTATTTACATTATCAAATAATCACAAATTTTAACATAAAAAAACCGACTTCAATCTGGACCAAATTTAAATGGGACCATACGGGAACATTGAGTTATTCGTTAATTTGTCGCGTATAAACATAATGCAAATTGAAGACTTATATGGTTTTCTCATGAATGACATGTCAGAACTGGACCAAATTTAAATGGGACCATTCGGGAAGCACCAGCTTTCAAATAAAAAAAGAACAACCAAAATCGGTTCACCCAGGCCAAAGTTATGAGGTAACAAACATAAAAAAAAAACAAAAAAAACAGTCGAATTGAGAACCTCCTCCTTTTTGAAGTCGGTTGAAAACTACCTACTTGTAGCGGTCAATTAGACAAAACTTCTTATGTCGCTTATTTTTAAAGTTATTCAATACATGTTAAGTATTAAAATTTAAAAGGAAAATGCATAAGACATAAGAATGGCTTATATATAGTTTTCTATTCGTTTTTCTTATACGGAAAATACTAATAACACTAATTATCAAAATACACACATCAAAAGTGTCTAGAGATCAACACATGTGTCTAGGGATCAACATATATTTTTGCAATAACTTTTCTCCTGATTGATATTAATTAAAATTTTCTTTAAGGATTCATCAAATAAAGTGTTTTCGTTTGTCACAGTAACGATAAACCAAGTCATCTTTGCATTAATAAAGAAATTTGCCATTTTCCTAATAAAAGGATTTTTGACATTTGAACCACTAACATTAAAGTTCGAAAAAAAGACTGAAATAACAGTTTTCTTTAAAATTTTATTAGGTAACTTAAACAATTAATAATCCGTGTTTCTACCGCGAACACTAACACAAGAACATCGGTTTGGCATACTCAAAATGAGTTCATCCAAATCACGCTGTGGAATGGCCGCCCATGTTCGTTGCAACAACAAAAAAAGGTCTTCTTGCGACTGGATACCCTCCATATTCGGCAGAGCTCTTCTCTGTAGCATATCCCATGCATGCTCAATCGGGTTCAAGTCTGGCGACTGAGCAGGCCAGGGCCAAAGCCACATCTAAATCTCAAGAAATCCGCATAAAAATGCTTGATCCCTAGACACTTTTGATGTGTGTAGTTATTACTGTTTATTAAAAATATTTAAGATGTGGTGTAATCGATTTTTTTATAAAGACAACTACTGCATTAGGAACGAAAGTGTTGTCCCGTGTGGGATTTGAACCCGCAACACTTGGCGTAGAAAACGGCGTGGCGACTGCTTAAACCACTAGGCGAACTCTGAATCCATGACGTGATGACGGATTGAGAATACCGAGTGTCACCACTACTACACCCCGCGAGTGTCGTAAGAGCGACTGAGGGAGCACGACTATCTACTAACACAGGATAGTACTGTAAATAAAAAGAAAACTTGACATAAATCCTATACCAATCCGTAGGGCTAACGTTGGATAGAAGGTCAAAACTACATTTTTAAGGACAGGGCTGGCAGTGGACTGTATAAAGTTGTAACTGATGATAATAACTATCTGAAATTGTATTCCTATATTTTAACACTATTACAAGCCTCAGATTACGTATGAACTGTTTCTCCGTAATCATAGCGCCTGTAACATTCTAAATTTAAAAATGGTAAATATCCTGTTTATAAATAGCTTTTTAAGCTAGTTATAGCTTTTGTTAAAAATATGTAACATCTTTTTAAGCTCAATTTAAAAAATAAACAATCCCTGTTCCTAACATAGTCACTTTTTATTCCAAATACACAAAGCACGATTTTAAGGGGTCAAGTATTTATTTTTTTAGTTAATGCTTCAAAACAATTTTTACTAATGCTTTGGTTTATAAAACTTAGAATGTGTTTGTTTCAATCGTGTAATCTCGATGATGAATGTATCTTCATTTTAGATTATACCATCCACGGTTCGATGAAACTGCATGATAATATTTTTTTTGTAAGCGATTACCGCCGCCCATGGACACCTGCAACACCAGAGGCGTCACAAGTGCGTTACCGGCCTTTGGGGGATGGGGAAGGACCGAGGGAGATAGGGGGGGTTAGGGTACGGGCCTCCGGTATCCTCACTCACTGTCCCATCCCTCTCCCCCAAAAGCCGGCAACGCACTTGGGACGCCTCTGGTGTTGCGGGTGTCTATGGGCGGCGGTAATCGCTTACCTCAGGCGATACGTCTGCTCCTTTGCCCCCTATTCCATAAGAAAACCTATTATTTCTATAGTATACATAATTCAATTATCATCATCAACTGCCTATATTTACTCAAGTAAGCGTGATAAACTCTATGAACCACTCAATGTCGAAATCCGTGAAACGATTTGAGAAGTGTAGGTATGTGTTCGCATCATGTCACTGGAGCTCGCAATATATGTATGTATTTAAGTATCAAAGTAAGAAGCCAAGAATTGAACCGAGTGGCGTGCAATTAGAGAAGCCTATGTCCAGCAGTGGACTGCGATAGGCTGATGATAAAGAATGTATTATATCGTTGAAAACAATAACCTACTTGGTAATTCTATAAAAGTATTTTCAAATTTATTTCATCCTTATAAACTATCTTATTTTCAGCAACATTGAAATAAATAGCAATTATTTGGTATTTCACAGCATAATTCACCGTATAAAATATAGCTTTCTAGTTACTTAATTACGATTTCAATTTCATTGTGAAATCAAAACAAATTGCTTACACCACAACTCGTAAATTCACGCAAAAGGCTGACAATTGATTCGGGGCGTTTTATATTTGAGTTTGCCTCGAAGCTATGAAACCTCGTGAAGTTTACCTCGGCATGGATGGGCCAGCTCGACCGGGGTAATACCACGGCCTCACAGAAAACCGGTGTGTTTCACCGAGTGAGTGGGGATACCGGAGACCCATACCCCAACCCCTGTCCCATCCCCCTCCCCCAAAAGCCGGCAACGCACTTGGGACGCCTCTGGTGTTGCGGGTGTCTATGGGCGGCGGTAATCGCTTACCTCAGGCGATACGTCTGCTCCTTTGCCCCCTATTCCATAAGAAAACCTATTATTTCTATAGTATACATAATTCAATTATCATCATCAACTGCCTATACAGTCCTATTAGACATAGGCCTTAACATAGTAAGAAGGTTTCGGCCTACTGTACCATACTATCTAATACCTTTAAACTCGACTGCCTCGGTGGCACAGTGGTAGCGTATGCGACTGCTGTGCTTGAGGTCTCGGGTTCGATTTCCGGGTCGGACCAAATGTTTGTATGATCTGCATATATTTGTTTCGAAGTTTGGGTGTTTCCTATATATAATATGTGTATGTGTTTACAAAAAAAAGTATAAATATATATTTATATCAGTTGTCTAGTACCCATAACACAAGCTCTGCTTAGTTTGGGACTAGATGGTATTGTGTGTTAGATGTCCGAAATATTTATTTATTTAAACGAGCAATTCTTGTATGTATATTATAATGTATTATCTGAATCTTTGAAAAATAGATCTAACGATTTTCATGAAATTTAGTATGCAGGGGATTTCGGAGACGATAAAATAATGCAGCTAGGATTCAGAGGGTTTCCAGAAGCCGCACACGCCCTTCGTGTGTCCACCCACGGAGTGTATTGTGCACAATGCATTCCCCGCGTAAAAAAAGGATTCATTTTTAGAAAATTTTACAAAAGAAAATATCGAACAAAGCTCCTTATCCAGGTACTACTACATAATGTGAGTTTAATCAGCCATTTATAGAATAGCATGTACATGTAACTAATGATCAAAATTGATGTAAAAGGCTTACGGTAACTTGAGCGTGTTCTCTATTGGATGAACTGAAGATAAGCTAGAATCCAGATGCATGTTTATTTTACTTTATGTGATCAGAATCCCGGTAGGCAAAGACAAAGGCAGTATATCTCAAAGTGATAAGATTAACAAGAAACCCAGATAAAGTGTAGGAAAACTCAAGATATGTAGTTTTATCAGAATTATAGATTATGTCTTTTTGAAACGACTTCAAAAAAGGAGGAGGTTATCAATTCGACTGTTTTTTTTTTAATGTTTGCTACCTTATAAGTTATAACTTTTGAGTGGGTGAACCGACTTTGATTTGAAAGCTGGTGCTTCCTGTGTGGCCCCGTTTCAATTTGGTCCAGTTCTTGAAGTTGTTTTTTTTTGTTACCATTTGTGAATATTGTGTCTCAAATAAAGTGCATGACTTTCCTAATTAACAAAAATGTAAAAAAGGGTAACTCTCGCATTAGAAATGTATATTATATTAAACTGACACAAAGAACATTCAAACTCAGTACAACAATTTGTGGATCACTTAAAGGGGAATAACCGATGTACGGATTGAACCCATAGCACTCAGCGTGCGTAGATAGCGGCGTGATGACCACTTAAATCAGTACACCATTCGTGTAATTGGTTTAGTTATTAAGGCATGAAAAGGCAATTAAAACATAAAATTTTACTCTTGTCATCCAGAATTATGTAGTTAAAAATTAAATCCTACAATAATAAAGCTTGAGAAACGCTGTATATCAGCTTACATGCTTCCTCAGCTTAATTAGAGAAATGTAGTACCCAGTAAATGAAATCCGTACCTCTAAAGGAGAAATTGAGCTATGATGATAAATAGACAAAAAGTACTTCTACTACCTCAATGATCAGATTTATTTATCTCTAATTGAATTTGTTGACAGCTAATTCATTACTTGATTGATGAGAACCGTCTCTTTTGTTATTGTTATCAATATTATAACAATGGTAGAACGTGTATTTCTTATGTTACATTTCTAACGTTGGGCTTTAAGGATCAAAATGTTTTGACATATTAGAAGCACATAGATTGTTTATATCGAACATTTTATATATTATGTTAGTAGAAAGTTATCTAATTTTATGATCATTAAGATCATTAATTGTCACAAATTTGTCATCGAAAATGTTCTATTTCCGACGACAAATTGGGTAAAATCTTTTAATAAATAGTGATTCTTATTCCTATCGTATTAAAGTGCAATTCAGGTTGCAATAGGTGAAAGGCATGCAGCTTTTCGTCCTATCATATAACCTTTACAGTATATTGTCACTTCGTTTCATCAATAGTACCACGTAGGTGTTAACTTTGGTAATGTAATATATATATATATATAGAAAAAACCCAAAATACGAAATAAATATTGCAGAACATACAAACATTTCAATCATACAAAAATCGAACCTCAAGCACAGTAGCCGCATATGCTGCCACTGCTCCACCGAGGCAGTCAAATATGTGATTTACTTTAGTTTAACTTGACTTTCCGACGCTTGTTGCTATAAGCTTTTTATATCATACAATAAAAATTTAAACACTTAAGGAGAAGACAATAAGATTTAACAGAATTCATAAAACTAATGTTGCCATAATTTTGAGAAATTCGTAATATTCCAGAAATATTAAGTCGGTAATTACACTTTGTCGTCCAAGAATTCTAAGTATTTGACTTAAAATGTGTTTTCATAGAAATGAATTGATTCCACAGACTTGGAGTTAAGTATCTCACGTGTTCTTTTGTAAAGGAGTATGATGGTATACATAAAGTATTCTTAAAGTTAAAACGCAAAAACACTTAATTGAGGAAAACTAGTGTTCTTTCACGAAGTAGCAACAGAATTGTAAGTTCGGAAATAAATGCGATTTTTCTTTCAATTGTTTTACGCTTCAATCAGATAATTGGTTTCTAACAGTGAATTAATTTTAATTTTTTAATTTTCAGCCACATGCCGTTTGCCCAAAACCTACAACAGAATTTGCGGAGAATTGGATGTATTTGCCGACAAACTTCCCACTTACAAAAAGCTGTTTTGAGATTGTTGAAATTTTCATTAGTTTTTGCTTTCAATGATATTGGAGGTGGTATCAATTTAACTATATAAATTAGTTAGAATTTTTAATTTCTATTTTCGTTACCTTCTTTTAGTATTTTTTTTTTGTTTCATGTTTATTTTTTTCTTTTCACTCATGTTTACACATGTTTGCAGTGACACCATAAAATGTTGTGCATTTGATCTAGTATTTAGTGAGTTTATAGGAACTGGTTTTTCAAATAAATAACTTACTAAATGTTATGTTCGACCCAATACATGACACGCAAGGTCTAGTTGAGGGACTATAAGTTGGAGCAAATATTTAAAAGAATCTAGAAGAAACTAGTGACGTTTGCGAGTCTTTATAAAACATTCATGTGTGTAAAGCCTTGTATTTTCTGATGACAAAGCCATTACGATAAACGCTGACAAAGATAAAGACTCAAAATATTACAATACAAATCAAAGAATGAAAGGAACATGAAATAGAGTGATAAATATCTGTATACACCACATTCAAATTACGTAACGAGTATGCGCTGTGATAAACTACAGTTTTAATGCTGGCGTCCTACTTGAGCCACAATTTTTTTTAAAGTCAAGAATCTTGATTGACCACAATAGAAAATATATGGTATTTCATTACCAACACTAAAATGTTCACGCCTAAAAAACTAACTCGATTAATATTTAACCGTCACCTTATCAGATGACCCTATTTTCATATCTGACCCATTTAGTTTAACCTATAAATTTGAAAGTATGTTGATAGCACCAAGAACTAACTTACCTCAGAAAATTTACGTTATGACATGGTGACTGAAAGAGTTGTTTATAGAGAGGTTTGTTCGCTATTTCTTCATACTGAAATGTCTGTAGATTTTTATTTTAAAATCAATATTATTAAAGCAACAATAACAGACAATACACACATTTGAGATGCAAGTCAAATTCCGAGCGACAAGCACCAATATACAAAGATATTGTCTGATAATTATAAAATATCCTTATATTTTTCAAGGTGCGATCATCTTTATTAAGTTTATACTCAGTGGGTAATGAGTTTTTAAATTACCGATCCATACGATGAACTTGTAAACAACGGCTTAAGATTTAATTACGAAGATTAGCTATGAAACAAGCAGAAAAAGTGTAAGAATTAAATATGTTTTAAAGTTAAAAGGATTTAAAGTGATTTTAAAAATTAAGTGAATATTAATAAGAGTTTTTGTTGGGGGTATTGGGGAACCTTCAATGATTATTTCATTCAAGAAAACATTGAGAAAGGGTATTATCGGCGAACAGTACATTGATGAACTATTGGTCGTAGAATCGATTACGGACGGTGGGTGTTTTCGGCGAAAAGTTTGCCGGTGAACTAAATTTTGTAGAACCGACTCCAGACAAGGGGTGTTTCAGCTAAAAGTTAATACGCGTCATAATAGGCCTTGAGACGCCAAGTTGCACGCGGCATCAATAAGTTAAAATAAAATTGATGGAGACCTTGATGCAAGGCTGACCAAAAATTAATGATTACAAAAACTGCATAGTCAACATATTTTTTTACAAGTTGATGAATGCAACACAATGCACAAAACAATTAAACGGAAGTATTAGTAGTTTCTAGTACTCCAAATAAGTTTTTAAAATTGGTAATTATTATTCACTAGCTGACCCACGCAACGTCGTTTGCGTCTCCTATTGCCCGTAGCGTGATAATTTTCCCCCGTTTTTAAAACATTCTTCATTGGTGCTCCGCTCCTATTGGTCTTAGCGTGATGATATATACCCTTCCTCGATAAACGGGTTATGTAACACTGAAATAATTTTTCAAATTGGACCAGTAGTTCCTGAGATTAGGGCGTTCAAACAAACAAACAAACTCTTCAGCTTTAAATATTAGTATATAGATGTATTTATTATACTCTTCTAAGATCTAATACTCATAATCAACAACACATTTATTTGAATAAAGATTAATATTAGGTATTATGTTGATAAGATAAAAACTCTTTGGCAATGCTACTTCGCTGCTCTGCGGAGTTCGGACGAATACGACAAACACTATTGTGTCAGATTTGGCCATATTTTATTCGGAAATAATTTTTCACGAAATTTTACAAAATAATTACGTGATATTTGCCAAGACCCCCCTAAGTGAGATTTGAAAAGATTTAGCTCAATCCCCTCCCCCCTAAAACACCTTACGTAATTAATGGAAGCCCCCTAATTTAAATATATTCTATTCAATCATGTAAATCTATGGTGTAGATAATAATGTTGAGCGATTTTATTTCCTGTCTGATATGGCATAATCAATAAATTTTAGGTCATTATATGTCATTTTAATATAAAATAAATGATTGAACTGCAAAGTATAATCTTTATTTTGGAACGAAGTTCCTTATCACGAGTTGCGAAAGGGGACTAGACGGAAAAAAATGTAACGACACTTTTCGTGCCAAAAATTGTAACCACACTTTTAACATTGAATTGACGTCATAGTGCTGGATACTCACCGTTAAATATAACAAACTGATTGCCAACGTCCATACCATGTTGAATACACCGGTTCTCGTCCGATCATCGACGTTAAGCAACATCGGGCGTGGTTAGTACTTGGATAGGTGACCGCCTTGGAACACCACGTGATGTTGGGTTTTTGCATTTATTTACATAAAATATATTGTTTTATAGTATATTTTGTAAAGCTTGATTATTACTAAAATAATTTGAGTATTTTATGCGCATTTTTATTAGTAGGAGCATATCAAATATAATATATATATAAACTTCGTTCCATCCGGGTGTTCTTTGACACCTCTCAAGTTTTTATTATACATATTTTAATTTGTACAACAAGTAATATTAAAATCACATTAAATCAGTCAGGAGATTAACAAATAAATATTATTTCATAGACATACACTTTAAACAGTTTTCTAACAATTTTTTTATCCTATTATTTAAATTACGGCAAAATCCAAAATCTGATGACAGCATTTTAAAATCTAAAGAGTTCAGAAGAGGTTTCTAGAGAATTGACATTGATGCAGCTACGAAAATAAAGGATATGAATTGGACAGAAGACGAAAATAAATTCAGCTTGTCATTATTTTACAAATCTAAAGTGTATTTTTTTTTAAGGCGGCAAGGTGTAGTACTTGCCGCTCCAACCACAATCCGAAACTCCGAAAGTGGCTAGCAAAATCCGATTGTTTTGCCCTGATCTATTTAAAAAAAGAATAACAGAAATTCGAAATGCATTAATTAAAGATAAAGCTTGTGTGATCACTTTCCATGAAATCGCAATAATGTGTAACTTATAATATTCCATCAGCAGTAAAAGCAGAATTGTTACAACTCTTTTAAAAGCTACTATAAATAAACTATTTGATAATAAGTGGGCTTCTGCTAAAAGCTGTTTTTTGCGGTCGGGCTACGAAAAACCAAAATACATGCAAGAAATCAGGGATATCTAGTAACTTTTCCTTTTTCTTTTGCAACGTTTTGTAAAATTATTTGCGTTTTTTGATGTACCACATTTAATTAAAAGTATTCAAAATCATTTTTTAAACAATAACTATGTTAACGGCAATGAGCAAATTTCGTTTCAAGATGTTACCAAACCATACGAAATAGACAAAACTTAAAACTTGAATCGATCACTTACAAAACTGACAGATAGGCCGATTGAACAGTAATAAAAAAATATGAGATGCCATAGAAACACGCATTGTTTAAAAAAAGTAACACATGCATTAAATGCGATAAAGACGGGCAAAAATTATTTGAAAAATTACACAATTAACTAAAACAAAAACCAACTTCAATGTTCGACTTGATTTCTCTTGGATGCCATTATCAGATCGTAAGGTCCTTATCATGATATCACCGTTGGGACATATCCTTTCCATTAAAAAAAGAATCATCAAAATCGGTTCATAAACGACGAAGTTATCCGCGAACACACATAAAAAAAACATATATACTGTCGAATTGAGAAACCTCCTCCTTTTTTTGAAGTCGGTTAAAAATTGAATCAGGATGTAATAGAAAATTTGTTTGCGCAATTTCGGCAAAAGCAACAAAAATCCAACAGCAAAGTTGCTAAGGACCATATTTAGGAGTAATTTAGTTAATTTCTTAAAGAGTCCCCATAACAAAAAACTGTGAGGATGAAGATGGTGATTTTATCCAGTTAGCCGTTGGAGAAAGCAAATAATTTTCTCCAAAACCATCATTATCACCAAAACACGCAGTAAACAACGAGAAACAATGCACTCATGAACGGCAACTTATTTATTTATTATTTACCGCTGCCCATGAATACCCGCAACACCAGAGGTGTCACAAGGCTTTTAAGGAGAAGTATGCTCTTTTCTTGAAGATTGATTGAAGGTCGTATTGGTCCCGGAATACCGCAGTCGACAGTTCATTCCACAGTTTTGTTGTGTAGGGCAGAAATTTTCTCGAGAAGCGCACAGTTGACACCTAAATGATGATGATGATGAAAGCGTAGGATGATGGCAAAAAAAGGAGGCAGGGATCAATTCAATCAATTGCTCGGAGTACTCCCCATTGTAAATACGATAGCAGATGCGTAACGGAGCCACGTCTCCACACAGCGCGTGCAGCGTCAGAGATTCCAGCCGAATTGAAACTTCTTGACAATTGACGATTCGATTCGATTGTATATTAGTATTTCAATCATAGTGAATTGAATTTTGCGTGAAATAAGAAATAGGTACTCAGAACAATAAAATTACTTGAGGAACTTGATGAACTTGTAAGAGTTGGTTTGCAGATGTTTATATTTGTGCAAAAAAAAGCTGGCAGGTGGCTTAGAAACTTCAGTGAACACATGTAAACAATGAAGGCCTTGCAAATACTAAGTAAATTATTAAAATATTCAAGGAGCTTTTACAAATGCGTGTGAACTTTCAACACCTACCCACGAAAAAAAAAATTAACTTAATAAAGATTAAGTTTTACTTAAATATTTAAAAAGTGAAGATTATGAGCTGTTACATTATTTTTCTTTCAGTAATCGACATAGATATCATTATTGTGACATAATAAAATATACGTGTCGTTCCAAGATGAATATCTGAGGCCACTTTAAGACGCCTCAATCGTGTTCAATTCAGTTCTCGTACTGTATTAATCCCAAATAATGTATCTAGGCCTGTTCCTTAACAGTAGGTTGACGACAGTTTGACTGCACGGTTGGCCTAGTGGTTTAGGCGGTCACCACGCCGCTTGCCAATCCGATGTTTATTCCTAATGCGGGAGTTGTCTTTAAAAAAAAAAAAAAAAAAAAAAAAAAAAAAAACACACACACTTTCAATAGTTTGCTCGAAAGCTTTTGCCGAATTTAGGTAAACTGAGTGTTGCGACAAGATGTACCGCAGAATTCTCCGGTTAATAACACTTTACGGTACCCGGTGTAGACGGTAGCACTGACCGCCTAGAGTAGGGTGCGCCACAGGAGAGTAGAGAGTAGACAGTAGAGAGTGTTGTTGGTTTGAGCCACACGCGTTTATTACATAATGTCTACGGAGGCAGAATGCGCGTTGTCAGGAATATCCATGTGAGATTTGTTCCGCGTAACGCAGGTTCTTTCCGGTCACAGTTGCTTCGGAAATACCTGCACGCGGTTACTAGAAGTGAGTTGAATCCTGCCTGTCCAGTGTATTGTGCCGATTCACTGTGCCATTACTTGAGCATCGCAGCGTTGGATATAGAATGCAGTTATGGGAGAATATCTCTCGCTGCCAACCATTTTATGCTCCATAGTGGATAGCAACAGAATTTTATCTTCTGCGAAGATGACATTGCACAGAAAGAGGTGGCGGAAAGGACCAAGGATGAAAATTTCTACTTGGACCTAATTTGCCGCCAGCCGCTGAAACGGACGCAGCAGTGCATTCTAGCAACTCATGCCACCTTCAGTGGTAATTAAGAAAATGTTTAGTTAAAATTACTAATTTAAATTGTAAAATTTAACTGCTATTGAGATGTCTTATAAACAGATATTTACAAAGATGTATTTTAACAAGCATATAGAATTTCTCAAACAACATTTTTCTTAAACATTAATACATTATTTCTTCTTGTTAAACTGCCAAGACTTAATTTCTCCATTTCTATTACAGAAATGTAGTTTTTTTAAATCATTTAATTTGCCGCCCCCTAAACGAAGCCGCCCTAGGCTTCAGCCTACTGAGCTTTCATCACTGAATAATATAACCTAATATAACATATTTAATATATGGATTTTTTCAACAAATTTTGATTATTATAACACAATTAAGTAGCTAGACCTACATACAGAGTTTTATGTGAAAATTTAAAAAGTTTCATACAAAAATTAATAAAAAAATATATATTCATGTACCGTATTTACTGAGAAGTATTTATGAAGAAGCTGTTTATTTGAAATTATAAACAGACATTTCAATTTTATTTATTTGTGTGCTCTTGGACGATTTAATAAAATATCACATAAATTACTAATGTAATTATGTGGAAAACGACATCTAGTGGGACATTTTCACTAATACAAAAACAAATAAACTTGACAGTTTACTCTCGGATTCGTATCGGAGTAGAAGCTCAGAAAATATCTTTCAAATTTACGATTTGATACACTTAGTGACATCTAGTGAACATTATGCTTATTATATATCCGCGTACAACTCTAAGTTCATGCGGTGTAAGTCTAAGTATATATTTCGTCAGTGCTCTTTGGCAAATAACTCATTATTAGGTACCAACTCTTAGCGTCTTATACTCGTGATAACTTCTAAACGAAATGTCCGAATGGGATGAAACAAAAAGCATTTTACTTCTACATAAACACCCTGGATAACATAATGCTTTATTTGGATAAGGATTAATATTACGATACACATTTAACGTAGTTTCTTTCTTCAGACGATTTAATAAAAAAAATTAACACAAAAGCGGATATTGTGGCTAAACCATGACAGTTAGATATATGCTCTCGCGGACTTTTTTGTAGATCTTAATGAGACCTACAAACCCGTAATATATTATTTTGTTCTATTGTCAATAGTTATTGCAGCGCATGCAAAAATAGGTTTTCGATTTCACACCTTGGGTTACGAAATAGCAATTTTCTTACGGATTCCTAATCTTTTTGAAAATAAAATATAACCTATAGCCTTCCTCAATAAATGGACTATCCAACACTGAAAGAATTTTTCAAATCGGACCAGTAGTTCCCGAGATTAGCACGTTCAAACAAACAAACAAACAAACTCTGCAGCTTTATAATATTAGTATAGATTTTACATAAAAATGGACTCTAAGCTTCAGTCTCGTTCCATTCGAATAAAAACTGAACTAGGTACACGAAAATGAAGTGGTTAATAAATTGAAACAAAATAAAAGGCTTAAGTTAAATATATAGCTTCGATTCGATTCCTCGCTTAGCTTTCGATAGAACGTTATCACGATACTCGAAACAGATAGGTTAATGCTGGGAGGCTGACCCGCCATATATTACCGAGTCTCTGGGACGTACTGCTGATAATCGATATTGAGATGTTGTGGCACAAAACTTGGTACTTCCCGAACGCTCAAGTTCTCAGTAATGACTCTGTAAATTACCTATGTTGGTAGCGCTTGGTAATTCGTATGATTAAGGATAGATATTTTTGTTCCTCTTTAAAATTAAAGGTTTAGTAATAAATTAGTATTTGCCAGTCTTTGCGCGCGACTCAGCCAGCGTGTGAGTCGGATATCGTGTTAAAAAGTAATCCGAATGTTATTCTGATCTATGAGCTATATTTCTGTAAAGTTTCATAAAAATCTATTCAGTAGTTTCTGAATGAAAATGAAAGAGTAACAAACGTTCATACATCGTCACTAACTTTCGCATTCATAATAATAGTAGGACTAACAACGATAGCTATGCATTGGCACATTTCTAGGTTCGACAAAAATGATACTATGAGGCCATGGTTTCTGGTATCTCTCTTAAATCCGGTGGCGATACTCCACGTGCTTTTAGCTCTTGAAATGCGGGTATCCAGAGGGGGCAGTAGTCACTAAGCTTTCTTGAAGCGATTCGTATCTTCATTTCAACAACATACATAATAGTTAATAAGATTTGTTATGCGATACTGAATAGGCACTCCTAATTAAAATATAAATACTTTACTTAACAGTAGTTTTTACTGTCAACTTTTACTTGGATATTGAATAGTAACATAAAAATGATTTAAAAGACCATAAAGATCCGTATTCCAACATTAATTAAACGCAATTATCGTAACTCACTAAAACACGAACTGTGAACACTATAAAATAAAAATATACACATAAAAATGTAGTGAAGTAAATTAAAATATTTGAATATGTTTTAATGAGGAATACACAAACGAAGACTGATAATTTTTGATGACTTGACGATTTTTATATACTCTAATTTTACGCTACTGCGCCCCGTGGTATTACTTGCGCTTGTTGTTGTACTGATAAATTATTCTTTATACAATTTATACTCTCGATTGTCGACGCTTGGTGGAACTCGTTGTAATATATTCTAGAATTAAAATCCTCGAGTAGCCTTTGATGATGCCATAAGGCGAACCGGTCAGGTGTAAACAAAAATAAAGCAGTGGAAACTTTATACCATCAGCTATCTGCCAGTGAAAAGCCCGTCAAAATTCCAGGGATTAGCCAGAACAAACAAACCGCCAAAGATAAAAAAAATACTGTTTTATGTAAGTACTTTATATACGTTCATATGCATTTAGTGAAAAGATTTGAAATTCCAAACAGGCACTTCAATTTTATTTATTTGTATGTATGTAGAAAAAGATTGTAATTTATAGCTTGGTATTGTAAAATTATACAGCTTCCCGCCCCGAGCGTGACTCTAGTCATCCCGGGATGGACCTCAGTCATGGGGTACGGCAGGGGAGGACTCTAGAAGCCGCCGATGCGTTCCTGGATCCTGGAGCTCCTCCCGACTACCGAGGGAGGCCGCCGCGGGGTTTAGTGGGTAGACCGGTCTTTCGGGAGTCCCACACACGCCCTTCGTCTCCCCAACAAGGGTATGGTGCGAAAGTATTCCCCGCGTAAAAAAAAAATATAAAGTGATTAATTCTGTTAACTATCAAACTCAGAAAAGAAACTGGGCGAAGTGTTTAGTTATCCGTAGAATATAGTTTCATTTTATATTACACGACAAGACGATCTAAAGATTACACGACTCCGAAGAAAATCGCTTTTCACCAAGCCAGTGAAGTTCACATTACATCAACAGCCTTGAACAATCCACTGCAGAGCAGAATCTAAGAGTAGTGGTCACGATACAACGCAGTCAGTCAGGTCACCATGCTGCAACAATGCAGCATGGTGACCCTCTCCTTAGAAAGAAGATTCTGGCCTACAATACCACACTGAACAGATGAATTATGGTTTTCTTCTCTTTACTGCCTTAGTCGCCTCTTACGTATTTTGTATACTAGCGAAGTTACCGGAGCCCAAATTCCCCCTCCCTTACACCTGATTGCAAGATGGTTCTAAGGGCAGTAACAAGCTCCTTCTGCTAATTTATCCTCTATGCCGTATTTTTTTTATAGTCAGAAGCAGTGGGTGGATACTCTTAACTGAAGTAATTATAGAAAAAAAATATTTCGAACCATATTGAACTGCAACTGATACTACACTTTTTACCATCTAAGAGAAAAAAAAATATAAAACTGTAGCGTATGTGATCCGGGCCATTATTACAAATATATTACTCCTCATTAATTGAAATCAGTTCAGTAGTTTAAGAACTACGGTGGCACTTACAAATATACATAGATTACCAAAAACATTATCGTTCCTTTCGGCTTTGCCGTAGTCGGGTAAAAAGTAATAAAATGTAGGTATTTTTCTACATTAAAGTTATGCTAACATTTATTCAATATCCTTTTATTAATATCCCTAGCTAAGACCAAATTACGAGAAAGTAAAATAAAATAAAAATGATTAAAATATATTAACATAAAACCAAGATCTTACTTTATTTAATGTATAAAAAGAATGTACTGTTTTAATAAAGATAAAATTAAAGACTCTTTTAATCCTTCAAGAAACCCTCGCCTAAGGCTGTCTGAAGAAACACATATGCCTTTAGAAGCTTCTTAGACATTTACAAATTCTAAAAATCTATGAAAGCCAAATAAACTATGAAGCAAAATTTTATTAAAACTAAAATCTCTAGAGTTTTGAAAAGAAGTTTAAAAACTAGTTGCTAGTGTAGCAAAATACACACATCAAAAGTGTCTAGGGATCAACATATGTGTCTAGGGATCAACATATATTTTTGCAATAACTTTTTTGCAATGCTACAGAGAAGAGCTCTGCCGAATATGGAGGGTATCCAGTCGCAAGAAGACCTTTTTTTGTTGTTGCAACGAACATGGGCGGCCATTCCACAGCGTGATTTGGATGAACTCATTTTGAGTATGCCAAACCGATGTTCTTGTGTTAGTGTTCGCGGTAGAAACACGGATTATTAATTGTTTAAGTTACCTAATAAAATTTTAAAGAAAACTGTTATTTCAGTCTTTTTTTCGAACTTTAATGTTAGTGGTTCAAATGTCAAAAATCCTTTTATTAGGAAAATAGCAAATTTCTTTATTAATGCAAAGGTGATTTGGTTTATCGTTACTGTGACAAACGAAAACACTTTATTTGATGAATCCTTAAAGAAAATTTTAATTAATATCAATCAGGAGAAAAGTTATTGCAAAAATATATGTTGATCCCTAGACACATATGTTGATCCCTAGACACTTTTGATGTGTGTAAATGCCGTATGAGTATAAGTGTAAGATTATAGTACCAATCTAAACTCTTTACGCATTTATATCCCACTTGATACTATCAAGTCAATAAATTCATACTTAAACATTCCTTGTAGCCCAAAAGAGAAATAAAATGAATAACAAATACAGAAGATCAACGTTGACAGCGATCGTGCTGTCGTGTTTCGTTGGTGAGTGCGAGACCGGAGGCCCAATGATGCAGAAGCATCACTAGGCCGCCATGGTGTGGGTCACCATGCTGCACTGTTGCATTGCATTCGCAATGAATATGGTGACAACCACTGGATTCTACTTATGCCTTCCATCAGGCAGAGTAGGGTCATTTTGGCAGGCACAAACATAAAAAAAAGTTTAAAAAAACAAAAAAAAAACTTACAAAAATCAAACATACAGGTGAAGTTAATAAAAGCGTGTTAAAATAGCCATGACACGGTTGTAGATAGCACCTAATTCAATAAATTCGTGTCAGTAATAAATAATGGATGTTTAATTGATAATAATCTATATTAGGACTGAAAAAAGTACGCACGTTAACTAAACAGCGGTATTTATATTCTTGTCTGTCATTGAAATTTCGTTTACGGTGGGAGCACAACGGTCCATTAATTTGTTGACAGAAGTTCGACGGTGTACATGGTCGAAATGCTTGAGCCAGATGGTGAACTTTTACTTGATTTATATTTAGTCTTTTTAATGTTCTTACACAAATGGAGAAATCATTATTCTTTCTTACTATAATATTATTATAAATTCAAAAGTAACTCTGTCTGTCTGTTAAGCTTTCACGGTTAGTAATATCTATCAACTTTTCAACTTTTGCAACTTTTGCAACTTGCGGATCCGCCCAGTTATCACGAGAAAAAGTAGCCTTTGTCCTTCTCCAAGGTCCGGATCGTACCTAAACCCTTTTTTCGTCGTACTATCGTATCGTTGCACAGCGACATTCATGTCTTAGGATATTAGTATAAATTATCACTCAAGGAATGAACGTTATCTTCCGAAAAACAGATACAAGCTTTGTTTAGAAAACAGTTTTAGAACTTGTGGTTTGCTACATTATGTATCTGTCCCTACGAATGTGCTAATGGGTGTCAAATAATTATATTTTTATTACTTTCATTGGAAAGGTGTAAAATTGTGCAGATATTACAAATATTATGGAGTTTCAAACAGACAAACATTCCCTGGGACTACCCAGTAGTCCCATGAAGGTTAAAAACAGTGTCATGAAAATCTTACATTCCACTAAAATCAAGGATAATCGTTACACAGAAACAAATGCTCGACTATTTACACGGTTATAAGGTATGACTAATTAATGGTGTCGATATAAAGGACAGGAAAATGGCACTGAAGATCTAACAGTGGGCCGTAATTGGCTGCAAAATGTTGCCGACCCTCAAATGAGCTTGATTAATAACTGGGGTCAAAAGATAAATGAATACGTACTTATTGAACGTACAAAGGCTGATCTGATTTGTTACAATATTAAATGTATACCTACGATAGGTGGTCCATAATTAAGGAGCTTTAAACAGGGTCGGTAGCGGGTAAACGCTTGTAAAGTGTAGGTACTGAAAAACCTAATTTAAAGTTTTGGTACAGGAGAGGAAGAAAACATTCATTCGTAGGTCCTCATTTCATACGTTTTCCCGGTAAATGTAACTTTTTGGAGTAACTTGTAGAAATTCTATTCAAAATTTCTTAAGTTTTATACGACGTCATCTTATCGTCGGAAACGATTTTTAACCCCCGATGCAACAAGAGGGGTGTTATAAGTTTGACGTGTCTGTATGTCTGTGGCACTGTAGCTCGCGAACGGATGAAGCGATTTCAATTTAGTTGTTTTTGTATGAAAGGTGAGCTACGTGCGAGTGTTCTTAGACATGTTTCATGAAAATCGGTTGAGTCGTTTAAAAGTTATGGGGGTGAAAGTGGGGAAGAATAACCGAATGTCTGAAAAAATATCATCGATTCATAAAAAACACGAGACTCTCAAATGAAAGCGCATAAAGTGTTTTTACTTTTTAAAGAGAACTCAGGTTATTATGTCGGGTTTTTTTTTATTTTGAGAATTTATAGTTATGTCCGATGTGTAAGGTATGGAATTTAATGGTTTTTTTTCGTTACAACATTATAGGAGGTACTTTTTTGTTTGAAATAATTTATCAAATCAGTTTGGTTGTCCTAAACTGATGGATTCAATTAAACCGCGATATAAAACAAACTAGTATAGATAGACTGTAAAATTGTTCATTCGTAAGTATGTTACCGACTTTAAAAAGGAAACGGTTCCCTTCTCTAAATTATATCTTGCCAAATGTTAGTTAGATATTTTCAAACAAGGAAAAGATTACAGCGAACAGAATACATGTTAAAATTAATGTTTTATAGATCTACTGATATATATGATGCTAAAAGAAGAGTATATATTTTATAAAATGTTAGTAACTACTTAAATACATTTCATGTGCTAGGAAACTTGATAGTTGAATCCTACTAATATTATAAACGCGAAAGTTTGTAAGTATGGATGGATGTTTGTTACTCTTTCACGCAAAAACTACTGAACGGATTTGGATGAAACTTTACAGTAATATAACTTATACATCAGAATAACACAGGCTACTGTTTGCAGCGGTAACTGACATACACGAGGGCAGAGCCGCGGGCAACAGCTAGTGTTCAATATTTTGATCCATAATAGCAAAAAAGGCATACCTGGCCTATAAAAAACGCCCAACTTAAAATAACTGTCAATAAATTTTGGGGCTACCTGATTGTCAATATTTAAACAGAACAATCGTCCTCAACCTACACAATCTAATTAGAAGGACAACAGGTACCCTCATATCTGTCTAATTAAATTAAAATGTACCTGGCTCTCTAGTGTTCGAAGGTCGAATAATTAAAGTACTAAATGAAATTTAGTAGTCCCTTTAGTCCTCCCTTCTGGTATAGGCAACTTTGCCTATACCAGAAGGGAGTTCTTCTATGCATGAACAGATAGTGTTGTGTTTTCATGGCATATGAGGCAAACAACCAGACGTAGTAACCTGGCGACAATTGAACATCTACAACCATAGAATTTGCAAGTACCTCTCTTTAAATATCTTTCCGCCGTTCTAGAATCAGGAGGTGGAAGTATTTCGTTTTCGATAAATCACATACTTGATGAAGCAGCGATAAAACTACTTAGTACCGGTTTTTCGGAAGGACCTACCCCCTTAGCTAAGATTCAAGTATTTCGTGTCGATTCTCTTCCTACAGTTGCTTTTTCCTATATTCTCTCTCTCTATTAGTATTGGTTAATATTTTGTTTTGATCTCGTGACTTAGCTTTGAGAGAAGTCATTCCCATACAATTATTTTTTAGTAACGTTAACTTTTGTAGACAATTTGTCAAAATGTCTAGAAGAACTGGTATTGATCCAGATAAGCCGGCCCATTTGTGCAATAGTATAACTCCCCCATAGTGATTGAGGGAAGTACTGTTTCCTATTAATTGCATGACATGTTCTTACTGCAGGGTTTTCTATTAACTATCGGTACACGAGGCTTTGGCCTGTAATGTTACTTAAAATATTAAAAAAACTACTCATTTCGTTTACTGATAAGCATACATGTGACGTGTTTTGAGTTCATAATAATATAGGTACTTTATACTACAGATCTCCGGGCGAGGTGGATTTCGTCTGTTTCCTTGTCTAGCGGTTGATCTACCATATATGTACTAAATATACTAGGTTCTACAGATTTAAGTGACCATTTATAAATAAATTATAAAATTAAACCTTTAATAAAAAAAAATATATATAAAATAATTTTTATATAAAAAAATATTTTAATTTAATGTTAATATCTAGATATTAACACGTGTTAATATCTAGATATTAACATTAAGTATTCCAATAAATTAAATTAAAAAGCTTTTTAAAAACAAGCTTTTACTAGAATGCCTCGAGACGAATCAAATGAGTCCAAACTCCATGATGTTGCTACGTTTCTTTACAGAATTCCTATGGCCCCCTTCCAGCTCCAGCATGAGATCACCAGCATGTCATTATAATATTGTATTGTCACGCTGTATACATAAGCTTGCAAAATCGATTGAAGATATCTGCTTCAAAATTGAGTTGCAAGATTCCACCCGAACATACAAGCATGCATAAATACATTGCAAGTTAATAAAAAGCTTGTAAAAATGATAGGCTTCTGTGCACTACATTTGTTGTAAAAGAATTTTTTTCATGTATTATTAACATTGACACTAGATGCGTCCCGCGGTTTTTTCTAAAAGAGCAGACCGCAGAGCCGCCCATGGGCACCCGCAACACCAGAGGCGACACAAGTGCGTTGCCGGCCTTTGGGGGATGAGGAGAGGAATGGGGGGCGGGGTTTGCCGTATGGGCCTCTGGTATCCTCACTCACTCGGTGAAACGCAAGCGCTTTTTACACCTATAGTAGTAGTCCAGCTGCCTGAGCATGAAAAAGTAATAAATATACAAACACACACTCTCAAATTTTTCCCGTTATAATATTAGTGAGATTTAAAATAATAACCAGCACAAATATTTAAGGAATAAATATCGAATCTCAGCAAAAAGTTCATTAACAGTTTAATTAAAAAGTTAACAATCTATGGATAATATAATTAATTGTTCTGCCTCCTGCTATTTAATTCATGTTGACTTCGTTCTACTCCCACAGAGGGTGCCACTACATCTGAGGGCCAATTACGAATACCATCGAAAATTAATATAACAATTAATTTATAAATATGAAATGAAAATAACGGAAAGGCTTAAAAGTTATCATTATATCATTGTATTTTGAATACAACGACGATTATTCTACCGTATCTTGTGTATATATATTTGTCTTTTTAATCGACTTCAAAAAAGGAGGAGGTTCTCAATTCGACCGTATATATGTTTTTTTTATGTGTGTTCGTGGATAACTTCATGGTTTACGAACCGATTTTAATGATTCTTCTTTTAATGGAAAGGAGATATCCTAACGGTGGTACCATGATAAGGACATTAAGATTTGATGATGGCATCCAAGAGAAATCGAATCCAACCTTGAAGTCGGTTTTTATTTTGTTAAAATTTTACTTGTGTGTACATTCTTTGCTTCAGAGCAATTTATTATTAAATACTATAGCAATAACTTTTATAATATGGAGATAGCATTATGGTTCACTGAATATAAAACTAGTCATATAAATATTTACTAAACATAAATTTGTACTATACAAATAATTTCTAGCTCTCTCGCTCTCTCTGTTGTGCCCGACAGGGTCCATAATTGTTACTTAACATTAATTTTTACCAATTGTAAAGTTACATTCTGGTAGCAATAAAGCCTTGAGAACTTAGTACTTCTACCAATATTGGTCTTGAACTTTGCTAAAACCTTTAAATATTACAAATGTTATTGTACATTCTGAACAGATGGTGTAGAGGTGGTTTGAGCGGTTACTACGATGCTTTCTGCTGCTCTGGTTGTTGTGGGTTTAATCCCCACATAGGATATTACTTTATAATGACTTGACTGCCTCGGTGGCGCAGTGGTAGCGTATGCGACTGCTGTGCTTGAGGTATCGGGTTCCAGGCCCGGGTCGGATCAAATATTTATATGACCAACAAATATTTGTTTCGGAGTTTGGGTGTTTTCTATGTATAATATGTATGTATTTACAAAAAAAAAGTATTTATATCAGTTGTCTAGTACCCATAACACAAGCTCTGCTTAGCTTGGGACTAGATGGTGTTGTGTGTTAGATGTCCGAAATATTTAAAAAAAAACATAAATTGGCGTTTGTTCTTTGTTCTTTCATGTATGTTTGGGAGGTCCCCCGTGATAGATGTTAAAAATAAATAAATGTACTGAACGTGAAGTGCGGGAGTTGTCTGTAAAAACAGATGTCACTGAAATTTGATATCGTTGGTATTATACAAGTTTTTTCTTAAAACCTTCCTAAAATCGAACTACGTCATATCGCGTGCACTCGCTCAATCTCGATCGAAATTAATTATATGAGGAACAAGACACAGTAATACTAGCTGTGTCATGATTATTTAAATCAAAACAGCCTACCAACCTAATTCACTCGGATATTATATTATTTAAGTGTCAATTAACCGACGCTTGAGTTACATTTAATTACCCGGTAATGTCGGATATAATTGAACCATTATCCAAGTTATCCTGCTGAACAATTCAAAGTTCAAACACGTGTTCAGATTCCATCTCGAAATTAATGTTTTATGAATATCGGTGAACGGAAGACGATTAGTGCTTTGTAATATAGTAAAGAGGTATTACGCAAATTGTGCGGATGTTACGATAATTATCATAATACCTATTCATAACATCTGATTCAATGATTTTGTATTAAGCCTACTGAAAGTACTATCCACAGATATATTTACGTGAATGTCGACCTTGTATTGAATGTCTGTAAGAAAGTAAGCATGGTGGGTCATGTCGTGATTCTTTATCGATAGTACATATAGAAACAAAGTCGTTTAATAGATTAATATTGTTTACTTTCTTAACTTTAAATTTTCATTCGTTCTGAATACTTTTTAGGGTTCCGTACCCAAAGGGTAAAACGGGACCCTATTACTAAGACTTCGCTGTCCGTCTGTCTGTCCGTCCGTCTGTCACCAGGCTGTATCTCATGAACCGTGATGTAAGACAGTTGAAACTTTCAGAGATGATGTATTTCTCTTGCCGCTATAACAACAAAATTAAATACTAATAAACAGAATAAAATAAATATTCAAGGGAGCTCCTAACAACAAAACTGATTTTGTTGCTCGCTTTTTGCTCGATATTGATAACGGCAACAGATAGATGCTTGATAAGTAGTTACAAATAATGGTACGGAACCCTTCCGCAAGTGCGAGTCCGACTCGCACTTGGCTGATTTTATATACATATATGAACCTGCCAATGTGACTCTACTCTGCCTGATGGAAAGTATTAATAAAATCTAAGAATAATAGTTACCATACCCATTACTAGTCATTACAAATGGTAGGTCAATGGTAGGAATCATTATAATATACGATTCCCTTTTATTAGTTGTCGCGTAATACCGTGGAAATTTATATATTATACTATACTACTTAAATTTTGAATATTTGTTTGCCTGAAAGTTTCTTCATTTTGATATAAACTATAGATAGTATTTTCTTCAATAGTCATCTTATTTATTTCTACCCAAACAGCTTAATTTAATCGTGTTAATAAAGCATCTCTAAAAGCTTTGTAAATTTTTGGCTCACTTCAATACACAATTTAATCTTATAAAACGCGTGTGAGTCTTCATGAATCACAGTATCTCTATGTCGATTGCACTGAAATCGGTGTAGCGGTTTAGCCCTGGAAGCATAACACACAAGCAGTTACTTTCAAATTTATAATATACTAGCTGTTGCCCGCGGCTTTGCTCGAGTGGAAGTTGATTATATGTATTGAATTAAAAACTGCCTATGTATG